>OX246741.1:18472688-19112688 GCA_945910005.1 Isoperla grammatica | reverse complement strand
GAATCTTATGTTTCAAACTAATAACTATAAATGTGTTTTACAAGTTTTCGACCCGATGTTAAACGATGAACTTGGCATTGTGTTACCATCCCCTGCCATCGATGTACATTATGCTAGTGTACACGTAAAACTAGTCACATACCGATCTCACAACTTTATCTACTGTTTGAACGAAAAAGAAACATGCCCGATGTTTGTCACACAAACATAAAGGCAGACTTCCGCTTGGAAGAGTACACCTACACAAGCCTCATAAGTCGCATCCGGTGTTAGTAATTACATACACACATACACACGTTCACGTACGACGACATACATACGTACATTATACGGACCTAATACACCTGTTTGAAGTCCATGGTATGAACTAGAGAAGTAAAAAAATTGTGATGGTAGCATTGGACTCGGCTATTTGTAAGCACGAGACTAGTAACAATAGGGCAACTTTACTTGAAACATTAAAAACTAAAATTAATAGAATTATAGGGAACAAAAAAAAAGTAAGAAATAGGTAAAACGAGCAAATTTTCCGACCATAAAAGATCGGTGTGTTCAAATTTATGTTAAACGAACGGTGCCCATTGAGTCACGACTCTTTGCAGACATGTATATATACAAGCTACATTTCATATAAGCCGGTGTTGACTAGTCACGGAACAAGGAAGTAAAGCAAATGTCTGTCCAGAAATACACGTGGCTGAAAGATCGTCTGCAGCCAGAGTTGTTGACTAGCAAACTGAACATGAAAGTAATCTAAATATCTCTGTCTAGAGCTACACGTGGCTTAAAGATCATTGATATAAAGTACATTGATATAATGAATACTGGCCAATAAATCGAAGAAAATTTTAGAAATAACCCATTTTGAGAAAATTAACCCCAATCAAGGTCAAAAAAGGTAAAGTAGGTGATAATTTTTTTAAAAATAAATATAAAACATTTATCTTACTTAAAGTATATGCTTAAACTTGCAACCATTTTTCATTAATTAATTAAAAATTATTAAAAACATTACAAATTTGACCGTTGACCCTAGTTTTGACATAGAAAGCTGGATTTGCCGGAAGTATATCAAGGTGTTTTGAAAAGTGCTCGTCTCAAGCTTTCATTTGATATATGTCATCCCTTGACCCAAATTTTATACCGACCAGGTCTTTTTCGAGCGTTATGCAAAGAACTATCTGTCTAGAACTACACGTCGCTAAAGGATCGTCTGCAGCCGGTGTTGACTAGCAACTGAACATGAAAGTAATCTAAATGTGTCTGTCTAGAGCTACACGTGGCTGAAGGATCGTCTGCAGCCGGTGTTGACTAGCAACTGAACACGAAAGTAATCTAAATGTGTCTGTCTAGAGCTACACGTGGCTGAATGATCGTCTGCAGCCGGTGTTAACTAGCAACTGAACATGAAAGTAATCTAAATGTCTCTGTCTAGAGCTACACGTGGCTAAAGGATCGACTGCAGCCGGTGTTGACAAGCAACTGAACATGAAAGTAATCTAAATGTGTCTGTCTGGAGCTACACGTGGCTAAAGGATCGTCTGCAGCCGGTGTTGACTAGCAACTAAACATCAAAGTAATCTAAATTTCTCTGTCTAGAGCTACACATGGCTGAAGGATCGTCTGCAGCCGGTGTTAACTAGCAACTGAACATGAAAGTAATTTAAATGTCTCTGTCTAGAGCTACACGTGGCTAAAGGATCGCCTGCAGCCGGTGTTGACTAGCAATTGAACATGAAAGTAATCTAAATGTCCCTGTCTAGAGCTACACGTGGCTAAAGGATCGTCTGCAGCCGGTGTTGACTAGCAACTGAACATGAAAGTAATCTAAATGTCTCGGTCTAGAGCTACACGTGCCTAAAAGATCGTCTGCAGCCGGTGTTGACTAGCAACTGAACATGAAAGTAATCTAAATGTTTCTGTCTAGAGCTACACGTGGCTGAAGGATCGTCTGCAGCCGGTGTTTACTAGCAACTGAACATGAAAGTAATCTAAATGTTTCTGTCTAGAGCTACACGTGGCTGAAGGATCGTCTGCAGCCGGTGTTGACTAGCAACTGAACATGAAAGTAATCTAAATGTGTCTGTCTAGAGCTACACGTGGCTGAAGGATCGTCTGCAGCCGGTGTTGACTAGCAACTGAACATGGGAGTAACTTAATGTGTCTGTCTAGAGCTACACGTGGCTAAAGGATCGTCTGCAGCCGGTGTTGACTACCAATTGAACATGAAAGTAGTCTTACTTTCTATGTCTTGAGGTGCACGTGGCTGAAGGATAGTCAGCAGCTGTTGTTGACTAGCAATTGAACATCAAAGTAATCTAAATGTCTCTGTCTAGAGCTTAGGGGTCCCATTCGTACCGTATTAGCCGGGACAGTACCGTTTTTTGAGGGGGTGTCCCGGCGTCCCGACAACTATTAGCCGGGACGCCTAAAGGTCCCGTTTTTTCGAACTCCAAAAGTACAATTGACAGTATTTTATACAAAATTTATAGGCATGAGCTATTCAGACATTTGGCACAACAACTTTCCGGTCCCGGGATTTTCAGAGTATAATTGGAAAAGTATATCCGTTTTTCCATGTATACACTGTTTGAGTCGAGTCGTTGAAATCATTTTGTGACTTTGTTGACGTCGAGTACAAAACTCTCTTGGGGCATAGCAAGACAAGGTGGCTTTCGTTGTTGCGTGCTGTTGAGCGTTTTATTTCAGTTTTCCCAAGCCTAGAATCCTACTTCAAATCGATAAACAAATGCCCAACTACAATAAAGGAGTTTTTTAGTAATCCTTTGTCATTATATGTTGCATTTTTTGCAAAGTCAGCTATATAACTCTGTTTTCCTGTTCAATAAAGAAAATTGAAAGACAAGTTGCAACAGCGTTTGAAGTTAAAATTGAAGTTGATTCACTTTTAAAATCTATACAGCTCAGAAAATCGGAGAAGTTTTATCCGAAAACGATAAAAGATTAGGCCTAACTAGTGGACTTGGAAAATGACGGTCATTTCACTAAAGCTGAGTTGGACGAATATGCAGTCGAGTTTTGAAACATAGCGTATGCGTATATACAAGAGTGGACCCATCCACTGCAGGCATTTGAATCAATGAGATGGATTTCTCTGAATAAAGAGATCAAGTGGGAAAGTGTAGAGAAGTGTTTGGAGGGTGTTTCGCACCAGATACAGACGACATGGCGCTTTTCGATGAGCATGGATATGTGAAGCGTTTTGTTCACGATCATTTTGCCACATGGAATGAGGAAAACAAACCAATGCATGACAAGGATAAAAACATTCCGTTCAAAACAATAGGGATGTTAGTAGAATTTGCATTTACTTTGAGGGGATCGAACGCAGCAATTGAACGTGTTTTTTTCCATTGTTTAAACAGTTTATGGACTAAAGAAAAACTCTCTACAGTTGAACACTGTACGAGCTTTTGTGACTGTAAAAGCACATTTTCAAGACATAACCTGTTCACAGTTTAATTTGCTTCTTTCGCAAAATAAATCCATTCTGTAGGTCTTTTTTTCGCAAAATGTTGTCGTATAAAATACACGAATTTGAATGTAGAAGACGTTAGGCCTTCTGATAACGTTGTTGATGTAGTTGACGTGAGTGAGGAAGTTGCTGGCCCATCAACCAGCAAGTAAGAGTAGGCTGTTGGAGGACCTAATTTGACCTAATTTTTTCTTCAATCCATCTATATCCTGTGTCTGTATCAATTATATCTATAATTAAGATCTCCTCATATACTTCTGATTATGTGACGTAATTATTTTTAAATACAAATAAGTTGGCCTTCATGTTGATGTTTTTATATTTATTTCTGTCATGTGTGTGGGGTAGGCCTATACATGGAAATCCTGATTTTTGTCTGTACTGGAGCCTAAACCTTTTGATAGTAAATAATTGTCCCGTTTTTTTAGTTTAAAATTATGGGAGCCCTATAGAGCTACACGTGGCTGAAGGATCGTCTGCAGCCGGTGTTGACTAGCAACTGAACATGAAACTAATCTAAATTTTTCTGTCTAGACTAGCAACTGAACATGAAAGTAATCTAAATGTCCCTGTCTAGAGCTCCACGTGGCTGAAGGATCGTCTGCAGCCGGTGTTGACTAGCAACTGAACATGAAAGTAATCTAAATGTGTCTGTCTAGAGCTACACGTGGCTAAAGGATCGTATGCAGCCGGTGTTGACTAGCAACTGAACATGAAAGTAATCTAAATGTGTCTGTCTAGAGCTACACGTGGCTAAAGGATCGTCTGCAGCCGGGGTTGACTAGCAACTGAACATGGAAGAAATCTAAATATCTCTGTCTAGAGCTACACGTTGCTGAGAGATCGTCTGCAGCTAGTGTTGACTAGCAACTGAACATGAAAGTAATCTAAATGTCTTTGTCTAGAGCTACACGTGGCTAAAGGATCGTCTGCAGCCGGTGTTGACTAGCAACTGAACATGAGAGTTATCGAAATGCCTCTGTCTAGAGCTACACCTGGCTAAAGGTCCGTCGTCAGCCGGTGTTGACTAGCAACTGAACATGGAAGTAATGCCAATGTATTTGTCTAGAGCTACACGTGGCTCAAGGATCGTCTGCAGCCCGAGGAAGGAAGGAAACAATCAGACAAGCTACGTGACATTGCCGTACTAGCTGATCGTCTTGGATGTACGGTTACCCAGTTGGCCATAGCGTGGAGCTTGAAGAACGAGAGCGTGCAATGTTTGCTGCTTGGCGCTTCTACCGTGGAGCAGCTATACGAGAACATTCAAAGCCTGCAGGTAACTGAGTGTGGATGTAGCTTAGTGTACTCACAAGTACCTGAACAGATCACCCAGCTTGCTATAGAGTGGAGCTTGAAGGACGAGTGCGTGCAATGTTTGCTGCTTGGCGCTTCTACCGTGGAGCAGCTATACGAGAACATTCAAAGCCTGCAGGTAACTGAGTGTGGATGTAGCTTAGTGTACTCACAAGTACCTGAACAGATCACCCAGCTTGCTATAGAGTGGAGCTTGAAGGACGAGTGCGTGCAATGTTTGCTGCTTGGCGCTTCTACCGTGGAGCAGCTATACGAGAACATTCAAAGCCTGCAGGTAACTGAGTGTGGATGTAGCTTAGTGTACTCACAAGTACCTGAACAGATCACCCAGCTTGCTATAGAGTGGAGCTTGAAGGACGAGTGCGTGCAATGTCTGCTTATTGACCCGGTTTGTCTGCTTGCACCTCTACCGTGGAGCAGCTATACGTCTAGCAACCCTGTCGATCAGTTACTAGAACTGTAAGCTTCACTGAGATAGTACTTGGCTAAAGAGGAGCTTTCCATCAAGGATGGAGCAGAGCGCTTCTCTCGCAATACTTCCACTTTGCCCTAAAGCCGTCAATCGTCCCGCTCGTAAGATGCCGAGCAAATTCCTTGAAGAGGCGGGACTTCAGACGAGCCGTTAGACAACCTAGTAGGGAGCACAGGTATCCTGTCATCCTTGAAGTAGCATACTAGGAGCCTGTAGACTGTGCTCTTTGCCAACACGAGAACGTAGTTGGCTATATCTATCTGCGACCATTGTTGTTACCGAAACCTTGTCGGGGCAGAACCCGATATACTGATCTCTCAGGGATAGTTTCACCCAACTTAATTTGAGTTAATGGGGCCCAAAAATTCACGCGGTAGAAGCCACCATGCATTTTGAAGTTATTGTTTGTTAAAACCATGGTAACCAATCCGAGATTAGTAAATCAGAGGATTAAAACGTTTGGTGAATTCCTCAGGACCTCAGGGACAGTCTTATAGCGCGTCTCAGTATGCTTCTGATCAAGGAGTCCGACTGTGTTGCTACATGTCTATGGCCTGCCGACAGGAGTGTGTGTGTGCCAGGTTGACCCCTTGCCTCGACCTGGCACCATGGGCACAGGCGGGAGGTGGTCAGTTCTGTATGATACAGGAGAATGGGTTCGGCTAGAGAGTTATTGTTGAAGCGCCACACCACCTAGGAGTTTAGGCCTAAAGATTGTGGACGGGCTTAACCTTTTCAGTTGATCCTGACATTGGACCACTTCCCCTGTGCCAAAACCTATACCGAGCCCCTCGACCATAATGTCAAGCAGAACGACCCCCTGTTGGTCTCAGGTAGAAGGGGGACACACTTAGCGGAGAATGGGAGGCGGTAGAAGAGCGTCGGTGGCCCGGGTTCAGGACCCGGAATCTGCAAAACCCCAGGGAAATGGAGGCTGCAAAGACCCGGTTCCTGTTCCCGTTTATTCTCAGCGCCGCCCGAGTGCGGCCAAATAAGCCGTCGAAACCCTCCATTTGGTCGACTCCTCGCCACTTGTCACCAACCTGGAGGTCGATCTTCCAACGTTTTGCATCCAAGTGAAGGCCATGATGGAATGAATGGAGAAGGGACTGTGGGGATGCGTGATGTCAGCGTTTGCAGTTCTTCGCGCAGACCCCAGATATGGACGGGAATGTTCTAGGCCTTGGTTTCAGGGAGAAACAATCCACCAGAACCGTCCAGAGGATCTTGGACGTTCCGCAGGCTGCAGACCCACCGGTTTGCGGATGAAAAAATACCTGTCCCCAAGACCCAGATGGTGGAACTTTCCGAGGAAGCTTCGGGAAATTTTGTGACAGGGATAGTCAAACAATGTGGCTACGTGTCTGTGGGAATCAAACACCCGGAACATGGTTATCTTGGACGCGAGATAAACCAGAAGACTGAGCCCCCCTAGATGGAGAAGTGCGCAAAGTTCTCGTAAACGAGTCCAATGCCTCCTACTCGCCCATATGAAGTTGGCCAGTCCACCCTGCAACCGGTTTATAAGAGCCAAAAGGGGAGGAATTACTTGGATAGTGTACTACAGCCTGGGGGCCAGGAACTTGTTTGCATCCAGAACGCGGCCACGAAGCACATGGCAGACGACCTGAAACGCCACATGTAAACTGCTACATGTTAACTGCTTGTCAAGATCAATTGATGAGCAAGTCTTCCAAGCTCCTGGCCACCACGCCAGGCGTATTTCGTAACACGACTCCAAACCCTTTGCGCCACGCAAACCCGAGCAGGGTGTTCAGCCGGCCGATCCAATCCCTGCGCACAGGCTCGTGGACTTCTCGGCATTTAGCTTCGCTCCCGACTGTGCAAAGTAGTAGTAGCCCTAGATGTGTATTTAGTCTTTGATAAATACATACAAGTACATATTTAATTAGATATTGAAACTTTTTTCTTAATCTAGAACTAATTTACATGACATCGTACACGTCTCGGAGGTGATTGAAATCCAGGTCGTTGGCAATGAATACTGAGAAGTCGTCGGTGTATCCGGATATCACGAGCCTGCGTTCGTTCAGACCTGGCAAAAGAAAACCCGCTGAAGGAGTCTCGACCTGTGCAGACGGAGAAACAGCTCAGCCGTCAAGGAGAGTAGTAACCCCGACAGCCCCCCCCCCCCCTGCCGATTGCCACGGTCAAAAACAAACGATGCTGTGAGGCAACACCCCACCCGTACATGGCACGTGGCCCCACCGTAGAGCGTTCGCAGGGTATTCACGAAATACTCTCCAAACCCGTAAGTGCGGAGAAGGTGTAAAAGAAAGTAATAATTGTTTACCCTGTCGAAAACTCCCTGCTAATCGAGGGAGAACACTTCTAGGGGCACTCCTTCATTGTTGGCATACTCCAGGACGTCTCGATCGATTCAGGTGGACATTATCAAATATATTTATCCTGGGAATACAATATCCCTGGTCGGAATGGACCAGGCAGCTGTCTACTTCGCTAAGGGGAGTCACCAGAGCGCGGGCTAAGATCTTATATTCTACGGCCGGTGAGGAGGGAGATTGGACGCCAGTTCTTTATTTCCATCCTGGCTCCCGATTTAAGCAAAGGGTCAGGATAGATTTTGAGCAGACTTCGGAAGAACCCCAACCTCCAGAGAGCACTGCAGCACATCCCTGAAAAGGTCAGACAGCTCAATCCAGAAGAACGAGTAGACCTCCAGAGTAAGACTGTCTATGCCTGGGGCCTCACCCTTGTTTAGGGAGCCCTACGCCTCTGAGAGTTCTTGGTGAGTAAGAGCCGATCTAGATTCTCACGTTGGAAATGAGAGAGATTTTTCAGCGTCTCGTACAAAGGCGAATCTCCATCGAGCCCACGGGCATTGCACCCTAGACTTACTTGAAATGTTGCTTTGCGGCCGTGCAGAGAGATGGGCCGACGGAGACGACACGCCCCTCGAACCGCAGCTGTTTAAGAGGCTGGAAAGTTGGTGCCACGTTCCGCGCCGAATTCGGGGCTGCAGGACTGTTGATGGCAAGCAGTTCTCCGTAACGCGAGTGTGCTAATAGTCTCTCGCTTCGTCGTGTGTAGACCTCGCGAACTTGCTCGTTAGTTCGAGCTAGATCGGCCGTGACGTTTACCCCAAGCAGTGGGTTGGACACGATTCGATCGACTCACTACTCCAGACGGATCAACGTTTCGTCGTTTAGCTGTCGGTGTAATCGAACCAACCGGATAGTCGTGGTCCTGACCTCCTGCTTGAGGAAATCCCACCAGTTGTGGAGGGAGGAGGTAGGGTTAAGAGCTCTCGGACGCAATCCCCGAAGCAAGGGTCGTCGAAGAGGGAGTCGTCAAAACGCAAATAGGGAGAGGCAAACTTGGGCGTACGCAGAGACAAGATTGTGAATCGAGCCAGGTGGTTGAAAGACTAGGGCAGAACCCGCATTCCGGTCACTGTGGTCGTCACTTCGGAAGTAGCGTAGAAACAATCGATGCGTGAAGCGCTGTCAAAGGGGAGTTGCCGACAAAGGTGAAACCTGGGTCGACGGGATGAAACTCCTGCCTCAAATCGAAGAGGTCTGCTGCCGTGACCTTGTGAAGCAGGTTTACAATACGTGGATACCGCTCGTTGCCACTAGATCTGTCGATGTTGGCACTCAACCCCCCCCCCCCCTCGTCCCCTTCCCCAGACCGAGGCCAACTGCCCTCGGTCTGAGGAAGGAGTAGGAACGGGCTACTCCGAAAATTCACCGGTTTTAAAAGTAAGTGGTCTTACAATTGTGTGTGTGGTTTTAATATATATATATATATATGTTTGTAAAATTAAAACTATATCGGGTTATTGCGCCACGTCGGTCACACTCACCTAAAACCATGTTGACGCGTTTCGGGACCGCTTTGGGTCCCCTCGTCAGAACGACGAGACGCGTCAACATGGTTTTAGGCAGTGTTGAATTCAGCTATGATCCCGGGGGGGCGAAGCCCCCTCGGGACTTGTCATTCGCTCCCCCGGGAATGAATTGGCTTCAAGCTCTATATATTACTTAATTTTGAAATGGCACGGAAATATTGCTTTGAAGGTTTAATAAGTAAATACATTTTTCTGCGTGTCACAAAATTATGTGTTAAGAGAGCTGAAGCAAGCATAAAAAAGCAGAGAAGGGCCGGCCAGGATTATCTAAACTCCGTCTCAAATTCAAATAGGCATCAAGTGGTTTGTTGAACATAAATTTTTGTTTAAATAGTATTTAAAGTAGTGTTTTTGTATCAGAACACTTGGATAGTTTATTAGTAAATAGGAAAAGTGATGTGGAAGCAGCAGTGGCTTTAAAAATTTACCCCCCCCCCCCCCCCCGCTCATTCGATGTCTTCACCCCCGGGATTTGAAATAGCCCCCCCGTGGACAAAACTCTGAATTCAACACTGGTTTTAGGTGAGTGTGACCGACGTGATGCAATAACCCGATATAGTTTTAATTTTACAATCATTTACCCGGGCCACGAAAGCCTCCGTATTTTAATATATATATATATATGTAATATAATCAAGGCTGATATTATTTACGGAGTTCAAAACCACTGATAAGCCGTTATAGGTTTGTGTTATTATTTGTTCTGTACAAATATTGTATACAAACTAAATAATATTTGTATAAATAAATAATAAATAATAATTATTATTATTATTATCATTATTAGTATTATCATTGTTATTATTACTATTTCCATCATTATTATCATTATTATTATTATTACTAAAATGATGTATTTTTATTGTACAGTTGGTACCGAAGCTCAACACGGTGACAATGAGTGAACTGGAACGCATCCTGGAAAACAAGCCCTCCCGTCCCCCCATGGTGTCTACCTTGGCGCTCAGATGACAATCAATGTGCCCCCCAGGCGGGGGCAGTCAGGGAAACGGTAGCCAAGGAGAAACGTCCCCCAAAGAAGAATCCATCCAGGTGGGGTGAAAAATAAAAAGATTAAGGAGCGAAGAGATACATTATTTCTGTTTTTTTGTTGTCGGTAGTAAAGTTAAACGTTAGCGAAGTTGTGAACTGACAGAAACTGAGTGCGCGGGGAATTATGCGTAGCTCAATAGCTTTGTATCAAGTTTCGAGACCCAAAACATATATGGCCGCAATAAAGTTCGCAAAAAGTATCGTGCTCCGATAAAATCAGAACATTTCAATAACATAGCTAATAGATGATTTTCAGAATTGATCTAGGACCCCGTCATACGCTCTATCTAAGGGTCCTTGATAGTTATGTTGAGGAGCATTTTTCATCGTTGTGCATTGTTGTCATTGAAGATCTAGAGGGCCATAATTAGCTCTATCTAAGGGACCTAGATGAATTCTGAAAAAGGTACATTGTCAGATTTTGTAAATACTTTATAAATGTGGTTTAATTTTATAAAGAGTGTCAACTTATTTCTGCGGTGTGAACATGATTTTAATGTCGAAGCTCATTTATTTTTTTTAATTATCTTTTGGTAGCAACTCAGCAACATACTTTACAACGTAAGTACGTTCAGATACGTTCAATTTAACAGTTTCACTAACATTCTATTGCTTTCAGGAGGAAGCTAAGGATCAGAAACAAGCCTTCTGTTCGCTTCAGTGACATACCAGCAGTCCCGACAGCAAACCAACTGCGGTTTGAGGCTCGGGATCTTCCTTCTTCTATAGTCTTCAGATTCCTCTCACAATCGCTACTGTTTTCCTCTTTGGAAATATGTGTTACCGTCTTCAAGTTTCTACAACACCACAGTTGAAATTACATTTACAACAAAACAAGACTCTCAACCAACGATTAAGTGTTGGTTGTCCTCTTCGGAACTATGTGTTACCGTCTTCAAGTTTCTACAACACCACGGTTGAAATTACATTTACAACAAAACAAGACTCTCAACCAACGATTAAGTGTTGGTTGTCCTCTTCGGAACTATGTGTTACCGTCTTCAAGTTTCTACTACACCACAGTTGAAATTTCATATACACCAAAACAAAACCCTCAACCAACGATCAAGTGTTGATAGTCTCCTAACCGTTTCACCAAAGTATTTAATCGGAGATTGGCTTGACCGGCGCTGTCACCAACTTTACATTAACTTAATAATGTTGCATCTATTGAAAACATTGTATGTGGTTGTATTACAAAATTGAGTTATTAATTAGTGTCAGCTATGAGTAGCTATAAAATATCATAGTGTTATTACTGGTATTTAAACTAATTTTCATGAAAAACGAGAAAATGTAATCAGAACGTCACCAACAAAAGTTCTTTCAGATTGGCAATAAATGTCTGACACATGATTTGTCATTTGTTATGTATTATTGGATCCTTTATTAAAATGCATACCGAAGGCCATGACCGAAGTTTATTATCTCAAAAGAAATCCATGCTTTGTCTTAAGATCAGTACAACAATAGATATGCTATCTAATTGTTGAGTCTTTGTTTTGATTTCATGGTTATTTACAAGAACAAATGAACGAACGAACGAACGTGGCAACAAAGTAACAATTAGTAGCAAACTTTAGAATATGAAACTTTTCATGAATTATGAATAAAGTTCATTGTCTAGTGTAAATAACTGTCGTAATGGTAGGCTATTTTATGCCTACTCTAAAACTGGCGCTTATTAATTACTAAATTCTGAAATATAACAATATACAATATTTTTGTTGAATGAAAGATTATTTTTTTATGGAAATTTGGGGATGGCGCCGATCAAGCTAATCTCCGATTTAAATACGTTGGTGAAACCGGGCCTAAATAAATTACGTCTTGTGAATTTATTCCAATAACTGTTCATGGAACATGTCTTTTCTATCAAACTCTTGATACATATTTGATAAAGCCCTTGCAAACAATAATTGTCAACCGATATAAAACGTAAAAGGTATTTCAAGTTTCAACTATTAAAAGCGATTAAATATATTTGTGGGGATTACAGACCCCCGTCAAAATATTTTATCCACGTTTAAAACAACGGTTATAATGATAACAATCCAATAAACATGGGTGTACCTTGACATTGACTTACTACATACTCCTTAATCTATCAACACACCCTCGGAAACTTTTCAACTAAAAATCCAAGCTAGACCTACATAGCGTAATCTTCAACAATAATTATCTGGTGCTGATAAGAATTCTTTAAACTATCATGCTCTTTTCTTGTAAATTGAACACCATTCTATCAACTATAACTATTGTGTAAAATACACAGGCTTGTAATTTTACGACTCAGTATTATAGAATTTACTCTTAGAGTATCGCGTTTGTTTATTTCTCACTTTATTGTGGTGACAATACAATCTTCGCGACATGATGAGGTTGACCTCTATGCTCATGAAACCACAAATATACACTTGTGAAAAGATTGAAAATGTTCTAGCTATATTTGCGTTCCTAGTTCTTGCTAAAATATATCAAATGAAGTACTTGTGGTTTAAGTGATAAGTGCATTGTAGATAGCATTGAAAATTGAAAAAATTTGGGAAATTTATGTTTGCATTTCAAAATGGTAGTAACAAATTTGTTCATCATGTTTACAAAATTAATATGACGTACAGTTTTTTTATTTATGTGTTATGATCAAAAATAGTACCCATTTAAACTTGGCGAAGTTCTCATATTGAGGCAAATATTTTATTGCGATAACCTTTTTATAGAATTATAGATTTTATAGAATCGGAAACTATTTATTAAGCATAATTGTAGTATACATTAATTTATCAAGGCACTTAATATGTCCAGCTAGAATCATAGTACATCTTATCGACACGTCATACGATCATACGATTACATTGTTGGGCAAATTTTGCTTTTCTAAATATAATAGGAAGTTTAGACATTTGTTTTTGAAAAAAAAAATGACAATGGGTGGTCTTCTTCTTTCCCGCTTTCTAATTATCACTACCATGTAAAGTGCATGACCTACCTATATGTTTCACTATATTTATGTTAAATTGAGAATGACCTATTGTTCTCTAAGTTATTTCAAGGCTGTAGTTTTAAAACAGTGAAAATTGAAAAACGCTTTCTTTGTACAGAGAGTGTCATTTGATGAAAGAGGTGGCTTATATCAAACAAAAATGCTTCTAGATAGGTCGTTAAAAGACTATATAACCACCTGGGAATATCATATTCAACCATATTACACTATATAATAATGTAAGTTTTGCTCCATTTGTATAATTTATAAAAAGAGAATCGTTTATTAAAGTTTGCCGATTTCTCTTACTCATAAGGTTGTGCATTAAAATAATTATTGTTGCTTCTATGTAAAATAGAAAACTTACAATGGCGAGGGCATGCCCAGTATTATGGTCATAAGAGCATTAGCTACCTATAACTAATGAAACATGGAACACTGTTGCTGTTAAAATACGGACTACTGAACAATAAATAAGCAGTTCTTGTATGGTATTGCTCCTCATGTTTCGATTTCACTTATAATATCTGAAATTTCTATTGACATTTTCTGATCTCTAAATTAAATATTGACCCAAAGGCATAGCACGCTGAAAGCAAGGGTAATTTTATTGATTAATACTTTGTAGAGTAGACAGCCATTTGAATTTAACACTACCGCATAATTATCTACTTGTACAACTACCAGGTCACACATTGTGACATAAGTACTATTGCTGAAAATGATTTACTTATCACAATTAGATGTGTGTATTTTGCACTGAAATAGAATGTGATAAAAAAGTTTTGAATTATAAATTAGTCTAATCTGTAGTATAGTATTTAACAATGCTTGTTGAAAAATTGTTGTGGGAAGGTAAATGAAATTTGAAAAATATGCACGTACCTAAATAGTGATATTTGAATGCATTAATAATGTATTAACATTGGTCTTTTACTTACCTTGTCTGTTGGCTCTATTTAAACATCTTTCTGTTTTCAATTTCAAAAGATAATGTTTACATATTTTTCACTAAGCTTGATATTCCAATAGATGGAGTGATTATGTATATAAATGCCATCGGCGTTAGGCAGCTAACAATTATTTGACAAATTGTTAATGTTGAAACATAAAATATTGATTAAGAAACTAAAAATTCATTTTCTAGTGAATGCGTTAAATCTAAGGTTGGGCATACTTCGATCAAGCAGACAAGTAAACTGTTATCATAAGGCCTAGAATTACTTGTGGATATCCACTGTGTCGATCCACAAAGTAATTAACATGTGCCCCAACCATGATACATGTTACTCTGTAAGAAAACATAATTCGACGTAGTTATTAAATTGTTCTTATAATGTTATACGTTAATCTTTTTCACATATCATTATGTAGATTAAAAAAAATAATTATTTGTAAACGCATTAGTTGTTATAGGTACTCTATCTTCATGGCTTATGGTGCTTACTATTAAAATTTGTATTTGTTCCTTCAATCATTTAATTTGTGACATGCAGTGACGTAATTGATCTGCTTGAACGTTTAGCAATAAACTACTCCAACTAAATTTGTTATTAACCAAATATTAAAAAATATAGGTAAACAATGTATCCAGTTATTTAAAATCAACGATGAAAAAGTTTGGTTTAATAATCACTTTTTTTCATTTCAAAATAACTAAAAGTAATTTCGTAATTTGAATATTTCTGTTAAAAAAAAGAAACCCCACGGAATTCTATAGTAAAATTATATTCTATTTACTTACTTACATTTAGTAAGGGCTCGCAATCAAAATGTGGGTGTTTGTGTTGGAGAAGGTTACCAAGAGTAGGCCTATATCACGTGATCTTGTTTGTGTTCACACAGGGGCGTGAAGAGATTCTTTAGCATTTGTTTCCAAGAGACTGTTAGTGAAAACAATGAGTACTGCAGATTGGAACAGCGTATTATAACAGAGTTGAGTAGGTTGTGTATTGGTCAATGATATGTCTTAATCCCGGATATCAGCGCCCCAATTCAGGAGTCCGCGGCCAAATTCATGGGTCAGTGGCCAGATTCATGGGTCAGCGGCCAGATTAAGAAGTCTGCGGCCAGATTCATGGGTCAGTGGCCAGATTCATGGGTCAGCGGCCAGATTCATGGGTCATCGGCCAGATTCATGGGTCAGCGGCCAGATTCATGGGTCTGCGGCCAGATTCATGGGTCAGCGGCCAGATTCATGGGTCAGCGGCCAGATTCATGAGTCTGCGGCCAGATTAATGGGTCAGCGGCCAGATTCATGGGTCAGCGGCCAGATTCATGAGTCAGCGGCCAGATTCATGAGTCAGCGGCCAGATTCATGGGTCAGCGGCCAGATTCATGGGTCAGAGGCCAGATTCATGGGTCAGAGGCCAGATTCATGGGTCAGCGGCCAGATTCATGGGTCTGCGGCCAGATTCATGGGTCAGCGGCCAGATTCATGAGGCAGCGGCCAGATTAATGAGTCAGCGGTCAGATTCATGACTCATGAGTCCACGGGCCGTATGAGCCTTCTTGATAGGTCAATCTGCGATAGAACCTCGGATTGAAATAGATGGCTGTGCCTCAAAGTAACCCGGAAATTATTGAATTACGAATTATACTCGAGAAGGCTGTGTATTGAAGTATGGTTGCAATGGCGGTCGAAAGTTCAAAGATTGCGAAAATACCCTATATTAAGGTTTTCTGTTCGTATCTAAACAACTTTTAGCCATTGTGGGAAGATACACAAGACAGATATTGCAGTTCCTGACTTTTTGCAATCTTCATTTTCGTTTGATCTGGGACCGTTAACCCTTGACTGGTATCGTTATTTTCATATACGTAACTGATATGGTGGGGTCAAATATGACCCTAGTTTAAATTTTACTTTTAAACTGCCTAAATAACCACAAATGGGCATTATTGTGCTGAGGACTAATTGATATAGATTTAATTCATTGTATTAACAATATTGATTGATGTTTTACCAATTATTAGCGCAAGTTACACATTTTTTACTGAAAGTAAGTAATTTTCAAACTGAAAAAAACAGTGGATGTTTTAAAATTTATATAAAGAAATATAATTTTTATTTTCCTTCTTGCGCGTCGATTTATTGTTAGTAAATATTCAAATTATCCTCTGAAATAAAAAAATCAGAAATATTATGTTTGTATGTCAAACCAACAAGGGTGTCTGTTTTGTATGTTATGAGTACAGTTTTTGTTTCTTGTTAGTTCAACCAGATTGTTTACGTTTGTCCATTATAGTGAACACTGGTTTACAATACGCAAAGTTATGTTTGTTTTTACCCATAAGAGTTGTCACGATGTAATTTTCATCCATATTGTAAAATAATTTGTAAAATAAAAAGTCCCGTAAGAGGTATCCTGGGGTCTTTTTTTACCCCACGAATTAATTGCCGCCAAACGCTTCGAAGCAACAAAAACACACAACCACTATTTTCAACGCCTCAGCGGGAACTGAGATTACCTAATTCGCCAGCCGCTTGCTAGAACTACCTAGTGGTCAAATATAGAACTATATCGTGCTGGGGTCGGCACAGACCCCACCATACCAGTCAAGGGTTAACAAATTAGATTTTATTTGTTATTTTTTATTATAAGTGATCGATTTTTCTTTCTTCTTTTTTTTCTTTTTTTCATTTATCTCTTTTAAGTATAAGAAGATTCAATATATTCCGGATTCAATATAGTTTCTTATAGGCAGTGCTGATCATTAAACCACTCACAAGCCTTTTAAAATATAATTCTTCAAAATTTTCCCATTCCTCCAACTTCTTCCCCGTCTGGCCCCGGAGAATAGAACCAAATAAATAACTTTTGAAAATTTGATGACAAAAAAACAAGATCTGTACGTCTGGCGAGCCCGGCCCCCCTACAGAGACTAGAGAGTGACTCAGGGGATGTGGAGGAAGGAATGCAGTCAGGGGACGCGAATATCGGCTTGAATAGCCGAGACTAGAGCGTGACTCAGGGGATGTGGAGGAAGGAATGCAGTCAGGGGACGCGAATATCGGCTTGAATAGCCGAGACTAGAGCGTGACCCAGGGGATGTGGAGGAAGGAATGCAGTCAGGGGACGCGAATATCGGCTTGAATAGCCGAGACTAGAGCGTGACTCAGGGGATGTGGAGGAAGGAATGCAGTCAGGGGACGCGAATATCGGCTTGAATAGCCGAGACTAGAGCGTGACTCAGGGGATGTGGAGGAAGGAATGCAGTCAGGGGACGCGAATATCGGCTGGAATAGCCGAGACTAGAGCGTGACTCAGGGGATGTGGAGGAAGGAATGCAGTCAGGGGACGCGAATATCGGCTTGAATAGCCGAGACTAGAGCGTGACTCAGGGGATGTGGAGGAAGGAATGCAGTCAGGGGACGCGAATATCGGCTGGAATAGCCGAGACTAGAGCGTGACTCAGGGGATGTGGAGGAAGGAATGCAGTCAGGGGACGCGAATATCGGCTTGAATAGCCGAGACTAGAGCGTGACTCAGGGGATGTGGAGGAAGGAATGCAGTCAGGGGACGCGGATATCGGCTTGAATAGCCGAGACTAGAGAGTGACTCAGGGGATGTGGAGGAAGGAATGCAGTCAGGGGACGCGAATATCGGCTTGAATAGCCGAGACTAGAGCGTGACTCAGGGGATGTGGAGGAAGGAATGCAGTCAGTGGCCGCGGATATCGGCTTGAATAGGCGCGCGAACACCTATACACATTTAAAATGTGGGATTATTTTCATTACGTGAAAAACGGGACGTTTACTATAATATATCCTTTGTGATGTTTTGATAAGCATGCATTTTTCCACGACTAGGTATTCGCCTATCATTGCTATCGTCACCGTATTAGCGTATATGCATATGAGTGACAGCCAATTTGTGTTGAATTATAACATACATTTGTTTTCAGTTCTCATACATATTATTATTTAACCTTTAGAGCGAAGGATACCTCTACGTCAAAAACCGCAGACAATTTTCATTTTTTAATTATATCTCAAGATTGAAACACAAAATCGAAAATCTGAGAAACCATAGCACTGTGGTTTGGTAAGCTTTACAGACTGAATGATAAATGAATTTAACGTTATAATCAGTATGACTGTGATAACGATTTCCTTAAATTACTAAAGAAATCGTTATCACAGTCATACTGATTATAACGTTAAATACATTTATCATTCAGTCTGTAGGGTTTACCAAACCACAGCGCTATGGTTTCTCAGATTTTCGATTTTGTGTTTCAATCTTGAGATATAATTTAAAAATGAAAATTTTCTGCGGTTTTTAACGTAAAGGTGACCTTGGCTCTCAAATAACTAAAGTAACAGGCAAGATTTGTAATACTTTCATACTTGACAGAATGTCTATTATGTCAATTATTTGTTAACCTATTGTTTTTGCAAAGATGTTTCGTTCGAGCTAAGATGTGTTCAATGTTCGGAGTTCGAATAAGTTAGAGAGCCACCGTAGAGCTCAAACTGACCTTTGGTGCTATTTAAAGTCCGTAGATCTATGTTACTAACATCACGCATTGAAGCTTAAAAGTCGATTTGTGAATGGCCTTCAAACGGAGGTCTATGGACCAATGGAATGGGTAGTAATCTTTATTCGGTGAGTATAGTCCTCCCAACGAATCTATTCTCATGCTTTCGTCATTAACCCCTGAGGCCTCGAAGTAAACTTCCGCGGACGGTTTACTGCCTGTGTTCATGCGCGCACTATTGCCGAATACTAAGATGGCGCACGACGAAATTAGCAGCTCCCGCACTGCAATCATGTAACTTTGATCGCTAACGTTGAAATCTACTTGATCTCCGCCTGGCGGAGGGTCGTCGAACTGGGAGTTCGACGAGCCTCCGCTAGGTGGAGATCAAGTAGACCTTGTTGTGTACCCAATGAGAGTTCGAGAATTTGAAGAAGTTCACAGGAACTATCAAAATCCAGCAAGCTGTGAGCAACATTGGTAGTCTTTTGTTTTTATTGAAAGCCTGTCAAAATGTATACAAATTCACACTTTACAGTATGATCCATAGAAAAACTACTCGCAGCAAGTATTTATTCTAATATTCCACTGTGTTCTAGAGGTAGGTCTAAACTGTAAAGGTATAGTCCGTCCTACTTTAGTTTTATGAAATAAAGTCGTTTAAACACCGGCGTTTCCGCCATTTCTTGGTATCGAAAGCTGTGAATGGCTGGGTGCCCGGGATCTATTTTCAATCATCATTTCTCTTCAAACATGACTTATTGGTTTTGTTACTACAAACTTATATTTGTATTTAATTTTTAAAAATATTCATCGTGTAATAATATTAATAGCAACTTACACAAATGAGAGAATTACCATTTATCAACATCGGACAAGTTGGCCAACTCACGAACTGAGAACAATCCGACGCAATCTTCCATCAAGCACACGGAGGAATGACAAGTTAAGTTGCCATTCTGGACATGGCCTGTGATGAAAGCATGAGAATAGATTCGTTGGGAGGACTATAACGTGTCAATACTGGTCATACGCTGTTCAAACTTGCAGTGTTTCAACCTTATAATATTTCTTAGCGAACTCTAGCGTTTGATTGAGAAACTATTACATTAGCCTCGAATCAGTATCTCTTATGTACATGATAGTATTTTCTTGTTCCAAAGTTGCTTCGCTTATGGCCAGGAGAATATTTATATTCACTGAATGATATTCATTCTCTAATTAGAATATATAAACTCTTTAAAATTGTATCAACTAAATAGTTGCCACAATTGTATCGCCTGCTTAGTTAGATATTATTGCATAGATCAATTGAGAAACAAGCAAACAATATAGTAAGGAAGAATTAGCAATACACACATCAAAAACGGCATAAGAAATCCTTACCGTTTCAATAATACGACAATACAAATAGTATTGTTTTTGTTAAAAATCTGTAGAAAAATGTACTTTAAAACTAAATGCTTTGTAACTGAATCTAGAAATGTTTAATGAAATATTGCCTATTTCTTAGTAGAATGTTTTACTAAGAATACATGAATAAATAGAGTAATTTAGTGCGTCCTGGCCTAAGAATGATGTTTTGGAACATAATGTGTTAATTTGTCGTATCTTAGATTTTTAAGATTCTGGCCTTGGTTTTTCGAGGTGTCAAACTATAAATATTACCAAATGAATAAAATTATTACCTACTGCTTATGTTTCATTGCGTTCTTCCTATAACCTTCCTATAACCTTAAACAATTGCACAATTGTTATTGTATTCCTTATTGTTAGGTACCGCTATATCAATTTTTAATTTATGAGTGTTAATTTTCTTTAGTTTATGATCGCTAAATATATTAGTGGAAGAAAAAAAATACTGCACTTTACTTACCTTAAAAAAAAATAGAAATTGAAATAAAAAATTAAAATTAAAACAATAAATTTAAAAAAATAGAAATGTTTACAATAAAAATATGTTTTTATCTTGTTGTATTGGTTGAAGTATTAGCTAAAACCATGTTGCTGGTCAAACTCTGAGACGTAAAGTTCATAGCATCGATTTTATTATTTCCTGAGTCGCGGTGCGCCGGCAGTGGTCGCTCCCGCGCGCTAGCCGCTATTCCCGCCCGAGGAGAGCGTGTTTTATTAGACTATACACAACACTTCTTTAGCAAGTTCTGTAGTTGAAAACTTTATTATGGTTATAATTTTGTGATTTCCATTTTTATCCAAATATTCATAAAAAGGCCTAAATATTTCTGTAGGCTTCAAGTTACATACAAATACATATTCTCATTGATTTTTTCCATTCTACTAAATTAGAGAATATATTTTTGATTGAGTATTTGAATACCTATTTTTGGTCAGAAAAGTAAAATATTTCACTTCATTATGGTTGAAAAACATTTCATCGTCACATCGTGTTTGGATGACCAATCACAAATTAAGGAACTTAAAAGTTTTGATTAATGCGCTTAAAGCGGTAAGTTTTTATTCGAAATCAAATTTTACAAAAATAATGGGTTTTAATTAATTTGATCTTCTTCCTGTTCGAATTTCTTGAAATCCAAGCAAATTACATTCCTGCAGATAAAACTTTGTACCTGGGTGGAGGTTATAAGAATGGTTTTTTGTGCAACATATTGAACATCAATCGTGTAATAAAGCGGACTCGGTCTCAACCCTGCTCCGATAGCTTCAACCAATAGGCCGTTCTAACGTCGGGTTCCACACCTCCAGGGCTCCTCCAACCCTTTCGATTTTGGTCCACTCTATCAACTATGGTAGCATGGAAGGGCGATACGTGGAACAAACGTTAGGGTAGCAATTAATAACGTAAACATTATAAATCAGGTTATTAACAACATGAATTGCAACTATGTACTACAATAATTCATAGCTCGCCTAGATGTTATGGAATCTCTATGTTCAGGCCAAAAGTAAGTAAATAGAATAAATTCCCTTATAACCCATCACCATTACTAGTAGTTTATAACAAAATGAGAGATTAACTTGAACGTAAGATTAAACAAAGATTACTGGATCACAACTTACATGATTTTTCTTAACGCTAATCTTGCAGACTCAATAAGTCTACGTTCTCCTACTTCTTTCTTCTATACTCCTAATTTTCTACTGATTAATTTGCTGTCTTCTGTACTGTACTGTTTTTTGTTTGTGCTTTAAGGGGTTTTTATATGAATTTTCAAGGCTACTTTTTTGGAAGAGTTGCGAAAGGGGTTTTCCTATAATACTGCGTAATTTCTGATAACATAGATTCTATTGGTTGTGGCTAATGAGTGCTACAGTGCGTGGTTCCTATTGGCTTTGGTCAAGCGTAGAGGTGTGATTTTCTCAAGGCTACTGACTCTAAACTTAACTTTTTCTTTGAAACATATTAAAAACTCATTCACGCAATAATGTGTTTTCGACCATTTTTTTTTTGACAATATCTAGTAGACCAATACAAACAACAATTTATAAAACAAAGTTCCAAGACCATTTGGTCTAGCGCTACTTACTTACTATACTGTAACACGCTCCGATTTGTCTTGAGCTTGACGGGGGCTGGGGGCGGCGGGGCCCCGGGGGCGGGGGTCCGCTCCACGGGGGGTGAACAGGGGAGGAAAGAGCCAACACCAGCATAATCATCAGCAGAACTGCTCTCCACCAATAACTCTGTGATAACAAACAACCCACTTATGTCGCACATTACACTTCAAGCCACCGCAAAATGCTCCATTTTCTAGTCATAACAGCAACATTTGTATTCACTAGCGAAATCTTCGTCTTTTTAAAAGTACTTTTAAGCATCTTCCTCTGTTAATTTTGATTTGAAAATAGTATGTAATAGTATGTAAAAAGTATGTAAATGTAGTTGTCTAGGATGGGGTCGTCTGTTCGGGTGTGCAATGCTCCAAGATGCGCTGGATCACTCTGCAGCCGTACGGGTGGTCGACAGCGCAAACATTATTTTGCCCAGATCTCTTGTTTTCAATCTTATTGGACACGCGATTATTATATTATGTTCGGTATCATATCATGCTATGTGATCAAACATATAAGTATATCTCTGTATACGTATTGTTTAACGGTTCATTTAAAATTTTAACTTCTTTTCTGAAATAATTTACTGTCAAAATTACCAAAAACCATAACCAGTTGATTCATGCATAATACATGTATTGGCATTGTCAGGATTTTATAGCTTATTTCCTAATAATTCTAGGTACAGACAGTGTAGAAGCTAGAACGGAATGAAAATGTAATAAGTGGAAGTGAAGTGAGCAGATAAAAACAATTGGACCACTTTATGCAGAAAGGAACCAAACAACATACCATTCAAATTGAGCTAGGCTCTCCTAAACATTACTCCATGTTATAAATTCCCCATTAAACTTTTATTTACTTTATTGTTACTCATTGTGTTCAATTGGAATAAATCCAACATTTATAAATATATATAGATAAATAATATTGGGTTGGCCTTTCACAGTTTTATGAGGTTACGAGGTATAATGTTGCTTGGTTCCGATGCTTTAACCAGTTAACCAGTTTTTCTTTAAGCAGAATAGAACCATGTGGCATGGAAACAATTTGTTATTATGCGTTTATTAATATTATCAAACAATGACAGACATGTTATGCCTTTTAAACATTTGTTCTAAATTGTATATTGTGTTATGATCTATTGTATTAAACATAAGAGAGGTGCATAATAATATTTTGATTTTTATAAGCTTAAGGCCTAGCAGGCAGAAATACAAAATAATTTCCCTGATGTGAAGGATTGGAAAATTGCCTTAATACCCGGTACAAATGAAGACTAGGCATAGTCCATAAGTCTTCCTTAAAAGATAATAATTTGGCGGTGATAACTAACCAAACCAGCATAATATCATTATCATTCCATGGTTTCATTATTATTGTAGTTCTAGACTAGAAACACAGCACATTGTTTGACAGAATTGTGGGTTGGTTCCCTTCTGCTTTTCTGCCTAAGCCTCATCATAGAGCAATGATGGTTGGTTCCGAAATGCAATAGGAGGCAGCACAATGCAGAAGTGGGTTGGTTCTATTTTGTATAAAGAAGTTCAATTCACAGACACAGTGAAATCTTTAACTAAAAAAAAAAAAAACGTGGGTTGGTTCCCTTCTGCATAAAGTGGTCCAATTAATTGATTGAATAATTAAAATTACAAAGTTCAGGGAACATGCTTTATGATGGGCCGGGGTATGGTTTATGTTTGGATCCACTTCACACCGCCATAACATCGAAATTGTTAAATACAAATATATTGTATAATATTGTATTGCAAAAATAATTCTCTGATTTCCAGTAGTTCGACTTACCATTATTGTTGTTTCACTTCAACTGAAACAAGAAGTGAGTGGTTGTGTTGTGTGCGATAGCACCTTGACACCTGCATTACTTCGTGTAAACATGTTATTGCTCGTTTCATGCTATTCAGAAAATAGAAAACTGAAAGTTATTATTAATGAATGATGTGTTTCGTATAAGTGGCGGATCTAGACTTCATAGGGGCGATTATAGAGAAAAAAACTCTACTTTCACGAGCGCCCCCCCCCCCCCCCTCCCACTCTCCGTGCAAAACCAAATGAATTGAGAGGTTGGAGTATAATAAAAAGGCAGGTTCAAGTTACGAGTAGCTTAAAAAATAGTTTTAAAACGTAGACGAAGGAGTATTCGACAGGCTTAATTTAATTAAAAATTTAAGATGAATTTATGGTTGTAGGATAGGCCTATAAGATAAAAAAAATACAAAAATAGAATAGTAATTAAGCTTAAATTTTAATTAAATGAAATGACAGAAGGTTATTTACTAAGTAATCTACCTACCTATGGCCATAGTTAAAAAGTAATAACGATTCCTGTTGTTGTTGTAGCGCTGGCTGGATATGGAGATGGCTTGATGAGATGGTCGTGATGAGGATGATGATTGTGGTATGGAATATGATTGGTGTTGATAATATGTTATTAGAATAATGTGATGCAGCTGGAAAGCTGGTGTGGACTAATATTGTCGGATTGGTGTTGTAGCTGTGGTTTTGTTGTTTGATAGTTCTTCTTGATCTGATTTATTCGTTTATTCGTATTATGTTTACTTATTAATTAATTTTATGATTGATATGACTTATATTTAAAACAACACTTACCCGCGGCCATCTTACGTCCAAAAACCGACAATGGGGCAATTTGCACGCAAAGCTGGACGTAGAATGCGCCACCACCGTCCAAGCCTAAATCCATGGCCATCTGGATGGGTAAATCAGCGCGGACAAGGTCCAAGGTCTACTTGATCTCCGCCTAGCGGAGGCTCGTCGAACTCCCAAGTTAGGTCATCGCAGTCCGTTCCACAATGTTAAAAATCACATGTTAATCAAATGGGAGAAACGTGAAAGAAAACAAATGAAGTGATCTGTCAAATAGAATTACCTCCTAAAAAGGAAACAATCATCATATTTTATAATCTTGAATCATTGTTATCTATCAAAATGTCTCTTTTACGTGTTTTAAGTATAGTGTTACATGATCTACAACGGATATTTAATAATTATAACAGTTTTTTTAGTGGGATACAATTCATGGCGATTTTGGTTCCCTTGCGACGACCTAACTTGGGAGTTCGACGAGCCTCCGCTAGGCGGAGATCAAGTGGACCTTGACAAGGTCTACTGACCCATTCAGCAGGCTGTGCTGGCAGCATTTTGCCAAAGACATTGGAATAGAAGTAGCGCCACCATAGTTCGAGCTCAAGTCCAGAGCCTCCTGGATGGGTAAATCAGCCCTTTTTTCATGGATAAGTTATGCGGAGATCAAGTAGACCTTGTCTGAGGGCTGGCACTACGCTGGCGCTGCGAGTGGGAGAATGTGGCAGTGCAAAGCCCCATTGGCCAAAGCCGTCTTCGTTCTGTCCCGTCCCTCATACGGCTACAAACTTGTCCCTGTGTTCTTAGGGCGACCAATGAGAAGGCTCAAATATATTGACGCAATGAAAGATTTTGAATTTGGTTTACTCTAGGGGGTTTGATTTAACTAGGGGGTGTATCGGCCTAAAAATAGACTAGCCTCGTATTTACCCTTAAAGTGGATGTTCTCACCCTCGGAGTGGTAGCAACCTCTGACATCCCCTCCAAGACCAACACCAGACCGTCGTTTAAGGACGTGTCCGAATTCCTCTTTATCATTGCTAACTCTAGGTCTAAGTCTAAATTTGACGTCATCAATCATCGGTGACGTATGAAGTACTGTCCGAAATCGTTAAGTCTAGGTCTAAATCGAAGTTTAGACCTAGCAATCGAAAGTGCACGCTCGTTATAAGTCTTAAAATGGCGGATGAAAAAAAACAGCTGCGAGAAGGAAGGCGTAAAAAGGAAATGTAAATTAAGTATATTATATACATACCTCTAGTATTATTTTATAATGTTAACAGTGATAGGCCTACTCTAGAGCCTAAAACCTGCATCAATACTGGAAAATGAATACTTTTACATTTCCTAACCTCAAAAGGCAGACAGGTAGGCTTGCCGTGCTAATAAAATCTGATTTGCAGTAGGCCTAGGCCTACTGTAAATCAGTTTTCTTCTCTCGTCGTTCATATTTACTTCTCTCCAATGCTTCAACTCTACGTTAAATTTCTCCCAATAGGTGGCTTTGCAATAGGTTTACTGTCCGAACTAAATAATTTCAACCTAGACGACCTTAGACTTTCAATTCGGACACGTCCGGACTTTCAATTCGGACACGTCCTAAAAATGTCAAATAATTTAGAAAACTGATACCATTGGGTTTGAAATATAGTCGCTAATCCTTAATTTAGACGACTTAACGATTTCGGACAGCACTTCATACGTCACCGATGATTGATGACGTCAAATTTCAATGATAAAGAGGAATCCATTAACGGGAAGCTCCTTCCCCGCTTCCCGGGCTTGGCTCGTGGCGTACTATTCACAAATTGCCGCCGATGTGTAAACAGGTCATGGACTTATAACAAATACCTTACTAATATAATACAGGAAACTGGACCCATTTAACATTCAGCGCATGGCGACACAGCACTGCAGCGAACCTGGCGGCTTGAGGTGACAAAACGCGCGCGATTCAAATCAAAGTGGAGTGGAAACCTTAGCGTAACCCACGCCCTCGAGTGGCGACGCGCGTCGAGCTTTCCCCGCCCCATCGGTGGCCCCCCCCCCCAAGAACGTTTTCCACGTTTTGTCGCTACAGTTTTCGGCGCTAGACCTTTAGCAACACGTGGGTATTTTTTTCGAGTCCCCACCCCCACCCCTTCACCCTCTCCCGACGTGTTTTATCTGCTGGGGTGTGCGATTTCGGCGCTTCGGTTTTGCGGTAAAAATTCCCTCTCGCTCAAATGTTTTTTTTTATTTTTCCGATTGTTTTGTTTTAAAGTCAATTAAATGGCGCATCTTTTGGCGTAACCCACACTAATATGATGTGTCCCGTTCAAAAGTTACGGGCACCCAAACACGAAAGTGTTACGAAAACTGAGGCCGGATTTGGTACGTTTTCAACTAGTCACATTCAAACTGCTCTGCCAGTCGACCCAAACGAGATATACACTTCGTTTTTGTTTCATTACCGTCAAGTACCGTTTGACGAACTACGTTTTGAAAATTTTTTCATGTCGTCCCGGAATTTCCGTCACATGGATCGTGTACATTTGGTCGCGCGTGTTTTTTAAAAGTGACGGTACCAGTTTTTTCCACAGTTTTTCGTTTCGAACTTTCTCGACTTATCATATTAAAGAACAAATAGAAAGCTAGTGTCGCCTCGATCAAATTTTTGAATTTCGTCCCGGATGCTCAGTTATGGGCTGTTTTCATTTTTTCTACACGGTTTCAGTTTTGATTTTTCTTCGTCAAGTTGGTACTTTCGAAATGAGTTTTCAGTGTTGTTTTAACTTTTAAAACATACTAGGCCTAGTATTCTGCTGCCACTATGTGTAAATATGAGTAGGTATCGGGAGTTTCATAAAACAGTTACAGAATAGGGGTCCAGCAGTCATACAATGCGCGTTACGTAGCCGTAGCCAGTCAGCCGGTGTCGTAATTCAGTCGATAAAAGAAGCCGGCACAGTGAGTGAACTTCATTGCGTCGATAATTCATCTAGTACTCACCTCAAGCCGCTAGGCCAGGCTGTCGCCACAAATCGACGGAAGCTTCCCGTATTATTTTAGTAAGGTATTTGCTTATAATAAAAACTTCGTAAGTCCATGAACAGGTTGTGTTCGTATGGTGTTCGTATGGTGTTCGTAAAGTCTGGTATGGTTTATAGTCGATTTACAGCTACGCGTTGTGTAAACGTAGTTGTAAACGTAAAACCGTGCGCAACCCTCAACCAGGTTGCTGTTTGCCTCGTTGGCGAAATTTCCGAACACACTGGGTGAATTTCAAGCGCCGCTTCGCCCTGTTCAAGGCAGGTGTTTCATATCATTGGTACAAGGTCCGCCGATCCCCTGAGGCGGAGGTTCGGTAAACCTGGGAGTTCGACGAGCCCCCGACGGAGGATGTGGTTGTTGTCGTTGTTGTTGTCATCATCACTCGCTGATTGATCGATAAATCCATGGTCTGATCATTCACTTCCGGCGCTCGTCAATTATTCCAGCAGGCTGTGGTCTGACCATGTGCACATCGAGATGTGTGGTGAACTGCGTTATGCCGTTATGTCATGGTGCCTCGCTCATGGTGTCTTGTCAATAGGTTATGTTTGCCTGAAATTTTCGTTTATTGAGCTAGACGGACCCTCTCTAGGGAGGCATTTAACGCAGATCACGATGGATTCTTCAAATGAAACAGATGTTACCATGGACTGCGCACAAGATGAAACAGTTACGGAAGAAAACGACGAAGATGTTAGCTCACCTGAATTTGTGATCCCAGGCTACATGTCCATGGAGGAGTTTTCTCAGGTTTGACGAAATAAATGAGTTTGCTTTAGCCTATGTACCAATAAACTTGCTTTGCTTCAGCTTTTGAAAAGCTTTTAAGGTCGCGGTTATAGTAGGCTAGGCCTAGGTCCAAGGTCCGTAAATTTCCTGGTAGGCCTAGGGGATCGTACCGAACCTCCGCCAGGGGATTTACAGACCTTGTGCTAGGCTAGGCCTAGCACAGTATTTTCCACCTTGGAAAGCAGAGCGGTTAACAGCGCTCTCAAAGCCATTGAGTTGTCAAGAGAGGTGTCAAAACGTCACTAGGCCTAGTGGTTTACGACTGGAAGGGATGAGTTACTGCTTGTCGCCACCACCCCCCGGTCAGTTGTCTGCCTCACTGACTACGTCTATCACGCAATTTTAACGCGCTTGGGATGAAGGCGCCTTGCTTTCAATCGGTAGCCGAGTGAGGAATCTGCTCCATATATCACGTCAATTTGAAGCGCCCTTAACTACACCGGCTGTGAACTCAACCAATCACAACACAGGCCGTGCATCGCGGAGCCGCTTTGACGTGTATATCACTTAAATCAAAGTGAATTCTAACCTCCAACTCGCCTGCCCAAGCGAGTTGGATCGCCGCCGCATTGAGGTAAATTCGACGTGTATACCACACTCTGCAACCGATTGCAACCAAGGCACCTTCATCCTAGGCGCCTTAAACTTGCGTGATATACGTAGTCACTAGTCATTGTAGGCAAACAGGGTGGCTAAACGAACTAACAAGTTTGAGCTTTTACGATACACGAATGTTTACTCCAAAAATGTAAATACAAAGGGATGGCAAGATCAGGGGAATAGGGCTGATTGACAGGTAGAAAATTAAACACGATAGTTAGGCCAATAAACGGTCAACCCCCGCAGTGCTGAGTAGATTGATGTGGATATTTGCCGCTCCGCTTTCCAAGGTGGAAAATACTATAGTTGTTCACTGCCCTCTGCTGGTCTCCTCGGACTGGGGTCATGTTGGCCTATGCTCTCCCTCTGTACTTCTCTTGTTCCTTCTCCTTTCCCCTCCTCCTTTGGCCTGAATTTCAGTCGATCCCCTAAACCCCAGGGCCCATATTCAAAGAGGTCCTAAGTATTTTTTGATCTTAACTCTAAGACCGGCCTAACTTTGAACCTCTTGTGAATCCAGGCCTGGCCTATGAAAAAGTTACTAATTCCTTGTCGAAACAAAGAAGCAATGAACAATCCTATGATATGTTTTACAATTCATTCTCAGACATCGGCCTGGATTCACAAGAGATTCAAAGTTAGGCCGGTCTTAGTTAAGACCAAAAGAAGACATAGGACCTCTTGTGAATCCGGGCCTAACCTTTTTCTGTCCCACCAGGTTTGGTAGACTGACTTAGCCTAATACACTGGTTAATCCTGTTAGTATTTACTGAATTTAATGAAATGATTTATAGGTAAAACTACACATAAGGTCCTCAGGCTAAAAACGCGAATAAAAATGTTAATAGAAATTTGCTCATTGGGCCTATTTTGGTCTACTGTTATAAACTAATTAGGGTGGCCTAATTATTGGCCACTACGGTCCGTGCCATTACTCACGGTTCATGACAAATCTCGAAGCTTTAGATGTTAGCCAGGCATTTGTGATGTGTCCATGTATTATTTGTCACAAAATGTAGTTTAAATATGAGATCTAACTATGAAATATTTCTACTCTGAAATTCGATGTTTTTGATAGATCAATCTCAATGAGAACATGACAGACATGACTTTGCCAGGCCTACCAACCTAAAAGGATATTAGAGGGGTTTGATTCGTGCTTGAAAGTGACTTTGCCCAGCTACCTGACATCCCACAAAAGTTAGAGAGGTTTTTGGGTCTGGTTGATCTTTGCCCAGCTGCCTGACATCCCACGAAAGTTCGGAAGGTTATTGGAACTGGTTGATTTTTGGGGTTGGATGTATGTCCTTCGTGAACGTATCTCTAGAAGGTGTCATGGCGACGGAAATGGCGCCAATCTCGGAATAAAACAGCTTTTCAGAAGCGATCACATGATTACTATGAAATATCTATTAGTAAAAAACTGGTTAAATTACACCAGTTATTTTACAACATGTTTTTACAGTCTTTTCAGTGTAATTCCCTACAAAGATTGCGTTTTCGGGCGCGGACCGTTGCGGCCTATATTTGCCTTAATTAGTGCACAAAGTAGCCTAGTATTAATCGCTTAATTCTGTGTGGAATGCACAAAATGTCGTAAAAGAGTCCGTGTACATAGATATTCATTTTCTAGAATAGTGCAAAAAGCACCCATACCCAACACGCACCCGTCACACGCCACGGTACACCCGAGAATAATCTAGAACGTAACTTGCCGCACTCCACCCCCTAACCTTGAACTTAGCGGAATGTAACTCACCCCCTAACCTTCCACTGTATGTAAGCCTACATTGGTAGGCCTGCAAAGCGGCAGAGAAAGTATCATGGCGTGAATATAACCATTCAGCCATACGTAATGTTTCATTGTCAAAAAATACACTTTCTAATATTGTAGCAGACACAAAACCTCGTTTGGGCACATTTTAAACACTTACCTACCTAGTGGTAAGTGTTTAAAGTACTTTCCGGGCAACATAATGCGGACCTAATATGTGGTATTACCGATTTATGTTTATTTTCTTCCTTTGATCAGATGTCGTAAAAGAGTGTGATTAAACTGTATTGTTTTATTTTAGGCTGGTTTCCAGTTACTAACAGAAGCCACGACCAGTGCAAACAGTCTACCGTTAGGACAAGACTGGGATCTGTTCAACTCTTATCCTGCATTTCAACAGCTGATGAACAAACAAGGGCAGAGGATTCTGGAACTGTAAGCTATGAATTCATATTACTAACGGTTAGGGGTGGGCAAGCACCTGTGTCAATTACTAAACATATACACTCTTGCATTACAGTTTGTGTACGTGTGAACGTGATTATGTTTGGTCAAAATAAAAAATAAATGCATTCTTAACATCTACTTCTTCTTCTTCTTCTCTTATGCCCGCAATTGGTCTATTCGGCCATCATGCATTGTCAAGCTAACCAATAGACAGGACTCCCTCTGTACATATGTCATGCCATCTGGCATCGCGTCAAGTTCCCTCTTCATCCTTTCACAACCGAAAAGATGACGTCTATTCTGCTCTTCCTTACCACACAACATTAAACTCCGTGGCGACGTTCGGGGTCAATCCAACAGACGAAAGAGGGACTGAAAGAGCACGTAACTCTGAGCTCAGCGATTGAACAAAGTCGGCGCAATGTTTGATTGTTTTGGGAAAGTGTGTAGGCCTACACATGTACACTTGCACAAACAGTAGCCTACAGTCCTCTCCCTCACCGTTGGAATACTTATAGCTGGCCAAATGTCCCAAGCCCAGGTTTCCACTGATATAACCATTTTTAATAAGATGGCTTCCAACCATTTTCTAGGCAATATTAATCAAAATGAAACTATATCGATATGCAACTTTTTTTTGCAAAATTAGTGATCATTCAACTTTTTTATTTATGTTGCTGTGTTGTACACAATGTGATTTCCTATAAAAGTGCAAACATTTCATGTTTTGGATATTCAGTTTTCATTTGCGGGGGGATTCCAACCACTTCAAAAGATAGTTCCTTTCTTTTCAATTATGATGTTACTGCCATGTAGGCCTACGGAGGATCGTGGTAAGAAGTTCACACCATGGACAAGTTCGAGTGACCATCTTTCCGTAGGACGGCATGGCAATAAATCATTACAAGTTCTTGAAAGCAGTCAATTGACCCCCACCCTAGATGCGCCCCCCACGACAACAACATAACAAGTGCATCCTCGACTGTCAACTGCTCCTGGCTTTGCCAAACAACCAACTTCATTTTTTTGATGGGGCAATTTTCTATTCATAACTTTGAGCAACATTTCATGTTAGCTAACTTTTTAATTTTAGGAGACTAATTCAACTATTTTTTAGAAAGCCCTGCAGAACGGCATATGCATAAGCAATGCGTTACAATTAAGTGTTTCTATGTGGTGTGTTGTGTGGTATCTATATGTCATCAACTAGTATCATTGTAGGCTATCTTATGGAAATAAATTATATAATGCTCTTCCCATTGGTATTAAATCAACTTACGCCACTCGTAATGATAACAGTTTTAACTTTAAGAAATAACTTCTTCTCAGGCTTCTCAGGAACTTATAAATATACTAAATGTTTTTTATTATAGGGCCTACCCTTATTTACATTCTGAATAACTGATACATTTTCTTCTTTTGTTGCTATTATGCTCATAATTATAGGCCTACTGTATGGTAACCATATCTTTATCAAAATCAAACTTTTTTCCCTCTTTTCTGTTACTCCATCAATTAATCCCAGAATTAAATGCTTAATATTAATATGTGTTTGTATGTCATAAAAAAGTCAAATTATTTAAAATAAAAATTCTATTCTATTAAGCCTATATTCTATCTTTAAAAATAGATTCTGGAAAAAAATACACTGAAATAGACTCGGCAGACCAGAAGTTAAAACCACTTCCGATTGTTTCTTACTTTTTTGGCTGTTTGCAGTGTTGTTACAGCTACTTTTTAAAAGTAGCACTGTTACAGCTACAGCTAGGCCTACTTGATCTTTGAAAGTAACTTAGCTACTTTTCAGCTACTGTATTTTGTCAAGTAGCTCGCTACTTGTACAGCTACTCAAAAAACGTATTGACGCTACTTTACAGCTACTTTCATTTTTTTATAAAGGACCAAGAGTATGTACTATTTATTGAAACGGCGATACGGTCCGGAAGTGAGTCATACTCAAATCACAGCTCACGGGGTGAAACAGGAAACTCAGTGCTGGGGAGGCGGTTTTGGGACTATAGAGCCAGAAAGCCAATGTCAGCCGTCATTCCGAACCTGTGATGGTGGGAATTGTGGCGGGCGAAACGAACGTGTGTTTCTTTCAAAAATAGAGTAGCGGCTACTTTTCGCTACAAATACTCGTATATAGTAGCTTACTACTCGCTACTTTACCGCATTTTCAAATGTAGCGCGCTACCAGTCTCGCTACCAAAAAAAGTAACATGCTACAAGTAGCGCGCTACGTTACTTAACAACACTGGCTGTTTGTTGATTTTGTGACTTTTGATATCTTCCCACACTTTTCGGATTCCCATGATTTGGTCGGTAACAAAAAATGCTGACTTATGATCATGAGGAGGCTTTGGTTGACGTTGGAATATGCCTAAATTGTCTGTTGTGCTTATTTTCATTTGTGTCATATTTGTATATTAAGCATCGTTCACAGTCAGTCGTAAGGCGTAAGGAGTAAGTCGTAAGGTTTATGTTGCAAGGCGTAGGAAAAGCCAACCGTTCACAATGACAAAATATTTTGTATAATATGTTCTACGCATGCGCAACGGACGCGGCGATGACGATGCACAGCCTTTTGTATGTTCGACCACGGTGTTGGACACATGACTGCATGGCAGTGTATCAGCTGTGTATGATAGGAGTGGGAGATACCTTGTTGTGATTGGTTCGTCGTAAGAGTCTCGTCGTAAGAATTGGATTTTAGGCAATTCACTACTACTTGCTCCTTAAGCCTTATAACATACGACGCGTTGTGAACAGTAACATTGAATAATACGCTTGGGCGGCTTGGCAATATTAAACCATACGCCTTACGCCTTAGACCTTACGCCTTAAAACTGATTGTGAATGAGCCTTTAGGTATTATTATTTCCAATTATTTATGAATAGGCCTAATTAATTATTGATTATATTATATATATTGCCTATAGGCCTAATATAATATTATTATATTATTAATTATTATTGGTGTATAATTTACTTAAAATAATTGTACACTATAGAAGTCAGTTGATTGTAATGAGGGGAGGGGGTACAAAAGAATTCATTTTAGGCCTACCGCCATAGTCGGTCATTTACCGAACGATAAATTTACCAAATCAAATCACTTCTTTTTTCTCATGTTGATCTTTATCTTTTCACAGTATAACAAGGATTTTCCGCCAGCAAGGTATTCGTGGCAGCATTGTAAGGCGGGAATTGGATGAGAAGATGGATCTCATTATTGATGCAAATGATACAATGCTAGAGCGTGTGGTGAGTAGAAGTTTAGATTATCACTTTGCTAAGAACTGCATTATTAACATAAAACTTCGTAGTGGCTCATGCGGTTGGGGTGTAGGTCTTTAACGTATGGCACCTAGGAATGTGGGTTCAAATCCCGCATAAGGCATGGGGTATTTGTAAGTATTCTTCCTTCTTCTTCATGTATTGTTTCATTGTTTCAAATAGCATGATTGCACTCATATAGACATAAAGCAACAAGAATCATCCATAAATCATCGATGAAAATTTATAAAGGAAATGTAAAGCCTGTATTACACGGTCAAACTTTTTCATCCAACTCCTTGAATTCAAGGACAAAAGCGCATCAATAAATAATTCCTATTGTTGTATTTGACTACATACTGACTGTTTTTGATGCGCTTTTGTTCTTGAATTCAAGGAGTTGGATGAAAAAGTTTGACCGAAGTTATGCCCAGAATGTTTTGGATTTGCCTTGTAAATTCTATACAAGGCTGTGAATTCTTGTGTATACATTTGCCACAAGACTGTGTTCAAATGAGAACCAAAATGGTATTCAGTCTCAGTTCAATACTCGTCATGTAAACGCAATGTTTTGAACCGAGATTTCGGTATGTTAGGCCTACTGGACTCAGTTCTCCATGTATACGTAGCTAATGTGTAATACTAAACAAAATGCCATCTCAAAACACTTCCTTATTTAAAACTTACATTTACCAAAAATTGTACTGTCAATCAGGCTGTTTATTTAGAGTCTTCAATTGGTACTTATGAGTATGACCTGTGAGATAAAACGTTTGTGAATCCGACCACTGGGTGGTTTCATGTTGGTAACATCGAAGCATCCATGACCAAGCTCTACACACATGCCAAATATGTTAGGCCTATACGTACTAGCAGTACCTAGCCTAATTATTGATATTCTGTCTTCACAGGGTATGAATCTAGATGAGCTGGATGGCATCCGCAAGAACCCCGTACCCCTACTAGTAGAAGCTGAGGGCTCTTCAACAAAGGTGACTACTGACTTAGAATTATTCTACAAACCTCTCATTCAGACTTAAGGGCAAAGGGTAGTCTCTACGTCAACAACCGCAGAAAATGTTCATTATTAAATAATATCTCAAGATTGCAACAAGAAAGCGAAAATCTAAATCAGCAGCGCACTTTGCTTTGGTAAGCCCTACAGATTGAATAAAATATTATAACCATTATCGTAGTATTTTGATTATAATTCGATAATTAGTAATAAAATTAATTATTTAGAAAAAAACATACTGATTATAATATAAGTCACGACTTAGCGCATTCAATGTGTAGGGCTTACTAAATCACAGTGCGCTGTTGATTAAGATTTTTGATTTCGAAGCCCATTCTTGTGATGTAAATTAAAAATGAAAATTTGTTGCGGTTTTTGACGAAGGTGTATCCTTCCCTGTTAATGTGAAATTCTTGAGGATCAAAGTGACCAAACTAAACTAACGTGTAAGCTGTAACTAAGCTGCATGTAAACCTTTAATCTGAAGTTAAGACAACTTGTCACTATAATAACTAGCCCTGATTTTGCATGCGTGCTATAAAAATGTAAGCTATATTTATAGAAATATTAGTGATTATACATAACTATCTCAATAAATGCATTATATAGACCACACTTAACCAGATTGGGTGGCTTACTCTTGCATAGCAGTACTAACAAGTCTGGCTAAGGAAAAGTTAGTTTTAACATTAGGCCTATGAGAGAAAGATAAAAGAAACACTGGTGGAACAAGGCATCTTGTTAGAAGTAAGGGAGGTGGGAAGGTATTGACGTAATGCCTGATTAGTTGGTCATGATTGAAAGTCAATTATTGTGTGCATTCCTACTCGCCAACCATATATGTGCACAAGATATGTACATACGTAATAATATGCCCTCATGACGTTGTGGTGTTCAGGTTGTAAGCGGGAGCTGGAACAGGAGGCCTCGTCCGTTAGAAGTCGGATCCCAACCGGGGAGTTTCAACCCTCACAGTGTCCGCCTGTTGACCGCCAAGAACATCGAGCGTCCCCAGGCAAAGTTCAAGGACAAGATTGACAACACAAACACCCCGTTTGTGCCGCGTATCAAGGACAAGCCCAACTCGCTCAAGCCTCTCGCCATATTCTTGGAGGAAACGGACCTTGGAGACAGGTTAGTTGAAGTTTTCTCTACACAATTGACATTGAACTTGTTCTATATTATCACACAGCCAGCTATGCGCATTGAGCAAGGACATTGGGAGTGAGAGAGCCAAAGGAATCAAAATCTGTTTGGATCGAATATGCAATACTGTAATAGCTACCTAGTTTTAATTTATTGTTTTTGTCCTGGAATTCAATATGTTTGAGAAAAATATTGAACTGTGCAATGTTGGTAGACCTAGAAGTTTACAATAGATAAATTACATGGTAATATAATATTGGTGAACTAATGTTGTTGAATTATTTACTTAGTTACAGCCACCCATACGAATATGAACTGGACCGATTCACAGCCCCAGCTTCACAACTGACAAAAGTAGATCCTTGCATGAGCAGGCCATTGGATCAGACACCACTAGAGATGGTTTCAAAGCCTGAACAGCTGGTACAGCTTGTCAAAGAGCTAGAACAATGCAAGGAAATTGCTGTCGATCTTGAGGTGAGTTTCAAAACAATTACTTATAACTAGATTTATGGCTCATAGCTAGATTTATGGCTGAAAAAGCCCTCTTGGCAGAAGAAGGAAAAAAAGATTTATGGGAAGGCCTACACTTCATAAACATGTAATTGCTTATTTTATCCAGAGGCCATAAACTCTTCATTAATAAATAAATAACTTAAAACAATTGATTGTTTGTACTTTGCAGCATCACAATTACCGCTCGTTTCAAGGGATCACATGTCTCATGCAGATCTCTACAAGAGACAAGGACTACATTATTGATACGTTGGAATTACGAGACTCGCTTCACTGCCTCAACGAGGTCTTTACCAAGCCAAGCATCGTCAAGGTAGGCCTACAGTGGAGGGTTAAACTTCCAACATCCTACTACTAAGTGCATATATTTTATGTCCCTGGCTGTTTGTTGTTATTTATGTGGTTGGTTTGGTAAGCTGTTGTTTGCCTGCGTGACTTAACATCTAGAGTACACGAATTTTAAATTATTAACATGGCATACCAAGGAACTTACATCAAGGACCTACATAAAAAACTTGTTGCATCATATTGTGATATTGGCCTTGGTAAGCTCAGGCTAAGCCTCAAACAGGTTTGAGATGTCTAAGCTACGTAATTTTAAACTAACTTAAGACCTAGGCAGTATGATTTTTTCACAATATTACGGCAGCAGTATTACCGGTAAGTGAGAGCAGTGTTGCATGACCGTGTACAATTGTTTGTGAAAATTATTTATTGTATAGGTAGAGGTTCGTGAAAATGGTTTCATTTTCAGCAAATATTGTTTTTGAATCTTCAAATTTCAGTTTGCTTAGAAAATGTTATATTTCACTATGTCAGTGATTTAATTGATATTCCCTGTACTTGTTATGCACGCAACTATTCATGCACAACCTAAACATGGAGGGGCTTTAGACACACTGGGACTACTAGACGTTTCACCGCTTGTCTGCTCTGCCTGTAGGTGTTTTGCACGTAACTATTCATGCACAACTTAAACATGGAGGGGCTTTAGACACACTGGGACTGCTAGACGTTTCACCGCTTGTCTGCTCTGCCTGTAGGTGTTTCATGGTGCCGATCACGATGTGGAGTGGCTTCAAAGAGATCTTTGTCTCTACGTGGTGAACATGTTCGATACTCACCAAGCCGCCAGACTACTCAACTTCCCACACTTGTCCCTGGCCTACCTGCTCAAGACGTACTGCCAGTTGGATGTCAACAAGCACTTCCAGTTGGCAGATTGGCGGATACGGTACGTGCAACTGCTTGAACCAGTGTAATACAAGCATGTGCTTGGAGCAGTAACAAGTGTTGTAGGATACGTAGAGCGCTTAGTATCGACTGAAGAAATGTAAGCATCTCAGTATTTCATTTCAGTAATCGCTCCAATCCAAAATAAATTACCCAGGTTACAAAGTTGTCACTCGCTGGTTTTTTCTCTGTATGCAGTTTAGGCCTATGTAATTTGAGCTCTTTTTGTCAAAAATTAGTGATGGGATGTGCAACAATATTTAATACTATTCAGTACCTACAATATAAAAAGTGGAGGTTTATGGAATGAAATGAAATGGAGGTAAATTTTCTGTCCATAGATACAGGCTCTAGTGTGATTATATCGGAATATTGAACCCAAAATGTATAAAATCAGCCCATTTGCTAAACTAAGGTACTTTGTATGCTGATAGTGATTACCTAAATAGAAGGCCTACTGCTATCTGATGTACGAATGACGTGATTGTTCTAGGCCCCTGCCCGATGAGCTGGTGTTGTACGCAAGGGAGGACACTCACTACCTGCTTTACGTCTACGATCTGATGAGGAACGCTCTGGTGGAGGCTGCCAATGGGCAGGACAACCTCCTCAACTCGGTGATGCAGCGGGGGACCGTGCTCTGCAGAAAGGTAATGCCCACAACCCGGGGTGTGCGGGATCCCGACATTTCGAGATCGGCATATCAATTCCCTGTTCTCGTTCCTTATGTGTTTTCCCCCGAAAACATCGGGATTGTGTCAAAAAATGGTAAATTGAAATTCTCGCTTATTCAGAAAGAAGACCCACAGAAACAGTTGCCAAGAGATGACCCACTAAATCGCAGCAGAATTGACAAAGAAGTTTCCCTTAAAGGAGAACTTCTTGATTGACACAGATTGCTGCATTACTTAGCCTGCTTAATGCAGTAGCTTCTGATGTGCAGTGTCTCGAAAGTAAATTGTGATAACTGAAAATATCTCAGTACTGGGAATTCCACCTAATCAAAATTTTGGAAGAACATTTTCATTATAACAACTGATATTTATATCAATGAGAGCCAAAATCAGTTTGTCAAAATAATCTCATAAGAAATATATAGGCCTAATATGGCCTAGGCCATGCATGATCACAAACTAGTTTTATTGAAGTAATGGCGGTCATTGTAATGACTCAACTGTAGGCCTACTAACGTGTTTTAAATATCCGTTGATTAGAGCCAACTTGTGTTCTCTTTCAGCGTTACATGAAGGCGATCTGTCGTGAAGACAGTTACATGGACATCTATAGGCGCAACAAGAAGTTATTTGACAACCGCCAGTTGTTTGCCCTGAAGGAGATCTACAACTGGCGAGATTCTGTGGCAAGGCAGGAGGACGAGAGTACAGGGTGAGTACCCACAATACTACTAACTGGTACCGGTTATGCCGCTCCTTTCGTAACAATTAGCTGTCCTGATGATGGTGAATAGTGATGGATAGAAAGCAATGAATGAATGTAAACAATGGAATGTCGTGATGATGATGATGATGATGATGATTCCTTCCGCATTCCCAGACTCAAGAACGGTAAAAATGAGGATGTCATTTAGTTAGGTATTTGTCAAAAGTTCACTGTATTCTTGATTTATGTGTCGGCAAGTGTATGTAGTATTTAAATATTTATGCCTATCCTGTATAATTACGTATACTAGTATCATGTATTGCATTGTTTTGTTGTACATATTATTTTTGTCCATCTGTATTTGTTAAGGAAATTCAAATAAGTGCTGTCATACTGACACAAACATAATTGTTTTTAAGTTTTACTTTTAACTATGTAAATTACATTAGTAAAAGTGAAATAAACAATGCTAAGTCTCCCTGTAAATTCTGTTTGACAGCTATGTTCTGCCAAATCATATGATGCTACATATCAGCGAGTCTTTGCCTCGAGAAATGCAGGGTATCTTAGCCTGTTGCAACCCCATACCTCCTTTGGTACGTCAGAACCTAGTTTTGCTGCACCAGTTTGTTCTCAAGGCCAGAGAACAACCATTAATTAAGGTAACTATAATAATATATTATTTTGTACAAATAAATTAATATAATTCATATTAATTATTATTATAATTAATATAATTATTAATTAACTATAAAGTTTGCACATTACAGCTTCAAATCCAAAATTTCAAGGTGTAGGTTGGTCTAGTATTGTAATAATAACAATAATTTAATTCTCGTCGTAATTTACCCTCTGATGTGATAATTTTGTTTACAAATTTTGGTGGGAGATAGTAGGAAAAGTGGCAAATAAATAAAAATGTAAAATAATGTTAAACAAACTTACTGTATCCATTCGCAAGGAAAGTAATTCTGAGTGCAAAAAAATGCTATGAATTTGATACAGTATTCAGGGTTGCCACTTTCAAGGATTTTATCCTTTTCTCAGGATTTTTAGAGTGTCGATAACAGGATTTTGGGCAAAATCTGAGGATTTTCTACTGTCTTTAAAAAATACATTAAATTAATACATTTTTAAAAATTCAGCTAAAAAAGCAATGTAGACAGTAAAAGAACATCAGGTACTAGTAAAAATAAACATAAGTGACTGCATAACATTTCCCGCAAGTGGTAGTTATGGTGAGTAAAAGTGAAAACGTTAAAATATATTTGAAGAAAATTCCGATTCTTTCTTATGCGTTTCTGCTCGTAATGTTGACTAGATTCTCGAAAATCAGGCTGGCATAACATATTTTGGCATGAAACCTGAAAATTTGTAACATTCCTTCGCAGTTATAATATGCTAATGCTGAATATAACTGTTTTCAAGGATTTCTCAGGATTTTTTTAGTTTCTTTCAAGGATAAAAAAATTGACCTGGTGGCAACCCTGCAGTATATTAAATTGATATTATATATGTAGCCCAGGAATTGAAAAAAGTCAACTACGGTGGGTAGGACCCCAAATTTACTTAGACCTACTCATGTTGTGAGCTACTCAGTCGTGAACCGTTTGGTTACAGATAATTGAGGAGAACAGACCGGCCGCACAGAGTTGGACCCCTAAGATCAACAACGAGAGCCCTCTGCACTGTCCTCACGATCTAACCAAGACCCGCGACTTTCGGGATGATCTCCCCACCCTCCTGGGCTCCAGAGACAAGAACAAACGAGAAGGGGAACCTCTAGAAACTCCGAGCAAGAAACGGAAGCTAGACAATAACCAAGAGTGTAAAATAAGTCCAGACAAGACAAGTCCGCTAAAACTTCTTAAGTCAAGGCCGGTCATTACATTGTTTCAAAAATTATCACCGGCACCATCAACAAACATGGTAAGCATATGGTGAAATGTTTATATGCATCCTTTTTAAATGTTTATACATCATTTTTGAGGAGACTGTTAAAAAAATGAGGACAATTTTAAGTCAATTTTAACATAGGCAAAATAAAAACTATTTTTCAACAATTACGTGAGAGTGAATAATTGTATTGTGGAGACATGTTACACTGAGTATAGGCCTAACGTATTTTTTCGCAAATATACACACCCTTCTTTTATAAAATACAAACTGCTACTTTGTCTTGGTTTGTTTTCTTACTTTTACCAATATTTCAAGCTATGTGGACCCTAAAAAAAACTGAATCAGTTTTTTGCTACAAAATGATATAAATTGCTATAAAGTAGCATTGCTGCAATATATTGTGATATATTTTCATTGGGCAGACCTAGAGCCACGAGCAGGGAATTAAATGCTTGCCCGGTTGCCGGAGGCAAGTGGATTGTTGCGTGGGCGAGTAAGTTTTGGAAGTCACTGGCCCAGTGGACGAATGAGTTTTTGGTGAACCAAAACATCAATTAGTGTACGTATGTTTCAAACTCTGTCAGAAATTAGGCCTTTATTAGTGGTTTCAATCTAACAAAGGTAATTGACATACAACGACCGAGAAAACCTGCCACGAAACCTTCTATAGACTGCGAGACGAACCACAAAGTAGTGATGCCGGTACAAACAGTTTCGACGTGGCTGATGAGGATTACTAAGCCAACAGCTGTGTTTGCATCTGCACTCTGCAGTGTGCATGCTGGTTAGTTGTAAATTGAAATTACATATTCGAGTCAATAGTAAGCTTGTAGTGGATGAGTAGGAGGCCTAGCTAGGTTTTTCATTGTCAGGCAAGTCAACTTATAAGAGCACTCGCCCAGAGGGCAAGTACTAAATATTTTTAAAATGGAGCCCTGGCCACAAGCAAAAAGTTTGATCTCACATGTACTGTAATCTAATTCAATTACAATCAATGACGTTGATTGGTGACATTAACAACTAAGGGTGCTGTTTAACATAATATTAATATGTTTTAATAGTTTTACAATTATAAACAGTCCAGGGAATCGACAAGTGAACACCTTTGAATACATGCGTGACTACTGACTAGTAATGTTGTGTGCATTTCAGTTGAATGGCGAGACGGAACACCGGAAGCAAGTGACGTTTGTCAGCCCGTACCAACGTCTGCTATTGGTGCAGCCATTCAACCAGGCGCAAGAGGAGGAAGAGGGGGAGGAGCAACAAGTGGCAGCCGAAGGGGGCTCTGATGTGATCGATCTCCCCCTCGTATTGGAGGAAGCAGACACACGGACTGAAGAGAGCAATGCAGAACGGATGGAGAGGGTAGGCCTAAGGCAGTTGGCCCACTCAATTCTTTAAAAAAGATAAATATTATAATAGATAGACGATATTTTACGAAACTATCGAGATGGTTTATTTTAATATTAAGAGCGTTCGGAAGTAGTAATTTTTACCACTAAAACATGCGTCCAAACTTACACTCCTTAGGCCTAAACCGATCTGTAATAGGATTTCTCTATAATTTTACGTCATAATATAAAAGTGTCAAATTTGATGACTTCCATTACGAAAACACAAGATGTTAATTTTGAAAAAGTATATAAAAAATAATAAAATAATAAATTCGTACACATTGAAACTACATTATGTACAAATTTACATATTTTATCATTGTTTATATATACTCTTTCAAGATTAATATCTTGCGTTTTCGTAACGAAAGTCATCAATTTGACACTTTTATACTCGAACGTAAAATTAGAGAGAAATCCTATTATCGGTTAAGGCGTGAGAAGTGTAAGCATAGACGCTTGTTTTAGCGGTAAAATTACTACTTCCGAACGCTCTTAATGTATTTCTACTTGTTAGTACTAATACTTTCGTGCTAGGTGGTACAATACGTAGTTAAAGTGATTCCAGGGAAAAATAAACCTTACTACATTGGTAAATGGCCTAACTACCTGTTCAGCTTTTTCTTCCCTTTGTGCACTGAGGCATAACACATTTTTCATATAGGCCTACCATGTGCATTTAATGTGCTTTATTTTTTTTGCATAGTTCCTGGTGGCTCCCTTGTTGAAGTAAATGTTTTCTCACATTCTGGAAAATATTTGAAAAAATAAATCTCGGTGCCTATGGCCTAAAGCCCAAAGGAATGTAGGCCTAACTTTAAATAAATCATGAATTTTTATTTACTTGTAGCAGTAGCTTATTGTATTCAGCACATCCTTTCAGTATTCTACTTAATACTTTCTGACTGAAAACTAGAAATATTTCTACCCTAGAGAGTTTCAATTCTCTCACTCCCATGTGTAACGACATGGGTAATGAATGACTCTTGTTTCAGATTAAAGAACACTTCTTGAAAGAGAGCAAACGCCTTCAGGATCAGGAAATGGAACTTCTTAATGAATCCCTTCGAAGTCAGGTAAACATTAATGTAATTGTAAACTATTGTTAATATGTTCTGTGTGTGGGGCCTGTGGACTTTAACGAGGGATTTATCCCCCTTATTTCTCACAGCCTAGCGTCGTGGGTGAACCGATTATGTACACATTTCGGTTTTCATATTTTTGGGGATACCCATCAAAACAAGTAACTGCATTATCAAAAGGTCATGTTGGTAAAAAAAGTTTCGTTGACTGGGTAATGCTTTTCTTTGTATCAAGACATGCTTTTTCTATTTACCATATGTGGCATTGATGTTTTATGAACTGCTGTTCAACTTTGCACTTCATTCCTGTTATACAGTACGATTAATATTTACAAACAAATACATATTTTACATCTACTATTTGGATGTTTTCCTAAAAGTAGAAAAGTACCTGGAAGAAGATATCTGTTCCGTATTCTGTGATATTACGTCGCGTCACGGAGCGAATAATAGGCAAAGGCATAGATTGCATCTAAATACTATTTAGTATTTAGGCCTACTAATGAATGGTGGTGTCTCTTGCTGTCACCCCACAAAGAAAAAAACATGCAACCTGCAATTATACTTTCAAAATATCACTTCTAAAGAAATCCATATCAGTTAGGTATTATTGCCTAAAGTACTGCCTTCTATATAGTTATTTTTGTTTTATGTAGGTTTTTACTTTTTATACTTTTCTAGCATGAGCATGGATGTAGATCAACCCAAACTGGGAATAGAATACTGGACCTTTCTTTGGACACAGGACCACTCAGCCTCAGTATTCTTCATGTTTTCTTTATGATTTTCAATTCAAACCACACTTATTTAAGCTATAAATTTTAGTTTAAAGTTTAGAATAAAGAGTTTGTGTTTTTTCACAGACTCAGAAGAAGCGTAAGCGTGATGACGAGTCCGGGCCAGGCAGTGAAGAACTAACAGAAATTAAGCAGGAAGGTACTCCGATAAAACATGAGCCGAAACAACCTAAATTGGCCAAAGACCCAGCTAATAAGAAGAAAAAGAAAAATGGGAAGAAACAAGACCAAGTAAGTAATTTCACCAGCATGAGAGATTGAGACTAGGGGTCAACTCAAATGTATAGTCGTTCCTCACGTGCTCCTCAACTCGACCTTTCCGCAGACTCGTCCAACCACCAATCACAGAGCAGCATTGCCATATGAACTCTTCATCTCCGCCTCTCTTCATCAATCAGTCTATATTTATTTGCCTTAGTTCTATGTTACTGCGATTCTCTTTTGTCTGGAGAAGGTGAAACGGAAGCTGATCTTATTCTGCAGGTGAAGCAAGAATTCCAGCCGTTTGACTACAGCCAAGTGGACTTCAACAGGTTCAAGGGTGGCAGCAATGTCAGCACACCCAACACAAAGGACAGGTCAAAGTTCAAAAGCAAGGTGCGTCTTATACTTATTTCTAGTACAGGACCCTTGTTCTGTAAAAACCCACTGTTCTGATCCCAACGATTTGGAGCAGACAAGCCTTTAAAATTTATCTTTTGTTTTCTGTTTTAGAATAAGAAGAAGCATTCAATGGGAGTTCCAAACAACAAGAGTTGCTCATTCCGAGGAAAGAGATAGCCTAGCTGCGGCAGAGCTTCGACACATAACACTACCCTTCTCTGCTAAGAAATATTGCACATGAGTATATGTAAAAATATGTCCGTAATAACAAAATAAATGATTTATTCCCAAGTGCAAATGGGTCCGTGCCATTTAATAGGTTACAGTAATTGGTTTGAATAAGCGTCTTCTACTTGCAAATGAGGGAACCAGACTTAAATTTGTGATTTTTCTGTGTACTTCGAAACATCGACTATGTATGAAATGGGAAAATTACTAAATTAGTGATGATGTCTCAAATCATTAATTACACTGACACAAGTTACAAACTCGTGTAAGATTGGCTCATCTTTTCAACAACAATCCTATATCACACCCAAGTTATTATGTCCATTTGTTTTACCTATCTCTTTAGTTGGCCTACTTTTTGCACTACCCCATTATTGCACTCAATAAATTCAAAGTTGTTCTGAATCGGTCTTCTTGATTCTGACATTTGTCCGCAAGTGTTCGCACGGTCTAAGAGTAATGTTAATTTATTTCTGTTATACGACTCTCCGTTATACGACTTCGTTGGTTATACGAGCATTTATTTGTCCCGCCCTATATTATTACGATCGGTAATACGACTTTTCTTAGAAAATGTCAGGCATAAATAGAGCTCTCAACCGTGTTTTTCCCAATTTTCAATGCATCGGCCTGCGGCGGGTTTACCCCACCCCCCTCCCACCCAACCTCTTCGCTTGCCAGCGCTAATGTGTTTACAACTTCAAGAAGGCTAGTGGTCGCAGCCGGTCGGTGAGTCACTGTTCTTGTGAAAGTAGAAGCGTGTGCGTCGTGTTTCCGTGTATCGCCTCGTTACATGGGCCAGCTGGCCTCAAGGTTGATAATATCCACGAGTCAGGCAAGGTTATTGGCCGCCGCAAGACGAGCCCCCTCTCAGCCGGCCAATCACGATCGAGGTTACGGAGCGAGGGACAAACTGAACTGACAACAGGCGGCTCGCTTCCACTCACGCAACACAGATGTGTAATGCAGGTTGCAAGCCACACGGGCAATGCGTTACCGACCATTACTCGCGCGCTGTTGTTTTTTTTTGGAATGCTGTATTTCGAAATTGGTATTTTGAGGTCCCCTGAATTTCGTATTAACGAAGGACTACTAAATGTGATATTCACATCAATATGGGATTTAAACACTCGATTGAAAAATCATTTTTTTTGTTTTTTATTTTTTTTTCGTTGGCAACGTGTTTCTGTTATACGACTTTTCATTTATACGATTTTTTTCAAGAGTCCCCTGAAAGTCGTATAATCGACGCTCTACTGTACCCATATCCACAACATATGAAATGAAAGATTGAGACAGTGGTTTAGGAATAGTACATCAAAATCAACATGGTAACAAACAATTTAATGAAACTTCATTTGGTATGACCCAGCAACACATACATTGGAATGAATATGCCCTCATGAGATTGTTCACTAAGAATCCTAGATGCAAAATTAAAATGACGAGCATGGACGACTACAAACTATGATATCAGTACTCGGAATTGAGCACCAGAAAATACTAGTATTATGTACCTAGTACATTACTTTACATTTTTTCTTCGCAATTTGTGCTATTAAATTGTTGGTCACAATAAATTTAACACTGGTTAGATATTCAAAATTATTTACCTTTCAAGCAAGTACATAACGCATTTATACACATTCACTATTAACAATTTTCACTACAGTTCAAATCTTCACACGTCACTTTCGAAATGTCACTGACCATGCTTTTTAAGCATGGGCTGTTTCTAGTAAGCTACTTCTACAATGCAGAAACGTAAGGATGCGCAGTTACTTAATATAAATTTGAACTCAAGTTCATGGATATATTACAATAGTGATACAAGACATACAATGAGGTAGCTTAAAATAAAATATTTTTAAATATTTTTAGTGATGTCGAAGAATATACTGAAATTAAATGCACCTTTGGCAATTTCTCAAGTCAATTAAGTGGGTGCTGACAAACTCATTCAAACTTGGATGCAACATCCTTATTGTTCCTAACTGTAGAGAGCCCAAGCTAAGAAACCACAATTAGCAGAATTTGAATAATGCCCGTGGTTTGTTATCTGTAAAGTATCAGTCTTTGTGACGCTGCCGATCGAGATTTCTACATCATGCCACCCATTCCTCCCATTCCACCCATACCGCCCATGCCTCCCATGCCACCATGGGAAGGAATGGGATCGTCTCTAGGAATGTCTGTGACGACGGCTTCAGCTGTTGTAAGAAGGGAGGCTACACCTGCAGCGTCCGTAAGAGCAGTTCGTACAACCTGAAACAGCAAATAAACAATGAGTCGACAGTCGTATCCAGGCACCTATTTATTCTAAGGGTACGAAGTGATATGAAATCCCATAATTAATTATCGGTCCAAAACAAAATTATTATTGCGATAACACTGGCCAAAAAAAAATATTCGCCGATAAGGGCGTATATTGTCAGGATAGGACAATAGTCAGTTTAGAAATACAGTCGACTCCCGTTTATACAACTCCCGTTTATACGACTATCCCGCTTATACGCCCTTTTTATATGGTATTTTTCTGTCCTCCATAAGAAGCAATGCTAAAATAATTCACTTATACAACTCTCAGATATACGACTTTCTCGTTTATACGCCCTGTAAATCAAGCCTAAATAAATATGCCCACCCATTTATACGCCTTTTGTGATATACCAGCCGCGCAGTTTGAGCTTTTAAACCATAAATAAATCCATACAATACCCCTGCCTCCCTCCCCCCTATTATCCGTACCAGGCTGAGATGGCACCACAGAAACCGGTTCGTAGGGGCCGTATTGTCCACCCCTTGAGTAGCGCTGTCAACGTTGAGGCGAGTTGTTGATCTGATAAGTGTCTTATTCGTGGAAAAAGATAATTGAGCCTGGCTTTCTTTAAATTGATCTTGTTGTTCTTGTATCATGATTCCAAATGATGTAATAAGGAAATACGCACATATTCTCAATATTTCTAATCATTTTACTTTTCGGTCACTGTGCTATGCACAATATGACTTGAATCATGTTTCTACGATCAAAACTAACTAAGCTACATATTATGGACATTTGTTATTTGTATATATTTTAATTTTTAATCTCACTCATAAGTCTCGTATTTTTCGTCCCACAAACGAAATTCAAAAACCGCTATTTATGTAATTCCACGTACATTCACGTAGTGTAGGCCTACACATGTTCGTAAAATTACAAAAAAAAACACTAATTTTTAGTAGTTGGTTTGGTTGTTCTATTGACAGGTTGTCAACCGTCATGATCAAAATGTGAGATATGGCGCTGTGAGTCGGGGTGAGTCCCGACGCAGGTAAGCAAGCCATTCAGAAGACGGTGGACAAGAGACCAGGCGATGAGAGCTATTAGCATCCCATTAGGGGGCGGTAAAGTAAAACGCCACATCTCGCGGTGCCATCTCGGCCTGGTACGAATAGTACTCCGGAAGCTACCAGACACAACAGAGATGGGTAAGATGACCTTCACCAGACCCCCCCCCCCCCTCCCAGGGTAGGCCTAATGGCCCCATCTAGTGAAACTTGAAGCGCTAATTGGATGTCCATGTTTCTCTGCGGGGGGGCGCCCACTTGCTAACCGCCCGGCCTTTATACCCTTTGCACAGCACATGTGTTTCCCAAATGTTGCATTGACACAATGGACGTGCGCGCGCCTTCGTATTTATGTGCAGTCGTGCTTGCACTTGCAGTGAGTCAGTCAGTCAGACAGTCAGGGAAAAGTTCTTTTCCCAGCGGGGCTATGCCGGTGTTGATAGCAGCTGTGTTTTGTTCTCTCGTAAATATCTCTCTCAGTGCCGGCTTCCCCTCTCTCTCTCTCCCCTCTCCCCGCTTCCATACCCTTTATAAACCTGACACCAAGCCACATTCCAGCTGGCTATTACCAACACGCGGTAATGTACTAACCAGCACAAAAACATTTCACAAACTTCATCGCTCGTATTTATCATATTTAACATAAGGACAACAATTATATAGCTACAATTAAGTACTAATTGTACATCTTGCTGCTACAAAAAAGACTGTAACCTAAAAAAAAAAAAAAAAAAAAAAAAAACTCTGAAAATGAAAACCTGATAAAATAGAGCCATTTTAATTTTGTTTTCACTTATACGCCTCTCTCAGTTATACGCCTTTTTACACCGAACTTTTGGAGGGCGTATAAACGGGAGTCGACTGTAGAATGCAAAATGTCGTTGAATGAGATTCTAATTTTTAGCAATATTTCACCTTTAGGTCATGAAATGCAATGTTAAGTGCAATAATCAGTTCCTTCCAAACTGGCGGGTCGCGAGCCCATCTCTAGTGGGTCGCAAAAATATTTTGAACAGAGAATATTTTTTAATTGGTTTTATTTAAATGTGGAACTAAAAAAGGGTTTCAAAATAAGACAAACAGATATAGGCCAACCATATTTACCCAAACAGACAACCTTGAATTTAAGACTGGAAAAAATCTTGATGGCAAAACATCCCTTTGCTCTAGGCAATTTTATCGCCGTAGGCCTATAGTCTATTTTCTGTGTTTAATATATTTTTAATGTAATGTAATTTTTAGTGCCGTAATGGGTTTAAAAGAGAAAAGATAGTTATTCGCCATATCACAGGGTGACAGTTTCAATAGTTTTGCACTGAATCCAATTATTTACTATTCTCAAGCATATCATTTATTCTCATTGATATACTATTCTAGGAATGGATAATTAGATAATAGTTCTATCACAAACTAACCTTGGTGGGATCAATAATGCCCTTTTCAAACATGTTGACATATTCATTGTTCATTGCATCATATCCCCAGTCTGCCTCTCCCTCTTCCACCTTCGAAACTACGACTGATGCGTCGATACCGGCATTCTTGGCAATCTGCATACATGGCATACGCAGAGACTTGCGAACAATTGCGATGCCCATTTCCTACAAAATGCACATAATTACACACTATACATCTTACAATAAAACAGTTAACAAGTGAAACTACTATCAGTCTCAGTGGTTCCCGAAGTCGACTGTGGAATTATCTAAGGGAGCAAAATGTAATACTTAATACAAAAGTTTATTTATGAAACATTGTCAAGAACTAGCCAAAATGCATCAACTTTATCTGTCAGCCTCCCTTTATTTGGTCATATTTAAACTTATATAGGCCTAAAGGCTTTAGCTCTCAATTATTTTTATTGTTCTTGTTTGTTCTTTATTAGTATTGTAGCTTGTTTTGTTATTCTTGCTATTTTATGATTTCAATTCTATTATCCCATATAGGCCTATAGGCCTACATGGTAGTTATTTTATTGTCCTCGTCTGTAAATCTGTTTTAAAACTGAATAGGAGACAATAAATAGCCTAAATAAGTAAACACATCCTCAATATTTAGGCAACATATATATCACAGCCACAGCATGTCTGAGCCAGCCAAATAACATGCACGCATACTGCCAACACTTGCCCAATTCTTTCGTTGGCACCAAATCAAATTTTTTATTTTGGAATTGCCTGAAAAATCCATACTAGTTAGGAGGCAGATTATTTGTCAATTCCTTGAGAATGGTTAGTATCGGTATTCGGTATCGTTGAACCATATTTCACAGTAACCGGACATAGAACAAACCTGGTCGTGGTTGAGTGGCTTGAGACTGCTCAGGCCTGGAATACAGCGAAGCAATGCAGTGCCTCCACCAGCAACAATACCTTCTTGCACGGCTGCACGGGTGGCATTTAGTGCATCGTTTACTCGGTCCTTCTTCTCATTTACTTCAACCTGTTGAATAAATGATTAACTTCCATTATGCATTAGTGTTTTAAGGGCCAGATGTCGGGGTGTCAATCAAGGTAAAATCTCGACAAGGGTCTGTTATCAGCAATCTTTCGGCAGCAAGCAAAGCACCTTATAAAACCTTGATAGTCTAATACTACAGTCTTATGAAAAACAACAACAAAATCATATTGCCTATGCTGATGCATATAAAAGTTTAAAATTAGCTTTCATTTCATTTCTTAGCTGTATAACCACAATACAAGATTGTATGTTCATTAACATAGCTTTTAACATCTTTAACCTGTCGTAAGGTCTAAAAAATTATGGTGTTTTATTTACTTTTATATACTGGATTAAAATACAATAAAACAGAACTTGGATTTTTTAAATCAAAATTTCAGAAATAATTTATTACCTACCTAGTTTTACTTTCCTAATTATTGGAGTCACTGCTCAATAACAAACTCAATAACTCAAGTCAAACAAACTGATAACAAAGATTACTGAGTGGAGAAGATGTTTCATCCATATGGGAATTCGTCCGACATGTAGTTCGAATTCTCACCGCAAGAGTCGCTCTTCCAAAAGTTTAAAACTCAAGGTCCACTAAATCCCCTGGCACGTACTAGCGATCTAGTAGACCTTGTTTAACGGTAACGAAGTCAAACGCAAGGTCTACTAGATCGCTAGTAGCCGCCAGGGGATTTAGTGGACCTTGGTCAAACGTGCAGGGCTAGCGCTCCTTGCGGTCAGAATTCTAACTAGTGGTGAGACTTAGAAATTTTCGAAAAAACTCGCGCAGATATTTTAACACGGCGATGAAACATCTTCTCCACTCAGTAATCTTTGCTGATAACTAGGTTCTTATAAACTTCTTGAGGTCAGACTATATTAAAATCGCTTCGTAGGTTTGATCAGCTGACTCACGAGCATCAATCTAACTGGATAGCCAGAGAGCAGAAGCCATCAAATCCTCGGCCTTCATATCATCATTCCTCATAATTAGTTATTTTTTAGGAAACAACGTAATTTAAGTTTCTAATGAATACTGTGTTGTGCGAATACAAAAACTAGCAATACTTATTAACCCTATATAATCTTCTATTCATACCTAGGACTATCAGATAGGCTAATGGTACCTTTGAGATTTGTAATAAAGGTATGGTAGTAGTTCTACTGATGTGAACAGTGGGGACATCTATATTTGGAACTAAGAACATAATTTAATACATGTGACAGTGAGGGAAAAAGCTACCTACTGCAGGACAACAGATTACCTTGAAAAGTAGGTAGGTCTAGGTACTAAAATGATAGTAGCCTAAAGCCAAGACTTTTCTGTCAACAAGTGACCTTGGATCACAAAGCCAAAGTAAAAATACTGAAAAATGTTCTTTATATTTGCCTGTGGTTGGTATGGGAAAAAAATTGCTTTGTAAAAAACATTACCTAGGCCCAAGTAAGTGTTATTCTTGTTAAAGAGTGAACTGTATAAGGAAATAGGAAGCTGCCCTAACTTACCTCACTAGAACCGCCCACTTTCAACACAGCAACACCCGAAGAGAGGCGTGCCAAGCGTTCTTGCAACTTTTCCTTCTCGTAGTCCGAGGTGGTGGTGTCAATCTGGTCGCGCAGTTGTTCAACCCGCCGATCAATGTCTGCCTTCTTGCCTTTACCCTGAACAAGTAACAGAGTATTATTAATTAGTTATGTCATCCAAAAACATGCCATATTAAAGTAATGGAAATATTTTTACAACAACAGGGACAAGTTAATGTTGTACCATGGATCTCACGACATACACATATACTGAGTTTAAGAAAGGCCAAAAGGATGGTAATATGACTGGTAGAAGGATAGACCCCAACAGCTTACCTGAAGCATAGACAATTGTGGTACCAACCTTCCTATCCAACTTATCTTTCTACAAATCATATATATATAGAATAGCAAGCACTATACAGTGTTCTCCTCAGAGCCGGCTAAGCGCCAATCAGCTTTTTAATAAATAATCGGAATTGACACCATCTAGCAAAAGTCTGTTCTCTTTACACTTTTGACTATCCAATGGAAAAATGTATCTAATGACTGCGAGGGAATATTGTTCAAGTTCAACAAAACATCAACATAGGCCTAGCGTGTCATCTATGTCTGACCTTCGCTTGGCCGGCACACACCGCTCACTGCTGATTCCTTCCCCATGCCTGTGGCTCGTGCAAATCTTTGGCAATGCTCGGTATCTCTTAATTTTATTCAAAGTTACAAGTAAATAGTGTTATCAAATTCAAGGGTGTTCAAGTTGTCATTGTAAACCTGTAAATCCTATTGGCCCACACAACAGAACCATAAATAAGAAAATTAATAATATCACAATAAATTTTAAAGTTGTCGGTCTAATCATTGTACCAATCAGCGTACATACAAAAATGAAAAAGTAATGTTTGATTTGAATAAAATAAGAAATGCTCTTACCACAAAAGCAACAGCATAAAGTTACCTTGAGAGGCTTTTAAAAACCTCTAAAACTCACAAAAACTGATCTATGATCCAAAAAAATTTCCGGGGGCAAGCCCCTGGACTCCCACTATTTTGTGCTTACCCGGAAAATACACTACCTGGCAATTATTTTGAAACTATCACTGAACGTTTTGCCTGGGAGGAACATTGCTATATAAATACCTTGAGCATGAGCGTATCATCTTTGGTGATTGTGATCTCGCCCATTTGTCCCAAGTCAGAAACCTGGACATCCTCGATCTTCACAAAGTTGGCTTCATCGCCAAACACAATACCGCCTGCTGCAATGGCCATGTCATGTAGTGTGTTATTGCGGTTATCCCCAAATCCTGGAGCTTTCACAGCAGCTACCTGTAGTCCAATCTTAAGCCTGAAACAATAACAATTAAAACATACAAATTACTTTTATTGGGATCAGGCATCGTAAGCAAATTTGGGTAGGTCTGCATGTATCGAAAATATTAATAATTTGTATTCCATTTCCTTTACATATAATGCGTTGAGAAACGTGATAATCGCGTGATAAATGCGAAATTGATTTTTTTTTTTTTTTTTTTTACATTAATTTTGCGGAAGTTTTACATCATCAGGAGCTTGAATTTATTAAAATCGAACTGGCAACAAAATGTGATAATGACATGAATTCGCGATATTCGTGAATCAATGGGACATACAGGCGATAAATGAATTTGTCCTCATATTTTACAGCAAATTTGCTGTTATGACGGCAAAATTCGTAACTTCGGCACCGAGCACAAGAAAAACAAATTAACATTGTGAACATAGGGATTCGGGCGGGACCACAAATAAATTTCGTTAAAATGATGATTTCGTTGTAAGGGTGTTCGTTGCAACGTGTTTTGACTGTATACAGGCACAAAAAAGTATCAAATAAAAATTACATTCACTCATTGTAGCTGTAGCCTAAGTTTGCAAATGATAATTTCTCCTACCAGTGAAGTTTTTAGTTATGTAGGCTATTGTACTCTGCCTTACTCTTTACAGCTAATGAAAAAAACAAAAAAACAATGTATATGTTATGTTCCTACATGTTTTGTGAGAGGATCGGAATCAGTCAAGAATCGGTATTGGACACAATAATTTCACTAATCGGAATCGGACACAACAATTTGACAAATCGGAATCAGCAAAATCTGCAATCGGCCTATTTCTACATTTGTCCAAATTGCAACTTACCTATTGACCACTAGAGTGCTAAGAGCTTCACCATCTATGTCCTCTGCAATGATGACCAGTGGTTTACGCTGAGCATTTGCCAACTCTAGGGCTGGAATTATTGACTGAATGGATGAAATCTTCTTCTCGCTGAATAGAACCAATGCATCTTGAAATTCAACCTTGGCGCCTGTAATAAAGGGGAATGCAATCAACTAGAAGTACCAGTACCACTAATATACCATAACTTTAGAAAAGGTTATAAATTAGCACATTGTGCTACAAATTGCAAACCGGTGACTATAGACTTTTGAAAATGCTAAGTTGGCAATATTTTCAGGAATATACACATGTTGCACAATTTATCATTTTAGATTGTCTTTCTTTCTAACCAAGCAATTTTGAATATTTTATTCATTTTTGACAAAACACATCATGCTAAGTTCTTTGTGGCTTATTGAATGCGGGAAAACTGTGTGACGTTCTCCCCGTGCTATTTCAAAGACTCTAGAAAACATTAATATAGAGCACCTACAATTTTTTTTATTTGCTACTTGAATCAATGTTTTCATTCAAAATGGGAAATCTTGGAATTTTTGATGGTCTAAACTAACTAGCTTAGATTATGTAGGTGGATTACCTTTAGAACTGTTGATGAAGTATGGTGAAATATAGCCCCGGTCAAATTTCATGCCCTCGATGACTTCTAGCTCATCCACTAATGTTTTGCCATCTTTGACAGTGATGACTCCTTCCTTGCCAACACGCTTCATTGCGTCAGAGATGAGGTCCCCAATCCCCCGGTCCCCATTAGCTGAGATGGTAGCTACCTGGGCGATCTCCTCGGGTGTAGTAACAGGACGAGAAAGAGTCTTAAGGTTTTCCTTGATACAATCGACAGCCATCATTACACCTGCACATAAAACCAAAGCATGTTGTTAGGCAAGAGGGTAACACCCCCTGGATACTTATTTCGGTATAAGTTCCTACCTAAATATTGTGATGTACAGTGTACTATTATAAGCTGTAATATCATGCAATATTATACATACCAGGTTAATGCTATGCTATAATATAAATGCTATGTAACAGAGCGGAAGAGCTCAAATCATGGTCATGTCTAATAAACTAAATAAACTAATTCCAGAAATGAATTCATAATTATAAGGCTGGTCTACACAAAATTTTAGGACACAAGGTTTAATTTTTAAAGGCACTGGTTCACATAAAGTCGTTTTGTTCAGGATAGGCCTAGTAAAGTGGAGTAGGCCTCCTTTGTAGCATTTTATCGTCAGTTAAACCATCACTGTGATACACAGTAGGCCTACACTACAAATTAATTAAAATCGAATTATCCATAACTAATTAGGCCTATAATAGCCATGTTTACAACAATTCCTGCACATTTTACAATTAATTTATTTGTAGGCTATAGTAGAACCGCCTTTGCGCGTTTTGCTTTTCTACGGGTTTTTAACGAGGTCCCGGCAAAACCTTATGGCATTTATGCATTTCTTTAATGCGTTTTTCATTATTGCTTTTTGTATGTTAATGCATTCCAGGGGCTTGTACTTTGAATTGAATGCATTCTTATTGGTAGGCTTTATATAGAACCATGAGCTTTTACAAGATTATAGATACTTGATTCCTTTGTCACATCCTAGGGTTAAGTGTTAGAAGAAGGTATAGAAAGACAAATTTGAAGTACGGTATTTCAATGACGTGTTTTTCCCATGAGCTGTTACAAGATTTTAGATACTTAATTCCTTTGTCACATCCTAGGGTAGGGCCTAGTGTTGGAAAGGTATAAAAAGACAAATTTGAAGTATTTCAATATAATGAGTTTTTCCCGTTACCACGTTTTTTGGCTCAGGTCCCTCGAAAACATACAAAGGAGGTTTTACTGTATTATTAAAGTAGATGGTTTGTCGACTGTAGATTTTTTTAACTTGTTTTAAAATTTAGTCGTAAAGTTAGACATTGCCCAATTAACGCCAACGAACAACACATAAAAAGTTAAACAAAAAAAAAAAAAAAACTCTGAATGCCACCAGTATGTGTTTTATATGATCCAACATTAGGACTGCGTGTTAAACCTTGTCTTAAATTTCTGTGTGGACCAGTCTTTACACAGTCTACAAGTATGTTTTATTTTTACATTTTAACAAATGCAGACAATTCCAATTTTAAATGTTTCACAACTTAACATTTGTCATTTATACATTAGTAGCTTTTTTACAATAGGCCTACAGGGCTTCCACCCACTTTTGAATTCATCTAGTTTTAACTGTACTAAGAGGAAGAGACAAAATTAGTGGAAATGGAACCCAAACCACCTCAATCTTGTCACATTAACACTACCAACCCATTATTGGCAGTTAACAATTTACCATAGCTTAATTACTGTACAGTATTTACTCCAACACAGGCTGCACTAGTATAATGGCCACACCATGTTTTAGAAAGCAACTTTTAAAACAAATGAATGGTAGTTTCAGCAAAAAAAAAATGTATTTCTATTATGGCAGCCCCACACATTACAATAGGCTTAATAGTTACATACAACTCATAGAATGCAATAGGCCTATACCTGCTGCAGCTTATGGGGAGTAAATGTCGGTAACTTTTTCAAATTGATGCTAGATCTATCTACATACGTACCTCGACGAATTTCAATTGGATTGGCTCCCTTGCTAATCTTCTCAAATCCTTCCTTTGCAATAGAGCGAGCTAAAACAGTGGCTGTGGTCGTTCCATCACCAGCTTCTTCATTCGTGTTATTGGCTACATCTTGAACCAGTCTGGCCCCAATATTCTGGAATTTGTCTTTTAATTCTACACCTTTGGCTACAGTTACTCCATCTTTGGTAATCTTAGGGCTGCCCCACGATTGCTCCAAGATCACATTACGGCCCTAAAATCAAAAGAACAGTCTGGAAATTTTAAAACACATAGGCCTGTCTACTGACATACTGCAAAAAATAAATAAATTCAAAGAACAATTGGACTGTGCCTACTGCCAGCCAGGCATGTTTAAAATTAAATGAAAACTGAAAAACTTCACACACCTTAGGCCCCATTGTTACTGCAACTGCATCTGCCAAAATGTCAACTCCTTGTAGCATGAGGGCACGAACTTCTGGACCAAAACGTACATCTTTTGCAAATGAACGCGTTTGGCACAGTTGGCGCAAGGCTGTTGAACGCAGAACTCTCGGGAGTCGATGCATCTATAAAATTAAGAGGAGATTAAATTGCAGCTCTTTTGGGTCTTGATAAAATTATTAGTTACTTTCTATTCTTTAACACAAAAATAAGCTAAGCTATTTTTATGTGGGAGATTCAGTACGATTTGTGGAATCAAGTACCTCGTGTAGGTGTAAAGTGTGTGTTAAGAACAGGGCTCCCCAACAGGAAGCCCGCAGTCTTTGATATAGTCGCCGTACAATAACTTCGGTACCGGTAGTGCTTCCGTCACGGGTGGGTGAGCAGCAACCAAACAGCGGCCGTGGCTAATTCAAATACCTGCTCGGGTTGGCCGAGACCGTAAACACGTCATTGATTGGTGACGAAAGCATTACCGAAGTTGTTGTACGGTGACTTTATTTATAATATATACGGTAGTAGGGATGACATCGAATACCCGGCTCACAATATTACCCGGAGCCGTTTTTCGGGTCCGGGTAATTATTTAGTCTGTTTCTAGGCTAAGTTTAAGCGCCAGTATTGCTGCGGTCGATTTGGGTGGAGCCAACAGGTATGGCGCGCACCGAACCTTCTCCCACCCTTCCACAAAACATGCCTAGACGAGGAACAGAACAGACGCGAGCCGACTTGCATTCGTTACTCTTTGTTTTTTGGTTTAACATTCTGGTGAACATTCTGGCTAATACTTGTTCTATTACTATTTATTTCACTTCAAATATCATGTTTTATGTACGTGCTTCAGTTGTGTATTACGAAATGTTTTTTTTTAATCAACGTTATTACTGCGGGCGTATTCCAAGAGGCCAACTGAGCGGGCGGCGTGCAAATCATTCGTCCCTCGTCTTCGCGCCCTGCGCTCTTGTCAAGGCCTAGCGACGACCTTCAAATCAAGCCTACACATCGAAAAATACGTTTTCAGGATCCGGGTACCCGCGTAATATGAGAGCTGGAACCGGTTCCTAATTTTATTACCCGATGTAATTCCTAATATAAAGTATACAATACGATGATGAATCGGGATGATGAGTGGGTGATTATGAAGACGAAAACACGTCATATCATGACATCCATGTCCAAGCCAAGATTTGAACCTGGAATGCAAAAGGGTTGGTTTACTAGACCAATGCCTAATCTACCATGGCCCACTACACTAGTGCTCTCATGGGAGACCGTATGACAGCAGCGCTGCGAGCGTTCCTGTTCACACAAATGTCAGTATGGCCCTCACTTGACACATACATTGATGTCCAGTGGCGTAACTAGGAATTATTTCGGGGGGGAGGGGGGGGGGGTTAATTTGGGAAAAGTGAGATGAGGGGACCGAAAGGGGTCTGGGGCAAAGCCCCAGCCGCTGGAGGCCATTTCACCGAAGGTGATTTTTTTCCCCTCACTTTTATGATTATTTCGTGCTTTTTAGACTCGAAGAAGACTCGAACCACTACTCGTTTGTTTGTATTATATTGAAATTACAGTGATACAGTGGGTATTAATTATAGTTCTAGATAAGAATTGCATAGAAATTGTGTGTTTATTGTTTTATGGTTGTTCAATATAATCTCAACATGAAGTGAAACATTGTGGTCACAAGTCACATACATTTAAATTTTAATTCACAGATTGTGATATTGTAATATTAAATTAATGCATTTTTATTAATAGGTACCCTCACTTTTACTGGTTCGAGCCGAAGGTATATTAGTTGTAGATGAACACAAATATAATTGAATTATTGACAAAAATTATATATCTGATCTAAGTGAAGTGGTATGATAAATATAATAAAAATGTTATTTGTAGCGATTGTTATACACTGAAATGGTTTAAGGATCTTACACTTCGGGCCATGGTATTATGGGGATCACTCAATTTCAAATTAGCTTACCTGATGGCCCCATAAAAAAAATGTTAAGATAGACTTTTCCCCATTGTTTGTGTATGTCTATATTGAGTTTGCACTAGTGGAATTTGCATTCTGTTGCAAATAAAGGCCTTATAATAAAATTTGGATTAGATCCCTAATCGTAGCTTTTTAAGGGCTTTTCAAACATATCTTTAGTTTTAAAATCGTTTGATGACCGATCGGTAAGAACGAATTTACGAATGGGAATATTGTGCCAATGGTCTCCCGCTCCCTTGAAATTTGCGGTAAAAGGCGGAAATTCGTACCTGTCGCGCTGTGTCCCGCCTGATAGCCCAGCCACCTCTCACCTCCTCCCACCCCAGCCACAGGTTGGGTTTTTTAAAGGTTGACATTTTTTGTATAATATACACTTTAGGGCCATGGTATTGAGGGGGTGACTCAGTTTCAAATTAGCTTACCCGATGTCCCCATAAAAAAAATGCTAAAGATAGACTTTTCGCCGCTGTTTGTGTATGTCTATATTGAATTTGCACTAGTGGAATTTGTATTCTGTTGCAAATAAAGGCCTGACAATAAAATTTGGATTAGATTCCTAATCGTAGCTTTTTAAGGGCTTTTCAAACATATCCTTAGGTCTAAAATCGTTTCAGAGACCGATCGGTAAGAATGTATTTCAGAATGAAAATAATATATAGTATTAAGTAAATGTAGTATTAAGTAAAATCATTCTCGATGTAGTTTCGGGGGGGGGGGGGGGGGTTTCAACCCCCTAACCCCCCCCCCAGTTACGCCACTGTTGATGTCGTGTAAATACAGATGGCTGTGGGGACGGCTTAACCTTACCCGCGCGCGAAGAGTGTGGTAGACTGTGTAATTCCATCAACCGTTGTACTACTAGGTTACACTTGTTTTTGGATTCTTCTGCTGATTGTTATTTTAATAACATAATGCTTACTAAGAATTAAGTTTTAAGTGCTTAAAATGTCTATAATCAAAATTACTGTTAAAAGTGTATTAGAGATATTAGATTTGGAGCACTTAACTGTAATTGAATTAGATATAATAGGCAAGTTGAACGTCATCGCTCACAGCGCACTCTACCTGTCATACGGTCTCCCATTCAGAGTGGCTTGCAACAAAGGGACTACTTCAAGACTTTTTGTTTAGAACCAAGTATCACTTATGTTAACATACATTAGTACGAGTCGGCAGGGTATGGGGGGGTTAGACGTATAAGAATATTTGTACACGTATATTTTCACACGGGCATTTACACGATTAAACCTTTACATGACTCAGCCATATTAATTTCGATGTTGAAAATGTATTAAAATTGTTAATAGAGGCCTATAGCCTAGTAAATAGTTAATGTTTAAAGTTCAAAATATAGCATATTGTCAGTGTTTTTCTTAGTGAAAAAAGGTAGTATAAACACCGATATGTGGTAAATAGATTTACCCAAATCTGATAGGCCTATTGATTTCAGTCTCTTGTGTGAATACACACCCTTTACAGCTGTTTATACAGTTCTACAGAAGTGCATCACGTTTCCTCTTGCACTGTACATAGGACTGGGTACGGTCATTCAGTAGGCAAGCCTAGCCCTAACTACAGGTCTAGCTTTTTAGGGAGACTGGACCCACTCGGCATACAACTATTCCGATGTGTTTACATGGGGTATGCCTCAAAAACAGACTCGAACACTGGACTGAGTCCCAGGTGATGTGGGAGACATCTTCTTTCTCTTCTGCGGCGGCGGTGCTACCTCGCCAGTTACGCCCCCTCCCCCCATCTTTCGGCACATAGTTATTGCAATAGTAATAGTAATAATAATTTTTTTTTTTTTATATCTGCTCCCTGTGTCCAACAATGAAGTCGGGTAGGGGATAGGAACTTAATCCCATCATATTCTGGCCCCTAGGTACATCGAAGCCGGCTGGCCATGCCTGACGCTTCCCTCATGTTAATAATAATTTTTTTTTTTTATATCTGCTCCCTGTGTCCAACAATGAAGTCGGGTAGGGGATAGGAACTTCATCCCATCATATTCTGGCCCCTAGGTACATCGAAGCCGGCTGGCCATGCCTGACGCTTCCCTCATGTTAACTTCCTCCGGCTCCTCCTCTTCACTTTCTTCTTCCTCTGCTCTTTCTACAAATTCTGTCCATACTTTTCTATCTTCCCACCATCGTTCCTGATTGACCTCTTCCCAAGTTGCATTTCTTCTTCCCACCTCAGTCTTGGTCTTCCCCTCTATTTTTTCTTTTTCCCTGCTTCTAATAATAATAATGTCATGTTTGTCTCATAGTTTTGCAACGATGCTAATGCCGGTGATTATGAAGATGCAAGAACAACACATAACATCCATGCACATGCCACGGATTTGAACCTGTGTTGTAAGTGTAATTTGAAATATGCGAACAGTGACCAATCCGCATCAGCCGCTGTGACACTAAAGCGCCCGTGAACTTCCGGCAAGAACAGTACGCGAGTGCGATCGGATAGGTTGCTTGTATCTATCTGTCTCAGTTCTCAGTAATAAACAAACTTGCATAATGTCCGTCTTTTGATCATCCTGATTTACTTCCGTTGTTCCGTTAACTCCAGTCTAGGCCTACACCTAGAACACAGAGACCTAGACCAACGCCTAATGGACGAGTAGTCTAACTCCTCCCCCTTGACGTCATCACTCGGTGGGTGTGTTCCAAGATTACTGAACTGTGGGACGATTGTTTGTGACGGAGCACTATCCCACACTACGTTTCCGGCAAAACTTTGGTAAAAATTGAATTAAAATGGTTCAATATTGTGTTGTACAGCATTTTAATTCAAGAGCTAAATAAGGAGGTGTTTCTTTCCACTCATTTCCAAAAGATACTAAGTTAAGAAAGGCGTGGGCGATTAAAATACGGAGAGGCAAACAACGCGTCACGAAAATATCTGATACCATGCGAGTGTGTTCTCGTCATTTTTTGGATTCAGATTACAGGGAAATTCCACACGGCAAAACCAAATGTTTACGACTTGGAGCTGTGCCTAGTGTTTTCCCGTTTATATCTCCACGAAAACTTCCAATTTACATAGTTTACAGGTGGCCGGTTCTGACATCAGTCTAAATAAAAGCCTGACATAGTCATAAATAAACATGAAAAATAATGGTAAAGGTAGCCTATAGGCCTAGGCCAAGCCTAAAAATAAAAATAAGTAGGCCTAGGCCTAGACCTACATCCTAAACATTACAGGTTACAGCCCTAGACCTAGGCCTAGTGCCTAGCTTTTACCATCGTGACATCTCCGTTTTCCGATGTCCACACATCTTTATTGTAGGAAGATACAAATAAACTGTAGCCTTCCCTCATGTCCAACATATGCCTTAGCTACGCCCGTGCTAAAAAATGCTAACATTTTTTAAGATTTCTTCCACTCGTACTGCCGTAAAAACTGGTTGAAATCCATTGTGACAGACACAGTAGATAGCGGCGAGTCCCACAGTTCGCATCGCCATCTGTGGACGTTTTCAACAACTAGCGTAGCCCCGCCCAAGACTACTCGTCCATTGACCGCAGCCAGCTGTGCTGGCGGCACATAGGCCTAGTCGTGGAGAGGATAGTTTAGTGAAATGTGTTAAATATTGTAGTGGAGAAGAAATGTTTTGGTAATTATTACACATTAACAGTCCATAGACCAAATAAAAAGGGATAAGTAGGCCTAGAAGAAATCAAATTTAAATGGATGTGTGGAAATGGGAGGGCCATAATTATATTGGTAAATCTGCCGATTGGGTCCGCAATAAAAAATCGCTGTAAAATAAACATTAATGAAATTTTTTCACATTTACTGTAGGCCCTAGGCCTAATAAAATTATCAAATCAAGTGTACCGTACAAACTATTTTATGAGTAGTTTTAATGTTTCAATATAGTTTATAAGTACAGAAAACGTGATCTAAGTGTTCGAGATGACAGAAGGAAGAAAGTTAGTCAGCCATTACTGATCGCTATCTCTGACGTTCCGTAAGTGTTGCCAACCATGCGCTCTAGACCGTTGTCAAAACCTGACCCAATAACCTTCTTCCTTCTGTAGGATGTCAGCCCCTCGGCAGTCACTTTCAAGATGTTTTCATAACCTGACCCCCTAACCTTCTTCCTTTCGTGGGATGTCAGGCTCTTGGGCAGTCACTTTCAGTGTATCTCACTTTGGTAGGCCTTACGTTGGTAGACCTGCAGAACGTCGGGCGGCAGAAAAAGGATCATGGCGACAATGCTATTTTAGAATGTTGTAGCCGACATCAAAACTTGTTTGGGTTCATTTTAAACATACATTTGTCTATTAGTAAGTGTTTCAAGTACTTTCCGGGAATGCATTTACGTGCAGATAAGCCGCGGACCCAATCAGAAGAATTACCATTATATCATAAAAATAGATTATTGGTTATTATTTTTCACAAATGGCAATCACAAATTCTAGGCCTAGATATCAAGGGCAAGGGCCTAAGCAGAGATGGGGAAAGGGGTAGGCCCTAGACCAGTGACCAGTAGTACTCAAAACTTTTTTCCTGGAGGGCCACTTTTCCAAAAATCCAAGTAAAGCTGGGCCGCACTAATACAAGTATGCAGTGGCGTAACTAGGAATTATTTCAGGGTGGGGGGGGGGGGGGAACAGGGCAAAGTGAGGTGTGGAAATAGCTAAGGATCTGGGGCAAAGCCCCAGCCGCCAGAGGTTTTTTCGCCGAAAGCGCAAAATTTGTTCGACTATTATAGATATTTCGCGCTTTTTCGAGTCAAAGCGTAAAACTCGAAGCATACCCATTAGTTTATATTACGTTACAGGTAACAAATACCAAGTTAAGTTTAGTTGGTTGGCGATATATCATAATTCACAATATTATTTTCACATACAGCAAACAAATAGTCAGTTAAAATAGAAAAATATATATATGAAAACGCAAAAGCTCTGAGCCGCAAAATTGTTCAGGAGGGCCGCAGTTTGAGTACCGCTGCCCTAGACCAATGAAATTTAATATAGAGGACGACAATCGGTGGTTGTGATGTGAAAACTGTGGGAACTAATACCATGATATAGGCCTCTGTGCTTACATGCCCACAAAGTTTAAAAAGATGCAAGACTTCAAAGAAGGCTAGGGGCCTAGGCCTAGGGGTTAGGGCCCTACCTAGGAGTAGGTAGGCTAGGCCTAGGCCTAGGCCCTACATGTTGGTGATGAACGGGCAAAGCTGGTGAACCAACAGCCTGAGTGGAGATCGAACTCTGAAATAGGGCATAGACTAGGCCCCTAGAGGTAGGGCATTACTTGCGACTGCGGCACTGCAGAGCCTTCCCTGCATACAGAATGGAAATAGGCCTAGGCCTAGGACCGGCCTAGCGCCTAACTCGGCCCCAAGAGCCTAGGCCTAGGTGGACCTACCTTGTTCGGCTCGCTTTACGAACAATTAATTAATGTTTAAATTATGCACAACCGTAAACCAGTGAGCTTGTAATAGGCCTACGCTAGACCTCCGTAAACCTATAACCAAACTTCAATACATGAACGCTACACTCAACGCTACGGCCCAGGCCAGTAAAAGAACACTTCAATTCGATCGTTAGAAATAATCATGACACTTAACAAAAGAATGATTCAAATGGCTAGGAAACCAATAACTTACTACAACAATACAACAATTCAATATACGGCAACGTACCTTTGTTACTGCGATATTTAGAAATGTAGTATTGGAGTCGAGATGAACCACGCTGCGAACAACGATAGGAAAAGGATGATAACCAATGCCGCTAGCGGCGAGTGCACATGGTACTTTTCACTCAGGCCCCGTAACAAGCATAAGTAGTATTTTCTTTCAATTTCAGGCTACGCTAATTGCAAAACGAAGTACTTGTTTTTGATATTACTCAGATTATAATGCAGATTTATAAAAATGTCATTTTCAATTATAAGGTCTTACAAAATGGGTAATTTTGATATTTGTTCAAGGTTTAATTTTTTATCACGCTCGATAAGGGGCCACCAGAATCTAGAATGTTCCTTGGATATGATGCAACAATTCACGAATATTGTCCGTGCAGATGTCCAAGTTTATTCAATTATAATGTATTAAGTATTAATGTAAGATGTCAAAATGATTTATATATAATAAATTTTGCTGCCTACACTATGAACACAATCTGTTTTCAAAAGGGTATGTGATTGTTCGTAGATTCTCCTGTACTCAAACATTGACTACATTACCACAGAAAGATGTCACAGATTGACATTTAGTTGATGTTTAAAACTTAAACCATTCTAAGATTATTCTTTAAGTAAAACAATGCTTGAAATAATTTCAAAGAATTAAAATATGGTACTCGTTAATAACATTTTAACGTTACCTGTGTGCAAAATATTCAAACTAGCACTATATAAATGAATAATTATTAGTTCAATATTCTGCCACTATTCTAGTCGTATTCTACGAACTCATTTATTTTGTGTAGTCAAGAGACTTTGTCCCTTCCGTATCCCTCGTGGTAAATGTAATATCGCATCGCCGGCGGAATAAGTGCTGCATTATTGGATTGAGCGACATTTAATTGCGTATCAAAAAGGAACATTTACAAGAACTAGATCATCCTGTACGGTTTCATTACATTCCAGATTCCAACAACACGCTATAATAAAATGGTAAGTATAAATTTAAGAGGAAATGTAAAATAGAGGCCTAGGCCTAGACTCGAGGTTAGGCAATTGGTAGGCCTAGACCTAGGCTAGGCCTAGGCCTAGTATAGGGACAAGATATTCCTATGATAACAGTGAGCCCTCGAGTAGCCTAGGTCTAGGCCTTTAGTTGCGTGTCTCTAACCTAAACGTAGGCTGTTGTTGTTTCAATTTCAATTTATTTCGTCCGCAGACATATACATAATACATGTATGGACATCGTCAATAAGTGTCTTAAAATTAATGGTATACAACAAACCAGACATAAAATAATAAAATAGGTATTTAAGAAAGCTAAAATTAACATTTATAGTAAGCAACATCATATTAATCCATGGGTTGGGCAATGGAGAAGTGGGCAGTGTTGGTGTCGTTGTCGTCGTTGTTCTTGTTCTCCTCTTCACAGTTGGCTGAGCGCCGGTGGTGAGAGTCTCTCTACTTCCTTCCTCCTATCCCATCATTTGCATATTCCACCCTTCCTTCAACACCCTCATGCTGTTTCTTCCCATTCTTCTCAGTTTTCCTTGATCTCTTCCCTTCCATTTCTCCCCTTGCATCCAACCCTCTTCTTCTCTGTGGCCATCGCCTTTCTCCTTTTCCATCCACCTGTGTTCAGGTTTAGGCCTCAGCCTGTTGGCAAAAGCCTTCACCTTTCCTAGCCCCACGACTTCCCCTTCTAGCTGATTCCACTCCCAGTCGCCCTTTCCAGGAAGGAGAACTTACCTACATCTGTCCTCCATGTCCTTCTTTCTATTTTCCACTGATGATCCCCCCTGCTCATGTAACTGGCTCCTTCAACCGCCCTACTTAATTCCCCCCACCCCTCATGCTTCCTTACCACCCTGTACATTTTACCCAGCCTACCTATCCCTCCGTCTTCTGTCCTCAAGCATCTCCCATCCTAGTTCCCTGACCAATTTCGTTACACTCTCATACTCTCTCCTCTTCCTACCATCCCCCATGTCTATTTCCACCCATCTATTCGCCCTTCTAAGCACCTTTCTCGCCGCTCTCTTTTAAACCCCTTCCAGAGCTTCCCTCCCCTTGATGTCATGTGGGTCTCACACCGCCCCTGCATACTCCAGACCTGGCCTCACCAGAGCTCTGTATGCATGCTCCCTTATTTCCCTGCTTGCTCCCCTCATAACCCTCATCACAAAGTTTAGATTCCTTACGCCCTTCCCAACCATCCTGCTAATCTGCTCTCCCCATTCCAGCGTATCTGCCAGCCACACTCCTAGGTACCTAATCACCTCCACTCTCTCCAGAATTTGCCCCTGGATCTCATACGTCAGTCCAACCCTCCTCCCCTGCCTCCTTCTTGTGAACCTTACCCACTTGCACTTGCCCGCATTTAGACTCATCATATTAACCCTCACCCACTCCCCCAGCTTCTCCATGTCTTCTCCCAGTAAAACCTCGTCCCCCCTGTCCTTTATCTCCCTGTAGATGACGCAGTCGTCTGCAAATAATCTCACCCTTGCCCTTGCCCCCATCCCCTCCGCTATGTCGTTGATATAGATTGCAAACATCAGAGGCCCGAGCACACTCCCCAGAAGTCACCTTCACCTCTGATGACAAAACTTTTTCCCTCCAGGAAGTCGCCCATCCATCTTACTACCCAGCCGTCCTCAATCACTCCGCCAATCTTCCCCAATAGCCTCTGATGTGGGACCTTATTGAATGCGTTCTCAAAATCTATAAATACCGCATTCACCTCTCGCCCCCTATCCAGTACCCCTGCAATGTCCTCTGTCATCCCCAGCAGTTGCGTTTCACAAGAGTATCCCCTCCTGAATCCATGCTGTCCTTCTGTCATCCACCCCATCTTTTTAATTTCAGCCTTCACATAATCCCCCACTACCCTTTCCATAATTTTGGAACCAATGAATGTTAATGAGATAGGCCTATAATTCTTCATCTTCCCTTTCTCCTCACCTTTGTGGATGGGGATAACCACCGCTTCCTTCCAGTCATCCGGCACCACCCCTTCCCTCAGTGAAGCGATCATTACTACCTCCATGAATCTTGCCGCTTCCCCGACCGCCAGTTTCAGGGAATCCCCTACCAGACCATCCCTACCCGGAGCCTTTCCGTTCTTTAGTCCGGCTATTACCCTGGCTACCTTATCCACATTAATATCAATTGGATTTTTCCCCCGGCCCTCCTTTTTCCAATCCCCCTCCTTTCCGCCACCTGGAAGACCCCAGAGTAGTACCTGTTTAGTTCCTCCGCTTTCTCTCTATACTCCACCAGCAGCTTCCCATCAAGCCCCTCCAGCACCGGTAACTCCCCCCCTAGCCCCCTTTTTCCCCCTCACATATCTAAACATTCTGTTCCAACTCCCCTGTCTGTCCCCTTCCACCAACATTCCCTTCATATGCTCCTCCCATTTCCTCAATTTTTGCCCATTCAGCTCCCTGTCAATCTCCTTCGTGGCCTCCTTGTCCAGTATGTCTCCCTTCATTCTATGGGAGACCGTATGACAGGTATAGTGTGCTGTGAGCGATGACGTTCAGTTTACCTATTATATCTAGCTCAGCTTCAGTGCTACAAATCTTAGGCCTACATGCCTAATAGATTTTATACAGTAATTTTGATTATAGACATACTTACGCACTTAAAACTGAATTCTTACTAAGCGTTATGTTACTAAAATAACAATCAGCTGAAGAATCCAAAAAACAAGTGAAACCTAGTACAATGGTTGATGGAATAACACAGTCCACCACACTCTTCGCGCGCAGGTAAGGTTAAGCCGTCCCACAGCCATCTGTATTTACAAGACATCATTATTGCATGCGTCAAGTGAGGGGCATACTGATATTTGTGTGAACAGGAATGCTCGCAGCGCTGCTGTCATATGGTCTCCCATACTTGCGATAGGCTTTTCTCCCCTTCCCCTTTAGCCTTCTTATTTCCTTGGTGTAATAATGGGGATCAGCATTTCTCCCTTCCAGTTTGCATGGTGCCCATCTCTCCCTGGCCTCCTTACAAATCTCTACAAATCCCCTCCACAGCTGGTTTGTTCCTCCCCCTTTATCTCCATTCTCTGAATTTATTTCCAAGATCCTCCCTTATCCTTTCCCCCGCCGCCCTACTGTACATCCACCTCTTTCTATTTCCCCCCCCCCCATCTTTTACTTTCTCCACTCCCCTTCCCCTACCCTCTAGCGTGGCTATTACTACATCATGGTCGCTTATACCTGCCTGCACCCTGCAATCCCACCATTCCTCATCCCCCCTTACCAATATAACATCCAAAACATTTCCCTTGTCCCCTTGCCTTCAAGTATGTCCCCTCACAATCTGTACCATTCCCTCATTTAGCACGTCATTAACAAGTTGCTGCCTTAGCCCTCCTTTCCCACCTCCTTCCCCTTCCCAGCTGACCCCCGGCAGGTTCAGATCGCCCCCTACAATTAGTCTACCCTCCCCCTCCACCCTCTGCCTTAGCCTCCTCATGATGTCCATCTCCAAGTTATCCGTAGGCCTATAAGCCCCAATTACCTTGGCGCTGTTCTCTCCCATCAGAATTCGTACTCCCATCATCTCACTCTTCCTCCTTCCATAGTTTATCTTTGGCCTAGGCCTAGGGCGTTTTGGTAAAGATTTGGTTCAATCTAGGGATGTCAATACCCGGAAATAGTTGTAGGCCCCTACCCGGGGCCGGGTACCCTTGCGGCATACCTAGAGTACCCGGGTAGTAAATAATACTAAATGTACGCGTTTTATCATCATGGGTGTCAAATGATTTGAAAAGTTGTGGAAAGAGACATACTGTATTTTTTAAACGGTATCAGGTTGCATTGCCTTCGATGCAAAACGATTGCGGAAGTATTCAACAAAGCTTCAAAGCTTGCGTCTCCGCTACAGTAGGCACGTACAATGAATCGGGCGGTCGGCCGCGTCAACGTGATGACGTCATAGCCTGAGCTCAAACACGAGAACATGATTGCGGACTCGCAACCGTTTCGCAGCATTCTTCTATAGGCCTACAGAAGATGATACTAATTGGGCTTTACGTCTCATTTTTTTTGCAACGATGGCTAATCGAGACGATGGGGGGGGGGTGTCAAGTTCAATGCCGGCAAATTGAAAAGAGCTGCTCGTACGCTCGCACAAACACGCCAGTAGGGGAATATCGCAATATTGAATTGATTTCGTTTTGAACAGAAGAAGGGAACAGGTAGTAACGGGTATTGAAAAGTTGGAACCGTAGGCCTACCCGTGTGTACCGGGCGGGTAACGGGTACCCGTTGACATCCCTAGGGCCTAGGCCTAGTTCAATCTTTACATGTTAAGGACAATAATTTAGATATTGTATAGGAGGGACCTACCCTTTTTGCCCACATAACACATGTGCCCACATACACAATAAATCTTGACACACAGCTATGGGTGGGAAGTGGTTGGGAGATGGATAGGCCTAGCTCTGCCACTGGCGAGGTGCGAATGAAATCAATAATAGAATTCAGCCCCGTCCCTTGTAGCCCTAAAATATTATATTGCAGTGTAACACTATGTTGGTAATGTACAATGCCTGTAATACCTATGCGTATGCCCAGATATCTAAGAAGTTGCCTGTCTTATAACTTGCAGTCGCTAGCTGCATCTGTCAAGCGCCTTGTACCAATGTTTGACCGAGTGCTGGTCAAACGTTTTGAAGCAGTAAACAAGACAAAAGGAGGCATTGTTATCCCCGAGAAGTCCATGGCCAAGGTTTTAAAAGCGACAGTTGTTGCTGTTGGACCAGGTGGCCGAAATCAAGTAAGTTACATTTCAATATTTACATATCTTTGGCCTACGTCTTTTTATATTTTGCAAAGCCTAGGCCTACTTAAACGACACTTTTTGAATCATGGGTACCGGTAGTACTCTCTCAGACATAATAAATCGAGGTAGAATGATCAGTGTGTATATTTTCATCCACGCATATTGGAACGTCCACCCGTCCTTATATTCCTTCCAAAGATGTTATTGAAGATACTACTGTAACTAACACTGTATTTCATTGGCTAAATGTTTTACTTTCTGGAATACTTTGGCTTTCAATTTTCGATCAAACGACAATCTAGATATAAAATATCGTAGTCAAATGAGTAGCATATTAAGAAATTTTCAGTCAATCCCTACAGCTGCCAAGCTAAGCATGGTTTATGCAGGACTGCACTAATGCTAAGGATTTTTCATGTAGGGCCTAGAGTTGAACTAGGGCATTTAATATGAAGCTTAATTATAATTAGTAATTACACACGCCTAGGCCTACGTAGAATAAACAAATCCGTCGGAATATTGTGGCCTAGTAGGCCTATGCCTACATTTATGCTGCAAGACATGAAATACGTCACTTTTTTGCAATGTTATTTCCAATGTGACATTCTACCTGTAACCAAGATGATCTTAGTTTTGGTCTTACTCTTACATTATTTTTATTATAATGTTTAATAAAATGCATTGTAAAATAAAATATAAAAAAAAGCTTTGCATCCTATAGAATGTAACAAGTAGAAATATTCAAAGTTTTAGTAGGCAATACAAAAATGTTAACAACCACACAATCCCTAACTTGCAAACTAAAAATAAAATCATCTTTTCTCGCTCTACTATCGAATGGTTCGCCCGGCCAAGATTTTGAATTTACCGCTAGTTGCGCTTTCTACGTGCGCCTGTGCAGTGTTGTAGCTTCTACTCATGTAGACTATAAATTTTCCCCCGAAAACATGTAGGTCTACGTATGTGATGTGCATGATACAAGGAACTAAATAATATACTTACAAATAGTCGCCTCCTGTGCGTTAATTTTGATTCGATTATCGATCGATATTTTTACGGATTCGGGTGGTGCCCTAGATTTAGCTTATCCCCCTCAATCTATTGACCACTTAAAATAGGCTACACTAGGTGCATTCTGGTAGCAAGAAAATAAACTACTATGAGGAGGAGTCTAGCTATCAATTGTTCCTTGTCATTTCATTGTTAAATCATCAATGGTGCATAAGAGATTGCTTAGCAGCACTGACTATGTGTTAGTTTGAAGAGCAATCATATTTTATTTTGTTTGTAGGAAGCTACTGGATGTGAATTGTGGGTTGATGTAGGCTATGTCTGGTTTCGGGGAAAACCTGTGTTGTGATTTTTTTATAAGGCCTATGTATGTATTTAGACAGTTTTGTGAGCCTTAGTAGATCTATCTGCAACTGCTTGTTTGAACAAATTACTCTTTTATGGTAGACTGCCTTGGCATATCTTGTCAAGTGTGAAGGCTCGTGTACATCCACTTTGCGTACGCGTTTACTGACTTCACAGCCAAACTACAACAATGTAACAAATGAATCGAACTGATTGACAAACAACGAGCTGTCAAAATAATAAAATTGCAACATTATGAAGAAAATGCAAACTTGCAAGAAGCCTATATTTATTATTTTTTGAAGTACCTTTACCATTATTTGTATTAAAATCAATTCAATAATGGATGACAATGTAGAAGTTATGGGCTTATTAAAAGTGAGTCGTCCATTGCTGTTTTATTTTTCTATGATAGAAATGTTGTGATGTTTGGTTTGACACTTCGATAAAGAAACAATGTAAGCTGTTGGTTTGTTTGCATGCGCCAATCAACCAAATTCTAGAAATTGGAAAAAGTTGGAGTTGAATCAACTTTTCGCGTCGTGAAACGTACATTAATTTTCCTAATTTCAATGTGCATAGTTACATGTGTCAAATACTGTCTAGCCCGGTATCTCAAGTAGACAAATTATTATTTTATATTACTAGCTCAGTCGATATTACATTACTTACTCGTTTGATGGCTTGACGTTTACCTCACGAACAACCGTCGCACTTCGAAACAGGCCTGTTTCGATGTCCCGAAGCAGCTGTCGTGCACGTCCCACACACAAAACCAGTCCTTCACTGTCAACTTTTTAAACAACACCAAGTTTTTTTATCTTGTTTTTATCTCATTTTACCATACAGCATACTGCTTTTTTTATCTTGTTATTTTTCTCAACCATAGTAACATCTCTCAACAATACCCAACAATCTTTCTTTTCTAAAACCACTTCTTCTTTTTACCAGGCTTCCTAGATCCAACCCTATCCGCCTTCCATATATGTCACAATTACCCCCCTATTTCTTATATTTGTCATTTTAACGATAAATATAGAAATAATTATACCCCAAATGACCATCCCCTAAACGAATATATCCTCCATTCATACTGACCACCTCATCAACACTCCAACTATGGTCAAAGTTTGACAATACCTCAACAATGCCACTCTGTAATTCCCAACAATGTATCCTCCATTCATACTGACCACCTCATCAACACTCCAACTATGGTCAAAGTTTGACAATACCTCAACAATGCCACTCTGTAATTCCCAACAATGTCTGACTTACTATATTATGCAACAATCCTTTAGACAAAAAAAAATCCACCCAGTGAATTTAAAAAATTCTTTTTTTTTTTTTTTTCTGCATATTGCAGATAATGTATCACAGGCAATGTGACCCACCACATTCCTTTTGACAAAAAAAAACCACCACTCAGTGAATAAAAAAAAATCTTTTTTTTTTTTAAATTATTTATACCACTGGTATCATCAACTTCTCGACAACATTATGACAACCCTATTATGACAACGCTATTACGACAACACTATTACGACAACGCTATTACGACAATTTTACGACAACGCTATTACGACAATTACCCCCCATGTTTTTTTAATTTTTTGTCGCAATTTGAATTTCGTTCCACAAAAATGGAAAAAAAACATACCTATGGCAACCAAAAGAACATCGAACCCAAGACAAAATGTCGGCCGATCACACTACAGCAACGAAACAAACATTTAACCACATTACTACCAACATGAAATCCACCAACACATACAGAACAAGGTTATTCCATAAACATTTTGTACGGTTTCAAATTAACATCCCCGAAATTTTTTTTTTTTTACCATAGGCCTACCTTTACGAGAGTTTCAACAGTTCCACCTCTAAACTTACTCCAGTCTCTTCCTACCATCATCCATTCTTTCTCATAACAAACCCACTCCCTCTCATTATTGACCCTGGAATCATCTTTCTGCCCTACAGTCAAATCATTATTTTCCTCACCAACCACAGCATCCTTGTACTCCTCATCTATCTCCACATATTTATCCACCACTTTATCTATCTGTTGCTCTGTAACAACCACGTCATCATTATTTTCCTCACCAACCACAGCATCCTTGTACTCCTCATCTATCTCCACATATTTATCCACCACTTTATCTATCTGTTGCTCTTTAACAACCACGTCTTTCTTATCAAACCTCATCTCATCTTGCTCCTCAACTTTCTCCACATCTTGCTTATCATCAAACTTGTCACCTTGCTTCTCAACTATCTCCACATCTTCCTTATTATCCAACCAGCCTACTTGCTCTTCAACAATCTCTTTCACAACATCTATTTTTCCACTTCCTACCTCTCCTACGCTTCTCAAATCTTTTTCTTTCTTTACATCTCCTACATCCACCTGCTTTACCAAAAATATCGTTTTCATTTCCGCGGTCATGTCTCCCATCATCTTCTCCATATCTACCTGTTTAACCATATTCCTCTGCATCTCTTCCAAAGCCCTAGCTTGTTCGTCCTGCCCTTTCTTCATCTCCATAATCTTGGCTGTCACACCTACTTGCATCCTCATTAAATTCCTTATCATGCTCTTGAGATCCCCATCCTCATCTGGTCCATCCATCATCAAGCTCCCTTCAATATCGTCAAGCTCCCTCTCCACTCTTAACCCCTCATATTCACTTCCTTCAATATCATCAAGCTCCCTCTCCATACTTTAACCACTCTTTGCTACTCCAACTTTTCTTGAACCTCCACTAGTCTATTCATACATTCACACAATCATACGTATCAACCTATGGACAATCTCGAATATCTACCATCTCGGTCGTTGTAGTAGACCGAGCCCTACACGTTGGAGCGCCAAATTGTCAAATACTGTCTAGCCCGGTATCTCAAGTAGACAAATTGTTATTTTATATTACTAGCTCAGTCGATATTACATTACTTACTCGTTTGATGGCTTGACGTTTACCTCACGAACAACCGTCGCACTTCGAAACAGGCCTGTTTCGATGTCCCGAAGCAGCTGTCGTGCACGTCCCACACACAAAACCAGTCCTTCACTGTCAACTTTTTAAACAACACCAAGTTTTTTTATCTTGTTTTTATCTCATTTTACCATACAGCATACTGCTTTTTTTATCTTGTTATTTTTCTCAACCATAGTAACATCTCTCAACAATACCCAACAATCTTTCTTTTCTAAAACCACTTCTTCTTTTTACCAGGCTTCCTAGATCCAACCCTATCCGCCTTCCATATATGTCACACATGTAAATTCAATATGGCCAACTCGCTAATTTCTGGAAGTTACGTACGCTAAGTGGATGTAGACGGGCCTTTAGGTTGTAAAACCAGTTGTCAATTTCACTGCAGGTTTTTTAGTCAGTTAAAGATTTTCCTAATACGGTAATTTCCTTGTTTGTTTTAGAAAGGTGAACATGTTCCGATGTCCATCAAAGTTGGAGACAACGTGCTTCTCCCAGAGTATGGTGGGACCAAAGTTGAGTTAGAAGAAAACATGGAATACCATCTCTTCCGAGAAACTGACATCCTTGCTAAACTGGATCCATAAATCTCTAGTTCAAAATGTAGTACTGTTATATATGTATGTATTGTGTTCAATGTGAGTTTTGAATGATTGTTGAATGAATTGTTATAGCAAGAATGGGAGACAACTTTAGGTTTATATATGAATCAAAAAACCTCAACTTTCATTAATTGATTCAGCATTTTCATTTCCAATGTTCTGTGTCTTATATGTTTTTGCTAATAAATTGACTAGAGTTATTAGTTAAATGCGTGTACTGTATTGTGATTGACTTTTGATTTTTATTAGATTTACCACACATATTCCATGTTGTTAGTTTAATGAACTTCTATCTCATTTGACACGTCATCTTGAAGATGAAATGTTAAGCTTGCAATTCAGGAACTGCCATGGCCACCAATAATGGGCCTAGTAATAAAACCTGGGGCCGGATTCACAAGAGGTCTTAACTTAGGACAGGTCCTAAGGCCTACTACACAGCCCAATTGATAGCTACTTTCGTGGAAATCACAGTGAACTTAAAAATATTGCAAGGCGGTTTTTTAAAGTTTAGTGTTTTGTTTTCTAATACCTTTGATTCTAAAAACAGAGAAATGTGTAGGGTCAATCGGGGTAAGTGTGGCAGCGGGGTAAGTTTGGCACCCGGCCATAACTTTCTTGTTTATAGAGTAAAAAAAACAAAAAAAAAACACATATTGATCAGTGATATATGGAGGTTGTCATCTTCAATTCATACTCATCTACTATCTCTGCTCCAAGAGCTATTGGCATATTGATCAGCTTATGTTTTTCATTTGTCTAACTCGATTCGTCCGACTTGTCTAATGTTTTGTTCCAACACTATGATTGTATCAATAATATTTAGTTATTGTTGATGTTGGTTACAGTAAGATTAAAGGTATCTAAATTGATTAAAAAAAAATTAAAAAAACTAGCAGTGCAGCTTTTATTCATGGTGCCACACTTGCCCCACATAATTTTATTCCTGGGGTAAGTGTGGCATCAATGTTTTTGCATTACAGTAATGCTTAACATTTAGAAGGCTGTAGCTATAAGTTGCACTTTTTGGTGTCAGTGGCCATGGGTTTGAAAAAGCGCGTTTAAGGCCGCGACCGTCGCCCCCCATCCCCGTCGGCACGCGTGTGCGTTCGTGTGACTTGAAGCCAGCGCCAAAAGTGCGCCTCGCTCGTTGGCGCTTGGCGCGCGCCCGGTGGCCAGTGTGCGAACTAGCCGACCGTCCTGCGGTCTTGTCAGTCGCCTCATATTGTTGCAACTTCCAGTTGCTTTCGCCCTATTAGCCGCTTCTAAAGACATTTGCAATTTTGGTTGGATTATTGGCACTTCGTGTCAGGGTTCAAGGGGGTGCGCCTAAGATCGCACGCAAACCCCCCACCTAGATGCTTTGTTGTTGTTGTTGACCAAAAACCCAAACAACACTTTTTCAAATTTTATTTGAGGAGTGTTAAATGGTAAGAAATGCAACTAAATTGTACTATAGGTAGTTAAAGTGATATTCTTACATATTGGCCAAATCATAAGTATTAGTAGTAGTATTCATCGACCGTGTTCCAGTAATAACGCTATAAAATGCAAAGTAAAATCAATAAAAATCTGAAAAAAATTCATAAGCATAACAAGAGTATTCCTAACCCTAACACACTTTCCCCTAGCTTCAATATCCATTATTTCCGTGTAAAACATGAGGGTGCCACACTTACCCCATAATGTGGGCAAGTGTGGCAGGGTGCATACTTTGTTAATTAATTTTTTTTAAGGGTAATGCTAATTAAATTTGTACTAATATTAGGGGGTACATTTTGGCAATGGATTGATTGATCTTCCTATTTTTTTTTTTGTGTATTTATGGTAAGTGGTTTGTCTGTGACAGGGCTTCAAACTCAAACAACACAAAAAGGTGCCACACTTACCCCGATTGACCCTATGTCAAGGTAAGTAAACGATATTTATTTATGTTCACACTTCGAAGTCATAGATGTAATGCCACCATCTTTGAAGAAAGATAAGACCAACTCAGACGGCCTAAATTTTGGTCTCAAGTGTTTGTTATTTACTAGGGTTTCTTAGCGACGTCGAGTCGAGGCTATGTGCAGGTCCGTATAAGCCAATGGCGTAGTGGTCCTAAAGTTAGGCCAGGCCTAAGTTCTTTTTGTGAATCTGGGCCCTGGGTTTCAACCATAGCTTAGTATTGGATCTTGCAAAACGGAGGTGATTTGTTCAAAAAGTTTCTCCGTTATCACACAGGGTGTGCGTAGTGATGTTCAATTACTAGAGATCCTTGTATTTCGCAATGCGCGAAATCACTTGAAACGTGCAGCAATTGAAATATGTTGGCATAACAGTCTGTTGTGAGTCCAAAAATAGTCTTTTTGAATCGCGAAATAAAACGAAATTGCGTGTAGGCCTATACGCGAAATAGCATAAGTTTACTGTTTTAAAAACAAAAAAGACTAAAGCTGTTGAATTGACGCGAAATCGCCGAATTTTTGTCAAAAACATAATTTTCAACATTTTCTGCAGTGACCCTTCCACCCCTGCCAAACCGCCTTGCAACAGATTTTTCTCGTAGCTTGTGCGTCGACTGCATTCCGCATTCCTAGCGATAGCTTTCTTTTTTTTCTTCTTTTCTTTCGCAGCAATTTAGGCATGCCACATACGTTAGAATACTAGATACAAATTAGATTTGGTAAATTAAAATTGAAACACCGCCAAAAAGCTGAAATTACTGCTCAACAGCAAAATTTGGATTTAATAAAACGAAATATGCTAAAAAATAAAACCATTTACTGTACAAGGATCTCTATCAATTACCTGTAATTTATAATTTGGTAAATCAACAGGTAAAATACCGATGCTTGGTAATTTTACATTTTAATACATAGTACAATGTAAAATGCCTGGTTTAGGGAAAAATACTTACAAAAAAAAATCATATCATATTTAAACTATTTAGGCCCTAATTATCCATTTTTCAAATAATGTAAAGCCTAGTATTACAATGTCGCAATAACTACTTAGTTGTCAAATAGCTCAAGTTTTCTCAATGTGACTACAAATGTTTGAAATCCTCCAAATGCATAGCTCTTATTATTTTCTACAAATAACTTTCCTAATTGTTGATTGTAATACCGGCCCTAAGAAAGTTATTTGTAGCAACTAACAATTACTCTATCTGGAGGGTTGCAAAGGTTTTGTTAGTGGTTGATATGAAGAAAACAAGCTATTTGATGAAACTCGGTTATGTGTAAAATAACATTGATATAGGTTGCTTCATTGCAAGAAAAAAAATTGTGATAATTTAGTTATTCTAATAGATTCACTTTGCCAGCTCTGCTGCATTTTTCTTCTGAAGTGTTGTACAGCTGTATCGGTTCTGAGCTCACTAGCGCCTTCCAGATAGACAGCACTCATGTTATAAGAATCCAGCCCACCACAACACTCGGCGACCGAGGACAGTGCGGCTCCAAACAGGTTGCAACTTTTCTACACATCAAGTCACAAACAAATTAATTGCAGGGCATTTTGTAGAAGTACACGCTCATACAAAGAAGCATGTTATCGGTAGAGAAACAATGCACATTGAGACTTTGTTAGATGTTTGATCAAGTGCCCTATTTTAGCGGTGGTTTTACTATCTCGAGGCAACATTTTTTTGTATGGGAATTAACATGGGAAAACTTGGTAGCACCAAGTCGAGAAAATCGTGTTTTCTTTAATTTTTTAACGCCTGCTTTTAACCAGTTCCGTGGTCATGACGAGATATTCCGTCACGCCGGTTATATCCCAGTAGCGCCTTGGACGTAATATCTCGTCATAAGTATTTTGAAATCGCTCCCACAGTGGCCGTGACGAGTCTCGCTTTAAAATTTTCCCGCACTCTGCGAAGAAGTAAGTTCAATCTTTTTACGCTAGATAGAACTAGTACATGTATTGAAATGCTGTCAGAAACACGTGTTTGTAGAGAAGGAGGTCTTACGACCGACCGCGCGCAAGTAGCGTTGGGAAATAGGTCGCCACTACGCGCACGGCAAGCTCGAGGGAAAGTCGCCACTGAACTGGTTAAACTTTAAAGTATGGTATCATTTAGTCATGTTTTCCATATTTGACGGTGGAAATATACAAATGGAAATTTTTTAGTTTTTCACCTGACTATCCCTTGAATTAAGGTTGGTTTACACATTTATTTTAGATCCAAACCAAAAGCATTATGGCATTTACACACTTTCCTAAGGTTTTAAGATTTAAGGAAACCATGGCAACAATAGCTCTTATACCAAAAATTCTTAGCCAAGCCAATGAGAAGAGACGTTTTATAAATCCGGCCAATGATAGTGATCTTAACTACGACAGTTACGAAAATAAAACCTTGAATCTTAAAACTTTAAATAAGTGTGTACAGTACACCGAACATTACCATTCAATTACAATGTAGGCCTCCTCCCTCTGCCTACATCAGTGGTTCCCAACCTTGTTTCACTCCCCCCCCCCCCCCCCCGGCCTTCCACTAACGCCCACGCTAACTAAAAAGTAAAAAACATTTTGCAACTTTAATGGTTTAATTACTACAGCACCACTTACTAATACCATTTAAATTTTTTAACACCGTGACGAATGAGAACAAAGGTCCCATTTGACTGTAACAAAATTTCAAAATTGGTGTCCTCAATTGAGAACGTAGAGTCTGATAGCGTTAATTTAATGTTTGATAATGCTTAAGCGCTAACTCACACAGATAAGATGTTGATAACTGCAGTAGAAATTTGATCCTGTTGAATTCTGAACTGTTATTCGGGGTTGAGGGGTGTCGAGGGTGAAAGTGTTAATCTGCAGTACAAAATGTTGCATCCTCGATGTAATATGTTTCAATAAAAATTCAATCGTGGTCAGACTTTAAGATATGTTTTCGTTTGTACTGTTAAAATATTAATAATTATGAGTTATATTTTCAAATATTCAGAAATAAGATTTTTTTAATTCTAACGAAAATTTCGCGGCACCCCTAGCAGAGGTTCACGGCACCCCGGTTGGGAACCACTGGCCTACATAATGCAATTATAGACCATTACTTTTACTTACCAGGTGGAGAGGATGGATGCATGTGTGTTCATTGGCTTATACATACACAGGCCTATGTACCTTTATGGCATATAGAAACATTCTTTACAAAGAAGCCAACACATTCGTATTATAACTTACTGTATGTACGATACGCTACGCTGACGCAGCACCGGCTTTTTTTTAGATTAGATTTAGCACGCTTTATTCATCTTCACATGTGATACAAAGTTCATTGCATAGAAAAAATAAAAACATTGATTATATAGGAAGGTGAATGCCCACATGAGCAAGGCTTGTGTGTGGGCGCATAATATTTTGTAGTGATTCATGATAAGATGGCAGAGACGTGACATTACATTCATCTTTAGAAAAGACATTAGAAAAAATACTTAATTTTTGTACATTATTAATTTCATAAGTAGGCTACTATTATGTTAGTAAGGTAGGTGAAGGCAACCTTACTAAGTACTAATGCATAAAATTAATAAGCAATCTTATTGTGGAAGTTTTCATGGAACATTTAGCTTTTTAGGCTTTAAATTACCGTAATTTTAAAACTGGTAAATTATCAGCTTGCATCACTGGGTGTGCCGCATTTTAGCCAGGTCTTATGTGGCCAGACCAGTGTGGTGGAGTGCTACCAGTTCCAGGTGACTACGCTTAAATGTTGGCCTACTGGCTGCCAAAGCTATTGGTTTCACAGCTCAGCCATCACTGTCAATGGTATGATTTGCAGGACCGATAATAATGTGCTTTGGCCTAGCTATTTATCATAACATTATTTATTAACCTATTTATATTACATAACACATTACACTAACACATAATAACAAAATCAAGAGTTGTCTTTTAACATTCCACGTGTGATTATTCCTGGTGGAGGACTTCCCAACTTGGTCACTTCCACAAACCCATCCTGAGATGTACGGCTCCAAGCAAACTGGGCAAGAGACTTAAATGTCCTAGGTTCCCATATTGCTAAGTCAGCTAGAGACTTGCGGTTGAGCATGATGTTACATCGAGACAATCCTTCCTTCAGTAAGGGATATGAAAAGTTGAGTTGTTCACACGCAGCCGAAATACGAGTCTCCCACAACTGAAAGAAAAACATGTTTTGTGCATTATAATGTTGTAGTAACTGTCGGAATGTAGCCTACAGGTTAGTCCTTCTGTTTTGTATGAAGTGAACACAATTCAAACCTGTCTGTGGCCTACACAAAATATGTCAAAAATGTTTAAATGGCTTTAGATGCACGTTGCACGGCTTGTGCCAAAGGTGGGGGGAGGAAGCGGTTTCTCTGCCACTGGTGAGGTAGGCTAGTGCCACTGCAGATGAAAAGAGAAAGCTGATGGCAGTGGGGCACGATGGATGAAGTGATTGCATTTTCGGGCAAGAAAGAATGCCTGAGTTGTTCTAGAACAACGTGCAATTTTTATAGTCGGATGTAGGCCTATTTCCTCCATGTTAAGTAGTAGTAGTAGTAGTAGTAGCTCCCTCTTCTGCGGCTGGGCCTTATAACCCGGTGGCAGAGGCAACCCTCCCCCCAAGATTTAGCACAAACACAATAAAGCACAATAGCTTAAAATTGCAGCAATATTGCATCTTATTGCAGGCAGTCAAAAAATGGGTGAACGATAAAATGTCGAACGTCGAAATAGCTAGATCAAAATATTGCCTGCCAGTGCCACCAGTCCAAGGAGACCAACAGCAGGCTGTGAGAGGCAACAACCGTAAGGGTAGGCCTAGACAAAATACACCTGGGAGGGTTGATAGGCCTAAGCGTACAGGAAACAACAAAAAGGAGGGCCCAGCTGCAGAAGAGAAGCTCACGAATAAAAAATGAAAATGAAATGTCTTCATTGCAGGCACCAGTTACCACGAGAAGGGACAAATCTAGTAGGACCCTTACGTTTATCATATCTTCCTTCTTCAACCTTCGTCCTCTCGTAGCATAAACCAAAGCTCGATGAACATACCTCACAGCAACCGAATAGCAATTGCGTCTCCTTCCTTGGAAATGCTAAAAACAAAATAATTTTGTGAGGTTATGAGCGAAGTTCTTCGTGACAAAAATATGTAATTCGAAGTCAATACATACCGCAGAAAGCTTAAAGATTCGGCGCTTCCTCCAAAACTCATCCGGACCTCTATTCCTGGCAAATAATGTTAAACTTTTGAAAACCATGGTAAGAATAAGCTAGACTCACAAACACAATTTGCCTAGGCCCTAGGCTATCGAAATGCTAATGTCTTCGCCACTCGCCGGGCACACAGCGTGCTGCACTTTTTACAGTCGACTGTAGTCAGTGCTGCCAGCGTTGGAGTGTGCAATTAGAAGAAACTAAGGTTTGTTCGTTTGTCCTGCCTCAACAGGAGTATTTTACGCCAGGAGTAATCCGGAAATAAGTCATTATAACGGATATGGGAGTAGAAATCACAGTTACTCCCACTTGGACAAAAAAACAGAGTTGTCACAGTTGTGATCGTTTCGTTCCTCCTACTCCTACTCGGGGAGCAGGTGTAAAAACCTTACTCCCATCACAGTTGTAGTAAGTTACCACTGGACAAAAGAACTTGTCGCAGCTTCTCCCATCACACTCACTCCAGGACAGAAAAACGGGGTTTTTGTAATACAGTACTCCTGGAGTAGTGATCACAGGACAAACGAACAAAGCTAGTAGAAGAATTTTTTTTCAGGCGGGAGATTCCAACAACTCAATGATTTAACCTACTGTCTAATCTTTGATTTAACTACATTATTATAACGGTTTGTGCTAAGGTATTTGCTATTTACATAAAATACTTAATGATGGCAGATTCGAGAATGAGAGACTCTCCTACCACAGACTTTCAGGTCGACATAGCGGAAGGAATGAAGGCATTAGGGTGGAGGTTGTTTTCAGATAAAGGTGCATTCACAATCTTTACTAGTACTATGGTTTAATGATTAAGATTAAGCCACAGGCTTCTTTCATTGGCTGGGAGGGAGAATACTGCGCTCTGATTGGCTGTGACTTAGGTTTGTCTTAGTCTTAAACCATAGTACTAGTAAAGATTGTGAATGCACCTTAACTGTGTGCTGTACTTGGAGATTAGAGGGTGGGAGGACGAGGAGGAACTGAGAGGAAGGGGGGGATATAGATAAGCTGGGAGCACAGATAAGAAATTCTCCAGGTAGTGTATTAAAACGCCTATTTTTTGTGAAATAGGGCTGAATGCGGGGAAGTGTAAGTGGATTAGGTTCACAAGGAGGAGGCAGGAGAAAGGTTGTAAGATAAAGGCACAGATAACTAATTGCTCTGTGATACAGGGGACACCAGTCCCCTTTTAGAAGAGCAACCTCCAAATTCACATCCCAAATCATAAACTAACTCTATTCTCGAAAGGTCAACAACTTGTAGCCCTAACCAGTCTACAAAAAGCTACGCAACAACATACGAACTTGTCCCTCCATATCTTCCTTCAAGTCTAACTTGAAATCATTTCTTACATCCAAAAGTTTCTACTCCCTCCATGAATACCCATCTTCCTCAATGTAATGTTAATGCTAATGTAAACGAACCACTATGTACATTATACTGGTATTGACTGTAACAATTGTATCACAATATATGTATATTCAATAATATTGGGTAAAATTAGATTTAGTTTTAGGGTTTTAGGATTATTCGTTTCTCTCTCTCTACCTAATTGAAGAGTTAGAGTAACACAAATACTATGTATCTGTCCAATGAATAAATAACTTACTTCGGTACTTACTTACTTACTTACTTACTTACTTACTTACTTACTTACTTACTCACTTACTTACAGTATACTGGAGAAGGGGGTATTAAATACTTAGAAGTATGGTTGAAAAGTAACCTGGAGGGGGGGTGGGGGGGGGGGGGGCAGGTGAAAGGATGGTCAGGAAGGGGACAAGGAACTTAAATTTCGTAATGAAGGTATTGGGGGTTGCAGTGAGGGAGCTAAGGGAAAAGGCCTACAAAGGCACTTATTACACCAAGGATGGAATACGCAGGGGCTGAATGGGATCCCTAAGGAAGCTCTGGGAAAGGTAAACATGAGGGCGGCAAGGAGAGTGTTCATAAATGGAAGGAAATAGGAATGGGAATTATAGAGGGATTTAAATTAAGGAAAAAGGGTGAGGGAGTATGAGAGTGTTACCGAAATGGTGAGAGACATGAGAGGAAAGAAGGAAAAGGGACAGACTATAGGTAAAATGTAGGCCTACGGGGTGGTGAGAAGGCATGATGGCTGGGGGGAAATGAGCACTAGTAGGGCAATGAGTCCATCTAAGTATCGGGGGAGGGGTTTGATGGTTGGAAGATGGATTGGAGATATAGGACCGATATCGGTGTAAATTCCTTCCTGGGAAGGACGACGGTGGAGTAGAATGGGTTGAGTGAATTTATAGTGGGGCACAAAAAAATTGGGGTTCTTCAGGTGAGGGAAACATAAACCTAAGTTGAAGGATAGGGACAAGACAAAGAAGGAAGGAGGACAAAGGAAGGCTGGAAGAGGGAATGAGAAGAAGAAGAAGAAGAAGAAGAAGAAGAAGAAGAAGAAGAAGAAGAAGAAGAAGAAGAAGAAGTGCTGCCTTGGTCTTCCCGGACTATCTGGTACGGCTCACTCGCTCCTACCTCCTCCGCCGCTGACGTAAAGGCGGCAACCACCGCCTCCCTTCTCGAAATACCGTTGCACAAGGTCAAGCTGCTCGCTCGACGCCGCCGCGGATTGGTACACCTTCGGCGCATGGGCCTGATCGCCCCCAAGAATTGCACCACCCTGTTCCATCGCTCCCATGGGCACGAGCCGACCCCGTTCTGCCTACACGGCGAGGATGTCTACTGGTCTAGTGTCTCCAAGTGCCTCGGTGTCCTGCTCGATCGCTGCCTCACGTCACCGCCGTAGCTAAGGGGGCGGCAAGCTAGCCTCCCTGTATCCGTTCCTCCGAAACACCTCGTCTCGATGTCATCGGCAACGAAACTTCGCCTCTACACTACACGTCCGTTGTACGGCCAGCACTCGCCTATATGCTTCTCGTATGGTCCTCCTGCGCCGAATCGCACATCCGCAACCTCTAGGTCCTTCAAAACAAGGTGCTCCGCCTTGTTGCGGAGGTTCCGCAGACTACTCGCATGGCCGACGTGTACGATGACCTGGGCGTCCCCTTGGTGGGCGATTACCTCTCCACTCTCGCGTCCAGTGGCGTATCCAAGGGGGGGGAGGGGGGGGGGGGACAAAACCCCCCCTTTCGCAAAGGAAAAGTAGAAATTGCATTGGATTGAAAAAAATGGAAATATAAATATACAATATTTATGTATTAAATACCAAAGACATCAGTTTTTGTTAAAAATACACACATCGCTCTATAATTCTATTTCTGTGTATTAACACTTCAGTTCAATTGTTGTTCTTTGAAGCTTTTTTCGCTTCTTAAGGAGAAAATCGTTGCCAGAAATTCAGTAATTTTAGTACAGTTGGCCGCTGTAAAACGCACAGATTTGCACTAAAATGACCTTGACCAAATGAAACTGTGTTTGGCAAACATTACACGGTATCTCATAAGTCATAACATATATTTTGTTTTCTAAAGGAATTATATCCTTACAAGTTCCCACCATTTCCGACTTGCTGTAAACTAAGGCCAGTCAATGTCGTGTCTAGTGCAACGTGCAATAAAGGAAGGATATAACATCAACTTTGCCGGGGTAAGGCTATTTGCTTCGGTGGAAAATGTTCAACTTCAACCATAGGTTAATAACATGAATAAGCGAGATGACACAAGATTCCTTATTTAATGTACAAGTGCCAAGTGCGTCACGTGTGTGGGTTTTTTTTATAATTTTTTCCCCTGATTAATATCATAAGTAATATTTTAGACACTGAGTGTGCTAACCCTAAGTCTACCTAAGTAGGAAGTTAAGAACTATTTTTTCTCAGTTTTTTGTTCTAGGAATTCCTATTAACAATCTTTATGTTTGATAACCTGTACCTATTATTTGTTAATAAAGTTATTATTATTATAAGCGAGATGACGCTCAAAGACTTAGCTACTTGTATATTACAGTATTTGTGACCACCCTAAAAGTCCATTAGGTGTTTCCTGCAAACAATAAGCCTAGAGAAGAGATAAGGAGGAACTGCTGCAGTACTCCTTATCTCAATGGAGGCCCATAACTAGAAGCAATTATTCTAGACAGCTTGCTAGAGCTACCCAGTGATGTAAAAGTGTTAACGCATCAGCCTGATGAAATATGTAAATTAGTTTCTCCTGTTACACTAATCAAGCTTACAGTTTCGTGCATGTGCATATCTGCTTTGTTTTCAAACTTCCCGCTTTAACGCTGCCAACAACGTAATGTTTTTCATTTTCATATATGCCTTGCCATACAAGCTCATTTACTTCGAAAACTTTATATTTCCTAACATTTTAAAATAAAATACCTAAATATGTATTCCGTTACAACATATAGGCTTCGACTCAGAGATAGTTCTCTTTGTACTTTTTGGATATTTTTTTGTAACGCTGCTTCTTGTAACACCGGAAATGTTCCATTCCTGTAACCGTACTCACCGGCCGGAAGTAGTTATGAAATGAAGATGGAACTGCTAGGCGCTAATTTGCACAACACTTGTGAGTCGTGAGGTGCAATCGCAGGCCTAAAATCGTATTATTCATATGTAATATATTACATAATCTTGTTTTTGTTGTGCCGAATGTTTAACGAAGTGTGATTCGTATTCATAATACGCAAGAGTGTATTTCAAACAATTTAAGATGTCATTTTTAAACGACACCTTTGGGAGTGGTAACAATCTGGATGCAATGGACGAAGTTGCTCTGCAAGCTATACATTTGGAACGGGACTATCGCAAAGAAATTGCGCATTGTAAAAGTAAGTTCAAAAGACTTGGGTCTAGGCCTAGCTTGTCTAATCTTGGGTAGGCCTAGGCCTAGGCCCTAGGTAGGCCTAATTAGCCTAGGTTTAGCAAACTCAATGGTTTAGCCATGAGCCTATTAATTTGGGCATCCACCCTAGAGATGGCCTGGCTAGCCTAGGCCTAGGCCTAGACCTAGGTAGGCCTAGACCCTAGGGCTAGGGACCTAGGCCCTAGGCCTAGATTAGCCTAACCTAGGCGTAGCCTAGCCTAGGCTCAGGTAGGGTTTTAGGCTACAAGCCTTTTATAGCGGGTTCATAAAAGTTCGTATGGGTTAAGGCTTTTGGTCTAGGCCTAGGCCCTAGCCTAGTCGTAAAGATTTACCGAAGAACTTTGCGCAAACATGAGATATTTTCTTTTAGGCCTAGGCCTACGCTTTTTGGCATTTGGTAATGTGAACGAAGGTCTTCCAGAGGCTAGCCTAGGCTAGGGGCCTAAGCCTAGGAGAATTGACAGGACCTTGTTAACACTTTACAATCTAAGTTTGGATTGATTTTATTGGAAATTACACTTTACCCTAGTGTAGCCTACCCAATTGTTTAATAATACTACTCTAGGCCTAGGCCTACTACATTGTTTACATTGTAGGCCTAGACTACGCATTTACGATGGGAGCCGAGTGCACTACCTACTAGGCCTAGGCCTATGCACTTAGTTAAGACTAGATTTGCCTGATAATCACCTCGGTGTGAACATGGCATTTGGATTGGTAAAATCGCTTAGCCAGCACAGTCTGAACTTAAATATGTGTGGTAGGCCTGCACAAGCAATCTAAAAACTTTTGAACAGCTGTCCTTTCTTAGCTGATGATGACTTTAAGCGTCACAAAACAAGCAACGTGTCTTTTCTAATACTAGGCGTAGGCCTCATTTCCAGTATCTTATGTAGGCTTACTGTAAATTGATAGCAGATACCGAAGTGAGACCGTACATTGAGTATATTAATACGTATGATGAGACTAGACTGTAGGCCTACACTGAGTACCGGTATACAAATATGATGGGGAGTTAAGGTGGGAACCGCGAGAGAAGAGAATTGAGGAGGGATAGGATGTAATTTATAGAGGAGCAAGGGAAAAAGCGTCATTTTCACTCGCCGGGACACCACGCTAAAACTGCGTGTAAGACCCCGTGTGTACAATGGAAAGAAACTCAGGAAAGATTGACAAGAGGTGGGTATGGTGTTAGAAGGGATCATTGGTGGATATTTCAAAGGGTAAGGAAAACTGATGTTGGGAAGTTTTCATTTGTTGATAGGACAGTCAGGGAGTGGAATGGTCTGCCTGCAGATGTGATTGCCTAGGAGATGTTAATGGGGTTTAAGAGGCGGTTAACACTAGTTGTTAACTTTTATAGTGGGGTTTTATTCTGGGCTCACGAGTGGTAAGCTTGTAATGTATCTTTAGATGCAGAGACGGAAGCTAGGGTAGGTTAGTTCATTTTAGTTTACCTATTTTATTGTAGCCTACATTTTATTTATTTATTTTGTCACGTACAATTAATATCATTCTGGATGATAGTGTACAGGTCAGTCAATAAGACATGAGGTCTTATGTTCTAATTCTAAAGCTTAAGTATGTATGTATGCGAAGTAAGTATGCTTAGTCAATGCCCTCTTAAGGCTGGTCCACACAGATTTTGAAGACATAATGCATAAGGTTTTAAGACGTTGTTTTAAATACAACAATGAAAACAACGTCTTAAAACTAAAACTTTGTGTGAACGCCAGTACGTGTTTCCTATGATCCAACTTTACGACTACGCGTTATACCTTAAATCGTGTGTCTTACAAATCTGTGTGGACCAGCCTTTAGTAAAACTTTTTTAATAATGGATGCACAGCTTGTGCCGTAAGTGGAGGGAGGAAGCGGTTTCTCTGCCACTGTCGAGGTAGCAGATGAGGAGTACAAAAAAAGGAGACCTATGTGTACGTAGTAGGCTACATCCAGATTTGGCTCCTTTGGTCAACGTATTCAAATTGTAGCGATACCTAGAACTAGATGCTAGAAGACCTATAAATGTTGTAGCCTACCTGTAGCAAAAAAGGTAGTGTGATATTTACTGCTAACTTCTAAAGAGGCTAGAGCATCTTGTTTTTCCCTCTTCACAGAAAGAGTTGATAGTGGAGACACCAAAATAACCGTTCAATGAAATGACTTTAATGAAATATGAATTTCAAGCTGAATTCTACTCTTTATTTTCTTTCTCTAGATTTGGCGATTCAAATCAGAAATGTTGATCGTGAATTGGATCAAGTGGAGAATGATAGTGCTGCTTCAAAAAAAAGGAAGGTGGTACTTCCACCAAGTATAGAAGTCATATTCAGCAATGTTGGGAGGTTTGTAATAGGTCCAGGCCTCTATCATTCAATGTTACCTTGTTTTCCGTAAATTATTTGAAGGGATGAGTATAGGTATTGTAGGTACTGGTACTTAGTGAATTAAAACTGTTAGGCTTAACTTCTTCATGTGACCTGGGTCTGGTTTTCAAGAAGTCCAAAGTTAGGCCAGTATAAGAGATAAGACCAAAAAAGACTTAGGACCTCTTGTGAATCTGGGCCCTGGACTCCAGAGTACATTCCCTACCAATAAGTCTGTGTCCAAATTATGGTAAGAGATAGGCCTAAATAACTAGCCTTTTTAGGTAGGCCTATCTCTATAGTATGCCTTACAGTTAGGCCTACATCTCAGCAGGTCAACTTGAGTTCAATACTGATTTATAATGTTCTTTCCATGTAAGTGTTTCAAAATCGCTGCAAACTGTAAAGGAGCATATTGCTAATCTAAAGAAGTCATTGGAGCTAGAAAAAATTAAAACTAGTGAAGATACGAAGAGATATGTAGCTACTATGGCACACTACAAATCCTTGTGGGATAGCTATGAAGCAATCTATGAACGCCGTCCCATTGCAATGAAGCGAAAGGAGATGAAAAATCGAATCAAGATTGAAAATGTGACGCTTGCTCGTACTAAGTTCAAGTGCAAAGAAATCACGGAGAAAATCACCATATTTACTGCAGTAAAAGGTAGGTTCACACTTTCATATTAATTGCTGTATTCACTCGATAGCAAGTTGACTCATTGCCAGATGTTGCCCTGTCCTTTTTTGATTAATATATAAATCAACTTTGGGCTTACAATGTTCAATTGCAATTGCAGGCCAAGGTTTTTTCAATATTTTATTTCTATACCTAGTATTTATTATTTGCATTCTAACGATGCATGGAATGGAACATTATCGTATTTACGCGTATAAAGCTTTGCTTTGATTTCCAATTTTGAATCTCGAAAGTGCACTGACGGGAACTTGTAAACAAAAGCACAAAAACAATCAAACTCTGATGGCCAGATATGTATGTCAAGTTGCCATCAGAGCTAAACAATTGTGAACTTTTTTTTTTGCCTCCCCCCTTCTGTAGGTTGTGTGCATCCAGTTCACGTGATAGCCATACTGAGGGTCAAAACAAATTAATATGTTCGTTTACATTTTGGTTGATAATTCATTTTTTTTGCAATTTTTTATATGGGTTTTGGTTGACAATTCAACTGTTTCCAATATCGGTTTCCTATTACTGTTACTGAAAAGTAGAGGTGTTGGAAAGCATTTCTTTCTATGCTTCTTCTTGTCGATTATGAGGATATGATATGTATATGGTATATTGTATGATTTCCCCTGTCAAGGGTGTATAATCATGCATTATGTTATTTAAGTAATATCTAACAAGCCACTAAGTTCCACTTTCCTTTCTGCAACAACATTTTCCTTGAGAGTTTGCCACATGGGATAGGCCTACTAACCAAATTGACAATGGTTTTTATCCGGCTTTATGCATAAAACCAAGGGTTTGCAAAGAAGGCATAAAAAAATATGGTTGATATTTGGAGGAATAAAAAGTGTGGATGATTGTTTGCGATGCAACTAATTAGAAACACTGCCGGGGTGAAGGAAGGGAAGGGAAGTAAGTAGAAGGGGGGGGGGGGGTTACAATTTGACTAATGGGATGAGTTTACAAGAGTGAAATATTTCAAAAAGCAGCCGCATGCATCGTGTCAACACCAGCTATTTTGAAAGGATATATAAAGTGGAAACACCTCGGACAACGAAGCAGTCGATCCACCGCGTCGAGCTCATATTTACCTGGTTTGTAAACCCCTCGTTAGGGGGGTAGTCGGGCCGACTCGTTCGCGCTACATTCCATTCACTGATTTCCTAGAATTTCATAATTGGCTACACAAACAACTGTCAAAGCTAAATTCCAAATATAAATTAATGTTTTATTTGAATAAACGTTTCGGAAACTTATTCTTTAATATAGATCAGAACACCACGAGCTTGAAACTTTTTTATTTTTTCTTGTAGCGTTATTATTAGATGAATGCGAATCAAACAATTTGCACACTGCATAGGGCCTACATGAATTACATAATATGTTTCTTCAAAATTCTACTACAAAGACTATTAAAAGATGACAATTTGCATAAATGTGTTTAGAAAACGATTGTGATAATTGAAAATTACGTAAACCCAGAAGCAAAAATAATAAAACTAGCACGGGGTATTTAACAGAATACAACAGTCCGTAATCTGATTTAACGATCTTCTAGCTTTGAATATTGACATGAATGCGATGCATTCCCAAGGGTTGTACAAAATATGGTCATCGCTCAGAACCGGTTTTCGCCAGAAATTCTGCTTCGTTGTCGGAGAGATCTCCACTGTAGGATAGTTTGATGGGAACAAGAGTGTAACAAGATTTACACATTTTAACAACGAGCCTTCAATCAGACCTAAACAACATGCTGTTGCCACTCATCTGTGCCAAAACTTGTGAGACGGAAGTAAAAAAAAAAAAAAAATAGACGCACTACATTGTCTAGTGTCACCATAATTAGCAACATGGATCTGGCAGAGGTTTGAATCCAGTGGGGCTATTATCGAAACATGTCAGTTTCCATAAATACATACAAAAATCCTTCACTCATTCCTCATTTATCCTTCTATCGACTCAGGCCGTTGTCGACAAGAGGCGAGCGGCTGCTTTTATCTGAGTGCGACTAGTTGGTAACCCCATGGGGGTCGGGAGGGTGGTTGACTGCTGACTATCGGGTTGGAATGGGTTGACAAGAATTAAATCTTGCAAAATAACCGTTTCCGTCATTTTGTAAGTAAACTATGATTTGGCTCTTTCATCCTTCAAGTTTATACAATCTAGTAAAAATTAGAAGTACTTATGAAAACAGGTTACAGTTCTTGAAAAATTGGAACTATGGCATTCCACAATTCCTTGCTGGAAAAAGGAACTATAGTGTTCCTTAGTTCTTAAAAAGGAACTAGTTCAGGAACGGACCTAAACAAATCTTTTCCTACCCAAAACTGGATAGGCCTATTACAACTTGGTCATGTCTATAAAGATGATTTGTTTGACAGAGTATTCCTCATCTGATACGGTGGCATATTTTAATGCGTTCTTCCTTTATGTAATTTTTTGTCATAATAATAGTATGGTAGCATGAAACAAATGGTTAAAAATCTGGGACATTAAAATCTGCTGGAGGATTTATGATGGATATTCAAGCCCAAATATAAATACTAAATAAATCAAGATAAAGTAATTAAGTTCTTATTCATCTGTGGATTTGTACAGTGTACACATAGATTGGAAGTATGGATGGTTCATTTGACCGGGAATGTGAAGGATTTTTATTTTTATATTATTATTTTTATTATTATTATTGTTATTATTATTTTTATTTTATTGTTGCAATACATACAAACTCGGTTAAAACTGGCGTAAACATGTTGTACGGACATAAATGTCAAGTATTTCCATGTGTTTACCTTATTTAAATATAGGCCTACTTAGAACTAATTAAATATATCATTGTCCATATTATTTTTTCCAAAACAATTATTATTATTATTATTATTATTATTATTATTATTATTATTATTATTATTATTATTATTGTTATTATCATTATTTTATTGTTGCATACATACAAACTCGGTTAAAACCGGCGTAAACATGTTGTACGGACATAAATGTCAAGTATTTCCATGTGTTTACCTTATTAAAATCTACTTAGAACTAATTAAATATATCATTGTCCATATTATTTTTTCCAAAACAATTATTATTATTATTATTACTATTATTATTATTATTATTATTTTATTATTATTATTATTATTATTATTATTATTATTATTATTATTATTATTATTATTATTATTATAAATAGCATTTAATAATTTCAGCAAAACAAAAATAAATGAAAGAGTCTAGGATAGGCTATATAATTTTTCTTTGAATTTCAGAAAAGTTACAAACCGTTAGAATCATCCAGATGGCAAAAAATTACAAGGAACGAAATATTATTTTTCGACAGAAAGCAGATTTAAAGAAGATGGTTCTGAAGTTGGAAGGTGACATCAAAGAAATGACAAGAGAGAGAGACTTATTATTCAATGCACCAGTTGTCTCGCACATGGGTGAGTTACACAGATCTATTGGATGGTATGTGAGCCCAAGACTTTTCAGCCAAGTGTGGGAAAAATGCTTGATTTCGAGGCCTAGCTTTTTCATATTACACTACAGATTTAATCTAGAGATATAGGCCTATATTTTTTTTTTTTTTTTGTTATTGTGATTGTGAATGTTTGGACGTGTACGTGCATTCGTAGGTGTGCGCACTACTCTGGCCCAAGATGGTTAACCTAATTATCGATGGTTTTACAAAGCATTCATAAAACTCCCACTTAGATTCAGATTCAGATATATTTTGATTGTTATTGTGTGTGTTGCCCTAGACCAGGGGTCCCCAACACACTGCCCGCCAAACCTTTTAAAGGTGCTTGTATAAATGACAGGCTGCTTGGTTTGTAATATGCCAGTGTTATCATTTTTTGTAAATCTCTTTGTTTGCAAAAAGGAGGTTACAGAAATTGTTTCATCCATTGGAAGACCCATTACAGCACGTAGCAATGGCTTGGAAATAGAGATTTGGACCCCCCTATAATATCTCTCGTGGAAAATGAAAATTTTCTAGCAACAAAGCACTCAATAGATTCAAAGTTGTTCTGAATCGACCTTGTTGATTCTGGCATCTATCCACAGGTGTTCGTACTGTCCAATCAGTCACTGATTCATGTGTTTCTTATTGGAAATATAGATCTTTGATTGGTTATCGCTCACTCGTCGATGGTGTTCGGAGCCTACAGAGTTGGTTTAGTTGCTTTAAATTCAAGTCCCTCACTGAAAATCAGTCTTGTTACTGAGTGAGTAGACTCTATACGAACGATTTAAAAAAAAATTATTTTGGAATCTGGTTGACCGAGAAAAGTGATCTCCTTCCTTAAAAAGTGCACCGTTCAAGGTGAAATCATATTTTGGCTCAACATAATACCTGTGTGAGTCCCAATTTTCAACCGTGAACATTACAAAATCAAAGTAGTTTTCAACTTAGGCCTACTGATGCTTATCTTGATGATTGTTTGCGGACAGGAATATCATCCTAATCTCCCAACATAGACAGATTGGTGAATGAAATGCTGTGCCTAACATTCCCCTAATGAACTATTTGTACGTGGATGTAGGATAGGTATTGGAAGCAATAAACGTGATTTATAGAAAATTAAGTACTAACTTTATAGGCAAACACACTTTTCATGTAGCCTTTATGTATTTTGGCATCAATATATTGAAATTACATCATACACTAAAAATATATTATGTTAAAAAAAGTTTAGTGCCCGTCAGTCTCCTGAACTCTGAAGTGCACTCTTGTGCAAATTAAAGGTTGGGGACCTATGTCCTAGACTGTTGGGTCTTTACCCAACAAAATGATGTTGGCATGAAGTGTATACCTGTATGTGCCATTAAACAGCCAACAAATAATTGATTCATTATTCATTACACACATAATAAAATAGCAAAAATACATTCATTGTGGAACAATAAGAAGTCCACAGAATCTTCTAGAGATGTGTGAGTGGGCAATTACTAATTAGTAATTATTGTTTAATTTTGGGGAGTATGGTATGGACGTGTAGGTATAGGCCTACTGTACACAACACGCCTTCACTCACTAAGTAAACCCCCCACCCACACACACACCAGATCACACACAAAATATTGGCCATCTGACATTTGATATTAGCATAACAGGCATTAGCATTTAGGATGTACCATTTACTTGATTTCCACAAATCAATATTAATTGCTCAATATTCCACAATAATTCCACAAAATATATATAATATATATATATTGTAGTCTCTGTATGTTATGTAATAATAATAAGAATAAATATAATAATAATAATAATAATAATAGTAATAATAATAATAAGTACACACTGCTCAGTAATTATTCACTTGAATAGAATAGACATTTTAATAAGCCATCCACACTCAACGTAGTGACCAAATGGAAGTTGTCCACAGCACTGCATATCTATTGACATTAGACTAGATCAAGATGGCGCTACAATTACCTAAATGTCTAATGATGGTAGACGCGACCAAAGATTACTGAGTGGGGAAGATGTTTCATCGCCGTGTTAAAATATCTGCGCGAGTTTTGGCAAAAATTTCTAAGTCTCACCACTAGTTCGAATTCCCACCGCAAGGAGCGCTAGCTCAGCACGTTTGAACTTCGTTGCCGTCTGGCGGGATGTATTTGAACTCGGTTCTGGCATCGGAAGAATTCGGCCCGGACACTTCCTCCCCCTGGCGCTGAGAAGGCGCTGCGTCGAACGACCGAGGTTCACGCTCAGTTTTAAACTTTTGGAAGAGCGAGCGCTTGCGGTGAGAATTCGAACTACATGTTGGACTTAAAAAATTCCGCTTAGACACGCGCGGACGATTTCCCAAAAGAGTGAACTATCTTCCCCACTCAATAATCTTTGACGCGGCACTACATATACTACAATATCATTGTTAAAACTTTTTTAAAACAGACTGGAGAAACATGCAAAATAATAAATAAATACTAGCCTATACTAAATTTTAATTAGTCCACCCACTCAGTTACAAGAAGTAAGAACTCATTTTCAATGGCGTACATTTATGCAACTTTTTACCATATGTGCTTCGCCAGATCGAAAAAACTCAAAATTTGAGCAATCGACTTAAAACGTAGAACTTTTGTGTTATCGCTACAGGAGACCTACGTGCAAAAAACAAATGCCTCTAACCCTGGGAAGTAGATTAGTATTTATTGTCTTCCTTTGTAGGCTAACAGTTTTGAGTTTTGTAACTAAATGGGATAGGGATATTAAATCAATTAAAATAAAATCAATTTAGCCTAAATAATATGAATATCCCTTCTAGTGATGTGAAGTTACCGGTAATTTATAATTTGGTAAATTACCGGGTAAATTACCAGGTAAATTACCGATGCTCGGTAATTTTAAAATTTAAAATTTTAATAGTACGATGTAAGGTACCTGGTTTAGGGAAAAATGCTTACAAAAATCATTGGGCATATTAAAGCTATTTAACTCATATCAATTCTATTTAGGCCTACTATTTTAATTACTTTTTAAATTTGTATTTCAATTACTATTTAATTACAACGTAGGACCTGGGCCCCCCTATCTACCTACATAGTCTACATAGACTAGGCCTATAACTTAACAGGTGGAAAGGATGGATGCATGTGTTCATTGGCAATTGGCCTATACACATACACACTGCATAGAAGCCTACTTTCCAAAGAAGCCAAAACTAATAGTATTTCTGTATATGTATATTTTTTGTATTATAACAACTCACTATTAATGAGCGATACACATCAGGCAGTATTACTGCACCAGCACCTGCTGCATTATATTCATCTTTAGAAAACACTTTCAGAAAAATTACCAAATTCTGCATTATTAATTAGTACTATTATATTAGTAAGGTAGGCGGAGGCTGACCCTGCTAATGCATAAAATATAAATATACAAGCAATCAAATCATGGAAGTTTTCATGGAGCATTTAGCGGAGCCTAAAGTAACCAGGTGAAGAAAAGAAAAAAACTTAAGAAAAAATTAGAACAAGAATAAAAAATTTAAAATAAAAAAAAATATAATAAATAATATGTAATAATAAAAAAAATAAAAATTGTATAAATTACGGTAATTTACGGTAAAATACAGTAATTTACGCTAAAATACAGTAATTTACAGTAAAATACCATATTGTAATTTACCGCATAAATTACCGTAATTTAAAATTTGGTAAATTACCGAGAATTGGTGAATTACGGGTGGTAATTTACCCGGTAAATTACCAACTCACATCACTAATCCCTTCCGGTCAATAATTTAAAACCAAAATCTGATCAACGTTGTTTTCTCATGTGTACCGTATGTTGTAACACTGTGAACCGTGGACCCCTTGATGGTTTTGTTGCAGTCACTGCTGCTCTGCCAGTTCAGAAGGAGATTGAGTCTCAAGTTACTTCCGTGACGGCAGCCGCAGCCCCAAAAGCAAAGACTCCACGAAGCGAGCCCCTAATGTTCCCGTCGTTTGAGTTGCCCAAAATCCAGGTACCACAGGCTGTTTAATTGTATTTTTTTTTTAGCTTTAATCCATGGACTGCCTAAAATTCATTGAATCCATACCATGTAGTCAATATCAAAATGGCTTGGATTAAGGTACATCTTATTGAACCATACAGATGTAAGTAGAATTGTATCAAATTGCCGATTCATGTGTACGGCTGGTAATATTCATAGTTATGTGTCTGTGTAATCTAGTTACCCAAGATGACCTGTTCGCCCCCTAAGAGTCGTTGTTTCCGAGACTTGCGCAACCCGCAGCCCGATGGAGGGATCCATGGCCGCCCCTCCGAGCGGGGATATAATGTCACGGACGATGGGGACTCTCGTGCGATTGCTCGAGCACTTGCTGCAGGTGTGTGTAGACTGCAGACTGCTAAAATGTAGGGGTTGTCAGAGTGGTAGGGACAGAAAACACTTGGCATTTTATTTTAGTGAAGCTTGTGTAGGATATCTATTAAGTCTAACACTAAAAATTGCATCTACAGCCAAATCTGAGTTACACCTTTCTCAACACAATGTTTGGAAAACATATACAGTATATTCTTTGTTTGGGTTAAAATATTAATTCATTAAGGTTCAAAGTAACGTCAAATTTTGAAAAAAGTTTTTTTTTTTTATTTCGAGCAGATATTCGTCGGCTTCCCTTCTTAATTATAATTTCACAATAAAATGTAATCACTTTTAAGAAAATTCCTCTCTTACAGGATTCTCACCAGCTGCTCCCTACGCTTTCACTCGCGTGGCCACTTCAACTCCTCTTCGTGGCCTGGGGCAACAATCGATGGAAATGGGAAATGTCTCAACTATTGCGGTTAGAATAATTGTGTATTTTCTTCTTCTTCTCTTATGCCCACAATTGACATCACATGCCATCAAGTGTTCATGTGTTTTTATTTCTAGTATTAAATTTATAAATTAACTTTTAGTCCTATCTGTGCTGCAGTTAATAATGTTCATCATACTTATTTATTTATTTATTTTATAAAGCCTTTCGTTTTACTCGCTAACCTTCCTTATTTACACCCATACTTCTCGGTTTCCTGACAAGATGTTTGATTAATATGATTTTCTTGAATGTTTGAGGAAAATAAAATACTACTGTTGTCAGTGGCATGGTAGGGGGGGCTGGAGCCCCCCCCCCCCCCCCCCCCCCCCCCCTCCTTGAAATGCTGGCTTTAATTATACTCTGTTAAATGTATGCACAACTTAAGTAGATTTACATATTTATTCTCTATTTGTCTGGTCGGGAAACATTCCCATATAGGTAAAATTGTATAAGTTGTAACAATATAGTAACCTAATTTTATATAATATTGATTTTTGAAATTATTTTGAAATCATATTTGGCGCCATTGTAACTCCTATCCCATTCAGCAAAGCACCTTATCTTCTTCTAAAACACATTAAAACCACTTCAAAAATACGGATTTATAAAAAATTGCCTGCGGCACTAATGTCGGGGACATCCCCGCCCCACACCCCCTATTGTGTCGTTTGTTGAGCATATTTTAATATCCTCACTGTCTAGGACCAAGTCGGATATTTAAAAGTTTCAATATACGTACAGTGCAATAACCAAATAAACGGTAAACATATTGAATGTTGTTAACAGTTGTTATTGTTTTGTTGCTTTGTTCACTCAACCAGAAACTCATGAACAACCTCGAAGTTGAAACCTACCAACAGAGTTTATATAGAAGGGTTTCTACTCTCTGAACTACACTTGATTTTATATTTACCTTTATTGGAGAGTGTACATATATCCTGGTTTGAATTTGGCCGACACCCAATGGAGTTGGAGTGTGTCCGAAGTTGTGTCTGGTTCGAAGCCTATTGCTCCCATCCAAACCATTTGTTCAAATAGCACTCAAACAAAGGGTGGAAACAATTTTTGGGCATGGTCAATTGACCCCGGCTTCGGGTTGTCAACTCTGGACCGAGTTTAGTTGGCCACGAGTTCAGTCTTCGTCCACTCTCCCATCTGTGTAATGATTCGGAGTCGGTCCATATCCCATTTTTTAGACATATGTAGACTTGCAATTGTTTGGTTTTCTGGATTTTGGCAGGCGCCTCTTGAGCTGGGAAGTGAAGTGACCATGGACACTGGAGATAGGGGGGAACATTATTCAAGCAGCTCCATCATGATGGACAGCAGTGAATATGACAGCACTCCAATGAAGTTTCAACGGGTAGGTCAAACTTTTGTCTACTATTAAGTGCCCGTCAAGCACTTCTAGCCCTGTATTCTAGTAATCCCTTAGTAACAGATGTACAATTTTATCTATCTGAGCTAGCAAATATGGGTTTTACTATTTTATTTTGTTGGGTACCTGGTCACATAGGTATAGAGGGAACAAAAGAACAGATGAAGCAGGCAAATCAGCCTCTAAACAGGTTTATATCGACAGCAAGATAGTTCCAACTACAGACGTCAAAAGCACATTTCGGGAACATATGTGTCAGCAAAGACAGTCTGCCTGGAGTCGTGTAGAGAACAATAAACTGGGAAAAATAAAACCTACACTTACATACTCTCCCACTGACATTTGTCTTACCTTGCGTGAGGTTGTGGTTCTTCTGACCCGCCTATGTAGGCCATACGCATTTTACCCAATCTTACCTTTTCACTGAAGAAAAAACCTCAGCCCATGTGTGGCTAATGTAACGGCATGTTAATAGGCACTATTACTGGCAAGCATATGTTTGCAGTAGCCTATGTACAAAATACTAGGGATGTGCAAGTACTAGAAATTTCTAATTCTAATAGAATTTCTAAAGTGTTCAAACTCGATTCAAAATTATATTAATGATATTCGAAACTCTTACTATTCAAACCAGGGATCCGACTAGTTTTGTTTTTTGAACATAGCCGAAGCCTAGCCTAGCCAGTCACTGGCAAAGCTAGCCCAGCTGCAAGCCTAGCCGCGGTTAGCTCTTAAAAAAAAACGTAGCCGAGCTAAAAGGTAGCTGGCTTACAAGGAACATAGCCCAGCCGAGCTCGAAGCTAGCTAGCTTAAAACGAACGTAGCCCAGCCGAGCTGGAAGCTAGCTGGGCTTAGAACGAACGTAGCCCAGCCGAGCTGGAATCTAGCTGGCTTACAAAGAACATAGCCCAGCCCAGCCAGAAGATAGCCGGAGTTGAAAAAAACATAGCCTAGCCTAGCTTGAAGCTAGCTGATATCGGGAAAAACATAGCTTAGCCTAGCCTAGCTGCAAGCTAGCCGGGGCAGAAAGAACATAAATGTTAGAATCATAGCCTTGCATTACAATAATGAGGTGCAAACACAACATGAAACCTGCTTATTTGACAGGTTGCAAATAGCTAAGTGATGAATAGCTAGTGAATAACTAGTGAATTAAAAAGCTTAGTGAAGTGATTACTATGGATGAAACAATCGGTTATTTATATTTGCTATATATGTTTAAAAAGTTAATAACGAGTAAAGTAATAATCTAGAGGTAGCCTGTGCTTAATTTCAGGGTGGACACGGCCACCTACTATTTTTCCTGGGGAGGGGGGGGGGGGGCGTACGCGTTCGCCCACTAATTGTTTTTGGAAAATCCTAATTAAAAAGTCAATACGATGTTGTAGTAAACTGCATAGCCTGTCTGTAGTTACTGTACTAATGTGGCAACTGCACTTTTCCATATATCCTCCCTGCTACTTGTTGACAACATTATGCTGGCTAGATTGGCAGGGGTAGGGGGAGGTACGTATTTTGGGTTTCCTTAAAGTCAAGCAGATGACAAGAAAAGGTGATTTTTACTACAGAAAACAAGAAAGCGCAAGACGCCTCTCAACCCCCCCTCCCCCAGGGTTGACATACATACCGCTATTATCTTGGTTAGATCCTGCAATACAATGTTCGACGTCGGTAGTTCATCCAGTATGAAAAGACGGGTTGTTGCCAACATTGGCCTGGGCGGTAGGTTGTAAACTTAAAAGCCACCCTAATTGACCACTTGCGACCGCTTCCTGCGTTGCCAAGATGTGTATTTGGCGAAGAATGCGTATCTCTCTCCCTCGCTCTCTCCGTAATATCTCTTTCACCCCCAATAGCAAGCAACAATGTCTTGTGAATAATACTTGAATGCTTGAATAATGCTTTGTGAATGGAAATAATTTACGATGTTACCAGTGAAAAGAACCCTTCGAACTTGCACTGACAACCTTGCAGTCAATTATTGTGCCAGGCGGCTATTTCTGCGTTGAAAGTGTGAATAAACAAGGTCCATTGTCCCTTTGAGGGAAACAAAAAACGTCAAGTGCTGCTGGACGAACACATGTTGGGAAACAAAAGCTAACATAGCCAGCTACTCGAAAATCTTAGCCAGCTCGCAAAAATGCAGCCAGCCACAACCTAGAAAGACAGCCAGCTAAGAACAAGCTGCTTGAGAAAACGTAGCCAGCCGAAAGCTAGCTAGAAAATCTTAGCCAGCGAACCTAGCCTGCAGCTCGCAAAAATGTAGCCAAAACCTAGCTAGCTTGCAGCTCAATAAAACCTAGCCAGCTAAGAAAAAGCTAGCCATGCTATTTGAAAAAACATAGCCAGCCAGAAGCTAGCTAGCCGGCTGCTCGATAAAACGAGCCAGACCAAAGCTAGCTAGCCTGCAGCTTGACAAAACCTAGCCAGCTAAGAGAAAGCTAGCCGGGCTGTTTAAAAAAACGTAGCCAGCCAAAAGCTAGCTAGCCGGCTGCTCAAAAAAACGCAGCTTGACGCATTCTAGCCTAGCCTAGCCTAGCCTAGTCAGATCTCTGATTCAAACACGTAGTACATGCAATGTACCACAGAACGTGCCATGCGCAAGACGACTGCAGTGAACGAACTTCTATGTTGGCCTCGAACACGTAGTATAATCAAAGTACCACAGAAAGCGCCACACATGTGACTGTAGTGTAGTGAACTTCAATGCGGGCAAGTGCAGTGAACTACTTTATCGGCTCCAATAGCAGGGGCGCAGGCTGCGAGTTTGACTTCTCAACCTCGATGTTCATAATTAAAAATTAAAGATTGTTGCAGAATGAATGCTAAACAGTAAAAAGCACATCATCCTAATAATAATATAAATGATAATATTGAAATGTGCTGCGATGTTGTGCAGGGGGGTGCTCGTTCATCGCACATGCGTGCGTATCAAGATCCAAATGGCTTCTCATCTCAGGAGACGCATCTACTGGAGTCGAGACACTCAAAGCAGCTGTTCCCCGAGAGCCAGGACGGAATGGCGGTGGTCGATGTGCAAGGCAGGCGAGCCTCGTGGACCAAGAACGTCTCACAGGAACATGCCGGTACTAGTCACAACTATTTAGCCTTCTTAGGGTAGACTCCAAGTTACGACGACTATGTTAAAGTTATATGTAAAGAATTCGTTTTATTTGTATTGTATTGTATTTTATTCTTTATTAGTTTAGTTTGGAGCTCTTTCACTCAGTTACAAAACATTTGACATAAATTTCTCACTAAATAAGTATAAATAAATAAGGAAGTCAGTGGGCATCTTTACATTAAACCAGTACAGGTCTCCATAATAATATCGATATCTATAAAACTAAGTTTGCATCGTTTTTTGTGATAACAACGTATGTATGTACAGTATAACCCATTTTGAACATTCGTGTCAAAGTCGTGTGGCTCAAAATGTCGGAAGTGGTATTTTTTTCGTAAACTAACCTCTTTAAATTTTCCCACGTAATACATTCATGTACAGTGGAGCATCAATTATACGTTTTTCAAGGGCCAAACCGAAAAAAACGTATAACTACAATTACATTTGTTTTCGTTTGTAATGAGTGGAGATAGTGACTCTCGGCAGTCTCCTCTTTCTGCAGTACAAAAATTCCCTTCGCAGTGTGTTCTAGCGCATGTAGGAGCGGGGGGGGGGGGGTTGAAATGGTGCTTAGGCCTAAATATATATTTTACATGTTACGTCGTGAAAATCGTCGTTTTTATTTCGAATAGTCTCGACCGAAAGTGATATCTAAATAATTTTATTCCAAATATCGTTGCTCGCCGTACCGTTTTTCAGCATTGATCGCTTTATTTTTCCCGTCCCAGATCAATATTTACCTCTATTAATCGTTTTTCGGTTATAAATGTCAACGCGGAAACAAGTTTCAGCAACCGCTACGTAAGTGTTTTTTGGACGTGACTGTACGGCCGCACGTCACCGGGAGACCGCTATCACGGGCTGGCGGCAGCTGTCGGCTCAGCGCCCGCGAGAGATGTATCACACAGCGCCCGCAATCGGCCCGCAGGCCTATTATGTCGGCAAGGTCGGGGGCACGGATAATTATTTTAAATCAACAAATTGAAGAAACGATCAGATCAATACGTGAAATGTTACTATGAAATCAGAGGATAGTAATAAAACAACAAATCGACAAACCAAGCCATTATGAACACGTGGTATCAATTTAAAAACACCAACAAACTTGGAACAATCTGCATGGACAGACAGACGCTCTGTGAAACGTAGTATGGTGGGAGGGGTGAGGGGCTGGCGCTATACGATGCCTCGGGGCTCTGGCTACCTGCCAAGAGCTGGACGTGAGCAAGGGTAGCGAATGGGAGGAGGGGAGTGGGGCGAGGTGGGGTGACCGCTTGACAAAAACAACATTCCATTCTCGCGCATTCACAGCTGCATATCTTGAACGAGATAAAGCTTGCGCTTCCAGGAAGTGATTCCGGATGACAAATAAAACCAATTAGCGTATAATCGCTACCAAGATGTCTGGGGGGAACAATTTCTGTCGCGTATAACCGAGAATAACGTATAACCAAATAACGTAAAATTAAATTATTTTAACATTTATTCTTATGGGAAATGGCCGGGACCATATGGAAATCACGTATAAATACGAAAAACGTATAAGTACGAAACGTATAATTGATGCTCCACTGTAATATGTAATAAGATTCTAGGGATTACTATGTACTAAAATATTTATATATTTGCTCATGATTTTCAGTTCCAATGCTGTTGGGAAGAGAGCAGGAGCCTTCACAACAACTGATGGAAAGGGGAACACCCAAATGCAAACGGTATGTGGCAGAAGGACAAGAGAACCTACTTGGTAAATACTACCAACCAAATGACCAGGAAATGCCCAAAAGCCAACATCATATGGTACAAGCAGAAGAGCAACAGCTTGTTCAACATCGCCAATCGATGGCCCAGGGAACTCCCAGGCGCCAAATGGCACAAGAGCAAGAGGTTACTGAACACTACCAGTCAATTGGCCAGGGAATGCCCAGCCACCAAATGGCACAAGAGCAAGAGGTTACCGTTACCGAACACTACCAGTCAATTGGCCAGGGAATGCCCAGCCGCCAAATGGCACAAGAGCAAGAGGTTACCGAACACTACCAGTCAATTGGCCAGGGAATGCCCAGCCGCCAAATGGCACCAGAGCAAGCGGTTACCGAACACTACCAGTCAATTGGCCAGGGAATGCCCAGCCGCCAAATGGCACCAGAGCAAGCGGTTGCTGAACACTATCAATCGATTGGCCAGGGAATGCCCAGCTGCCAAATGGCACAAGAGCAACAGCTTGTTCAACATCGTCGATCAATTGCCCAGGAAACTCCCAGGTTCCAAATGGCACAAGAGCAAGAGGTTGCTGAACACTACCAATCGATTGGCCAGGGAATGCCCAGCCGCCAAATGGCACAAGAGCAAGAGGTTTCTGAACACTACCAACCGATTGGCCAGGAAACACCCAGGCACCAAATGGCACCAGAGGAAGAGGTTGCTGAACACTACCAATCGATTGGCCAGGGAATGCCCAGCCGCCAAATGGCACAAGAGCAAGAGATTGCTGAACACTACCAACCGATTGGCCAGGAAACACCCAGGCACCAAATGGCACAAGAGCAAGAGGTTTCTGAACACTACCAACCGATTGGCCAGGAAACACCCAGGCACCAAATGGCACCAGAGGAAGAGGTTGCTGAACACTACCAGTCAGTTGGCCAGGGAATGCCCAGGCGCCAAATGGCACAAGAGAAAGAGGTTGCTGAACACTACCAATCAATTGGCCAGGGAATGCCGAGCCACCAAATGACACAAGAGCAACAGCTTGTTCAACATCACCAATTGATTGGCCAGGAAACGCACAGGCGCCGAATGGCACCAGAGCTAGAGGTCACTAAACGCTACTCATCAAATGACCAGGGAATGCCCGGAAGCAAACAGCACATGGTACAAGCACAAGAGCTAGAGGTTACTAAACGCTACTCATTAAATGACCAGGAAATGCCCGGAAGCAAACAGCTCGTGGTACAAGCACAAGAGCAGCCCATGATAAAAGAACATGTGGTTAAACCAAAGTTAATTACCCAGCAGATTATTGAAGCACATGATTCAATTGTACTGTCTCAACAGCCCACTTCACCAGATGCAGACAATCGAAATGATGACGTTGAACTTAACTATTCAATAAGGCAAACCAATGAACCCGCGCATCAGCAATCTGCCAATCAAGGTAGGCCACTGCAATACACCCTGCTTAAAAAAAAGATATTTCAAATTTGCATACATGTCTAACATGGAACATTTATTTTTTATTTAGAAAAGTTCCAATAGTGAATAACCAATTGCAATTAGTATAACATCTATAGATATAGGCTATAAGTAGAAAAAAAAACATTGCTGCACCATTTCTTAGGTACGTAGTTGTCATCTATGAGCATGTTGGGGCAGTATTCTTGGATGTAACCAAAAGCGCTAGGCTATATTAAATAAATAAAAATAAATAAATATAATTCATGCTTATTAATATATCCCCTTGCTGTTGCCTCTATAAAATTATCTTCCAATACACACAAATATTTTAAAGTGTGCAAGTTACATCAGTCACAGATATGTGCATTAGCTACTTTAATAAAATAATAACTCTGGCAATGTTGTGTTGTTCCATTGTCTTCCACAGCTCGTAAAGTGTTTACCGTGCAGCCGCAGGATGTACCTTTGGAGAGCATTCAAATGGATGGCACTCCCCTTCCCTTCGTCAAGAACCCTGTGTTGCAAAGCGATAATATTTGTCAAGCAAAGGACGTGCTTACGGTCGTGGCTCAAACTGAAGACTCTGCTGTTTCCTTCCAGAAAACAACGTCACAAGGAGGTGACAACGGGGAGAATGTAGAACAACAGACAGAGGTACGTACGGACTGTGCGATGTATATGTGTTACTGGCTGTGGCACACGCATGCATGCACCTACATAATTATTTCTTTTTATAGATGAATGAGTATGATGGAGAACAGGAAGAGTTTCCATCTAAAACACCTACAAACCTTTCTCAGACCTCCCAAACACAGAATATGGAGGAAATAATGGATGCTAACAAACGGCGTGCATTTTTGAAGCAGCTGATGAAATCACCTGATTTCAACTATTTACCCAGGCAAATGCATAATGTCCAGGTAAGCAACATACATATATTCAATATACCAATTAATGAAATTAAAAACAAAGCAATTAGGCTAGAGATGTTCAGCGATACTTATTAGTATCGATATCAGCGCTATTGCGGGACTGTTATTTAAAAAATTGACATCAATATCACGATACCAAATTTTTTCCCTGTAATTAAGCGAGCGAAGCGAGCGTCTCCACTTGACTCTTATGGCACTTCATTCTGTTTTTTTTTTTTTTTTTTTTTTTATGTCCGTCGATAGCGGTCGAACGGAAAGTCCGATCAACTTGAAATTTGGACCATCCACAAGCCTCGATGTGGATTGAAGGTGTATAGTTTTGAGGCAAAATCGTTCGAAAAGTTACAAAGTTACACCATAGTTACTGCAAAATATTTTTCTGAAACAAAATGGCGGCAAAATGTGAGATAGCCAGATTTTTCTACTGTTTTGTCCGGTCACGAATATGTTAATGTAATGGCGATCTGATCAATATTGGCAAAGTTACACGTAAGTTACTTGAAAATATTTTTCTAAAACGCAGTAACGGCAAAATGTGAGGTGGCTATCTTATAGTACATTTTTGTCCGGTCACGAATATATTAATGTAAACGCGATCCAATACGTATTAGAGGTAGAAATTACATTTCTATTGCTGTCAATAAGTGTTAGTAACGGTGGCGGACCGTGTTGAAAACATGACCACGAAAATTCTTAGCAACGCACATTGCACTGCATACAACAATGTCGGAAAGTACCTATAATAGCCATGGAAATAAGAACAATTTTTGCAATGCGCATTCTTGAATTGTTGTTAATTGTTGTTCGTATTAGCATTGAAAACTTTTCGCCAGAAAGTTGGTAGATATTGACGCGCTCGCTTATCAACGCGTCAAACAGAGCGTTTTCCTAGTAAAACTATACATAAGAAGTTGTAGTCAATTTAAAGTATTTTTGCCATGGCCTGCACTCCTGCAGTACCGGTGGTGGTAGTTGTACTTGTTGCTGTTCGAGTATTTTTTTATTTTTACCTTTTATTCAAACGGAAGTCGACCGAGCCGCCATGCGAGAAAGGTGCAAGCCTCCGTTATCAACATGGCATACAAGCAAGCTCAGCTGATCGGTTAGTGACCTCATTTTGTGACATAGTTGCTGGAGTAACCCAGAATTAATATCAACAATGACTTTACAGTAGTAACATTAATATTGTTGTTGTTATTATTATTATTATTTTATTGTTGCAATACATACAAACTCGGTCAAAACCGGCATAAACATGTTGTACGAACATAAATGTCAAGTATTTCCATGTGTTTACCTTATTAAAATTTACTTTGAACGAATTTAATATATCACTGTCCATATTATTTTTCCAAACCAAACTGTGGATGCTATGAACCTATATGATTGCCGATTGGTCATAGTTATGTCGTCCTTTCGGATGGGACATAAAGCTGATGGTCCCCTTGGTACTTTTCGACAGGAGTAGGCTACGTGCCGGTACCAGACTTCGTCTCCTCCCTTCCTCATAATCATTCATCAATCATCATTAGTGATACGTGAAAATAGCATTTTCAATTGCCATTTTATAGCGTTTTGTAGCTTCTATTTTTTTGCCAAGGTTAAAAAACTTGAGAATGAAGTTTTCTCAAATTTTTAATTTTAAATCATGTTATACTATTAAAATTAAAATCAACCAAATTGCATTTATCATAAACAAAGTATAATTACTATGTTAAATATAATAAAATAGGAACAGAAAAACCTTAGTTTCTACTGAAAAATAGCGCTTTGTAGCATCTATACACAAAACGCTATTTTCACGTATCTCTAATCATCATATATAGTAGGCCTATATTAAATTTGCACTAGTGGGACCTTGGTCCTGTTGCAGAAATAAGACTGAATAATAATAAATTGTTTGATGATAGTTTTAGATATTCTTGTATTCATTTTGAATAAAATAAATACATACATTTGTATTTACAGTCTACCAAATCAGGTACAAGAATTGTATTGAAGTCTGTACTTAGACTGTATATTGTACATATGTTATTTGTGAATAAAGAAAGTGATCAAAAACTACACTTTAGTTACAGTTTACTGTAATTTTCTTTCAGGACAATGAAGAAGACGTATGCGAGGATGACGATATTCCACCAACTAACTTCCTAAATTCTTTCATGAACTTCCGTAACCGCGATCCAACGGGTGAAGAGAGCAACACTGTGAACCAAGACAATCGCGAGACGCACAGGGGTGATGGAGACGGTGTGGCTTATCAACAAGATAACAAGGAACGAGAGGCTCGCTCGCAGGCCTACATCGGTGGAGGTGACGCGGCTCTACATTCTACGGGCGCGAGTGACGGTCGTGACGAACGTGGAACCCGCATGAGATTGATCCCCCCGACACAAATCATGTCCCGCGCTCAGACTACCGAGAAGAACCGTGTCGTTGCTGACGATGACAGCCGAGACGCGGGCAATGTGTTGGCAACACCCCAAGGTCGCGTAGGTGATGAGACCTACGCCGACATTCGGTCTGATGGAGGTGGGGACCAACATCCCCGAGGGCATCAAACCCATGCCCAGGGTCAAAGGCAGTACACTCCCCAAGGGCAGCAAACCCATGCCCAGGGTCAAAGGCAGGACACTCTCCGGGGGCATCAAACCTATTCCCAAGGTCAAGTGGAGGACACTCCCCGGGGGCATCAAACCTATTCCCAAGGTCAAGTGGAGGACACTCCCCAGGGGCATCAAACCTATTCCCAAGGTCAAGTGGAGGACACTCCCCGGGAGCATCAAACCTATTCCCAAGGTCAAGTGGAGGACACTCCCCGAGGGCAGCAAACCCATGCCCAGAGTCAAAGGCAGGACACTCCCCGGGGGCATCAAACCTATTCCCAAGGTCAAGTGGAGGACACTCCCCGAGGGCAGCAAACCCATGCCCAGGGTCAAAGGCAGGACACTCCCCGGGGGCATCAAACCTATTCCCAAGGTCAAGTGGAGGACACTCCCCGGGGGCATCAATCCTATTCCCAAGGTCAAGTGGAGGACACTCCCCGGGGGCATCAAACCTATTCCCAAGGTCAAGTGAAGGACACTCCCCGGGGGCATCAAACCTATTCCCAAGGTCAACTGGAGGACACTCCCCAGGGGCATCAAACCTATTCCCAAGGTCAATTGGAGGACACTCCCCGGGGGCATCAAACCTATTCCCAAGGACAAAGGGAGCAAAACATTTCCCACGGGGGTGGTCAGGGGCATCAGGCCTATGCCCAGGGTCAAGGGGAACAGGACACTCGGAGGGTCGGAGTCAACGAGAGTCCGTACGAGCCCTTCAACTACCAGGACCGACCAGAACAAGTGCACAACTCCAACTACTCATCGCCGTACTTGGAGGCCAATGAGACAGACCCATGGCTGTTTGACTCTGCCGGCCGGGCTGGCGGCGAGCTGGGGAGGTGGCAGTCTCCGACCATAGTGGCGTCTCCGGACATGGGGGCGACAACACCGCAGGATGGTACAGGTACCACAAAACACTATTTCTCTCGGTTCACACACTTTTTAATGAGCTTAAAAGTTGTAGCAAGAAAGAAGAAAATTTGTCACCTGAGAGAATGTTCCATACCTTCATTTTGGGATGACATTGGTTAGGAAAATCACACATGTGTAACTGCAGAATTTCAACTTGTTGATGTAGTTTCTTCCCTAGATACAATTTAGTTAAACTGTTTCTATTTTCCAGGTTTCTTCAACTTCGGATCTAATTCGAGTCAACCCCGTCAATCGACATTCTCCTTACTCGGAACTAATGTCCCTTCTGCTGCAAGCGATCTTGAAAATCGTCAACCTCCTAATCGCAGTGAGGTATTTACCTTCAATTTCGACAATAAGTCTAACACACCAACCATATTTAAGTTATTTTAGATATCTGCTCATAAAGAGATGTTTAAACTTTCGACCAAGTTTCAAGTGCCAATTATGTATTACAATACTAGTAGGAGGCTACTGTGTGGATATGTATTTAATGGCTACTGCTTGATGTAATTTTATATTCAGTTATTATGTTATGTATTACTATCCTTTAACAAAGTGTTATAAGGGTTTATTTAAAAAAAAAAAAAAACTACATAACTATGAGGCTAGAAAGGATCCAAATAGCACTGATGTCAGTGTAATTAATAATTTTGTCATATCAGTAGTGTTGTGTACTATGGTCAAACTTTTCCTGTAATTAATCTCAAAGCATTATATGTATTTAGTTATATAGCACAAGATTACAATGGTTCTGTGCCTTGTATATTGTTGAATGATGTCATGTTCCTTGATGGTACTTTCAGTTCCATAGTAGGCTACAAATAGTTGCATTGTTTAAAATGTTTGCTTTTAGTCATTTGACACGTGATTAGTAATTAATATGTGTATTAGTAGTATTATAAGGACTCTTCTCTATGGTTAGTGTAGGAGTTTGGACGCTTCCATGATATTACACCATAACAACAATACCCATTGGCTATAAAACAGGTAGACTTGTATTACAACAAACTGCTAAATAAGTTGACTGCCAGAATTCAGCAGCTAGTTTCGCCATATAAACAGAACATATAATGTCACACATAGAAATGCCAATCAAGAATTTTGAAATGCGGGAATGTACTAGATGCAGTTGATGTTTTAAATAGCACATTATTTCAGATTCTTTTGAATAGTTTGCATTTTTAATTTAACAGAGGCCATTATACAAAGTATGTGTGTTATGTAAGGTACGGTATATAAAATGTATAATAATGATCTAGCCTAAATGAGAAAAAGATCTGTCTATAGCATTGGATGATTTTTGTTACCAGTCTCCTGGTTGATGCTTATAAATATATGTAGCTGTATTTTTCACATACTACAGAACTTTGACATTTAAGTTAACAATCAAATTAGGCAATAGTTCTTCCATTTTGCTAGTGGGTTAGCATTTTTCTTAGCTATAACTCTCTAGAACTTGGCCAACTTTGCCGCTTGATATAGGAATGCTTCGCTAACCTAACAAAGCTAGCGGCTGAATTCTGACATGCAACTTTATTTAGCTTTCATTCGTGGCAACCATGCTTCTGAATGCTGGTTGAAAACAAGTTAGCGGCGGACCAAATATTTAGCCGGGTCTTCATTGACTGTCTTATGTTCCCATCATTTGTTGTATGTATTCAACTTTTCCATTATATTCTGTATCGATATCAAGGGTTATTTTGCTCAATTTGAAAAAGTTCCTATAATAGCCCTATATCACGGGTATGTTCTGTAACATTCTTAAATTATAACTAACATAAAATATAACTTTGGTAGTTACTTAGTACTACTAATGTTAAATGTATAAGTTAATAAACAATACAAAAATAAAATGAAATTATGAAACCACAAGACCCTGTTTTACTTTCCTAAGATTTAATATTTTGTTCCTAGCACTTATTTTCAAAACTGTTTTACTTAGGATTGCTACCATTGGCCGGATTTATAAAAAGTCGCCTCCCAATGGCTGGGCTAAGAATTTTAGATAGAGCTAAGCTTCCTATAGGGAGCTTGCAATAACGTCATTTCCGGTATCGCACGGTGGCCATACTGAGGTACTCTGTAAACATTTGTTTACGTTCTTCCGACACTGCATTGTTGCAATATTGCAGATGTCCTTTGACTGACACATCAACTGTTTTCAAACAAAGGTTCCGTATAATGACTGAAAACAAAATAAGAACGCATTAACTCTGTTTAAAGACAATCATTTGCATGTTTTATCATTTTCTTGAACTTTTACCTGCACACATCAATCTATACGGCTTGAAACTGTGATATTTCCTGGATAACCTATGTGTCTTCTATTGACAGAACAATTAATGTTAACAAGCAATAGGTCTGTTCGTTCTGTAGTAGCAGTCGCACTGCAGGAGGCGAGTTGGAGCAAAGACATATGACGTCATAGGAGTTGGTAGCACATTGGAGTAGTTTATGAAAACGAACGGTTTTGTAGCAGATTTTGTTGCGCGGCAAATTAATTCTCAATTACCGTGAGATACCAGCATCAACCTAGAGCTACTGAATAGAATATTTCATAGAATAATAGTATTAAAATGTCCCTGCAGACCAAGTATCACACTATTATACTCGAAAGGCGAGAGTAATTGTTATTTACAGTAGGGCCTAGGCCTAGACCTAGGCCAACTCATTGGTGAGAGGTTTGGGACAATCCACTAGGCCTCGAGTGTAGAAAACACTATTTATATAAATTTAAAATGTATACAAAGCCTAAAATTCATTTTGACTGTAATGGCCATCCACTATTTCTGGGCCATTCTCTCCACAAGCAATCTTGCAAACTTCTCCATCCATAATTACGCGCCTTTTTGCAACCTGCTACAACTTTACTGAAAGCGCTCCACCTCTCGAGTAGGAGCACTTTCAGTAGAGTTGTAGCAGCTACCATTTCGTAATCGAACACTTTTGTAGTAGCGCCAACTTACTACCAAAGCGTCTGCTCCCATAGAACGAACGCTTTTGCAGTACTGTCGCACATGGTAGTAGACAGAACGAACATACCTAGTGTGTACCTCATAATGGCCGCCACGTGACGTCTATTGAAAGCTACCTATGGTTTCATTTAATCTTATGGTGTGTTCCCATGTCTTCACATCGGACGTTGGCCAACGGTAGTCCGTAGAACGTCCCAACCAATTGTCCAGGTGCCAGTGATTGTTGTAAATGGCTACAATTGGCCAATGTCCGATGTAAAAGCAAGAGAACCTACCAGTAGGAAGTTGTGTGAACGCCACAATGTTTTTGGCTTGATTCAACTTTGTTAATACTTATATCTGAAATAAGTGTGTAAACTGACCTTATTTCCATTCTGTCCAGTCGTATCCACCTCCACGCCATGAATGTGTGTAGGTACTGCCATACATGCCTACAAACTAGCGTAGAGAAAACTAGTTTAATTAGAATTTGAGATTGTGTAGATAGATGTTAGGTATGCGAGTTTCTAGGTTTTCGAATGAATTATTTGTGCTTTTGAAGCTTGAACTTAAAACAATACAAATACAATAACTTTCTTTGGGTTGCAATTTACAAAATTAATGTTTTAAAACAATTACATGTTTTTTAATGAATTGTACCCACAGTGAAATAGGTCCTTGGTAGCTCTGCTTGTCGTACTAGATGTAGACCTTGGAATGAAATGATTGTGAATGATGATGAAATTCGAAAGAAAACCTTTCCCGCTCACTTCTTTCTCGCTCTTCCGAACCGTAGTCCACCCCGTATTTGGAGGGCACAGCCCTCTATACCCTTTGTTTATCGATTATTTTGCGGGTATGTCGTCATAGCTTAAAAAATGTCTGCTGGGGTTTTAAATCATAATACTTACTTGTTTTAATCTGTATTGTGCGTGAGGACAATGTCTTTCAGGAAGTGTAAACAGTACAGTGGAGAATTATGAACCCACATATTGACATCAATTGCGTGAAAGATCGAGTACTGGTAGAATTGGGCAAGTCCATCAAGTTGGTGCGTAGTTTTTCTTGTTCCAGTTAAGTAGGGCCTAGGGCCTGCCTATGTCATCCATCAACTCTAGGCCTAGGCCTAGGCTGTAGTTTTGTATAGGCCTCTATCTAGCCAGGATCTCTGTAATATTCGTGAAACATGTTGACACAGGCTTCTTATTATAACTAGGGCTAGGCCTAGCTTAACCTAGGTGTAGACCTAGGCCTAAAGTCAAGATCCATCAGTCAAGCCTAGGCCCAGGCACACTATATCTGTGGTGGGCCTAGAGCCTTTAAATCATTTCCTTTATAACCTTTATAGGGCAACTATTGCTAAGGCCTAGGCCTAGGCCTACCTAAGAAGTGGTTTCTTGGCCGAGTTTACCCTGAGCTTAACATTGTGATTTCGGTGTCTCCCATCGGCACGTGCATGATGTCAGTGAGCGACACTCAACGAGACGACCAACACAATATAGGCCTATCATCTCCAATAGGATTATCCCTACCGATACATTTTCACCATATCTGTCACAGTTTTTCAGCATAATATTAATTGCTACAGGCATCCAATCTCTGTTCACATCAAGATCCAACCTCATTCACGAGCTAAATCCCCCGAGTTCATGTATTGTCCTGGAATATTGTGTTCGGAATTTGATATGGATGAGCTATTAGTCTAGGCCTGCCAAATAACTCTAGCCTATACACTAGGCCTACCTACTTATTAATCTCTGTCGTAGGCTTTCGCGACACTTATTTTACTTGATCAACTGGTATAGCCAGAAAGTTGTAAATTCCAAAGAGCTTTGATAAATTCATTCATAAAATGTGTTGTTTACCAATGTTTGATATTTCACAGCATGCAGGTAAAAATGTCACACTTTAAATGCTAATAGAATTGGAACTATGCACTTCTCTGACATAAACATTATTGTAGTCTCTGTGTGTGATGTGAAGGGATAAATAATTACACTGTCAAAATGCACATGGATAGCATACCCGTTTAATAGTCATTCATCTGAAAGGGTATACAGAGGGACGGGGGATCATAAATGGAAGTTTCAGTGGCAGGTGGTAAGAAGTGATCTGGGTAGGTTTGGATGTGTTGAAAGAACGGTTAGGGAATGGAATGAATCACCTGAGGAGGTTGTTGAGTGAATCAGTAAGGGAATTTAGAAATATAATGAGGGATATGAAGTGATGAGGGTGGGGGGAGTTTGGGACAGGTTGCCATAAGGCAGTTATGGCCCATTTGCAGCCTTAAAGTATAATAACATAACATCTACATTGCAACAATGATAACAATGATAGTGCTCCATAGCACTGTATACCTAACGACACTAGACTACGCCAAGATGGCGCTTCATTGACCTAAATGCCTACCTAATGACAATAGACTAGCGACACTACTAGTGTGTTCGAATCATCGTGGAAATGTGATGGAAGGCATCACTGATTGACTGCGTGACGTCATTTGAGCGTGTGTAAAAACACTTTCCAGCGGAGTCTGCGGTCAGCTGATTTGACATTTGGCGGGTGACAAAATGGAATTGGATCTGCTACGCCATCGCTTACCTTACATTTTTCATATATTTTCGTTTATAATAATAAGGAACAAATATAACTACTTACCAGTAATTTGCAGTCTGGTGCCGTGGCGTGGAGTGTTATTTGTGGTGAGGTTATTTTCTTTATAGGTTATGTTTGGCTCGTCTGCCTATATTTTCAAGCTGAGCCACTAAGTTCAAAATGTCATCAATAATCACTAATTAGATTCATCGCTGGCTAACCATATAAATTTTGTGATGGAGAGTGATGGAATCACACTTGCTAGTAATAACGTCACCATTGAAAATGATGACGTTTTGTGATGACATTTTAAGCACTTTGCATGATGAAATCCATTACTATCATGATGACTTTTCGAACCCATTGTAGAACTATAGCCACATTATTTTTGGATTTAGGGATCTATCATTTATAGGTACTCTGAGCAATATTTATGTCCGAGGAAAATTCCCTACACTATTGTTGAATGATTCGTACTGCAGTCACAGCAATTGCATGGTGTTCTCTCCAGCCCCAAGGATTGTGTTTTTTCATTGTTGTCCATAGACTAGGTCTGCATTAATTTCATTTGTGCCTCTGTTTTCTCATTACTGTTATTGCTAACAAATCTGCTCCGATTTATACCTAATACAATACCCAAAATATAGCCTACGGGCCCTTACTAATTAATACAAAAATATAGGTACCGCTATATGTCTAGGCCTAGTCCTACTGTACCCATATCTAAAATAATCTAATAAGAATACATAATTATTTGAATCATTTAGCCTGTAGCTTGTTATTCAGCTTTTGCAGTTTAGGTTTAATAACTTAATTGCTTTAATAGGCTACTCACTACTGTGTAACATACCTTTAATGTCTGCCTAACCTAGTACTAGTTTGCCATATTGGTGTTTGTGTGCAGATTCAGTGCTATGCTGTGTGTGGCTTTGATGGTGTGGCAATACTTGGCAATGACTCTTGGCTGGTACAGTCTCTATCACACTCTTTGGACCTTGCGTTACGTCATGGTCTTCGAGATCCTCACGGAGGCTACTGGACGCTTGTACGCGAGTTCACACATTCCAACACGCTTCAGACAATCATATCCCTTAAAACTGTTCACTCACCTCTAGGAAAAGGTAACGTTTAAATGCATAATGTTGGCCCGTCCCAGTTATAAAGCATAGCCTTGCTCTAGGGGATGCATGCATGCATGCTGCTGTAGGATGCACATCAGCTTTTCTTGAATGAGCCCTTCTTCAAGGGCCTTGCAAGATATGTATTATAGTACTTGAATCATTGGAAAGGAATGTCTGAAGGCTCTTAGTACACTCAATTCCTCCATCTGCTTTACGAGTTATGACTGCGGAAAACCTCGGGTAAACCCTTTAGGCAGCATTGTCGGTTGGTGGAAACGTCCCCAAGACTTAACTTCAACAGGAGTCTTGCGGGTTAATATTGCTAAGCCAGCTGCCATGTCCATAGTGACGTTTAATGTTTGGTTTTCTGGATGACCTACTCACCTACCTTTCTACTTACCGGTACTGAAATGTATAGGCTAACAGACAATAACAAGTGTCTCATTGACACAAACCCACATCCACCTGGACAATATTTCGACCCTGATTACTACCTAGTACCACTTAGGCCTACTACCTGATTAATGGTAATAATAAGCTTAAGTTGTTAGTTAATAAATAAGTGGTAGAGGTATGGATGTTTACTGTTATATTCTAGATATGTACCAGTGGACCTATACATTAGGTAATTTATTTTTCAGAACCCACACAAAGTGTTTTATGAGCCACCAGGGAAAGCCTATAGGCTCAAAAATACAGTACAGTAGGCTACTACACTTGACGTAATATTTTAGAGTAGGTCTAAGGAAGGAGTGCTCAGTAAAATAATTAAACAACAGTTCAAAATTTGTTTAAGACGTTCGCTTGGAAAGTCGTCATTGTGATAATCGCCCCTCGATGACGGTTTCTAGTCAAGCCGCGAAGTCACTCGCAACGTTTGCCCTCAGGTCGTGCATGGTTGTACTTCACTCTCAGCGAGGGCTCCTTGTCCAGCTACCTCCAGTGTCTGTCACGTGAACAACGAGCGCTGTCCACCCACTACGCTCCGCCAGCCTTGATGCGCGACACTGCAAGGCTGGAGCAGCTGATAACCCTTCTCGCCGGATTGGATCATGTGAATTTCAACCTTGAGGCGGTTAGTACTGCTATATTCCCAAAGTCAGGTTAGTCTTTTATTTAAGAAGCATGACAACCAGTCCTGATGTGAAACTGCCTCTTTGGCTACCGTACGTACGTTAGACTTATTTGTCGACAAAACATATAGACCCAAACCAATTATGCTGAAAATGTCTATTCCTAACCCGTTTGAACGTTTAGGTACTCATTTTAGTCACTTCTCTTCAACCTGACCATAGTTATGTTTGATTTGTAACATATCTGCTATTGGTTGTTTGCAAAATCATCTAGCTATGTGACTGTAGCCTAGTAATGAGGTCCTAAATATCTCAAGATTTCACAAATTCTTGTATTGCCGACCTGTAGCCAGATGTAGGTCTAGGACTATTAATATAGAGCCTAGCCTATAATACATAAATATGAATTTAATCTTATTTTATGTCTTATTTGACGTAAGCTACCTAACAGCCGCCTAACAGTATCAATGTTTCCACGTACAACAGGACGTAAGCTACCTAGACATGTCCACCTACTCCCACCAAGACGCGTCTCGACCCTCCGATCTTCCGCCCCTCTCCCAGTGCAGCTCGACCATGACTTGTTCCATCACCTCATCGCTGACGTCGCCCGTTGACTCTGGCGTCGCTCTTCTCGACTCGGACGCTGACACCACCTCGGTCAGCGAGAACACGCTCAACGGAGGAGACAATATCAGTCTCAGAGAGGTACTTAGCCTACCTACTATGTTTGAAACCCTAGACGTTAAAACTTGTTTTATTATTGTTATTTTTGTGTGGCGATATATACTCGACAGCTAGATCATGTGGACAGAGTTTCATTTTCTTGTCTCTTACGACTGGCAGAGTCACTTTTGCTAAACTCTACCCTGGACATGGACGTGGATTGGGGGAGGGTGGATCAAGAGCGTTCAGGTTGCAAAGAGGGCCGGCAAGTATGTAGGAAGAAGAATATGAAAGTTAGATGAGCGAATGTGATGAAACCCATATGAGTTTCAAATAAAGAATTGACAAAAGATATGTGCAAGAACCCTCTTTTTGGGCACCGGTCACCCAGCTGTATCGGAACCCTTTTTTAAACAGACGTTTAAACGTTGGTAAACATCCCCCAGTCTCCTTACAAAAAAGTGTTGTTTACTTCATTTTTGTTTGCTAAAGTGCTATAGTGTGCGTCCTGCCTCAACATGCGAGTTGCAAGACCAGTAAAGTTTGTTCTCTGGCTTCTTGTTGGCTTGTATATATTTGAATTGCTTTAATAAATCTGTCTACTTTGACGATGCTGAGAGGCACAAGATCCATGATGACCATAAAGTAAAGTTTTCTTTATTTCTAAACTTGTAGAAATAGGTATATATGTTTAGCCCCCCCCCCCCCCCCCCCTTTTTTAAGTAGTATTATGGTTGTGTTATTATTTAATTCATATAGTGCCCAGGCAGCTTATAATATTTAATACCTGACTGATAGAAACTTACTGAGATTGTTCTCTGTAGGATGACTTGGCAGTTGCAGAACTGGATTCATTCAATAAACTGCCCCCCATAAGTGACACTTCAGATCGAGGCAAGGTGCACGGAAGCAATAGGATGGATACTGGCCAGCTTATTGACACTGATGGTAAGTTCTCTTGTTTCATGTCTAATTTAGGTTGTGTAGTTCTTCAAGTACTAAATAGCCCTTAATTGTATATCCACCATGGCACAAGAGTTTCTAGCTTTGTGTGGTTTCTATTGTCCTACAGAATTTTCGGAGAAGCCCGCTATCCAGAAGCCTGTGTTGCTGGAGGCAGTGTTGTTGCAAGACAACGCAACTGCAGGCACCAACAAGGAAACTATACTGAATGCTGCAGCTATGGAGAAAGCAATTTTAAGTGATGCCACTTCACATTTTATAAGAAAGGCTATGTTCCACAACAATCTTTTATCCAAAACTTCAAGCAGTGAAGACATGTCTGACGATGATATGCCCAAGATAACTGTTACCAAAGCTCAATTTCCTGAAGAGAGTTTAAACAATACTAAGTCATTAGAGGAGTGCAATAGTTGCCTGCCATTCTGTGAAACCGAAGCAGCTTTAGAAGTTTATGAGGTGTATCCTGTAATGACAGCTAGCGATATAGCTAACCAAAACATAGAACCAGTTGCAACGAGTCGTAACGGTGTGCCAAATGTAAGTCAAAGGAGAAATGTTGCTAATTTAATACATGATAAAGCTAATACCAAAGCACAGCTGGATGAAAAGTTTAAACATCCACAAATTAGTGCGGGCCATGAAAGTAAAAGTACGAATGGTTCGTTGACTGATTGCGACGAAATTGTTTTCCGTAGGCAGCGAAAGAAAAGAAACAAAACCGAGATAAAAGTAAAGAGAGTTTCATTCCACGAAGATCTAATCGTCGGTGCTTTTGAAGAAAACGCTTCCGTGAAGAAACTAACAGAAGGCGGTTGTGATTCAACTAAAAGAAACGAAAGCTCTTCAGATTTCTCAGCTAGTTTTCTACCACCAAACCCTATTATCAAGAAAGACGTCGTTCGCGGTCGGTACTCATGGTGTGCCCAAGGGGATGTGCCGTACGTCTCTCAGCGTTCCAACACGCGTTCAGAAGTTTTTGTTACATCGAGTTTGGATCAGACTGATAAATCACCTCATTTGGATAAAGGATTAACTTGTAGCACCCCTAATTCTATCCACAACTATCAAGACATCATTCCGTACAAAACCGGGAATGACACCGATCCGAGGTACAAATATCAGTCGAGTGGCGAACGTTTCGAGTGTATCGAGACTCGTTCGAAGACGTTTCACGACAGATTGTCGTGCCAACCGGATCAGAACTTGTTGGACGATCTGAACGACACGATGCTACAGATGGACGACCTGATACAATCCACCCCTCATTCTGACTACAAAAAGACGACGACGCACGCAAATAGTCTTCCAGTGGCCGAGAGAGGTAATCCTGAGGGGCAAGAGGATCCACAGAGAACGTGCCCCACTCAGCATCTCGGCTCGGCTGGAGCTCGGAGTCATTCGTTTCCGCACAACTTGAGAAAGTTCCCTTCCCTCGCATCGTCCATCGACGGCTTCTCGGACCTGGAGAATCTTCGCGACAATCCCGACGAGCGATGCAAGCTCACCAGGGGTGACGTCCTCTACGGGTCGTACAACAGAGCGCTCGGAGCTCGGAGACATTTCAGCGTCAGGGAGTGCAAGACGTCGCTGTTAAACCGGTTCCTCAAATCGGTGACGGTGAAGAAGTTTGTGGAGAAGAAGGCCAGGATTGTGCGACCCACGAGATCGATGTACATCGAAGGAGTGAAGTTTGATCGGGAAGCTAATAACGATTTCAATGAAACTATAGACTCTGAGATTAAGCTCGGTCAAATGGAGTTGCCTCCTAGCTGCCGTAGCAACGTCCCGGTTGATTCTAACTTGGAAATGATTTTCAAGAGTCAAATTTTTGTGGATGAGAAAGAACATGTTGATAAGGTGGGTGTCATTATTGATTATGATTTATGATTTGATGTTTGCAAACATTTCATGACAATCATAATTTTTCCAGGGCTTGCTGACATAACCACAGTTATTAGTTTAAAAACAAAATGAACAATATATCCCCAATGTACATTATCATTCATCACTTAAACCACTCAAAGGTGCAACAGGGATGGTAACTGCAATACTACCTACCTGTTGATGAAGACTGTATTAATATGATATGCTTTGTCCTATGACTCGTGGGTTCAAATCTATTCTGCACTGTGGGAGTGGGATTTTAGTGGAGTACCATCACTGCTCATTGCCCTAACTAACTGTCCAGCATTTCTAATGGGGGGATTTCTTACATAGTAGTAAGTGGTGTGATCTCTAAATTTAGTCAACTAGAAAAATATAAAAAAACGTGAGCATTCCCTATAGCATAATACTCAATTCCAAAAATAGCCGTGTTGCCGTGTTTTGTTTCGGACAAACATTGAATATGCACCAATCATAGAAAGATACAACAATGAAGTTGCCTAGCAACACATTGTTTGTCCGCCTGTGATGTCACAACCCCCTCAATGGGTGTCTCAGGTCAAAGCTGAAGTAGGTTGTAGCACCTGTCCTGAAAGGTCCAACTTTGTAATTCATTCCATGTTAAATATTGTCGTTAGTCAACTGTCTAAACTGTCAAACGACAATATGTTTATTTTGTATCTATAACAAAGGTATTGTCTGTCAAAAACCTTGTAAAACATTACTACAATGGATGATTTATATTTAAAAGTATTAAATATAAACGACGACTTGAATGTTTGAATAGAGAAAATGAGGTGCAAAGATCGAGTTGGACCTTTCAGTACTGCTAGCGCTGCGAGCGGCAGAAAGTCGCGCCTGAGACGCCCATTGAGTCTTGTGCTATTGGAGTATCTTTGGTACTGATAATAAAATTTCTGTTAAATAAAAACTTTATCGATGTGTTGAATACTACCGGTAGTGTATAATTTTGTATCTACTTTAAGGTATGTAGTGTCTGCTTGTTATAAATACCTTACGTGTTTCATATCCACAGGTGTTCCGTGTACGTGGCTGCTATTTTGTCGGCGAAGTGACGACTGCCCTGCTTGTTTTGCTAACCGATGTTAACGTTTACATAACCGGCGTCAAGATGAACCATGCCTATTGCAACCATCTGGTACTCCCTTATACAGACTTGGATAGTATCTTGGTAAGTAAGCTATAATTGTTCTTACAATACCCTCACATGTACATTTACATTCATGATAAATGGTATAATGTCCCCCACTGAAAATCACTTCTTGTAACTGAATGGGCAGACGATAATCGCTATTTAATTTAATGTACTGTTATGTTGTTATCTGCCGCCGCCGCCGCATTCTCTGTTAGCGTTCATATGTGCCGACGGTGCCCATCAGTTAGTACTCTTGAGTGACTGTCGAAACTAGGGATCTGCACCCTGCGGGTACCCAAAATATCGGGTAGTTTTGGATAGTTGTACTGACCTGAATTTCGGGCTTTTTCATAACCAAATTCGGGCTTTTTCGGCTACTTATATTTTTTTTAATAGCCTAACTTATTTAAACAATCGTTAATAATTTTGTGCATTTCCTGCCCTGTCCGACAAAAATTAAAAAGATCAATTTTTTGCTTGTAAGGTTATTTTTGGTCAACCTGTTGCATTGCATCTCACAAGGTGTTGTGTAGATGGGGGGTGGGGGGGAGCATATTAGAAATAAAAATTTTGAGACATGTCAAAAAATATTCAGTGTTAAATTTGCCAAACCCCCACCCTTCTTTAAATTTATTATTTATTTCGTTACCTGAACTTAAAAGTACTACCCGCAAACCCCTAAAATATTACATATGCCTACTAAATATTTAAAAAAATGAGTTATCTATTCATTGGAATGAAAACTTCCTTGAAATAGGTCTACGCCATTACCCGACCCAACCCGAAACCTGAAGTTATCTGTACTACCCGTACCCGATCCGACCTAGACCTAAAAAGTACTACCCGCAGATACCTCCAATCTAAACTGTTTCAGGTCGGCCCCAACTCCCAGAGTTTGATGTTGGTATCCACCAATGGCGACACGCGCTTCACCGTGGCAACGGGTGATGGCGACATGACCAACGAACTGGTCGGTCGTGTCGAGATGAGGATGCGGAGCAACGGGCTGAACCCGCCCGCGGTCAAGATCCTCGAACTGGACGACATGAAGGCCTTGAGACATTCCATCAGCAAGCCGGCAGACATGGCTGACGTACGTTATCTCTCCTCTCTGTTTTCAATTAGATTCAATTGAAATGAGTTTTATTCCAGTTTTATTACACAAGTCAACTATAATATAATATGATGTCAAATTAAAACACTTGTTACGGTACTACACAGTGTAGGAGTAGGCCCTGATTGATATTACCGTATTGACCCGAATATAATACGGCCTCGAATGTAATACGAGTGTGGATTTTGGAGCAGCCAATGGGGAAAATATCATATATCTGGAATATAATACGATCAGGATAAACAACAGTACAGCACGTCGGCTACTGCCGCCTTGCTGGCGTTGCGAGCCATTTGACTAGCGCCCGTGAGGTAGGCATCCCCGCGCTACAGTAAACCTGTTACGAACGCTCGATCGGGGCCGCCTAGCACACATGGAACGATGTCCTCCTGTGCTCGTGCTAGCAGTCTCGCACAGAACACGACAACGCATTCTAGCGGAGACATTGCGCAGCGGAGCGCTGGCGTGGTGTATAAAGTCTCCGGTAGAGTGCGATAGGTTCTAGCACTCGCCAAGGAGACGTGATTCGTCGATCGGCTATAGTGCGCATACGCGCGCGGGAAATTTGAATTCACGCTTCGAAAACCTTAGACCGCGAATGTAATACGAATACGATTTTAGATTATTTTTTTAGGGGAAAAAAACGCGTATTATAGGCTATTCGGGTCAATACGGTAGTTTTATCAAAGATTACTGACAACAGATTCTTTTTTGTTTCATGTTTGAGATTTGCTAACTTGGGTTGCGGTTTTTTGAGTTTGATATTTTTATGGATGTAGGAACAAACTACATCTAGGTAGATGTTTTATGTATTTTTGTGGATTATTATGTTTATTTATGTATTATGGATTAATTTATAGAAATTATCGTTATAAACGTGGCGAGATGAAAATATTGCTACCACACGGCACGGATCTAGTTAAACTGAGAGTCAATAAAGATGTTTGTTTCCCTGTCAAAAACAACTTTATCGACTTCCCGGGGCTAACCGACAGATCAGAGCCGCACCGCTGGCATCGTCACCGAAAATGTGCTGCCAATAAAAACGGGAAGTTTCCTGTCTTGATCGCTAGGTTATTATTAAGGTCTTTGCTTTTGGTTTTTGACCCATAAATTTTGTTTAATAGTTCATTCAAGTGAAAATATTAATGGTTAGTCAGTTAAATAAAATGTTTGACACTGGCCAAACACCTTGTGTGTTAACCAGGAAGACTTGCTGCACTACTACAGCCTGATCCACCTGCAAGACAACCAGCACAGTCTGTCGTGCTCGCCTCTCGGACCGACCAGAGAGGGTCATCTCATGTTCAGGCCAGCCACGCACTCTCCCTTGCAGCCGTGGACTCCCGCGTACTGTGTCCTCAAGTGAGTTATCGAATTACAAGATTCAGTATGACTTGTTGTATTCCCTACTGAAACCTCAACCTCTAAATACTCCGTCCTGGGTAGAGGGGATATTAGAATAAGCTTGGCGTGTACTATTGGCTTTCGAAACGTGCTCTTGCTTCAGCGAAGGCATATTTCAAGACTATAAAAGCCATCTTGGCATAAGAAGGAAAAAAAAAAAAAATATTTCAAGACTAGAATTTACAAAGAGAGTATAAAATGTGCAAGGCCTGGGCCATTGGCAACCTGCTTTCCTTGGTTACCTTCATTCTCAAGAACTAACCTGAAGAAGTGTTGGCGAAGATCTTTACTACCCTCGATGTATTGGCCTGTATGTCGGGAAGGGTACACATACTGTAGCACATCTACTTTTCTTTTTAAAGTCATTGTACATACTACATTGTATTGACTGTTCTAGCTCATTCTTATTAGTATTTGGTTGTGTTTAGGGAAATTAGAAAGGAGATCAACAGAGATTGTTATTAGGGATGTTCAACGATATCGATATCGCGGGAAATTCAACGTTTATTTCGATATCGATATGGTAGTGTCATATTGAAAATATCGCGATATTGTGGTCAACTTAAAATATTAAAATATTTCCGCTATGGTCTGCAGTGTGCGTTGCTGCAGCGTTAAGACACCAAGCATCTACCCCCCAGCCCCCGAGGATATCGCGATATTATTGTCAATTTTTTAATAACGATATCGGCAAAATGGCGCCGATATCGATACTGAAAAACATATCGTTGAACATCCCTAATTGTTATTAATAATAAATGTATGTCTGGTTATCTAGGGCTGGTGTCCTGTACATGTTCAGCGATCCAGACCACAGACTCCCGAAGAGAGTTCTCATGCTGCGCAACGGACACTGCAAGGGCTGTCTGCGACTCAAGGACCGTCGCCCGCACACGTTTGCGATACTGCTGAAAGGCTCGGGTGCCCGGTCGTTGCAGTTTGCAGCCGCCGACGAATACGAAGCTTCCGACTGGTTGCAGGCCTTCATACAGGCAGCTGCTGGGGTAAGGCACTCGGCACTATATCCACGAACGCTTGAAAGAGGAAGCAGAGGGGCAGCAAATTTAAATCGTTACTACCCTACCCTTGAACTGAAATCAAATATTTTTATCCACTCAACTCGATCTTTACAATTTTTGTGAGCTAATGTCATTGCAAAATTTTCTTTTGTTCCATGTTTATCGATCTGTGGATTGGGTAGAAACTAGGGATGTCATAGGGTAGGAAAATTCGGATCCGGTTCCAGACCTTCCAGGAACTGGGTTACCCGAATCCTGAAAGCCTAAATTATGTTATCTTGGTTAGCCCCCCCCCCCGAAACCACGCGGTTGAAGGCCGTTCTCTGCCCGTGTCAGCTGCCGGCCGCTGTGTGGGTTGGGCTCTGTGCAGCCGCTGCGCGCGGGAAAGGCAAGAGGGGGGTGGGGGAGGGCAGTGTATATGACAGAACTCGCCCGCAGTAATGACCGCACGTACTACCAGCGACCAGCTGGCCACGCCCACAAGCAGGAATTCACTGTAGCTTCATGGAAAGTAGTCGCAGAAATATCGTCGCGTATTTTTTTTTTTACAAATATTACTACCCGATTAAGATCCGAATCCTGAAAATGGATTCGGGTAATTTCTGGATCCGGGTAATCCGGGTACCCTATGACATCCCTAGTAGAAACAGCTCTTGATTTTTTCTTTTTTCTGGCATTCTTTTCATTTTATAAGTAGAACCTCCTTTGTATGTTTTTGATAGTAATGAGACCTCCACCCTGAAATGCTCACAATTAACGTAAATGTGTAACTGCTAGTTAAAGACGTTGCAACTGAGCCTCCGTTGTTTAGATTCACGAAGGCGAGGGAGTGGAGACGACACCTTGCAGCCTGATAGTGACGTCTCGACATGTTGTGACCTGTCGTGAACAGTTCCCGTCTGGTCAGGCTCAGGCGCTGGCCGTTGCCAACATTGCAGACATAACCGCCTTCAGAGCAGAGCACAGCTGGTGTGTGTTGGTAAGTTCGTATGACATAACTTGTATAATACGGTCAAACATTGATTGAGTAGGTAGTCGTCATAGTGAACGCCCTCAAAGACAAACTATTTACAAACACAAATTATACGTTTCAGCCCGCATGTTTTTTCCCGATCAGTGTAGAATAGAATAGTAGATGGGACAAAACGTACGAAGGTGAAAAGTAGAGACGGTAAAAAGGATAGACACAAGGGGTGATAAGAAATCTTATCTATATCCAAAATCTCCGAGGATCTGGAATGTTTAGTTGAACTACATAGCACCAATATCCCCAGTGCAATAGAATAGCTGAATGTAATTGGGTAAATATAGTCACGATATTCTTGTCTGTGCAGGAGTTTGCTTGTCGGGAGGTGCACGAGAGCTCGGGAGACTGGGTCCTGTACTTTGCATCGCCCAACGAATTGGTGAAGTTCCGTAATAGCTTACAGGAACTGTGGCCACATCTGAGTCAGGTAAGTGGGGCAAACACATATATGTTCATTTGGTTGCAAAACTGCTTTAGACTAGTCAAGTAACTTATGTTCAGTTTATCTGCATTTTAGAAACTCAAGTAGGGATTATGTAGGGTTGGGATTTAATTGGAGCTTCTTATCGATGTCAAATCCAAATTTTCGACAACCAATCGAAAGTATTTCCAACATCGAGTTAGTTAATCAGTTAATTTTTTTTACTTGTTTTTATTTAGTATAACATATAACAACACTTGACGTGATTCTTTTACAGACTGAGTTCCCTGCGAATGCAATCTTGGACGAGACTCTGAGAAGGAGGTGCTTGGAGACGTGTAATGTGTTGGCCCAGGCGTGGGAGCATCTTGTTCCTTGCAATACGCACTAAGTTATGCTCTACGTGTCAAGTGGCGTACATGCACTTGGTGGTACAGGTTTGTGCTTTACTTGCCGTCGACAAATCATCTCGAATAGTTTCTCGTATCTTTAGTAATTAAATGGATGCCACTCTTCAACTAAACACCATCTAATATTACCTTGCTAATTTAAAGCTAATAAACATTGGATTCGGCTACACCATTAAAAGTAAGAATGTCAATTGTCAACTGATATGAAAATGCAATGTGATATTCACACCTCAAAAACAATTAAATTGTGGTTAATCTCGATAATATCGTCTCCAAGAAACACCTTAATGATACTGTCCTATAACTGTTGTGTCATGACTCATGAGATAATCTTAAACCACTCCCATGCAGCAGTATCAATATCATACATAATAAGCAGGCTAGACTTTGCAAACCAAATTATTTGTGTTTAGTGTTTTGTTTTCTTCATGTATGTAACACAGAGGAAGGTCTGAAAACACTAAATACCACTGGTATTGTGTGGTGTTATTTACTTGTAGGCTACTTGTACTGTATGTAGGTTTGTTGTCAAAAATACTATAACGGTATGCATTAGGGCTGCCGTTTGACATCGATGTTTCGATTAAATGTCTAAATCGCGGACAAATTTTGACACATTCAAATCTAAATAATCAAACTTTGAGGGTGGCAAGCAAGGTCAGGGGTGGCAAGCCGCAAGTGAATGGTATGTATTACACTACCTTTGATGTGGTCACCAATCAATCAGTGTTACGATGGCTTAATCGAGCGACGATGCGTAGCAGCAACAGTGCACTGCACGTGACTAGTTTACTGAAATGTTTTGTCTTTGATGATAGTAACTGTTTTATTTTTGATAACGATTCGATGTCGGAACTTTTGGTCCGACATCAATTTGCAAATGGTAAGTCGAACGGCAGTCCTAGTATCATTGAATTGATTAATGCAAAGTATATGTCAGGAACTTGTCATTTACATCCATGTACTAGAGGAACTTATAAACAACCAAAACCAAAAGGTAATATGATAACTTACAGGCATATGAAAATAGCAAGCAAATGTAAAATGCATTCTGATCAGTTGACAGAGCTGAAGCGATGTAGATACTCCCTGACTCAAATTGACGACATTGCTCACAAAATAAATAACATGCAATTATGCATGTTGTGATCGTTGCTTCCGTGGCCGGTAACTGCATCCACGTAAACACGACAAAGGCAGATCCACACGATAAACTTGGAATGGGGCATTCTATAACGAGTACTGTTGCATTTGTACTAACTACAGCTAGCTTTATTATCAGGAGCCATTTGACATGTATTGCATTTAACTTATAATCAAAATATATATTGTACATACTAAGTAGCTGCTTGGCTTATGACTATGATATTGCAGCTACTAATTCCAGAATTCAAGCTTCTGTTATTGTTTTGCAATGGAATTGTGTTCTCCAAATAATTTGCTGAGAATATAATTCCTTCAGTAAAGTATCACCCTCTGATAGCAAGAGAGAAAGAGAGAGAGAGAGAGAGAGAGAGAGAACAAGAAGAATGTATGACTGTGAGGGCGGAGCGAGCCACTATACACTTCTTGGTGAGATTTATTAATTACGTAATTTATTTTTATAATAGTATAGCGTATTATTTATTTTGTTTTTAATTGATGAAGTTCGCAAATTACAGTGAATTCCCGATGTTACAGACCCGCTTTGCACGTATTTCCGTATTTTACATATTTTTTTGAAAGTGTTCAATTCCCCCATTGATTGATTCCCCACGTATTTTACAGATTTCTCGATTTTATGGATCTTTTTAAGTGTCGCCTCTCCATCCGTAAAATCGGAATTTCACATTAGTTTTAAAATAACTCTAACTAATAAGTAATAAATACAAATGCAGCGTATCTTGCACCATCTCGAATTTAGCTCAAAGTTCAAGCGTACGTCCTAAATGATGCTGCTTGATCTCATTCGACTGAAAAACAAAGCTGCTCGCTCAGGCATATGGAAAACTTCAAGTACACGTAAGAAACTATGTACGATCTGAATAATGTACCGTTCGGCCATTGCCGTTCGCAACATGTTTCCACTATTCCATGTTGGCAGCTTTCTTGAGGTCCTGAGTGGAACTTGTCATAAACAATCAAGTACTACTCTTACCCAAGAGCTTTTACACAAGCAACATGCCAGTTATTGGCAGCTAATGAGTACTGAATGTGACGTATTCTCTTCTCTTGCAGATGGTTTGCTTGAATTCTGCGGAATAGTAAGGATGTTATTTTACTTTATAGTGCAGTCCAGTCCATATATATATCTTGACCCCGTTTCCAACATTAATTATCGGGTAGGGGAGAGTAGCAAGGTACACCATTCCTTCCCTACCCGAGTCCAATCCATATCAAGATTTATTTTATATCACAGTATTCTTTACCTGTGACTAAGTAACTTACATGAACATGGACATTTTGTTCGATAAGTCTGTTGCGATGTCTGGTCCTGGGCTGAACGTACTTATATACATAACGCACTCATTTTGTTTAGGTGTTCTAGGTCAAAACTGTCTTCTTGTTGTGGTCCTTTACTCTTTTATACTGATAGTTGTCAGTATACTTGATACTTCAAATTGAGGTATATTCTGGAACAGTTCCCTTCAAATATCTCACAGATATTCTATATGGGTATTGCTAATTAATTAATTAGTTAACAAATTTTATGCAACTTAACATAGAAATTATTAGGGTTGTGCGAACCAGTTTTTTAAAACTTCGAACCGAACCTCGAACCTGCATTAAAAAGGTTAGCGAACCTCAAACCAAACCTTTTTCAAAAGGTGTTGTTATCCGCTTACAATGGTTGCATTCGCTTTGCGTAGCTGCAAGCTTGGTATAATGCGTCTTAAAAAGTGGGGTTGTACCCAGGCCTAGGCCTAGGCCTAGGTCTTGCGAAGTACCTGGTACGGCTAGGCATACGGCGCACGTTGCATCGGACCTAGACCTAGTCACAGTACCGGTAGGCCTATCAGTCTGGCTTGGGTCATCCACTACCTCGCCCGCGTGATCATCATCATCATCATCATCGAACACCAGCACACGGCATTTCATTTTGAAGAGCAAAAACTAAACACTGGTAGAATGAAAGTGAAACAAACTGTCAAACTCGCTAAAACATCATAAAACGCCTAAAGAAGTCACACAAATTCGCTAGTCATGACACGTTAATGACACACTCGCACTCGATCGTCGCAGCGTCGCTTGCAACAATATTTTCGACTCTCGATTATCGATCGGTCGCGACTGTAGGCGTGGCTCCGGAAGGCGGGGTTTCGAGCGCGCGGGAATTTTGAAAGGTTCAGTTCGAGGTTCGACGCATAAAATAGTTGTTCGAACCGAACCGGGCTCAAGGTTCAGTTCGGTTCGAATTTCGTCCCGGTTCGCACATCCCTAGAAATTATACACATACAATCACATTTGTAATTACAACTAATAAGCTAATACGTCATAAAAGCAAAACGAAGAATCTTTCGGACACGCCACACATTTTGCCAAAACAAAGTTCTGGACTGGGCTGCATTGTCTTAATAATTTAATTTCAAACTTGTAATGCAGAAATATACCAAAATAATCATGTGATAGCTTTACTCACAGTTTCATATGTTAGTTTTAGTTATGTATAATAAAAACATTACGTAGTGTAAGTATGTGTCGTTGAGGGACTATTACACCCGTCACTGGTGAGATAGTTGCAAATTCACTTCTAAACTCAAGAGGTGGAAGTGGTACTGGAATCATTTTTAACACTATAGGAGCAACAAGCTAGTTTAGACCAGCAAATGAGCTTTACTATCAGATGTGCATATAATTGCCATTCTGAGTTATTATCAACTTTATATTTATACATGATAGTTATTAATTCTTTCAAACGACTTCTTCATATCATAATTTAAGACAGATCTGCATTCTGTGCTTAATTTGATATTGTTATAATTTGAGCATGAAAATGGTTTTTAAGTGGTACATTTGGGGGTGAATATAATAAACGAGTCCTGAGCCATTACAGCATAGTTCATATGAACTTTGTAAGTGCATCTTATGTGCCACAATAGAATGGGTGTTCTCTTATTACTAATTAAAAAAAGAAAGTTGGTACCCAGTAGCCCTACAGTAAGAAATGAATTTTTAAAATACACAATTCTATAAAACTTGTACAGAGGTTTTGGTTAACTTCAAAAAGCATTAAAAAGGAAGTTATGAAAAATAAACATCCTACATTGATTAGCACTAGTGGTGGCCAACAATATCGATTATTCAAAACGATATTGATATCGTGAGCAAGTTGATGCTATTTTTGATATCAATATCGTCCTATCCATCCCATTCCATCGGAAATATTGCGATATCGAACAAAACATTTCAAAGTCGAAAATTCAATGTTTCTTCAATTTCAGCAAGAAACAATTCTGCAGTTTTTTAAATATGCACTCGTGTACGATCGGCATCGGGTAGAGCAGCAGTCCTGTGCTTTTTTTAGTGGAGCAATGTGACAGATATGTGTGTATCGTTCTAATTGTTAAAAATGTACTCAGTGCCATCCAGAATAGATCAGGTTGCCAAACTCCGCCCACAGAGCTGCCACTCCGTTGCCTTGGACTCAACCATGTAACAATACCAGTAACACTTGCAGCGCATTTCATAGTAATCAGCGAGCACCGAAAATATTTCAGTATCGCGATATCAAAATAATTTTTTATATTTCAATATCGCGATATGATATTGGAAAAATGGTGCTGATATCGAAATTGTAAAAAATATCGTGAGCCACTACTAGTTAGCACCAATTGCAAAATTAGTTCAATGACTTGAACATGAATGATGATGATTGATTGATTTCATGTTTTTCCTTGTATTCAGATGTAAAAGGGGACTGTTGGCTTAAAGTTCAGTTCTTAATCACCTACTTACACTATACATAATTTTTGTTTTTACGTATCGTTTTTTTATAAAGTACCGGTGGCTGTAGGTTAGTTATATTTGTTGGAATTAAGTGTGGAGTAATTAATGGTCCGATCCAGCACTCCAAGTTATTTTGAAGGAGGAATGTATTATTTATTAATTAATTAATTACACTCTAGTTGTGAATACACCGTATCGGAGGTTGGTTGGAACATAGTTCGTATTTTAAAGGAGTTCCCCCATCCGTTTGGGAACACTTTTCTTCCGGTTCGTGAATGCAAGTAGGCCTATGTAGGTACTTTTTTGCTCAAATTTTTAGGAGAGATTTATATATTTTTTATTCTATTATAGTAGGATTATAATTTAAGAATTGTGATTTTGTATCTAACTTTGTTTGTAATACATAAACCACTTTGTGTACAAACAAATACTAATTGAATGTATGCTGGTCAAATCGATTGTTTTTCTACTATAGTATTACCTATGTATGTTAAGTTGTCACTGTGATTTTATAAGCTTTGATTATTATTACATAGTTGTCTGATTGAGACATGTCTCGCTGTTGCAATATAAATCTTAAACCTGCTGTTATGGATATACATAGTAGTTATTCCATATAGATATTATTATGAAATTATTAAGTTTATTTATGGTGCACAATCCTATATTTGTTGCGTTGTACAGAGAATGGTGATAGTGTATTCTGATAAAAGCTTGTCAGTACAGGAAATTAAACTAGATTATTAATTATATACTGACTTTGGTCAATACACAAATAAAAAGGGTTCTAGAGTAGATTTTAAAACTACTTTTGTATCTTGTACCACAGATAACTAAGGAAAGTACTTCATGAATTTGTTATCTGTGATTGTATGTGTGTTTAGAAATGCAAGGTAAAACTAAAAATATTTTGCATTTCAAAACCTGTTGTGAGGTACACCAGAGAACAACAACAACAACAACATTGTGAATGCTATGCATCGGTGTACATAGGTTTCTTGCAAGTCTACTTTACAACAATAAAACAAATTAATTGAACTGATGGTGAAGCCACAGGTTGTCAACAAAATAACGTTGTTGATGTACCAGAAAAAAAGTTGTAACCATGGCGACTACCACCAGATCGATGTTTATGATGTCACCTTTTATTTCTCAATGACGCACTGTGTGTGTGTGTGCATATGGTTAACATTCTGTTCTGACAGGCTTTTGGAATATGTGCTTTTCTGGTGAGCAACGAATGCTACTGCTTTTTAAAATGCATACATACTATGTAATGTATAAACTATGTCTTATCTGTACCAGGTTTACTTTACAATTAGTGGAAGTTAAGTGTATTGACTGTATATGTATGTAGCAATTATTCATGACAATATAAAAAATATTATTAAAATAATGTCTATATTTATTTTATTTCATTTATTACCTACCTATACCATATTATAGCTATAGGGCATAGAAACCTATTTCTATTTTGTACCTGTATGTGTTATCTGATCTCCATTCCGTATGTTCTAGTTTGGATTCAGTCTGAAATGAACCAAATGTGATCAAATAAATATTTTATATCGACGGTTGTGTTGATGGCTGAAATAGTTGAGTATAGGGATATGATCCAACAGATTTCCTTCGAGTAGTACAACAAATTTGTGAGTTGAAAATTAACATTGAAGAGACATACAACAGTAGCCATTTTCTTTTGTGTGATAAGATTCAAGACCTTGTGTCATAATGTCTCGTTACCTTTGTTTATCAATTTTTGTTTGTCAAGTTATTACTACCTGTATTTTTCTTGCCCAATGAATTGCTATACTGATTTATCATTTTTAAATGACACATTCATACTGTATTATATTCCACAATCTTAATTTAATCTAAGTTACTTTAATATAGTTAATTTATGCATAATGTACTTAGGAGGACATGTGATCACGACCTTCTAGGCCTATAATTTTTTATTGTTTTCATCAGGTTTTTTTTCGGCCGGTACGAGCCACGTACCGGATAACACAAGAGGCGTACAAGTAAAAAGCAAAAATCACGCTATAGCCCGTACGCTATGATTAGCCTAGAAGAGTATGAATAACTTTTATGTGTGCCATACCGTATATACGGTTGTTTTAGTTGTCGCCATTAAAGTGCTGCTCTAGGAGATCAAGAAGGCCTTACTAGGATTTTTTGTGTCATATAGTTGGTCGTGTTATTTTTACCAACAATGTTAAACAATGCTGGTAACAATGGTAGATGCCTTCTTTATAGTGTGGAATTAATTTGCAGCAGCACTTCAATGGCGTCAAATTTCAAGATGTCAGCGCCCATATACGGTTGTTTTAGAGGATTTTTATGGGCGCTGACATCTTGAAATTTGATGCCATTGAAGTGCTGCTGCAAATTAATTCCACACTATATAGAAGGCGTCTACCATTGTTACCAGTATTGTTTAACATTGTTGGTAAAAATAACACGGCCAACTATATGACGCGAAAAATCCTACCACGGTCTTCTTGATCTCCTATAGCGCAGCACTTTAATGGCGACAACTAAAACAACCGTATATTTCCTCTAAAACAACCATATTTGTTACAGCCTTTTGTTTTACACTCAAATGCATGTTAGGACATGTGAGTTTTGAAAGTTGTCAGATTTCCTAAGGCAAATTACAATGTACAACAGTCAGTACCTAGCTCACTAACAAAAATTCCATACATATTATAAACAAAATATGATTCATAAATAGTAATAGAAAATATATACAGTATAGCAAATATGTTATGCTGAGTCCAGATATTCAGTTGGGGTGTAAACACCATGTTGTAATAAGACCTGTTTTACATTATTCTTAAGAGCGAAAATATCTCTATGTCAAAAACCGCAGACAATTTTCATTTTTTTATTGAATCTCAAGAATGCTCCTCGAAATCGAAAATCCACGTCAACAGTGCACTGTGTTTTGGCAAGTCCTACATACTGAATGAAATATAACCATAAGAGTAGTTATTATGATTATTAAATCGATAATTAGTAATAAAATTCATTATAAATAAAAACCATACTGATTGTATGTAAGACACATTTAGAGCATTCAGTATGTAGAGCTTACCAAACCGCAGTGCAGTTGCAGTGCAGTTTTCGATTTCGAAGTCCATTCTTGAGATATAATTTTCAAATGTTCTCTGGTAGTTTATTAAAAAAATGTATGCCCATAATGTAGGGTCATACCTAATGGTTCTCTTTTGTTAACTAAAAACTGTAATGCATTTTTAATTGATTTTTTTAATCTTATTCGCCCAATTCTTTTTTATTGTTTGTATAGTTGTTTTATATTTCAGTAGTAATTGTTTTGTTCTTGTTATTACTGTTAATTAATATTTCTAAATTCATTATTATTCATTGTTTGCATAGCCTAGTTCTATTTATTGTCCTCCTTTGTAAATCAGTTTTTATAACTGAATAGGATAGACTTGGGATAGACATTAAATAAACAAATAAATAACCAGAGTAATACCGGCACCAGCCCATAATAAAATGCCGTAAGACATTAATGATTGGATTTTCGAGTAACTTTTGTGTAACTTTGCCAATACTTATCAGATCGCCATAAAATGAACATTTCGTGATCGGAAAAATCTTTATAAAAATATGGCCACCTCACATTTTGCCGCCATTTTGCTTCAGAAAAATATTTTCTCGTAACTATGGTGTAATTTAAAAAAAAAAAACAGAACGAAGTGCCATGAACACAGGGAATATTATAATATCTTTGGCCATGAAGGTATTTGGTATAATGTAGATTGTAGACCCTCGCTTAAAAAACTTCCAAATTTTAAAGTTCCCGCCTCATGTTCCCAGAATGGGTTGAAACTGCGTAGCTTGTTCATGACTAATGAACGGCAATCAACAAGACGATTCCAAATAAAGTAGACCTATGAGCTTCGTATTTAGACATTTTGGTTGATTTCGGTTCCAGTTTTGTTGGGTTTGCCTTTAGTTTTGGCACAGCGACAAGTGACAGGCACAAAGCCAATGCTGTAAACAAGATAACGGTATGTATGCCTAGGCCTAGTTCCTAGGCGTAATTATGATAACTCTAATTAATAGCCTAGCCCTAGGCCCTACCCAGTTCTAGGGCCTAGGCATTGGGTTTGATATTTCAAACCCAATGGCCTAGCCTAGGCTAGGGCCTTGTCCTAGAGGCCCAACTAAGGGCAGCTCTCTACATAAGATAGACGAGGGCCTAGGCCTAGGCCCTAGGCCCAGAGCTTTGCTTTACCTAGTCCTCTTTCTAGCCTAGACCTTTGACAAGCCTGCAAAATGAGGCCGAGGCCTACGTCTAGGCCCCTAGTAGTCTAGGCCTAGGCCTAGGCCATTGCCTAGGCTTAGGAATCTCTTATAGGCCTATGCAATTCTTCGGCCCTAAGCTTAGGCCTAGGGCCTATTGTCTCAAGTGTTTCTGGTAGTCTAAGCTTAGACATACCTAGGCTCTATTTCTATACTTAGGCCTATAGGCCTAAGTCGATCTGCATTATTTGAATTTAGATGGCCCATCGTCGTTCGGTTTTGTTTACACGAAGTCATATCTAGGCCTAGGCCCTATGCCTGGATTGTAATGTGTCGTGCGGCTCGTGCCATATACCCTTCCCACTACTAACAACGCTATCGGCCAAAAGTGAAACTGCTAAAAACTGCTAGGCCTACATCCCCCCTGTCTTGACACACACATGACATGTCGTGTGGTTGGGTGCGAGTGTTCACTTAAAGAAATACAACACAACGTATTCAAATGGCACGCGAATTGTCATGCACATGATCGTCCATATTTTGTGAACACTCAAGACACAACAACTCTACCAGTCGATAGGTATTGAATTATAAAAAACATTTGAAATCAAATTATTTAAAAAAAAATAATTATGCTTGGTGGGGTTAAAGTTGATAGGGATGCCAACAGCTTACCTTGTTGGTACTGCAGGGCTCTTTTAGATAATAAATAGATACATAAAAAAAGATTAAACACAAACAAAAACAACGTAGAAACTGTTTCGGCCAAACAGGGCCTTGGTTTATAGTCCTACAGGTATATACAGTTATTTACAAGGGTCACACCAATGTTGGATGTGGGTGTGGGGAAGGAGAACTAGAAGGGGAGGGGGGGGACAATCAGGTCCAGTCATGGAGAGCAGGACTCTAACGAATGCTGAGGTTAGGTGAGAGGAGAGCAGGATCCACTGATGTGCCTGTGCCCACCTTCTTAGTTCATGCTCAATGCATCTAGTAGGTAGAGCTCTCACAACACTGGCATGGAAGCATACATTAATGCCAGGTTGTGGGTGGCTGGATGTAGGGCAACAGGTTTGTTAGTGTTGCCTACTTTGGTGTCATGTCTGTGGCCATTCATCCGAATGTTGAGTGCATTGGTAGTAAGGCCTAAATAATTATGATACATTTAATTCTGCTATTGCTGTTTCCTGCTTCTGGCAGGGTCAGTTTGGGCTTTGCAACCAAATTTTCCACTTCTGGTGCTCTTGTCGCCTTAAAATGAATTATGATATCTTGTAACACAAACCTGCATTATCTATGATTATGAAAATTTGAATAGTTTAAACCTTGTTTTCACTTGATACTTAAGTAGCCAATCTTAGTTTTGCAAATACTTAGTTCACGTGAAGACAATGTCGCGAGTGACTTTAACAATCTAATTTTATACTTAGGACGGTCGTGGGAATGCATCAAGTATACAAGACACTACCGGATGACAGGCCAATCACAAACATAAGCATTATCGAAGACCCAGACAAATGCCCACAAGGTTATTTTGTGGTAAGTAGGTTTACGTAAACCTTGAGGGCGGGGATTGCCTCGCCTCACCTCAACTTTTTTCAGTGAAAATATCAAAGTGAAAATATTACACCTTTACATGCTCGTCTGTAGGCACAGTTATCAGAATGTTGCATGACATGCATGACCCTTCTGTTTTGCTTCGAGTACAACTGATTTTTATCTCATGCAATTTTATAATTGATTATGACTTGTAATTAATTGTGTATCTAAAGCTATGGTGGGTATTTCAATATTAATACACTATATTTATTTATATTTATCAATAAAGAATCTTCAATCAACTTTCTACTAGCACTCATGTCCATGTTCAGTTTTAGAAGTTGTTGTGAATAAATTAATAAATACTCTGTACATTCCAGCTTACAAATTGCAAAACAAACGCACTTAATTGTAACAAGCCCAAGCATCACATATTACATAATTTTACCCAACACTTGAAACAAGTGCAGCAATATTAGAGTGCCATACTGTCCTTGTACTGAATTAGTTTCATCATTTGTTAGGTTCACCGAACACTTGATCAGGACTCTGATGCTGACTTGTGGAGGGAGGCAAGTTTCTTTGGACGGAAGGTCACCCGTTACGTTTGTCTCTCAAAGACCGAGGGAATTACTGACTACATTGTTGAATCTGTGACCATACTAAATGAGAAAGAGAATCCACCAGATGGCTACACGTTGCTCATGCGTACAGCAGATACTGAGCAGAAGGCCTGGCGGAAACGCCAGCTGTGTTACAGACTTTCAAAAAGAACATTAGCTCAATCCGTGGTTACAGATATAATTATACTGAGTCGCCTTAAAAAAGCTCCAGAAGGGTTTTCTTTGGCTGGGTAAGAAATGGTTTGATTTAATTAAGCCTTCCACACTGAATATATTGCAGTTAGCTGTAATTAGGTAGCTGGTTGTAATTGTGTATATCATTCATTATTCACTTGTCTTGTCTTGTTGCAGAGATATAAATGGAATGACCGTTTGTTACAAAGTGCGGCCAAGTCAAGAAACAAATGGGGTGATCAGCAATGATCATTTACTTTACAGGTAACTTTACTTAAATCAAAATTATCTCTTTTAAACACTAAACTCGGTTCCTACTCCAACTATTCCCCCCCCCCCCCAACTGTTCCTAGTACAAACTATTTAACATGGAGCACCTGAGTCTAGGCATTGTCCTAATGGTGGCATTGGCATTAGAACTTAATCAAATTAACAATAGCTTTTCCTTATTGTTGTTAGGCCTATGTATTAAACATTTCTCCTCATCTTTTCTTTTATGGGTTAGCTTGGCTATTTGGGAAAATTTTTAATACAATTATTTTTTCCGTTTTTGTGCCCTGCAACCCCTACGAAAATTTTAGTAGTCAAAACCTAATTGCAAGACGATGTTTTGACTATGTTCTAATCTAACTCTCTTTGACCCATAACACATACATTGTACTTTCTTACAAATACGCAGTTCCAATGCATATCCGGATATGTTCCAACCAAAACATAGTCAACCAAAACATAGTCAACACATCTTTGTCTATGTTTTTCGATATAACGACCTTTTCGTAATTTTTGCACATATTCAACTGTGTAAAATTTTCTTAAGGGGAATCAGTTTGTTAAAAGTAGGCCTTGGTAGTAGGTAGTGATATGGGTAGTACTGAACAATTTTTTTTTTTTTTTTTTTTTTTTTGGCAAGTTTGCTACAACTGGAACTACAACAAAATAAATTGTAGTTAATTCATTTTCAATTGCAAAATTCAAATGCAACTCAGGAGTATGTTTAGGCCTACATCTGATAATCTATTCCGGTAGTGTTCCATAGGCCTACATTAGTCGGTTATGCTCATTACGAAGCACTTGTGACCTTTTGCAGTATAACACCTCAGCATCGTTTGGAGAAACCGAATTCTCCTTCACACTCGCAGTCGCAGGTGCCCGTCCAAGCACATCAAGCACCCGTCAGACAGCCAGCCGTTCTGCCCAAGACGTCGACCAATGGCAGCTCGACGTTTTATCCACTGCTCAACGACAACAATGGGTATGAACAGCTCGTCTCTCGAAAGCCCTCTCGGCCGGCACCAAAGCCACCAGAGAGTTCTCCTGGGATCTACGCTACTATTGTGTCTTACCACGGTAAGTTTTAACTTTTTACGTTGTTGACTAATATTTAGGAGGGCGCGCATCGATATATGGAAAGTGATCGACCAAAAAGGAAACTTTGTTATCGAATCGATACGTAGCCATCTCCTTCAGAGTGATCAAGAAGAACTCGTGTCAAAATGTATTGTTACTTATTTTGTCTCTTTGATATGACATGTACATAACAATTGGTAAACATAATAAACATAACAGATACTGCAGTGTAAATCTCCGTGACAAACTGAAACCTACAGGACACAGGTGAATGTATGGCTGGGAACCAAGTTGTGTTCCAGGTGACGTAGGCATGCTACGATAAGCAAATTTAGGTATGGGCAGATCTTCGTTACGAGAAATATTATGTTATGCAACCATGATAATAAACTAACTGCTCTTGACCCATAGCCTAGCCCTAACTGTTTCCTCAAATACCTTGGTTTAGATTGCACAATGCATTGAGCACAAATTAACTATTCATTCATGTATGTCTTTAATATGCCTTTTCATGGCAATTGTCTATTACCTAGGTAGGCCTACTGTATTGATATCAATCAAAATGTATAACTGTTCTGTTTAATTTCAGAACTCGAAGGAGTGCCATTCATCCTCAACAAGAATTTTCAAAGCCAAGCAGCAGGGGATTCAGTAAGTTTGTTTATTTATTAATGTTAAATGCAACAACCTTCTAAGCACAATTAAAACTTCTCCATCACTTTTCTGAACTGATAAATAAGCTAATATTTAGGGAAATTTAACACAACAATTACGTCTAGGCCCATGGCTATTTTCTATTTTATGATAAATGTAAATATTTTATGTTAGTGTTAGGAGCTCTTGAAGTGCCCTAGAATCCTGGTGGCTATAGCCACCCCCTGACCTAACTTAAGTTGGAAACAGGAGCCAGAGATATATATATATATGATAAATGCTCAGGCAAGGTTTTGAACGACATATTTTTAAAAGAAAAACTGCTTCTTATTATGAGTATCACAGAAAACTATAGTGAAAATGGCCCGCTGGCACACCCCTGTGGTAGCACATAATATGGCTTATTGGCACCTCATGAGGAGTCTACTCCGCCCGCATAACGCAATGCAAGGTAGCCTAGAGAAATAAGCCCCTGCTACTGTAAGTCGTACAGTGCCAACTTGTTGTTACTTTCGTGCCTCCTGGTACACTGCTGTATTGTCTTTGTGCTATAATTAATCAGTTGTTTGCTAGTAGTTACTGTATTTACTCGAGTGTAAGTCGCACAAAGAATTAAAAATAGAAAGTAAAAGAACTGGGGTGCAATTGGCATGCCGCTTTTTGGGGATTTGTAAAAATAAAAAAAATAAATAGATAGATATTAAGGTCACTAAGATTTTACTTCATAATTATACGCAGTTCACTCCTGATGCCAGAAAAAGAAATGTTTAGTTTCAGAAGAAGTATGCAGGTCAATGTTTACATGTCTTGTTAGGCAGGCATTGGTTATTTTGTGAATGGTCATGCTGAACATATCACCGGCATTTGCAGTCCCAATGGGTTCGTTTCATTTACGCACACTTTTTGTACTTAAACGGTAAAGGGTAGTCTCACTGTAAAAACCGCGCCAAATTGACGTTTTTAATTTATATTTTGAGAACACTACACAATATTGAAAAAGTGATGATTGAGCAAGACTCGGTTTCATAAGAGCTACAATCTGGTTTAACAAAATTTCAAATATTTCTATCATTACTGTTGTTATTTGAGAAACCAATTAAGGAATTAATTATTAATTGATTTTTTAAATAACAACCGTAATAATAACAATATTTAAAATTTTATTAATCCAGATTGTAGCTCTTATGAAACCGAGTCTTGCTCAATCATCACTTTTTCAATATTGTGTAGTGTTTTCAAAATATAAACTAAAAACATCAATTTGGCGCGTTTTTTACAGTGAGACTTCCCTTTAACGTTAAGCACTAGGCCTATCCCCCATGAGAGAAAATGGGAGAGTGCAAAAAGTGCAAAAAGTGTCGGTTAATCAAACGAACCTATTGTGTCACAAGGGTTTGTCTACTGCTCCCCGTCCCCTCACCCAGCGGTCAGCCGATGGCATTCATTGAACCCTCAAGGTGACTCATTCTTCTTCACATTGTGGGGTGCTACATAAAAAGGATCCCGCAAAAAATAAAAACCCTGATTATTAGAACGTTCTTAAAAATCGGTGATAATGGAATCGAACAATGAATGACAACCAATAAAAAATCATTCTGCTTATGGCATTCCTACTAGGGATGCACATCGATAAAATACAACTATCGATAATCGAAAAGATGACTGCATTATCGATCGATAATATCGAACGATAGTAAATTTACAAAATTGAAGAAATCTTTTACAGTTTCAGTGATATGTCGCCTAATCCAGCACATAACGATATGGCAACATTACTTGGACACATCTGACGTGACACTGCTGAGATGGTGGGAGAATAATCACATTTTACGAGGCCCGAGGCCTAGTATTTTGGCTGTATCTTTGAGTATTTCAATACTAGAAAGGTCTGAGAAGAACGAAATAATGCTTTACGAACCCGCTTTTTTTAGAAATCAGACCATTCGATAATATTTGTATTATCGATTATCGAAATTTTATTGCATATCGAATATCGAACGATAATATCGATTATCGTGTGCATCCCTAATTCCTACTAAATTATCATGCATTCTTGGGTGAAGGGGGAGGGGAGGGGGGGGGGGGGTTGACTAGATGTCTTGATCACACGGCCACCCACAACATTTGCCAGCGCTATAGGCACCGAGTTTGGTCACTGAGGGCGCTAGTGAAAACGAATGAAGCACTCAAGTGGCAATGTCACGCAACTTTCCGATGAAGCAGCGTCGTTCTTCCTACATCGATAATGTCAAATTGTGAAAATTATTTAATTAGATACGGCTTTTTAAAGTTTTGGGCAGATTATGAATCCCATCAGTCCATCTTAAAAGGCAAGGCGCCATTTAAATCAGGATATGTTTTAGACTTAAAACAACACAAAAACAAGACAATAAAAAACAAAAACAAATGCAAAACAACAAAACAAAACAAGATATTTCACAATAATATCCAGCACTATTGTCAACTGCGGAATGAAATCTTCACCAATAAGTTGCTATAGTTGGCCACCTATAGCGCGCTGTATGTACTAACACATGGTGCCTATTTTCTGTCAGCTGTCACTTACCACTCAAAGAAGAGATAACATGAACTGACCATGGGGAGTTGCTTTTAAGCTTATCTTGCATCAATGATAAATATAGGCCTAGTATGAAAATCAAGGTATTGGCTTGTAATGACACTTTTGTTTGTTTAGTTTCAGGTTCCAGTAATAAAGGCCAAGTCCAAATACGAATTAAATAAAGAGGTAAGCAACATAATATGAATATACAGTACTAGTTTGTATAATGTAGGATTGAACACAGTAACATAGCTTTAAATTCCTACATTTCTTGATGATTTTTCAAAGGCAGTATTTAAATGATCAAATGTTTATGCTCGGCCTACCTACGGCCTTCCTACGGCCCCCTAAGCTGTAAGAGAATTAATTTATCAAGTTAAATCAAGCAAAAAGCCCTGCCTACCTCCTAGCTCATGAGAATATGATTCTAATAGCATAGCCTACTGCAAATGTACTGTATGTACTACATGTATGTAGATATAGGTATACAATTAGTCAATTACCGTTAGTCCATTATTCATACATAACCCATATTCAATTTTCAGTTGATTTTATGTTCACTTGTTCGTTATTTTTTTTATATATATATATCAGCAGTTATAAAAAAAAAAATCTGCTCCCTGTGTCCAATAATGAAGTTGGGTAGGGGATAAGAAATTAATCCCATCATATTCTGGCCCCAAGGTACATCGAAGCCGGCTGGCCATGCCTGACGCTTCCCTCATGTTAACTTCCTCCAGCTCCTCAACTTCACTTTCTTCTTCCTCTGCTCTTTCTACAAATTCTGTCCATACTTTTCTATCTTCCCACCATCGTTCCTGATTGACCTCTTGTAAAGTTGCATTTCTTCTTTCCACGTCCATGTCTATCACTTCTTCCCACCTCAGTCTTGGTCTTCCCCTCTTTCTTTTCTTTTTCCCTGCTTCTTTCTCAAACTCAATTTTCATTACATAATACTGTGTAGGCCTATTTTTTCTTTTTTTCGTGATGGATGCCTTTATTTGTAAGCTTTGGGAATAGAAGATAAGTATAAAATAAATTTTAAAAAATCCTTTGTTTTCCAGTACAATTACGATTTTCGCACAGAACGACAGACTTAAAGGGTTGTGCAGCACAGAAGAAATGTGTTAAGAGAACGGTCACACCATCAATACGTGAGACACATATAACTCATTCTGATTAAATGGCTCCATTCATCTTTGTACCTACAAGGGAGGTACGTATTACCGATTGACATTTCAAACGTCGGCAGTTCCACTTACAAGTGAAGATCCTTACTGCTGAAATGTGCTCTCACACAAACATCAGCTGCTCCACACCACATGTAAGCAAAGATATTTACCACTCAAATGTGCTGACATACAGCATTTTACAAGTGGTTCTTACTGTTCAAATGTGCTAAAACACAATCGTTTTACAAAGTGGTTCTTACAGTTTGTGTTGAGACACACGTGTTTTACAAGTGGTTCTTACTGTTCAAATGGGCTGAAACACAATTGTCTTACAAGTCGTTCTTACAGTTTGTAAGTGTTGACAGTTGACACACAGGTGTTTTACAAGTCGTTGTTACTGTTTAAATGTGCTACCTAACACACAATTCTTACAAGTTGTTCTTGGTGTTCAAATGTGCTGACACAATTTTTGTACAAGTGGGTCTTACTGCTTGAGTGTGCCAACACACATTCGTCTGAAGAGTGGTCATACCGCTCTAATATTTTGATCACAAGCATCTTAAATGTGAGGATTCGTATTGATCGAATGTGCTGACAGTGACACACAATCATCTTTCGAGCGAGACTAATACTGCTCGAAAGTGCTGATACTAGGAATGACATCGGGTACTCGGAACCGGTTCAATTATACCGCGATCTGGACATAATGTTTCAAGCCAGTTCCATTTTTTCCCTCAAAAGAGACCTGTATGTGATACTTCTCCGGTGCCAACGGGTGTGTACCCGTTTCACGTCATAAAATAATTACTAATAAATAGTAATCAATTTCAGAAAGAAAAAATTAAAAGATCAGTCGTTTGCAATGATATCGTCGCCTACGTTATTTGAACAATGAACACAATGAAACAACCGTAGACCCAGAACAGCATACCATTATTTTTATTTGTGAACAACTGTCCAAATTTTGAAGCTGCAAGCATACCTGTTGGATGTGTTCTTGGTGTGAGTTAAGTCTTTAAGCAATGAGACCATTAGTTGAATCAAGCGTTGGCACTTGACAGTCAAGTTGCCGTGCGCCAAGTTCTCCTCCCATGTCCAGTTATTTCAGCTCGCATTTAGTAGAAACCGCAAATATTCTTTGAACAACTGTCAAAGTAAACGACAATTGCAATTTATCGGACAAAAATACAACTTTGAAGCAAACTTCGTTCCACTTAGCAGCACATGATTCAAACAAGAATTTTGAATAGCTCTGTTCTAAATGATTTTAATAAATAGAGAGGGCGCTGAAACGAATTATTCCGGACATGACATGGAACACGCAACAACGCTGCACGTAATATTCTGGGCATGATAACCAAGTGGTGAACTGATTCCATAACCCGGCCCGATGTCATCCTATCATCATTCTTCAAGAAAGAGATGTTTGGTTTGATTTACCATCACCTTTTGTACTTTTTGCCATGAAATAACATAGAGTGAGTGCAAAAAGTACAAAAGGTGTAGGTGTACGTAGCCAAATCAAACAAACCTAAGGTGTCATTCAGAAGTGGCATTATTTTAAATAAAGTTAGTTAGTTGTGATAGTTTTTATTGAAACCAGTGGGTGTTTTATGTACTAGGCCTACTTTTAATTTATATTTACGTATTCGGTATTCCATACATAATCCAAGATTTATGAAACCCGAATGTCCTAGGAGATTTCTTCAACTTTGTAACCTCAAGTCAATCATTTTAAGTGTAGCATATTGTGGAATTGCATTTCAAATTTGATACGTGTGAGCTACTTGTGTGGCTGCGTTCCTTGTACGTACATTCAAGCTAGGAACGCTAGGCTGAATAGCACTACGTACTATTATACTGTGATGGATCGCCAGATCAGGGATACATGTAGGGTGTAGCTGCTCACATAGTCTTCCATTGTAGAAATATATGTTAACATTTTTTGGAGGTTTCTAAACCCTTTTAAAATGTGTGAATAAGAAATTATTTCACTTCACTAAAATAAATTTATGTTAGGGTACAATGTGTGAGCATGACCTGAAGCAAGTGTTTGCCCTGGATTGCAGTTTGATTCTTGATTCTAAGGTCATAACTATCTACCAGATTGTTTAGCCCATAGTGTGGCTAGACTCTAGCCGTATAATGTTCTGTTCGATGTGCCATGCAACCAGTGTTTGGTTTGATTCATAGCCATAGGTTGCTGTTGGGCTTGTCTCAAGGCCATAGCCTGATGTTTGATTTGTTTCATAGCGATAGCCTGCTGCTTGGTTTTATTCATAGCTATAGCCTGCTTTTGGGTTTGGTTCTTAGTAGATAGCATTTGTTTGGTCTGCTACGTACAGAGAAGACCAGCTCAGACTTACAGCATGGCTGATAAATGCAAAATGGAGTAATTTAATGTAGCATTACTTCTAATGTGGATCATTGTCCTGAAAAGTGAAAGTTAACTATCGTATTTTAAAGGGGTATTCACTATTCAGGCAAAAACAAAAGTCACGGTTGCGTAAGAGCGTATGAGAAACACTTCTTAGTCGAGGTCCCTCATTACGGCAACATTTGGACAATGCTTCTGTGTGTCTACTTTGTTGTCACTGGACTCGGCAAGTAAATTCTTCCTCTCTCTCTGAACAATCTCTTCCTAGATGACCATACTCCCTACAGTTGAAGCACATAGGTTTGCCGACAGCATAAAGTAATTGGCTTGGGACGGGGTTGGAAACGCTTCACAACGTGTGATTGCGACTGGGTAGGTGTATTATGGCTATCGCTTTGGCCGGAATGTGCATTCAGGATCGAAAGACTGCTGACGGCGAGGTGTAGGCCGTCCGGTTGCTGGGATTGATTCTTTCTCAGCATCTTCGAAATCCCAGATCCTCGTATTGAAGGTGGCCTGAGTTTTAACTAAGTCAGAATACTGTGCTACTAAATGTACTAATATAAATAGACATTTAATGGGAGTAAACTTTGCATTCTCTAAAACTGATTATGTAAACACAAAAACTACTCAACACATGCCATCACATTGCTAAAATCCCTCTCTACGTCCTTACTGACTTATCCCAGACAGTGCACCGTATCAGTCTGTAGAACGCCGTCTTATGCGTAGGCACTAGGTTTGAACAGCAGTGATAGTTTGTGGTGTAAAATCCCTCTCTACGTCCTTACTGACTTATCCCAGACAGTGCACCATACCAGTCTGTAGAACGCCGTCTTATGCGTAGGCACTAGGTTTGAACAGCAGTGATAGTTTGTGGTGTAAAATCCCTCTCTACGTCCTTACTGACTTATCCCAGACAGTGCACCGTATCAGTCTGTAGAACGCCGTCTTATGCGTAGGCACTAGGTTTGAAGAGCAGTGATAGTTTGTGGTGTAAAATCCCTCTCTATGTCCTTACTGACTTATCCCAGACAGTGCACCATATCAGTCTGTAGAACGCCGTCTTATGCGTAGGCACTAGGTTTGAACAGCAGTGATAGTTTGTGGTGTGTTTCATAGTTCAGTCTAGTTGCATGACTCAAGTTGACCAGTACGTACACCACTTCCAGTTTCAATTTAGTTTAGTGCTGTGTGTATGCCCTATTTTAAAGTCAAGATTTAGCCTTAGAAAGTTCACTTCCTCCCAGTTCGCACATTTTACTTCGTTGTCTTTTGCCATACTTTCTCTTGGACCCAGTTCTTCGCCACATCTTAAGTAACTCATTCAGCCAGCTTCTGTACTCCTCTTTCCTGTGCTCGTCTCGAGTACCATTATTGGTTGTGACCGTTAGTTTCTCTGTTACTTACCCGGAAGTCTTTCTTACCTGGAAGTCTTTGGGAAATGTACGTCACATAGTGACATATTTCAGAAATAGCCCTGCAGGGGTGGATATCCACGAGAGTAAGTTTCAAGGTCCCAGAATTCTTATCGTTACTGAAAAAAAAAAACATATCACTTCTTGCAAGAAGGCCCCTTTTTTATTAAAGAACTACTGTAGTAGAAAAACTGTGGGAACAATATTATTGTAGGTACCTTGAGACGCACTCTTTGTTACTTGAGCTTATGATGTAAACAAGTCATTCTACTACTGTCATTAATTCTATTGACCCTTGACCGATAGAGCTGGCCAGCGGTAAGGCACGAGACTAATTCGGGAGGTTGCCAGTTCGATTCCGGCCACCGGCAGTTCATTACTGACTTGAATGTAATATTTACATTAATTATCAGAATATTTTCCGTACAGTATTACATTTTTTAATGAGAGTAACAAGTTCTATACCATGTAAACCTCACTTTTCAGGATTAAGGATCATAATTTTCATGAAGCTGCAAGAACTCCATAAACTTGTGATTTAAAATTGAACCAATTTTCATGCAATGTGAGCCTTATGTAACCTCTTCAACATTCTAGGTTAGGGGTCATATGTTTCTCATCGCTTTATACTATCTTTCTAACATTCTAGTGTAGATGTCCTCTAATACTGGTGCAAAAATACTTGCATTTATATACGTACTATTTATTGTTTACCTAGTACTATTTATTACATTATGTTATGTATTAGCAATGAAACCATGCGGTTGGGGCGCAGGTCCAAAACGTACACCACCTAGGTAGGGATGTGGGTTCAAATCCCATGTGAGGCATGTTTTTTTGTAATTTTCCTTTATCTTTGTCCATCACCCCTCATTGTCCCAAATAGCATTATTTATAATAATAATAATAATAATAAGTATGATAATAATAATAGTAGTAATAGTAGTAATAATAGAGATGTAAAGCAACAAGAATCATCATCATCAATGAAATAGTAGGTTATTTTGTGGTATTGTTGCTACTATGGGGACCCGTATGACAGAAAAAATACTTTCTCTCTGTGTGTGGTACTGTTCACGTTCTGTATGTTAACTAACTACATATTAATGCCAGCTGAAAATTGTGCTGTGTAATAATTGTTATTGTAAGTGTATTTAAAGAGTGCTGAAAACATGAGGCAGTGGTGTTTGTCTAGCACCTCGTTTATGTTACTCTCAGTCTCATCATTACGATCGTAGGTTCTAGGTGCTTGACGTTCGTAACTCTACCAGCGTTCATACAAGTCATCACGGATCCACGGAATACTGAACACAATTACAAAAATACAAATGGCGGGACGATGGAGCTTGGTGTATTATTGAGGTTATTTTTACGTTGTTGTTTAATTGGCGTAGGAACAGGTTTGATTTAATTCATATGTCACGTATTAGGCGAATAAATCGAGTTGTATTGTATGGATATTTCTTTAGAAAAAGTTTAGATGGCAACTAGTATACTAACTGCCGTAAGTGTACTCTGGTAGACCTACCGACTGATTTACTAACTGTGCAGCGTTTACACTTGGAAAATGACCGTCGGTCGGTTGGTCGGTAATGTAGTCTTATGATCGTAAGATGAGAGTAACGTAAACGGGGGGTAGGAGAGAACACTTGCAGGCTACTATAGTACGTGTGAGTGGGAACTGCTTCATACAACAAGTCACGCATGAAGCGCAGGGTAGACAGTGTTATTAGTTGTACAGCACCACTTGCAGAACTGTCGTCCAATTTCCCATAGTAATATTACATGTTAACTGTATCAATAACTACTACCATGGTTCTATTGTTTTTAGCTTGGTATTTGTTGTTGTGCCAAAATGTTTAGTTAGTTTAAAGTGAGAGAATGATTGTGACTGATTTGAGTTACCAATACAATGGTGATGGACTGATGACATTTGTGGCCATTAAAATACAAAAACGTGTAAATCCCACGTCTGTTTATTTTATCGTCTTCCTTATCATCATCCAGAATCACGCAAAAAGTAGTACTTAAGTAAATAGAATTACATGTTAGTTCTATTCAGTTGGTTGGTATATATTTTTTAATCTGGTCCTTGGAAAAACGATCTATTATGTACGGTTAGACCTCGTTTTTATTAAGCGAGCGAAGCGAGCGTTTCCACTTGACTCTTATGGCACTTCGTTCTGTTTTTTTGTTTGTTTGTTTGTTTGTTTTTTTTTGTTTTTATGTCCGTCGATAGCGGTCGAACCGAAAGTCCGATCAACTTGAAATTTGGACCATCCACAAGCCTCGATGTGGATTGAAGGTGTATAGTTTTGAGGCAAAATCGTTTGAAAAGTTACAAAGTTACACCATAGTTACTGCAAAATATTTTTCTGAAACAAAATGGAGGCAAAATGTGAGATAGCCAGATTTTTTTACAGATTTTTCCGGTCACGAATATTTTTATGTAATTGCGATCTGATAAGTATTGGCAAAGTTACACGAAAGTTACTCGAAAAAAAATTTCTAAAACGCAGTAACGGCAAAATGTGAGGTGGCTATCTTATAGTAAATTTTTGTCCGGTCACGAATATACTAATGTAAACGCGATTTGATACATATTAGAGGCAGAAATTACATTTCTATTGCTGTCAATAAGTGTTAGTAACGGTGGCGGACCGTGTTGAAAACATGACCACGAAAATTCTTAGCAACGCACATTGCACTGCATACAGCAATGTCGGAAAGTATAATAGCCATGGAAATAAGAACAATTTTTGCAATGCGCATTCTTGAATTGTTGTTAATTGTTGTTTGTATTAGCATTGAATTCTTTTCGCCAGAAAGTTCGTAGATATTGACGCGCTCGCTTATCAACGCGTCAAACAGAGCGTTTTCCTAGTTTTATTTCACCATGCGACTTGTACAGAGTATAACTCACTGGGTTTTAGCACGAGTTACTGACCTGCGTTTAAACTAAACTGTAATTATCGCCATAAGTTAAGTAGTTCACAACTTTTACACATGGAGCACTGTAGAATGATACAAGTAAACAACAACATAACCTACAACACAATTTGTGTGCAGGTCAAGGGCTACAACATTTTTGACTCATGGCTCTGCCAACATTGTTAGTATAATTAATTATGTCTGTATAACAGTATGACTGTAATTAATCAGTGGTAAAAGTAAGTTTTTGGAATGGAATACGCGGATTGAGACGTAAGAGGATGTTGGTAACCATCGTAGCAACGTGCGATCGTTCACACGGGGGAATTAACCCACGTAACCCACAACCCCCGTTAAACGCTAGTACTGTAATATAAACGAGGTCCAAGTCGCATTCTGTATTGATTGTTTGTGTGTATAGCTACCCATTTTTTCAACTGGACTGGAAATGTAAAATTGTAACAACAATAGCAATCTTTGTATTGTAACGGTAAGGAAAAGACAGGAACATGGTGAAAAGGGAATACGAACAAGACAGGCGACTTGTTTCCATGCCGATTGCCGACACAATGTGAAAAGTTGGATGTGGCAATTATGATGACTTAACTAGGCCTACCAATAAAACTATAGAAAAATATATAATTTTCTATAATTCAAAAATAAACTTATACAAAATTGTGGTTAGTTACATTGACAAGACTAGTATGGTCAGGTATACGCATGTACTAATAGTACCTATATGTAAAAACTAAAAACATTGTTTGTCAAATATTACTAGATATAATCAGACTTCTCAATCACTTGCACAATTATTTAAAATCAACAGCACAGTTGGGCAAAGATTTATTTAGGTACGCTACACAGGCGTCTTTGTCTTTGACAGCCATAAGATCAAACAGGAGGAGGGAGCTGAGTTTACTGCAAAAGATAAGATAACAGTTAGAATGGTTCTCAGAAGAATATCATGTTACACACATCAGTATTAATTGCATTTTACCTGAGGATTCCAAGTGACTTAACACCAGTGTCTGAAATATTTCCATTGCTGCTAATTTCAAGATGCTTCAATGTGTTCTTCAGGTAAGCCATGTTCTGCATTGCCGCGTCATCCAAATATGAGCAACCGTGAAATCTTACACGTTGTATGTGGTTACATCCTTCTGTAACATAAGAACATAGCCTAGATATTATATATGCACAGAATCCGTTAACTTGTATCGGTAGAGGAAACGCGCGCGTACCAAAGTGCGGGAACCCCATGAAGGTGATGCTTGCGTCCGTGCCGTCCACTTCGGCGATGAAATGTCTCTCGCCCTCGGGAGGCAGCTCGTTGTAGTCAGTGGTTAATTTGTTCGAGTCACTCCACTTGACGAACGCCCCATTTCGCATCAACCACTCGGCACAGGCGCGGTCGGGCCCCACCTCCTTGATGCGTTGCTTGTCCACCCTGAACATACCACGAGGTGGTTACATTCTGATCCAACTGGGACCAGGACATGTTCAATTATTAATTAATAAATTAATAAAATAAATATAACAAATTAGAACTGAAGTAGGCCTAACTGCCCAATTATTATCCAACATCAAGGAAAACAATTCTGTTACTTACCAGAAGGTAAGATAAAAGGCAACACACATACGATTTTTGTTGTTGAACTAAGTAATTGGTTATATAGTCTAAGATACAAGAAGTAAATTTACGCATGTCATAAGCGAAAACAAATTTTTTAAATAGGTTCTGTTGTCGCATTTATTCAAGTTTCAAGTTGGGGTTCTGAAATGTATAGAGGCAGCTGTGACGTCATGACTCAGGTGGCAAGGCGTAACAGACCAATCGCAAAGGCGGTGAGCGTACACAGAGAAAAACCATGATGCCAAATGCCATCAACATGCAGTCGGCTCGTTTTTCGCGCCCTTTTATTTAACGTTACTAGCCTAAACCAATTATTTTGAGGCATAGATTGATCTTTTTTTTTTCCTATGCAGAGAGTGCGGCTTCTCAGCCATTCCTCTTCCTTGCTATCCAATATAAAAATAAATGGCTTCTTTTTCTGACTTGCCCTATCATTGGACAAGGCATCAATGTCATTCTGAAGTGTGCCACACCTAAAAAGGTTTGCTCTGTCCTGGGGTTCAAAATTACATAATTTGAAGATGGCCGGTTCAGTCGTTATGTTAAATAAAACGGTTAAAATGGTGTTGAAGAACATTATGTCCAGTAACAAAGCGGAATTGGGCTGTAGCTGTTTTACGAGACCACTTTTTGTCTGGCCCTTTTTTTTATCTCATTCCACCACGTTTTTGTTGTACCTGCCTCTTATTTAGTGTCTTCATAGATCTTTCTCATCGCTGACTTCATCTTCCTTTTTACTTGGTTGTAAGATATAGAAAGAGCTGGTGGGGGATCTTTTTTTGTGCCACTTTTGGCTAAGAAGTCAGCTTTTTCATGTCCTAGAATTAGGCAGTGACTGGGAATCCATTGAACCTCGAGGAGTTTGTCTTGCTGACGGAGGCTGGTGAAAGAGTTTTTGAAGAGCAGCGCATCAGGGTGGAAGTTGGCTGCTTTAGTGACAAACAGCATCTAGCTGAGATGCTATCACTCAGGGTGAAGAATTTACTTTTGTTGAGAGGAACAGCTCATGTGTTTGCAGTCTTCTGAGGTGCCTTGGCAAGTGCTGCCACTTCAGCATCAAATTGTGTCGCGCCAGCTCCAAGAGGTGTTGCCTGCTCGAAAAAGAGGCAGTAAACGCCATAACCGGAGCGATTGGTGGTTATATCTTGGGAGCCATCAGTGAAAATATGCACCCACTCATTGAGAGGGAAGTGCTTCTTCAAGTGGGCTTCTGACAGATTTTTGAGCTCATACATAAAACTATTACTTGAGAGACAAGGTATTAAAAATAAAAAAAATAAAAAATCGTACGCATGTTGCCTATTTTGTCTGTCTAAATACTAAATATTTTTACCCATTCACAATTCTCACATCTCAAGTTTCCTTTCATTTTGCATTGTGACCCAGCTCCATGATTAGGCCCATTACCAATTATCCTAGATGCGACACCTAATAATATATGACCTCTGACAATATTAACATATTCTGTACCATGATATTAAATCTCTGTAAAATGAGAGAGATGTCCTTGATAGTGGCCACTTACGTGTTCCACGAAATGTTGAGCCATTGCCACAAATGTCTTGTACTATGAATATTAATTCTCGATAAGTTCATTGTTGATTTCAAAGTCAGCGCCAGTGGTCATGCCCTATAAGCAAAAGTTATCTTGTTACTTGCAGCAATCACTTCATGACTCCACCACAATAAAGATTAGCATAGCCTATCTTCTACTACTGGCATAGGGGTAGGTTTTGCCACTTACTGTTGGCGTAGGCACTTAAGAAAAAAGTTAAGGGGGGTTCCAGGCCTCAATAATTGAAGGTACTAGGTTGGGCAATTCTGATTACCAACATTGATGTAAACATTAGTTGTTCACACCATTGCTTCTAGTAGGTAACCAAAATTATATTTCTTTTTAGACTTTGAGACTAATCTATGTCTGTACCAGTGTTGGGGCAGTTCTTTTTTTAAATGAACTTTCTAAAAGTTCAGTTCACAGCTCAAATAATGAACTTTAATAAAGTTCAAGTTCTTTTCAAAACCTAAAATTTTGAAACGTTCAAGTTCGTCTAAAATATGAAATAAGTTCTTTTAAAAGTTCTTTTGTGAAAAAGTGTCACCACATTGTATTAACAGTCATGCGAATAATCGATTGCCTTGTATGGCTTAAATAGGAAGAAAAACATGCATGTTAAGGTAAGATATTGAATGCTGGCATTAGGTGTCTGATGTAGGGCTATAGGCGCCTACCATTGTAGAAATAAAAAACTTAAGAACTTCAAGGAAGGATAATTGTATTGTTGTTTCAGTTTATATTATTACAGACATGTGAAAATAGCGATTAGTGTATCGATTAATTAGTGATAGTGATTGGGCACTTGCACTTGCAGACCCACTTATCTCGACCGAGTGATCTAACATCTTGTGGTGGGTAGAGTTCGAACGGCCAGACTTGAATGTAATTCTACTCCATGAATGGTGGCCGGTAGCTTTTTAAAATCAGCTGAAGGAGAACCGAAAACGATTCGCGTGTTTCTCGACGGCGCGTTGACAGATGCTCAATCATCGAACAGAATGAACTTTCAAAAGAACTTTCTAAAATTGAAAAGTTCGTTCTCAAAAAGAACTTTTGAAAGTTCAAGTTCACTCATTTGAAAAAAGAGTAAGTTCGTTGGAAAGTTCACAAAAAAAGAACGCGTTCTCGGGAACGCGTTCTTTTTAAAAGTTCTCGCCCCAACACTGGTCTGTACCAAGGGTAAATGAGATGTTTATTGATGCATAGGACTATACAATTCAAAAACAGAACCCAGGGCCGGCTCCCTACTCTAGGCCGCCTACACACGAACGATTTTACATTCTATATAGTCTATAGTGGATGTCACTCTTAGTTGGAATCAAACTGGAAGCAACTTTATCGTGTGGGTTGGTTTGTCAATGCGGTTGTTTCAAAATAGTGTTCGTAAGGGCTACTTTCGTGCGCTACACGTGGTCACGGAGGTCGGGAAGGGTCACGAGGGGTTAAGGGCACTACCTGGCCAACCAATTAGAATACTTTCTTGAGCAGATGTTTTTCTCGCAAAGCTGTGTTGTCGCATCTCCTTGTCAGTATGGGGGGGGGGGGGGGGGGGGGTGATGCACCGTAACGCACACGTCTCTTCAAGGAAGGTAGGGTGGATCGGGCAACACAGGGGACAACTTTTAAGTCGCGAGCGTTGAATTGATGCTCCGTCTTCAGCGTCTGGTTTGGTTCCAACTAAGAGTGGCATCCACTAGCTATTCAAAAAAGTGTTCCCAAGTGGTTCCCAACCTTTTTCATCTCACAGACCGGCAAAATGATAAATTCAAGCGGAAGGACCAGGGTGGCTACAAGGGGTCTAAGGCACAGGCCCAGCCGCCGGAGGCGAACATTCTTTGGGAGTAGGTCTACTTATACCCCAAAACGGCCTTTACAGCGATCTGAGTAAATAAGGCAGAAGAAGGGAAGAGGCAACTGGAAGAATGTGAACACAGGAAACATTTAAATTTTTCTATCTAAATTTAAATTCATCACAATTAAGTTTCAATGTAGGCCTAGGCCTATGTCAGGGTAAGCTTAGGCCTAGGCCTAGGCTATTCTTTATTTTGACTAGGCCTAGGCTTAGGATAGGCCCTAGAACATGTATTTAGTAGCCTATTTAGTATTTACTAATCTATATTTGTAATCCATGAATGTTGCAAATTGATTCTTAAATTCAAAAAATAAAAGCCTAGGCCTAGGGTGTGTGCTTAAGAATTGACCCTGATTGTGTCTGAATTGAGAGTGTAGGCCTAGGCCTACCATTTCTATAAAACTCTAGACATCCTTTGCTAACAAACTTGTGGCTGATTATTGGAGGTGGGTATGTTTAGTTTACGCTGTAGATAAAATTTACATGCAATATACCTATTCTTGGAGCTAATATGCAAAAGAATACATAGTTTGTTGGTAGTGGTACCTCGCTTTTGCTCCATAGAACATCACAGAAGGTATGAACAGCTGCTGCTGGTATCCACTGTGATTTTCAAGGTCGTAACTTATGAATATTTTGAAACATACGTCAGAGCATTTCGTTTCGGAACAGGAGTACAAACATGCCAAACTTGTGTAATAAATGTATCAGCGTCGAGAAAAAATGTATCGTGTTCGTGTGGCAAAAAACGGACGAAAATATGAAATAAACCTACCGGTAAGCCTTCCGGTACCCCAGGCTGTAGAAGTAAACAAACAATTTGTCGGCCATGTCCGCGTGCCTTCTATACTTGCTCCACTGCCGCTCCACTGATCGCAGCACGATCAGCTCTTGCAGAATAGCCAACTTCGGAGATTTGTCCCTAAATCTAGCTGCTTTGGAATCGAAATTTTCCATTTTCCATTTAAGGGTTTCTGTAATTAACAGACTTTTCGGATTACTTTTTGTAATTGTTTGAAATGTTGTAATGTGTTTTTATTTAAAGGCTTCCTCTTATGTTATAGCTGGGAATAAAGTGTTGTTTGGGGACTTCCCAATGACCAGCTTTGGAAACACTGAACACTTGTTTTGACAGAACAGAATATACTTGACCTTGAAGATGACAGACTAGATAAGTGGGTAGGAGGCCTAGGCTATCAAAATTTGCCGCATAAACAGTACTGTAACAGTAAAACATATGTCAGACTAGATATATTTTGACTCTTCTGAAACGAGTTTGTTCAAACATTGTATCGCCTGTCCTAAAATGGAAGGATTTATAGACCTAACACGTGACCTACTTAACATTCGAAGTAAGGTAGGCTAGTCGTAGGCCTAGGTTGCTAGGCCTAGCTTAGGCTCTAGGCGTAGGCCTACCTAGCCCTAGTCATAGGCCTACTTGTTTAGGTGTGAATTTTCAATAACAACCTTAGGGCCTATCACACTTTCTGAGAATGTCTGAATCTTATGACTTTTTGTTCAAGTTTCTTGTGATTGGAAGTGCTGGGTCTGGAAAATCATGTATTTTGCACCATTTTATTGAAAATAAATTTAAAGATGACAGTAGTCATACTATTGGAGTTGAATTTGGCTCCAGAATAATCAATGTTGGTGGTAAATCTGTCAAACTGCAAATTTGGGATACAGCTGGTCAAGAAAGGTTTAGGTCTGTCACAAGGAGCTACTATCGAGGTGCTGCTGGAGCTTTGCTTGTGTACGATATTACCAATCGAGAGTCTTTTAATGCATTGGGCAACTGGTTATCCGATGCTCGAAATCTTGCCAGTCCCAATATCGTAATTCTACTGGTCGGCAACAAAAAAGACTTGGATGCAGAACGGCAAGTTACGTTTCTTGAAGCAAGCAGGTTCGCACAAGAAAACGGTATGTGTGTTGCGTTGACGTAGGCCTGAAGATCTATTCCTTTGTGAATGAAAATGTAGGAGCTATTTATGAAAATCATCCTGAACTTAATGTCAATTGATTTTGGCTGTTTCAGATTTGATGTTTCTTGAAACAAGTGCAAAAACAGGTGATAGTGTTGAAGAAGCATTCCTTAAGTGTTCCAAAACAATTTTGGCCAAGATTGAGACAGGTAGGTAGGCCTAGATAAAACCTGTTTATATTACTTGTGGTTATCGCTGGTTGGTAAATTACGTGGCTTATATTCCCAGTGTAAAGACCTTTTTTTTTATTTTTTATGCTGTTATTGAAGACACGTATTTTATGTTTACGGTCAACACTGTTTATAAATGTTTTTTGTAAAGAGTCAAATGACCAAAAATAAAATAAATAAATGTTCCTGTTTTTGCAGGAGATCTGGATCCAGAAAGGATTGGATCTGGCATTCAATACGGTGACACGAGTTCCCGTCGCCTTCAGAGAGAAAGTGGTAGCAGAAGACAGCCTGATTGCATATGTCGAATGTAGAATATTAACCAGCATTGCCTGAGAATTTCAACCGTATAGAACATAGATGCTGTAACATAGCTTACATTTTGAAAAGGAATGCAAAAATAATCAAAATGTCAAAACTTGTAGTTTTAAGCAGAAGCTTTGCCTGCTTGTCAAGTATTGTTCAATATTGTAAGGTGTCAGAACTAGTATTTATTTATTTTACTTTAGAGTAGCTTTATGGCACATATGTAACCTGCCTAAGAGGTTTTATATAGTAAAAAATTCCACGAGAAAACAAATTTAATAATTTACTCGTTCATCATAATACTAACTCGACATCTGTGAATAGTACCATAGTTTGCATTGGCGGAATGCAGTGAATATACGGCTGACCCAGTGACGACGCTAGGGGGGGGGGGGGGGGGGCGGTGCCCCCCCTAAAATCCCTCGGCCCCCCCAAGCCAAAATAAATTACCACTGATACACTACGTTGGTGCCCCCGCATACACGCCAACAAATAAATAATTCGCGTTCAATTAGCCGCCCTTCTAACTAGTTCTTGTAGATGAAATTGACAACACCAATCCACCACACTACCAATTATTTATCAAACTGGAGTTCGTAGCATTTTGATTTTTACTTTCAAGTTTTTCACTGCTTGCACATGGTAACTGAAGCCAGAAGTTTCTAACGCCATTGGAAGGTTGTATGCCCCTTCTTGCTTTCAATGAAGCTTACAAACTGTGCACTATTAGCCTAACAATATCTGCATCAAGTGCTGCTTGTGAAAGAACATTTGCATGCATGTGCCGTATCAAGAGTTACTTACGAAATGGAATACAAAACTGCAGTATTTTGGTATTGCATTGAGTCCGGTATTGCTTTCTAAAACGCTCAAAACACGCTCTAAGAGCCTGATTTTTTTTAATCGCCTGTGGCAACATTGTTGGTGGGGGCTTTTCCCCCCAAACCCCTATGCTTTTTTCCTCTGGAAAGATGTGTCCCTCCAACTTCCCACTGAAGCGTATACGACGATACGTACTGGTAAATCTGGCACTACACCACTGCCTTGCATAAATTAGTAGGTAAGAATGGAATGCATATTTTCATGTTCGCGAGTGCATGTAGCCTGGTGTACCCCCCCCCCCCCCCCAATACCGATAGAAAACCAGTCTGGAATCTGCATGGCCCCCCATACATTCATAGGACCCCCCTTGGCCCCCCCAATGGAAAATTCCTGGTGTCGTCACTGGGCTGACCTATGAGCACCGTCTCGTCTCACGGATAGCGCATTAATCCCTAAGCCTGCACGTATTTAGTCATATCAGAAACCTTTTTCTTCATCACACTGACATTGACTACCTTACCCTAAAATCAGTTCTGAGTGGGTAGCCAGTTAATTAATTGAATTATTTATTTTACCTACTCATCACAGTCGAGTCAATTTTTGGTTAGCGGACAGTGGGTCCAATCATAATGGTCCATGCGTTAAATCGTCTACGACATTTGGTCCAATAATAAATGTCCAGGCTGAAACGTCCATTGTTCATAACGGCCACTATATTTTCGTCCACTATATTTTCGTCCACGATATTTTGTCCACGGTGTTTCGTCCTGTATATTTCGACCAAGATATTTTGTCTACGACATTTCACCCATGAGTTTTATCATTATTAGATCTAATGGTGTGTTCACAAGCCCTAACGCCAACGTATATCGTCAAGGCGTTGGCCAATGAGGCTACGTAACGTCTAACGCGACTCCTCCCCTTCTCTTTGTTGTTGTTTGTTGGTGTATTGTTATGTGGTGTGTGAAACGATCAGCAGAGAACCAACAATGTCGTGGAAGGATGGCACAGCAAATTCCAAAAAATGATGATTGTCCATCATCCTTCCTTATGGAATTTTTTGAGGTGATCAAACACGAGCAAGAAAGTGTCGAACAGACAATGACTCAACTTGAGGGAGGGCACACCCGAGTGAGGCCTGCAGTTAACAGACGGTATCGTTTAAACCAAGAGCAAGTAGCACAAATGGTTAGAAATTATATATCGTACAAAGAGGGAAATGACATGAAAACTTACCTGCGAGGAATAAGCTACCGATTAAAAATAAACCCCAACGCAATTCTACGTGAAGTAGATGGCGAAGTTGGTCAATAAATTCTCATACGCTCTTTGGTCGTAACACACAAATTCATTATTTCTACTTATTGGCTAGTAGGCTCACTATGTAGTTATGTTTGTACTTTTTTTAAATTTTATTGTATTTTTCAAATTTCGGTATTTAATTTCTCTAGCTTACTGTTTTAAATTCATTCCGCGTTGTAAGGTATACCGTGTACATGTACATGTACATTGCATGCATGAGTGAAGTACCATATTAAATTAATAAAATGTCTGTTTCTTTGGGCAAATTTTGGTAATTTATTTAGTTAGATTATTAATTTTGTACATATTTTGACATGTCCAAGTATATAGGCCCTAGTGAATGCAATACTGAAGAAGCTCAGTATACTACAATTAGCTTACTATACATATACTGCTAAGACATTAAGTTTGAACATTTTAGGATGAGACCTCAATTGTAATTGCACATAATAGAAATGGACATTTCTAATTGGACGCTTTGCCATGGACATTACAAATTGGACATTTCGTGTAGGACTTATAACTTTTGGACCATGTGGAGCGTGGACATTTAGGTATGTGGACCATTTGTCAAGTGGACTTTTTATCATATGGACTTTTATGTACTGGACCCAGTGTCCTGTAACCCAATTTTTAGTTTACCATTTCTACTTAAATGTTAAATTTATGAAATTAGTTACCTAGCCTACACTTTTTGTATTGATACAAGAATGTTTCTTGTGTCTCCTCCGGCAATTGTTGACGGGCATGGTATTCCCCCCTGTATTGAACTAAATGCTTCTTGTGCAGTTCGTAAAATACACATACATGTCTCGTTGCACGGCAGGCTATGAGATGGACAAACACATCCAACACCATTGCGACCAAAAAAACCATTGCGTGAACCTTCTTAGCATTTTCTTTGTGGAGCGTCAAGATTCCCATAGTCAACAGTACAGGCTCTTTCCACTTTTTTGTGTTCGTATAAAAGAACACATTCAACGATATGATCACATCATGGCAAACTATCTGTTGGCGATTGATTAAATGTCATCAACATTGCTCAGAAGTTAGCTAACCAGTTTGGTCAATAAATAGACATAACCTAATGATAATAATTCTGATAATTAACAATTCCAATGTTTGACTTCTTCGTTTCTCTGTCCAGTTTTCACTTTAGTCCTAGACATAGCCACTGCAAACTTGCAACACACGATAGTACCTATTTCAACACTTTCCGGTTGACTGTCTGGGCATCTATGTTGATCACTGGGAGATGCAAATCACTCACCAAAACTTGCAGACAACACTTGGCAAACATAGAGCCTTGTCTTGTCTTCAATCACAGTACATTAACACCTTGAATCCTCACCGTGTACCACAACTGTGGAAGTAGGTTTTACGAAAGTATACTAGCCTTCCTTTAAGACCACAGGTTCAATGGGCCTTTTTAAACTGTAACATACTAGCAATGATAAATAGTATTTAATAAAAAAAAACATAATTCGGGATGCATGTGATAATCTTATATAAATAAATTGATAAGTATCGATAATCGTGTGTTGGTACTATCACAACTTGGTATTATATCACCATTGTATTGCAACAATAATAAGGCCTTACGATATTATCACAATATAGGGAATTATTTTTAAATTACAAATCAAAATGAGTTTTTTGTCACAATATTAGAGATGTGTAAATCTAGCATATTGCAATATTGCACAATTCCTAGATGCTACATCAATAACTCTTGATTATTGAAAGTGCTAAATCAGAAATATATGCTACAAATGCTTGTTTCAGCTACATGTAGGCCTACGTGTCAGTGACACTATAAAATAAATTTACAATGTTTCAAGCGGATTCTACAAAATACTCCTAAAGAAAATTTACATTGGTTCAATGCTGACAAAAAAAAAACTTTTAACTTGTTTGGTTCCAAAGTTTAAGATTGGTTTTCAACTGCCATCATACTAGGCCTACACGTCACGTGAATACTCCCTGTATTCACGTGACGTCACAATTTGGCCATTATGAGATTATGGTGTGTTGACATTCGAGCTGTCAATAGAAAACGAAGGATACCTCTACGTCAAAAACCGCACACAATTTTCATTTATAAATTATATCTCAAGAATGGGCGTCGAAATCGAAAATCTGAATCAACAGTGCACTGTAGTTTAGTAAGCTCTACATACTGAATGCTCTAGGTTTTGTCTTACATTGTAATCAGCATGTTTTTTATATATAATTAATTTTATTACTTATTATCAAATTAATTATCAAAATAACTATGTTAATGGTTATGTTTCATTTAGTCTGTAGGGCTTACCAAAAAACAGTGCACTGTTGACTTAGATTTTCGATTTCTTGTTGCAATCTTGAGATATAATTAAATAATGGAAATTTTCTGTGGTTTTTGACGTAAAGACTACCCTTTGCTCTTAACCACAAAATATGAGGATTGTAGGACCTATATCCCCCGATAAAGTTTACGAAAAAGATTACTATGCCATCATAAACGATTAAAAGAGAATGGAGACAACAGAGTTTATTTATGTTGCTTTCAACTAATAATTGCAAACCAAAGTTAAAGAACAGTTGAATTTGCACCAAATGCTAACTGAAACATTGTAACAATGAACTACCAATCACATGCCATTCTGGAGCCTCCAGTATGGCCGCCGTGCACATTACGTGAATACACCCTATTCTATCGCATTCGCATCATTTTATGGTAGAAATAAATATATGCGGATGCCTAAGCTAGAAAGTGCTATAGTACATATTAGTTATTTTAAAATGAAAGTGCTTGCTTGAAATGCTACTTTTACACGCCTCCAATCATGATGTATCCATCCCAGCCTGATGTTAACACAAAAACCGGAAAAGCCCAAAGCACTTAGATGCCAATACAATTTAACTTATATTTATTAAATTATTTGTAGTTTCCTGTTGTTGTTTTTTTTAGTCTCATGAGTTGAATCTATTTTCCATTTAAATGTTAACTCTTGGGTAATTCTTTTTTTATTTATTATTTTCCATTCATTCTTTCTATTTATCTCCTATGGTCAAGCCCACTTTCACAAAGCTAAAGGGGATTCATGATTACTTTGTTTAAACCTGATTTTCTCAGGTTATTATATGGCGCCTATGTTTCCAATTCTAAAGTGGAATGGACCTGACTTTCTTACAACTAAAAGCAGGTGCATTATTAGTAGGGCTGAGTTAACGCCCGCACAAAAATATACATGTACAAATATTCATACAAGTTTAACTGTGACTTATACCCCGCCTGCCCAATCCCCCTCCCCCGGCGCTCCCACCCAAAACCCAATTCACAGATTTGTCCAATGTCACAACTCTTTGAGGAGCCGACAAGCCGTGGAGTCAAAATGACTGGGCAGTTGGTCACAAAGGTGGGGAATATAATCTACAATAAATATTATAATAAATCAACCGTGTTATTTGGTTGAACACGTTTTTTCACAAACATTATAACAGATTTTTTATTATTTTGTGAACAGGAGAGGTGTTACGATTAAACGCGATAAATTCGGATAAATAAACGTACAAAATTAACCGTTTTCTCCCAGCCCAAATTATAAGTGGGCTTGACCATACCTATTGTTATGTTCTTGTATTATGTGTTATTGCTAATTGCATCTGCTAGTGCAGATGCTAGGTGGAAGAACAATTAGTATTAAATTCAAAACTTACCATGTTTTTTTGTCGAAGAGTGCACTACTGTATCACGATAAAAATAAATAAATAAAAACAATCTATTTATTTATTTTGTTATTGCGTTTAACCTTTCATTCACACTTTATATTTAATCACAAATGGCTTGATACTTAAAATAACTATCACAAAAAGAAAAAAATTGATCTTGGACTTGGCCCTCATGCATTAGCAATTCAGTAACTGGCGCTAGACAGGGTCTAGTTTCACTCTTGTCACATTGCTTTCTCATTGTGCATCCGACTTCAAACTAGGTTTGATTAACCACTGGCCCGTTCCTACTTGAAACGGCAAGTTTGCAATATAATGTTGAAAAAGTGAGAGCATGTTTTTATGACATGCAGACTTTTCAATTTGAAACATTTGTAAATTGGTGCATTGTCTTATGCCCTATTTAGATGGTTCAATGTTCCGTTCAATGTATGTTCCTTGAATTCAAGGACAAAACAGCATCAAAATATACATAGATAATAAAACACAACAATACTCTACTTTATGTGATGCTTTTTTGTCCTTGAATTCAAGGAACATTGAACCGTCTAAATTGGGCTTTAGTTATATGGTAGTTTATGAGCCAACAGCCTTTCACTAAGAACCTAACAAACGTACTAGGGAGTTAAGCCCTGATTGCTTAAATGGGAACACATATGAAAAGTAATAAGGCATAAAGTAAATCTTAAAAGATATATTTGGTGCATTATCTTGTGAAAATTTATAGAAATACACTTATCTATGTTTAAAAAATTGAAATAATAATTACAACTCTGAAAAACTAACATTATATATTAAAATAAACACACATACAGGTATCTACTTAGAAGTTTTGTGATTCAAAATTATATTCTTAGATACTAGCATATATTTGTTGAAATACCTGTAGAAATTATACTCCTTGTTACAGTATATACATGTATAAAAACTAAAAAGAGAGCACAAAAAGTTTTTTTCTATGAGCCAAGTACATTACATACCGACCTTTTAATTTTTGAACTCAAACTGGCAGCATACATTTGAAAGAAAATCAATTGTTTTGCCTCATAATCAACAGACAAAGTTCTGATTTAAATTTAATGAACATATTCGTACGTACGTTGCCAGTACCTATCTAAAAAATTCCCATAAAACACTAAAATTTCACTCCACAAAATATTACGTGGGCTTGTTAAAATACTGCTGTATTTGACCAAGGATAAGGAGTAATGAAACTGGAGAAAAGAAAGGGGTATACAATGTTGAGAAAAGGGGAAAAAACAAGCAGATAGTGACTGTAGTATGACTGTATGATGATGATGATGATGATGATTCTTGTTGCTTTATGTCTCATTATTGCAACTTTGTTAATGGAAACTATGAGGGGCGATAGTGAAGGACAATTACAAAAATGAAAAATCCATGCCTTATGCAGGATTCGAACCCACGTACGTCCCTAGGTGGCAAAAGCTTAGGACCTGTGGTGCCCCAACCACACGACACAAAGTGAAGGCTATAAATAACTTGACTACACATACTTGAGCTGTGTACAACACTTGGTACTGTTCACTTGATCATGCTCTAGAATACATTTGAGTTGAGTGTGAAGTCGGCGGGAATGTCATAATCTGAGTCGTCTAGAGAACAAGTCAATACCTCCTGCATTTATGTCATTTCACACAATTTTGATCAATACACTAGGTAATTACGTACTGAAAATTAAAACACATTTTTTAACGTTTTAAGGGCAGTTCTTTTAATCCATGGGAATTGACTGATGAAGAACTTGACAAAGATAGTAAAAAAAAAAAAACATTTATCTTTTTTTTTCCTGTGCAGAGTTGGCCTCTTCAACAATTCTTCTCACCCCATTCCTTGTTCTAATTAAATTTCATTTGGAAATCATCGGTTAAAACCACTGTGGCATATAATTACATGGGCAAGGTAAGGCAAACATGGCATCTCTTGTGAGTAGAAAACAATAAACAACCTAAGTGCAAGCCAACAATTTCAGGCATTCAAAAAGTAATGGGGCCGACTGTCTGTAGGCCAAGACGAAGAATGTGGCTTGAATAGACTATGTGCAAGTAGGGATGTCAATACCCGGAAATAGTTGTACCCAGGTAGTAGGGATGACATCGGGTAATAAAATTCGGAACCGGTTCCAGCTCTCATATTACCCGGGTACCCGGATCCTTAAAACGTATTTTTCGGAGTGTAGGCTTGATTTGAAGGTTGTTGCTAGGCCTTGTGAAGTGCGCGGGGTGCGAAGACGAGGGACGAATGATATGCACGATTGCACGCCACCCGCTCGGTTACCCTCTCGGAATACGCCTGCAGTAATCACGTCAAGTTAAAAAAAAAAAAACATTTCTCAATATGCAACTGAAGCACTTACATAAAACAGGATATTTTAAGGAAAATAAATAGTAATAGAACGTATTTTTAGCCAGAAATCTTCATCAGAATGTTAAACAAAGAACAAACAGTAATGAATGCAAGTCGGCTCGCGTCTGTTCTGTTCCCCGCCGAGTCACGTGTTGTGGCCTGTTGCCTCCACCAGAATCGACTGCAGTAATACTGGCGCGTAAATTTATCCTAGAAACGGACTAAAAGGTTACCCAGACCCGAAAAACGGCTCCGGGTAATATTTGGAGCCGGGTACCCGATGTCATCCCTACCGGGTAGTAAATAATACTAGATACGCATTTTATTGTAATGGGTGTCAAATGATTTGCAAAGTTGTGGAAAGAGACATTATATTGTTAAACGGTATCAGGTTGCATTGTCTTCGATGCAAAACGATCGCGGAAGTATTCAACAAAGCTTCAAAGCTTGCGTCTCCTAGCTACTACCGTGGCGGTAGTAGCTAGCGTACAATGAATCCGGTGGTCGGCCGCGTCAAAGCGATGACATCATAGTCCGAGCTCGAACACGAAAACATGATTACGGTAAAGCTACGACAGGTGGGTGCACTCCCTCCGACTCGCAACCATTCCGCAGCATTCTTCCATAGGCCTACAGAAGATGATACTAATTGGGCTTTACAGCTCTTTTTTTTTTTTGCAACAATGGCTAATCGAGACAAGGGGGGGGGGGGAGAGGTGTCAAGTTAAATGCCTGCAAATTGTAAAGAGCGGCTCGTACGTTCGCACAAAGACGCCAGTAGGGAAATATCACAATGTTGATTTGATTTCGTTTTGAACAGAAGAAGGGAACGGGTAGTACCGGGTAACGGGTATTAAAAAGTTGGAACCGTACCCGTGTGTACCAGGCGGGTAACGGGTACCCGTTGATATCCCTATGTACAAGTCAGTTTTTATTATTTTACTAGATTAAGATTAGGATCAAATTCTTGAACACAAAATATTTCATTTTGGTGACAGAATAAATTTTCATTTATAAAAACGACCTGAAAGTTTTACACATATTTATGGCGGGAGAAACAGGGCATACAGCACACGCCATGTCTCACCAATGAACCAATCAAATAATGATAAATTAAATAACTCTGCTTTGCAATGTCCCCAGAAGCATGTATAAAATCGAATTTATGTCTAGTAAGCTTAACAATTCATTTTGGAGTCCAATCAAAAGGTCTATATTCCACACACTTCCAGAGCTGTAGAAAATTCAAGCACATATCCCATATGTGTGCCCTGCCTGCCATTAAGGTATTAAAGTGGCTGACCTCGCAAGCACTTTCTTTACTAATAATGGTGAATAGCCATAACTTCTATGCACAATACAAGATTAGTTAGATCCCGTACAACGACCGGGTTTTTCAAATTTTCTTGCTCAGCGATCGGTGGTGGTCTATCAAGGCAACAGAACTTTGCCTTGATCATGCCTGCACCATTCCGTTGCCTAAAGAGAGACCATTACCGACCAAATAGGGAGAACAAAAGAACATAAAATGCCATGTCATCAAATGAAATGCAAAGAAAGAAAGAATCTTCTGATATAATAGGGAACACGCGTATGAAAATTTTAATCGATTTTTAAATACCTTGTTTCTCATTTAATAATTTTTTGTCTTTGAATTTTGAAAAACGGATCAGTCTATGCCTCAAAATAATTGGTTTAGTAACGATAAATAAAAGGTCGCAAAAAACGAGCCGCCGCCATGTTGAGTGGATTTGACCTCATGGTTTGTGTCGTGTGTACGCTCACCGCCTCAGCGATTGGTCTGTTACGCCACAGCCACCTGTACGCGTTTCATATCCTCGAGTTGAAACTTCAATAAATGCGACCACATTAAACCTATTTAAAAATGTATTTTTTTTACTTGGGACTTGCATTAATATACTTTTGGAATTCATAGTCGGCCCCTATACCTAGGGGCGTTCATTGTTACCAAGGTAACAATTGTTTGCATGTTATTTCCCATCAGGGAAACAAAGCCATAGCAACAATGGGCGCCCCTAGGTGTAGGGGTCGACTTTTGATAGGTTTACAAAAAAAATCGTACGCGTGTTGCCTATTCTCTTGGCCAGGGAACCTGGGGCTCATACATTGTGGGAATCTGTCTCAAATAGGCATATACTCCCAATACCATAGAGCCGGCATAGGCCTAGTAGCTGCCGCCAACTGGAAGTTGTTCTAGTAAGCCTTGGGTTATATATTTTTCTTTATTTAATGTCGATTCTATTTTTCACTGATTCAATAAAAACTGATTTTAAAAGAGGATAATTCCCGTTTTGTTTTCCACGCTCGAATCCCGCCTCGGCCATAGTTACCATGCAGCGATTTTCGTCTTGATACATCATCCACTCATAGTCCCGTTGCCCAAATATTATCATAATTCAATGGTTTAAAAACTGACCGGTGTGCGTTAAATGAAAGCATGTCAATGCACTCAATTAGTATTCAGGTTACATGGCCTCTCTTTACAAGCTAGATAGGTATACCAATTGTGCACTTACTGCATCTCCTATCCATTTACTTTTTGTATGCTTCTTTACATCATCTTACTCAGCTTTATGGCATCCAAGACGATGCGGCTATGCACATCTTCCATTCACAATAACCACCAAAATAATTCTCAATTAATGTCACAGCATAACCTTGACATTTATTCTTTATATAATATAATATCAAGGTAGGATACATAGACAAATTTGCTGAAATAACAACATTCAAAAATAATTCCATATGAATGAGGAGTCTATTGCTCCAAATTTAGTATCTAAAACATCTAAAAAACATTAATAGGAATACTAATAGGTTGTTGGGAACTAACCACATTATTAATTAATATTTCATTTCCATCTGTAATGACAGGAAGTGTTAAGTATTTGGTAGAAACTTGTGGTGGCCAACGATATCGATTATTCAATACGATATTGATATTGTGAGCAACTTGTTGATATTTACGATATTGATATCGTCACACCATATCGGAAATATCGCGATATCGAAGAAATATTTCCAAGTCGAAAACTTAAAATTTGTCAATTTCGGCAGGAAGCGATTCTGGAGTAATTCTATGCGCTTGTGTACGATGGGGTGTGACACGGGTCATCATCGAGTCGGGCAGCAGTTGTGTTTTATCAAGTCAGGCAATGTGACTAGAGATGGACCGATACCATAATTTGCCGATACCGCTTATATAGTAGGGCCTATTTGATTAGGGCTAGTTTCTACCAACTTAAACAAACATCATACTTTCTCGACACAAATTTATTCAACGCAACAGTCACAGACAAGTCAACGTCATGCAATTAATTAATTAATTAATTCATATTTAATAATTAATAGCAACGCTGCACTTTATCCTAGACTCGGCGCACTACGCTCACGCAAGTAGCTCATTCTAACGACAGAATTCAACACTACGTACTTAAACGTGATAAATTGACGAGATGGTAGTGGTGGCGGTATCGGATTTGGTATCGGCAAAATGTTCCGGTACCGATTCAATGTCTGTATCGGCCGATTCTCAATATCGGTATTGGTCCACCTCCAAGTGTGACAGATCTGTGTGTATTGTTAAAGGCGCACTCAGTGTCGTCCAGTATAGATCCATAGCCCCGCCCACGGAGCGTGCCTCACTGGCTCGGACTCAACCGTGTGACAGTACCAGTAACACTCGCAGTGCACTTCAAAGTCATCTGCGAGCACCAAAAATGTTTCAATATCGCGATATCGTCATCGATATTTTTTTTAAATTTTTATATCACGATATGATATAGGTAAAATGGTGCCGATATTGATATTGAAAAAATATTGTTGGCCATCACTAGTAGAAAAGGCTCACATAGAAAATGCTTGTGGATGTTAAAATTGGGTAGTTTCGATGGGAGATATTTGGCTACAAATATTCATTAAGGAAGCTGTTTCTACACTCGCCTCAAGCAATACAATAAATTGTACAATCACAATTTTGGACATTTGTTGAGTAATGAGGTACCTACTGAACACATAATTACAGTAATTATATTGCACACAATTGAAAATGAAATCCACATGGTGTATAAAATATGCAACCGAGAGTGAGGATGCCGGGCCTGCAATTCATTAAATTTGACATATATCCAAACTCACAATTTCCATACATCAGTTAATTGCTACTTGATATAAGGTTGTTATTATTTTATTAGAGTCAGATCCAGTCACGAGATAAAATGGAAACATTAAGTTTTTATGGATAATAGATGGAGAAAAAAAAAATCTCTTTTTAAACCATGGACATTTTTCAGAAACTTCCTTCAACTGGAAATTTACAACTTGAATTCCAGAAAATCAACATGCCTGCCTACCTACCTACCATTAATATAGGCAACCCAAGACAACCTTACACATGCTTTCGTCACATCCGGGGTATTCCTAGCCAACCAGCGAACCGCCCGAGACAATAGCGCGCCAATACCGATCGCTGATTAGCTACGAATACCTCGCCTGTGACGAACGCATATGTAAGGTAGTCTTGGGTTGCCTATACACCTTACGCTTGTCAAAATTGCATTGATCAGGGAAAATAGATATCCAAATAGTAAACGATTGTTTGGCCTTGTTCGGAGACAATATAAAACCGATGGTGACCAGCTAGTGCGGGTAGAGTTTTTGATAATAGCTTTGCCTAGACTATAACCCGTTGTTTCATTATTATTATTTTGTCAAATAATGGCACACTTGACAGCAAGGTCACGGAGAAGATGAGGTACTCAGGCCTCCACCCAGGGGCTTATGTCGGTCGAGCCATCTTTAGAAAAATGCAACCATCACTTTCTAGTAACAACCTATTGCAATATAATATACATTACAAATCACTACCATTACCTTAAAATAGGGATAATATAGGTTTTATAAAATCATCTAGAAGTTTGTACTACTTTGTTTAAGACTACATGGGTATTCTACATACTGGTACAAATAAACTTCAATCTTTTCAGATACAATAACATGGCTGCTGCTTAACATGAATTCACACAAATCACTCAAAAAGCAGCCACATCTAATTAAATTATATACCCTTCAATATATATATACACAATCAAATAATGGGCTAGGCCTATATTTCAATTTCCCTTTACCACACCAGTACCACATTCCATACCAAAAAAATGTTGAACTCACAAACAATATCTTTATGTGACCACCTTATTTACAAATACCTGTTATTGCTAGAGAGCTGGACAATGCATTATCGGGACAACTCTCAACTTCAAGTCACTATTATTGATCATGTGCTGGTGCTTTTATTAGATTAGATATACCAATATTGCATAACTTATCTAGGCCTATTGATAAAGTACAGTATAAACTCATTTTATTTCCACATCCACATTTCAATTTCTTCAATGTGAACAGCTCTTCAAGAACTGGAAGTAAAAAATATAATCTGTTCGATATTCATTTTCAATACTAAATTCAAAAAGTATTTAATATGGCTAGTCTTACATATGAAAGCAGGTCGACGAATCTATTATTACCACAGTTGTCGTTGAATTATCTTGATAATCCACCCCAATGCCCTATTGGGGCTTAAGGCCAAAATGAGCTTCAGTCCGTAACAACACATTATTACCATTGGCTTTGCAAATGTATGAATAATGATGTGAATAAAATGTAAAACTGATCTATATTTATTAACACAAAAAATTAAAACCATTTTAAACTACAATTCATTCAAATATATATTAACAGATATTAGAACTAAATGGTACTTACGTACAATACTCTTAGCCAATAAATGTCAAGACGAATGAGATCGGTCCACAAACTAAAAGACCTTTGGTATAACCAGGCTCCTGACACGCGAGCAGTATCGTTCCCACGAGGTGCCGTAGCGCTGCCTGCATCGGGCGTCATCACGCTTGGCTCTGTGCAGTAGCACCGCAGTGGTCAACAGGGGTACGGTGTAGGGCAGCCAGTGAGTCAGGCCACACGTGCTCGCCACTGCCCACTGCATGATCATGTCTCCAAGGTAGTTGGGATGGTGCAACCAACCCCACCAGCCACTCACCAGCAACTTCTTACCGCGAGATGTCGAGATGGTTTCCAAATCTGATCGGAAATAAATAGTAATGTATTCATTGGGTAAACATCATTAGAACAGTGAAGCCTATTTGTAAGCTGAAAGAGAAATGAAATGACTGAACCAATCAGACAATAAGAAACTTTTATAGCAAGCCAATGAATAACATTTATCGGTACTGTGCCGACCCAACGCAGAGTTGGACGTGGTAACAGATGATGATGATGATTGGTACTGTACACTTATAATTCATTTTCTGAAAATCCATTGCTGTATAAAGAAGTGACAGTGGCTCAACTCCATACACAATTGACATGATTCATAAACAAATTAAAATCAACGCTGGGCTTGCGGGGATTTCGCAGGACCACTACTAAAATAATGACGATTATAGCAGTTTAGAATGTAACAATAGGATCCAACAGCTAACCTTCAAAAAAGATGACGAATTCGAGAGTTGAAAGTGAACATAGAATAGAATACATAATACAAAAATAACTAGACGTTTCAACACGAGGTCTTGATCACTCAAGAAGATTGCTACTGTGATGTGATGTGAAGATGGATGTGTGTGTTAGTTACATTACCATCTTTAGGTAAACATACATGAGAAGGCCTACCAATTACAAACTGACTTACGTGCTAAAGCAGGGTTCATTGGGTTCGATCGGAATTCACTCTTCTGTGAATTACTGCCACGGTATATAATGTATCCAATGGCATACACAAGGAAAATTGCAACAAGGCAATACCATGCCAGCTCCACCCTGAAAAGAATCAGAAAACAACTATAACAAGGCAACTTCCCAGGGTGCAAGAGCAAAACCTATGACTGCACCCATCTGTCAAAACGATTGCTAGAGATCTCACTAACAAAACCTTCGCGGTCCACAATTGCGGAACCAGCAACCTCATTAACCAACTCGGATGAACACTTCGAATTACACACTAGTGAGTCACTAAGTTTGACTGTATAATATAGGCCTATTTTGTGAAACATTTGCTGTATTTCATAAAATTGCATTACATATTTCACGTTTTCGTGCAGAATTACATTTTGCCAAGTGGATCAAAATATTTCCTTTTGGCTCGTTTAGAGTTTGGCACATTATCGAAAGTGCGAATCCGAATATGTTAATTGGAAATATGCTATTAAATATTGGAACAAGATTATTCACATACCGGTACGAAAGCAAAAACTTCGTGATCAACGTTGGGATGAACGGGGCAACAGAATAGCCTACAGCAACCATGAAGCCAGAGCCTTCATACATGGCTTCAAATGTCGACGGAAACGTCTTCTCAAACCAAAGCACATCCAAGGCATAGAAGACTTGTAGGCCAGCGGCCAGCAGTAGAGTGAGCGGATATTCCACTGGTGGAGGCGAACTGGGAGCCTTGCCGGAATCTTTCCGTGGTACACTTTCCAATCCTTTCAGCACAAATAGGGCATTCAAAACAATCTAAAAAGGCAGAAAAATTTGCAATAATCACACAAATATAGACAAAGGCTAGGCTACTTAATGGCGTCTACAAGGGAAAATGTTATATCTTACATAGCCAATTAAAGCGCATCTGAAGAGAACTATCTTGACGTCCAGCTTTCCAAATCGTGGGTTAACTTCACGACCCATCCAGAAGTCGTAAAGGAAGTTTCCGGTGTTGCCGTGTTGGTTGAGTGCCGCCACCGGGACACGGCTTGCGCGAATGTATAGCACAATCGACAAAACTAAGCCAAACAGGATCGCAGTTGTCAACAGCTGGAGTTGCTTGCCCAGCACCCGGGTTAGAGGAAACTTCAAATAGTAGGCACCGCCAAGGGCTGCCAATGTCAAAACAAGATTGATAAACCCGTTGCAGCGATACTGGAATCGACCCAACTTGCCCGGTTGTGCGTCCACTAACTTTCCAAGGGGCAAGAGAGAAAGTATCGTCTGTAGAGTGACGAATGCCAAATACCACCCGGCAGCTTCAAGATCCAGATAGGCGCGCCAGTTCTTTTCGATAACGAAGGACTTGCCACACTGATCCTGTAACAATTACAAGAACTTTTTAAGCATCTAAAATTACAACTGGAAGTAGTAGGTCTACAGCAGTTTAGACCAAAAGCAAACTTTCACCAAGAAAATAAAGTGTGAAATTTGTTTCAAGGGGTGCGGTGTATAAAATAGGAACTTGCATGCTATTTTTATATTGCTATGGGAGACCGTATGACAGGTAGAGTGCGCACTCTACCTAGCGATGACGTTCAGTTTGTCTATTATTCAGTTAAGTGCGCCAAATCTTATATGCCTAATATATTATTTACAGTAATTTTTATTGACATACTTCAGCACTTAAAACTTAATTATTAATGAGTGTTACGTAATTAAAAATAAAAATCAGCTGAAGAATCCAAACAACAAGTGAAACCAAGTACAATGGTTGACGGAATAACACAGTCTACCACACTCTCTCGTTTTTTCTATAATATGTGACGCCCATGTTCGACTGATTTAGTTTCTAATATAATTTATGAAACCTTATTACCGGTATCAAGAAACATTGACACTGAAAACAATACTCGATATCTTTCAGAGTGGTAATATGCGTTCCCCGTGCCTTTAGGGCACGACAATATGTAGACAGACAAGGGTAGGTCGTCCGTAGTTGTTAGCTACATACTGTTAGTCTTTGTTTTTATTGATGAAGTACTATTGTTGAATAAATATGAGTGTATAAAATCAGACCCCCAGCAGAAAATGCATTTAAATTTAAGTTCAAATAAAATAACTAAATTAGGTGCTTCTAGCAAAACACAGGCAATGTCATCTGTCAGCTAGAAAGTGGTTAAAAAGTCAAAATCTAAAGGCTGTGATAAATGTGAATAATGTAGCCCTATAATGGTTAGGGCCAATACTAGACATTATCACTTACATTTATGTTTATTATATTTAAGGGCATTATGTTAGTTAGGAAATATATGTTGTAAATTTTAACTACCTGTCATCACGCTCGTTCCTTTTGCAATCCGCGTTTGTTTACTATTTTAAAACCAGGCTGTTCTATGCTGCACTCTGGTGATAAATTTTGACTGAAAGACCATTAGGCCTAATTTGTTTGTGACTGAATGTGTAGAAAAGTTGCAATCTGTTTTGAGCGGCACTGTCCGCGGTCGCCGAGTGTTTTGTGGAGCGCTGGCTGGACTCGTGTAACACAATGAGTGCTCTGTTTATTGAGAAGGCACTAGCCAGCTCAGAACCGATACAGCTATACAACGCTTCAGAAGAAAAATGCAGCAGAACTGTAAAAGGGAATCTAGTAGAATAGCTAAATGTTCACTATTTTTTTTCTTGCATTGAAGCAACCTATACCAATTTTAATTTACACATAACTGAGTTTCAAGCACTTATAACTCAGTAGTGATTTTTTTAGTTTTTCACTTAACTATCCCTTTAAGGACGATTGGTTAAAGGGTCGTTAACGGGGCTGTTAGCTGAAGGCCCGTAATTTGTAATACAACAAACCCTCAGCAGATAACGGACCGTCGGCTAACCGGCTGTTAATTACCGATTGAAAATTAAGGTTTAACAGAATCAAATCAAGCCAAATGCATTGGGCTTATAGCATTCACACAAGACACAACTTCCTAAAGTTTAAGATTTAAGGAAACCACAGCAACCTTTTAGGCTAGCTCTTTAACTTATATCTGAAATTCTTAGCCTAGCCAATAAGAGGTGACGTTTTATAAATCCGGCCAATGGTAAAGATCCTATGTAAAACAGGTAGGAAAATACGTGCTAGGAACAAAATATTAAATCTTAGGAAAGTCTGTAAACTGACCTTTATAAACCAAGTGAAAAAAAGCAAAAACAGTGCATGTACCAGAACTGGTTATGGTGGAAAATTACATGAGTGGGCAGAGTTTGAACTCACAGCCAACTGGGCATCAAGAAATTGGTAGTTAGGCTTCTCAAAAATTCCAACTTTTAGGTCCGAAAATACGAAAATTGATTTATTTACAGTAAATACACAAAAATTCGTGAAAATCATACAAATTCTGTGCCCCATAGGAAAAAAGGTTAAAAATCAGGCATTTCCTGACTAAATTGGGAAAGTTGGCAGAGCTGAACACCTTCAGTAAAAAAAAAAAAAATACATGGTTTTCCTAACCGTAATGTAGGGCATTAAGCATTCAATGTATTATTTAACCAAATCCAAAACCAAAAGTCAATATTTTACTAATTAGGCCTACATAAATTTAGCTTGTTACACATCTTGAACAATTCACTCACAAAATGAAACCTATTAACATGTTGATTTTTACAATCATCAATAGGCAATACCAGTGTAAGTACCCCAATCACAAGTTCACCTTATCGTTGAGTATGTATGGAGTATGTATTTATGTATAGTATGTATTTAGATCTACCAACCTTTGAGCAGTATAGTGCAGCAGCAACTACAGTTATAGGCAACAGTGGAATCCAGAATAAAGAACCAAGCCAACCTCCAAATTCCTTGGGTTGCTTATCATATCCATATTTGCTGCTCACAGGTTTCAGGTCTGCATCAATATCATCTTCGTCATCATCAATGGACTTCAGTAAACGATCAGTAGCAGTAGCCTCTTTGATTGCAGAAATTCTTGTTGACCGTCTTATCATGGATGATGAGGAAGTAATAATAGAAGAATCGGCACTTGAATTACGCTCCCTGCGTGGCAATTCAAAGTCACCAATATCTTTCCCAATAGAATCCAATTTTACATATGCTTGTGTAGAATACGTATCTTTGATAATTGTGACAGCGGCATCAGATATTGCCCTGACTGGAGATTTCTTCTTCGATGCGATTCTTCCGGAAGGTGCTCGCACTGCCGGCACGTCGGGAGATTTTCGGCGTGTGGGCGTAGCTGGCCGTGCTGGCGACTTTGGGCGGCCTCGGGTTGCCTTTGGCCGCGCTGGCGACTTGGTGCGCACTGGCGATTTGGTGCGCGCTGGCGATTTGGTACGTGCTGGCGATTTGGTACGGCCAGGGGATTTGGTACGGCCAGGGGATTTAGTACGCCCTGGTGATTTGGTACGAGATGCTGCACTCTCAACATTCTTTGTACGCCCTCTTCCGGGTGACTTTTTGGCTGGCGAATCTGACCTAGTCTTACCAGCCTTTTCAGCATTCATGGTTTTACGTTTCACGCAAGACCTGCAAACAAACCCAATATTGTAGTGGATTTAGCCTATCCTGTTAAGGGCGGTGGGGCAACCACAATTATAAATTGTATAAAACGTTTGGGATAAATACTTTTAATCTCAAGTAACTGTCTGACACAATGTCGCTACTGCAAATTGTTCTTGATGTCTTCAATTCAGGTAGGCCAGAAGGAAATTTGCTCGATTGTGTCACACCACATACTCGACGCACAAAACTAATGAAATGCGCAGTCTTTAACACTCTACTGAAACTGCAACTTTAGGTCGGTACACCCGAGTATGGGGAACCCGTACTATGACCTACAGGAAAATGACCACTGGCTACCTGGATATTAAGGCAACAGGTTAGGGGGTGGTTTATCTATACTGTTGAATATTGTTCATCTTAATTGGTTGGCGGTGACTTTGAATAAACTGGTTTCCTCAAAGGCTGCCGCACTGACTGGGGCATGACATGGGTTTGACAGTTGGCACTTTTCCGCAGGGAATATAGGTGCTTTTCCCTGTAGGTACTTTTCCCGTTGGCCATAAGACATGTACCCCGAGTATGGAAGTGAGCTTCACCTAAATTTTCCAACATGAATGCTACTAATACACAAAACAGTTTCTATTTTCTAAGCACTTTGGGTAGGGAAGACGATGGTTGGTGTTTTCACTACCCGTTTACCCGAAGAAAAAAAACCCGGTTCCTGAAATCGAGAATTGTAATTTCTAATTTAAATTCCCTGAAATAGGGATTTTTTTTAGTTGGCTGCCATGTGTTATGTTTTTTTAAGATTCTGCACCTGTTCTGCATAGTCTGAGTCAGCTGTTAGTTAGTTCTAGGCTTGTCTGGAAGGGTGCAACTGCAAGAATTGGAAGACAGAAGGCAAATGTTAGGAAATATTTAAATAAAAGTTCTGTGTGTGGCATTGATAAAGGAGGTGTCATTTGCAAGTTTTACAACAACAAGTATTAAGTGGTCAATGCCTCAAAGATGTTGGTGCATATGGAGCGGCTATGTACTAAATGCTACTGACAAAGGTCCCAGTCCCAGTGGCCTGAAAGATAAGGATCTTTGAAAGGAAACAGGCAACCACATCGATCGCCCATTGTGCTCAGCTCAGTGCTCACTCGCAGTCGCAGGCCACAGCTTCAAATTTAAAAAAATGCCGATTTAATTACTTTTAGTTTTTAAGAGCTTAAGGATCCCTCTACGTAAAAAAACGCAGACAATTTTCATTTTTTAACTAACTTATATCTCAAGATTGAAACACAAAATCGGAAATCTGAGAAATTATAGCGCTATGTTTTGGTCAGCCCTACACACTGGATGAAAAATTTACTTAAAGCTATAATCAGTATGACTGTGATAACGATTTCCTTAAACTACTAAGGAAATCATTATTACAGTCATACTGATTATAATGTTAAAAAGGCTACAATTATCATTCAGTGTGTAGGATTGTGTACGATTTCCTTAAATTACTAAGGAAATCGTTATCACAGTCATACTGATTATAACGTTAAATACATTTATCATTCAGTGTGTAGGGCTGACCAAACCACAGCGCTATAATTTCTCAGATTTCGCTTTTGTGTTTCAATCTTGAGATATAATTAAAAAATGTAAATTTTCTGCGGTTTTTTATGTAAAGGTATCCTTTGCTCTTAACCCTTAAGGACTCGCGTGTGGGTAAAAAATACCCAGAGCCAATGAAAAGGCTGATATCTTCGTGCCAAATTAAGCCATACCCTCCTCCCACCCTATACCTTCAAGTTGAACACTTGGTCACAGCTCCGCGTTTTCTTCACGCAGTTGGAGTTAGTCTCTTGTGCTGTGTAGGCGTTCGTTTCTGCTCTGGGTAAAAATTACCCACACGCGAGTGCTGACGTTTTATTTTTTGGCTAGTGCTAATTAAAGCGCTAATTATTATTATAGTCCTGTTTGAGAAAATCTTTATTATTATACCTTTTCATATTATACCTTTAAATAAAAACACTCCATAGTGTGACATAGCTCGCACAGAAATGGAAATAATGAATAAAATATAAATTCACGTATAATTTTACTTCTTTTTGCACATATTTTGAAAAACTAATATAACTCAAAAACAAAAAAAATGTATTTGATATAAAGAGTACAAATGAACAGGCACTAGTATAAGTAAGTGCCTCGTGCGACAAAAATGAAATCAAAGACATATAACGACTATTATACTGATTAGAATTCATGGGTAAAAAATACCCAGGTGCGAGTCCTAAGCTTATGAAAATAGGCGCGAGTCCTTAAGGGTTAAGCACTAATCTGTGATTAAGATAATAGCTTACATTTCATGTCTACAAGAATATTGTAGGCCTACTTGAGATCTATGATGTTTAATGTGTAGCCAAAAAAATTAAAATAATGCTTTTCAAGGCGTTTGTTGTAATATTTGGGCTTTTAACGAAAATTCCCTAAAAATTCCCGCTTGGGGGAATTTTCCTTGAAAATAAATTCCAGGAATTTAGGGCAAGAGGAGTAACGGAAGGGAGGAGATCAAGGAAAAATGAGAAGAATGGGAAGAAACAGTAAGAGGAGGTTGGAGGAAGGAGGGAATTTGCTAAGGAGGGGACAGGAGGAAGGAAGGAAGTTAAGAGACCCTCACCATTGGTAACCAGCCAACTGTGAGAAGAACACACAACAACAACCACAACATCACTAGACTACCCAGAATTGCTTCCTACGTACCTCCAATGAGTAGCCTAGGCCTAATCAAGATGGTGCACAGGCTCGCTGGGCTGAACGTTTCTATTGAACTTTGCATACAAAATATTGCCTAAGCCTAGGACTAGGCCTAGGGTCTAGCCTATTAGGGCCTAGGCCTATGACAATGTGCATCCTGCAATTACTTTGAACACTAAAGACTAAACAAGGTAATTATTGGCCACTAGGGGCTATTTACTCAATTGTTTACTCGCGGTTTATAGCAAATCTCGAAGCTTTATATGAGCTGGACAATGGATATACCTACAACTTTTTCTCTTTTAGCGCTTAGGCCAAGGCTTACTTCCTCGCTCATTTGTTTTCATTCTAGGTAGGCCTAACCAAGGACCCAACATGTGCATTTCACGAAAAGGACCAGTCTTGAGTCTCTAAGGGCTACGAATACCTAGGATGCAATGTGTATTAACAGTTAGCACCTTGTTGCTTGCGTCAACTATGTATATGCATTGCATAGCATAGCCTAGGCTAGGCCTAGGCCTAGTCCTAGCCCCAAGCACAACAAACGGTTGGACCCGAGATTAATATGCTATTGGGGCACTTAATAAATAAAATATAGAGAATCAAATTTACCATAATAGTTCGGAAGTTACGCTTTATTTTTAGTGCTACAATTCATACTATTATTGGTTACATATCATAACGAAATAAAGATTTTATTATTATTATCAGCATCTTACCTTCAAATCGCAAACAGATCCAAACGACGCCAAATGCCTACGAGATTTGAAAGGAGAAATGTTATTGGTTGGAAATAACCAAACATCAATTATGATTGGTTTATCTCAAATACCAATAATGCAAAAGAAGAACGTAAACAATACTGGCTAATTCAACGTCTCTCTTAATTTTGAATTGTAATAAATTATTATTTTTACTATTTCAAATTCAAATTAATTATTGAATGTTGCAAGTACAATTTTTTGCCGTTGGCAGTATATGGCTGGATAGGCTGGATATTCACTGGCCTAGCCTAAACTAGGGATTCTGATTTTAAAATAGCCTAGGCCTAGTTTAAAAAGAAATGATTATGTTTTGTTATCCAAAATAAGGTATTTAATGTGGTAAACATAATACATCATTTAAGTATTAACATACATTATAATTAGATAGTTTTTGTATTGACTAGAAATACTACTAAAAAAAAACTGGCGTGCTAGGGCGGCAGCACAAGCACATATCGGCAGCGCGTCTATCCGGTCGGTAAAGAAGTTTGTATAATTTCGTTTTCCGTATCCACAGCCTTTTTGAAAGTCTATTCAATCCCGGTTGACCCGTCGAGAAGGCTATGACCGTATCTATGGTCACGACATTTCGCAAAGATGGCGCTGATGTGTAAAAGGTTGGTATTTTTCCCTTCTGTTTTAATTAAATAAGGTAGGCCCATTCGCTTTATTATGGTAATGTGGATGTTTGTTTTAGATTACTTGGTCAAGCACAACTGAAGACATGTTTCTACCGTGGCCTGTACACTTCACAGTAAGTAGCCCTAAAGAGCATATTTTTCGAGGATTAGCTAGGAGGCCATTGAGTTTAAAATACCTTTTTAAACACAATGGCTAGGCCTAGCCTAGGCCCCTACCCAATGCCCTAGGCCTTTTCCGTTTTAATTTTGAAGACCTAAGCCATCTTGTGACATCCTCAGCCGTTGCACACAGACGTTTATCAATTAGGTATAACCCTAGGACTAGCCTAGGCCTAGGCTAGGCCAAATCTAGGCCTAGGACTAGGCCTAGCCTAGATCTAGGCCTAGCCTAGTTGTTGGTGCACAGGCCTAGTGGCCGATATTTACCAAAACTGCTTTAAAAGTCCTACTGTGTACACTAGGCCGTAGTCTCTCTCTCTCCCTCTCCCCTAGCCTAGGTAGGCCTAGTTTTCATAATTTTATTACAGTTAAAGCCGCATTCACAATCTTGTTTAGGCTAGGCCCTAGGACGTATTTCATATTTCATATTTATTTCATAGTTCACTGACCATTACAATGTAAGGGTGTACTCCTCTTGAGAGAGAGAGAGTGAATATGTACTTAAAACTAACAAGAACAAACATAGAAATTTAACATTTAACATTACATTTATAGCCTATTACATACGTACATATGATACAAACACATAATACATACATACATACATAACCACAAACATACATACATACATACATACATATAATAGTCTAGTCAGTGGCAATCAGGAATTCGTTAAGATTGTAGAAAGTCTTTTGAAGCAGGTAGTTTTTTAGATTGATTTTAAATGTTGCGACTGAGTCAGAATTTTTTATCTCAGCAGGGAGGCAGTTAAAAATTTTAGAGCACAAGTAGGCAGGGCTATGTTTGAAGAAGGCATGTTTGAAAGAGGGTATAAAAATATTTGAGTTAGATCTAGTCATGTGACTATGGTTCGAAGCGTTAAGGGGGAAAAGTTCAGGGTTAGTCCTAACAAAGGTGGCCGCAGTCATGACAAGTGTAGAGGGGAGAGTGAGGATACCAAGATTGCTGAAGTGGGGCTTGCACGATTGTCCCCTTGATATCCCAGCTATTATTCTAACAGCTCGTTTTTGAATGATAAAAATCCTATGTGCATGGTGCGAGGAGCCCCAGAAAATGACAGCATAGGAAAGAATGGAATGAATGTACGCATGATAAACAAGGAGTAGGGATGATTTGCTAGCAATCATTTTCAGCTTACGGAGCATAAAACAACCACTTAACAGTCTGGATGCAATATTGTTAATGTGGGGTGACCAATCAAGAGATTCCGTGATATTAAGACCTAAGATTTTGTGAGATATGGCCCCTGCAATGCTGTTTCCATCCAGACGAATGAGTGGACTGGAGGTTGGTTTTAAAACACTTGAGCAGAACTTGATATAAACTGTTTTAGACGTTTGAAGGGCCAATCAATTTTGTGAACAATATGAGGACATACAAGAGGCCCCAAGTGTGGCAGCTTGTATAAGCAGCTGATCAGTTGGCTTTGGGACAGATTGGTCATTGGTACATTGGTTGGTGAGCTTTGGGCATGTGAAAAGGTGGGTTGTGTCATCAGCATATTGTGAGAGGAAGCTTTTCACATATTCAGAGACAGAATCTATAGAAAGAATTTTAGGAAGATCGTTGACATACAGTAGGAAAAGAAGAGGACCAAGGACTGAGCCTTGGGGAACACCATTCTGTATTGGAAGCGGGTTAGAAAGAACTGATTTATTGGTTACGGAGGATGAGATTTTTACTGATTGGGTTCTATTAGACAGGAAAGAAGCAATCCAGCCGAGGGCCGGACCCATAATCCCCATGGACATAAGTTTGTTGAGGAGCAGCTGGTGATCAATGGTGTCAAAAGCCTTACTTAAGTCATAAAATAGTCCAAGAGCCTCATCTCCTTTATCAAGTGCAGAATATAGCGCAGAGAGGAAAGAGAAGATTGCAGTTGTTGTGGATTTCCGTGCGCGGAAGCCATGTTGGCTATTATCAAGGATATCATATTTATTAAGAAATGAAGAAAGACGGGAGTGCATAGTTAGTTCAAAGATTTTAGAGAATGATGACAGTAATGAAATGGGTCGATAATTGTTAAGGACATCTTTTTTTCCTTTCTTGTGGACTGGAATAATCATGGAGTGTTTAAGTATAGAAGGGAATGAGCTACAATGAAAGGATAGGTTGATGGCATGAGAAAGGGGAAACGCTAGCCATCTAGAGCATTTGGCAATGATAGCACCAGGGATACCATCGAGGCCAGAGGAGTATTTCGAATTAAGTTTTCTCATAACTTTAAAGACTTCAGTGGCACTAGTAGGGAAAAGAAAGAACGAATTAATTGGCCGTCTCGGAGTAAACAGAGGAGAGGTGGAACTTGTTCCAGCAAAGGTTAGGGACTGGTGAGATACGGGAGGGAGAACGTAACTGGATTCTTTAAAGAACACATTAAAGAGGTTGGCTACTTCAGTAGGATCATCAATTACATTATTATCAACAGCGAGAGAGATATTAGGCGACTGCTTGGAGGAAGAGGTCTCAGATTTGATGATTTGCCATGTAGTTTTAGATTTATTAGACGAGGTGGAAATTAGTTGGTCATGATACTGGCGTTTCGTAACTTTTATATTACGAGAATGGGATTTTTTCCTCTTATTATATTCTACCTTTAGATTAGTGTCAGAAGGATGTAGCTTACAGGCAGAATGGAGGCGGAGGAGTTCCTTTGACTCCGTACGAATCCGTTCTGTAATCCATTTGTTATGGTTTTGCGAGGAGTTGATTTTAACTTTTGTGAGTGGAAAAGCACTATTAAACAATGATAGAAATCGGTTATGGAATGAGAGGAACCCAACTTCAGCTGAGCTAGCATCGAAGAGAGTATCCCAGTGTTCCTTGTGGAGTAGAGTTTGAAAATAAGAGATGTTTTCATCAGTGTATTTGCGTTTGAATACAGTAGCATTTACATTTGGGATGGGAGAGGAGAATTGAAGGGAGATGGCCAGATGATCAGAGAGGCACGAGTCTAAAGTCTCAGTCTGAAAAGAGTCAGAGTCGAATGTGGTCAAGATGTTGTCAAGTAGAGTGGCACTAGAAGGTGTTATTCGGGTTGGGGTGGATATAGTGGCTGACATATTGAATGAGTTAAAGACATCCTGAAAATTAGTTTTAGGGGTGGATGGTTGAAGAAAGTCAATGTTGAAATCACCGCATACACAGATGTCTGCCTTTGGGTATTGATTGGTTATTTGAGTTAATACTGTCTCTAGTTTATCAAGAAATAAATGGACATCCCCACAGGGAGATCTGTAAATGGAGAGGATAATGATTTGTAAGTTGGGTAAAGCCCAAGCAACTGCAGTGCATTCAAAAATTTTGTCTATACAGTGACGATCAATTCCCAAAATTGGGGTGATGTCTAATTGGGGTTTAGAGAGAATAGCGACACCTCCATAAGATGTGTGGCGGCAATAGATGCCAGCGTTGCTATAGGGAGGGATGGAAAAAGAGATTGATTCTGGTAGAGAAAGCCAGTGTTCAGAGAGGCAGAAGATGTCTGGGGAATAATTGGAGAGGAACAATTGGGTCTCATCCATATTGTTTCTTACAGATCGTATGTTGAGTGACATGATAAGTGAAAGATGGGATTTGGAAGCTTTTAGGTTGGGTATATGTTTCCCCTGTTTTGTTGAAATTTTGAGCAAGATGGTAGGACTTTGTGATTTGTTTTGGATTGTCGCGGAGGCTGTGCTCGGCACAAAGTTGCTGGATTCGCCATATTTGTTTTGGATGAGGGCAAGAATAGAGTGGGGCAACTTGTGGATAGTTTAGATTGGGAAGTGATAACAAGGTTATTAGACAAAATAGGAGCTTCTGGCTGCAGCGAGGTTTCGGCGGTCAGGGGCTTTGCCGGGGTGTCGGGTCCAAGCTGCGACAGGGCCCACGAGGTCTCGTGCTGGGACTGGTTTGCCATCTCGGGCTGGGTGATGTTGTCCTGGGCACTCGAGGTATTAATCATCGATGTTGTGTAGACTTCCTCGGGGGTCAGCGCTGAGGGGGAGGTCTCGAGGATAGTCGCGACCGAGTCATCGCATGAAGGTCCAGCCGTAGCCCGAGTGTGCTCGGACCCCGAAAGCTGCACTATAGCCGACCGCATGCACTGGGCTAAGTTCACTGGGTCAGCAGTCTTCAACGCGTTGACGGCTAGCAGGTCTGGAGTCTCGGGCTCGTCCTTCGGCAGGGTATCATCCGTTTTGGCTGCCGTCGGCTGCGTTCCAGCGGAGACTTCCTGTTCGGGCGGCTGGGTTGGAGGTTGTAGGCCCACTCTTGGCACTGGCTGGGAGGCCACTGCATCGTCGTTTGGCAGAGCATACTTATCTTTGTCCAACGTATGGTACGTTACGGCGGTTGGCATGTCCTCAGCAGGCTGGGTCGGGGGCTGCTGGTTTGCCCTCACGATGGGCTCACTGTATATTAGGATTTCGATATCGAGATGCTGGAAGGTGTTTTGTAGTATAGACTTGATAAGGGGCCATTTGAAACCATCCCGACCACAGCAGATGCGGGGTATAGAAATTTGTTTGATCTTATGGAACTTGCAAAAGTCTTTGAGATGGCGGATCGAACTTTTAATATCTATCAGTCGTGGTTTAGAGTAGGAGGACTGTTTCGTGATGAGATAGAAAAGCATGCGGCCACCTTTGTGTAGTGTGGCCATCTCACCCACTGTCCTCCGCTGGTTCAGCAGATAGAGTCTGTTTCCAAATAACTTGAGAAATGTTTCGGCGATACCCTGGCTCATCTTGAAGTCACTACCAACGCAGTGCGCAAGTGGGATTGATATAGGACTATCAAAGAGATTACCTTGGATTTCAGTTATGGTTGCCAGGCAGTGTGGCAGTGATTTCGGTGAGGGATTGGCGATAGTATGGTTCATTCCATCAGGTTCAGGTACTTCTACTCTAGGGGCCGTGACTGGTAGTTGAGGTGGGTTTGTAATTTGTAACATCGCCTCAGGGTTAGGGGTCCAGTCTAGGGTGGCCAGGATTTCGCAAATCATGTTGTGAAGTTTCTTGTTGCCGTGGATACTAGGATGAAGTCCGCCTCTTGCTAGATCGGCGAGATGAAACCAGGCGTTCGACTCTACGTATAGAACATTTAGTAATTTGCAAACCCGTTTTATTGCATCGTTTACAGCTATCACTTTGTTGTGGGCTATGTCTCTGCGGAATAGCACACCAGTGTATGCAATTCTGGCAGATGGGAATGATTTCCGAACAGCTCGTAGGACTTGCTGGATTTCAACGGCTATTTGGGCACTCGTATTTGTGGCTAGAGAATTTGTGCCGTTGTGCAGGATTAACGTATTTACGGATGGGTCAGGTACCATACGCTCAATCTTCTCTCGAAGGTGGTGCGGTTGGGAGCCAGGGTATGTTAAAAGCTGGTATACCTTTCCGTTGAGTGAATGGCAGCCGTTAAAAATGGAGTCAGTGATGACCACGGCCGATGACCGGTGATGACCTAGGTTGGGCATGTCTTGAGTCATGACAGGTCTGCTGTAATAGCGCCGAGGCTGTTCTGCTAGCGGGGGGAAAGCTGACATTTCTGGGGTGTAGGTCATTGTGGCTGAGGGATTTTCGCCTACTGGAGTCTTATTGGAATGGGCCACAGATTCATTGGAGGCTCTACGAAGTTCCGACGGCTTACTCGTCCCCAGAGCTGGGGGGACTACAGCATGGCTAAGACAATGTGTAGACCTTTGCTGACTATCACCGTTTTCACAATTAGGCTTGGATTTGCTCTTGCAGCCGGCACTGGCTGTAAGTCTAGTGGTGTTGTTAGTGAGGTAAGACAGGGGTTCATATCTATTTCGGGTCTCAAAACCCGAAGGTTGAGGTTGGCCTACCATATCTTTACGTGTAGGTTTATTATTCTCAGTGTTCCTACTTCGGTTTCCCAGTTTCGTAAGCCAGGGACTATCCGGCCTGTCCGGCATCGGTTGTGGGGTTGTTGTTGTTCTTGCAGCCGCAGTATCACAGGTACTTGCACCATAGGTTGTTGTGATTGTTGTAGTAGGCCTAGTTTCTGCAGTCGCAGTATCACCGGCACTTGCACCACGGGGGGCGGGCTGGCTGTGGGAATAATCACTGTGTCGGTGAGGTTGAGCTTCCGGCTTCGAGAGCCTACCGGAAGTGACGACACTCGGTCTGCCTACCTCGCTTTTGAGGTTATGAGGGTCGTTTAAAGACAGAATGAGATCTTCTAGATGGCTTACTTTGTCCGTTAGCGCTTTAAGATAGTGTATTAAGACATCGTGAAGGGACTTACACACGAAATCGTTACCGCAGACCGGTCGGGATGGCGGAATATGCGCTGGCGTTTCAGACGTGGGTTCACAACAGCACGATGAAGCCCCAGGTCTGGGGCTAGGCAAATCACTATTTACGACGCACTTATGCCTGTCGCAACGCGAATTTGTAGATGCACACGTTTCACTGATTTGTTGTAGGCTCTGAGAATAGTTTCGGTGTAGTGGATTGCACAAATACCTGTTTTTATCAATATAGTACGCGGAGAGAGATTCACTAGACGACTGCACCGACGCCATCTTGCCGCCACGTGTCCGAATTAAAAGTCTAATGGTGAATTCACGACCTTGCATTGCGCTACGCAACTTTGAACTTCGAAGTCCTAGCAACCAATCATGAGCATCATCAGTGCGCGACTGTGCGATGCTGCAAACATTGTTCTAGTTCAACTTTCCAACGCAATAACGCAAAGCAAAGCCTTCTTGATCCTCGCGGCATGTATGATCCGGGATACTCGGTTTAAAGCACAGCCTTCTCGAACGTCGGTTCAATCCAAGGTCCGTAAATCCCCTGGCGGGGACTCGTCAAACTCCCAAGTTTTTACATTGAGGTTTACGAAGCTAGTCCTATTAAGGTATTTGGGTTTACCAAACCTCCGCCAGGAGATCGACGGATCTTGGCTTCAATCCACGCAAGGTCCACTTGATCGGAGATCAAGTAGACCTTGAATCCGCGGTTTGACCTGTCGAGAAGGCTGTAGTTTAAAGCAAGGTCGTGAACAGATGATGAAGTCAACGCAATGCAACGCAACAAAGTCCAACGCTCAGCGCAACGCAACGCAAGGTCGTGAATTCACCATAAGGTCTAAGTCTAGGTCTAAGTCTAGGTTTAAATTATTTAGCATGTTCTAATTCTAATTCTTAGTAGATTTCGGACAGTACTAAACCTATTGCAGAGCCACCTATTGGGAGAAATTTGACCTAGAGTTGAAGCATTGGTTCACAGCCTTCTCGACGGGTCAATCTGCGGATTGTACCGACGCCTTGGAGGTTAGGAAATGTAAAAGTATTCATTTCCCAGTAGTGATGCAGGTTTTAGGCTCTAGAGTGGGCCTATCACTGTTTACATTATAAAATAATACTAGAGGATAGAATAATACTAATATTATACTTAACTTACATTTCAATTTTCCGTCTTCGTCTTCTCGCAACTGCTTTTTTTCGTCCGCCATTATTTAGACTTATAACGAGCGTGCACTTTCGATTGCTAGGTCTAAACTTCGATTTAGACCTAGACTTAATGATTTCGGACAGTAGGCCCTACTTCATACGTCACCGATGATTGATGACGTCAAATTTAGACTTAGACCTAGAGTTAGCAATGATAAAGAGGAATTCGGACACGTCCCTAGTAGACCTAGGCCTAGTAGAACTAACCAAAATACCAAGACTCCGCCTCCAGGTGATGCCAAATCAAAATCAAAAACCAATTCAAATCATGTGATGTATCGATTGCTGATTGGATGTTACTAACACTCTGACCTTGAGGGACTAGGAAGTTGAACGTTAGTCAACTTTCTAAATCACTAGGCTAGGCATAGAGGACTTGTCCGAATAGTACCTAAATGACTTCATTCTTATTCTCATTCTTGATTTTTCGTCATCAATAGTCCATGACGTATCTAGTAACGCCCGAATACTGTCGCGCGGTTTGACGTCACTTAGAATAAGAACGTGAATTGAAAGTGCACACTAGATTTCATTCCGAAAGATGGCGGACGATGGGTCAGAACATATCTCAGTTAATTGTTAAGTATTTAAAGCCTGTGGCCTTCAAAAGTTACTACGATGTAATTATTATTAAATAAAATGCATATTTGATCTTACATTTTGGTTAAACATGTCGATTTAAAAAACAAATGTGGATCTGATGACGCGTTACGTCTAGGGGTGGGACGTTTAAACGTGGGAGTGGCTTTAAACGTTTGTACTTTTTACGCCTTGATTAAACGTGTGTACAGAAGTGTTCGTATAAAAGATAAGAAACAAATATTTTACAACGGAGCGTACTGCAGTAAGTAGGCTACTATTACAGTTTTTTCTAGCTACAAATTGTAATTTTACCCTTATATTTCGGAACTTTTTGGTAATTTACTGCAAAAGTAATTTTATTCATCTCGTGGCAGGGGATAGAGCAAATAAAATGTTTAAACGCGAGTTTTAAAAACGATTAAACGTTTCGGCTATTAAACGTATTTTTGCCCATCCTTAGTTACGACTCTAACCCTACTTAAAACAAGTAATGTCCGGCAGTCCGGCTCTCGTCCGAATTCGTGCAACTGGAGCGAGAATAAGAACAACACCAAGTATAAAGCGGGGTACACAATCGCCCGGCAACGGTAACGGCAACGGTAACGATAAAAGTTACTCCCAATGCTAGCTTATGGTATGACGCACAATAGCCTTCCCGTCTGACCTTCTAGCCCGGTAACGATAACGGCAAAGTTCGCCAAGATTTAACTTAACGTTACCATTCCCGTCTGTACGTTACCGGGACCAATCGGAATCAAGCGTCCACGGCCTGTTAAAAGTATTAGCAAATAGCCGAGCGTCTGCTTAACAGGCAATTGTGCATCGAATGCCTTCCTGTTTGCGTTTTATCGTTATAGTGACAGTTATCGTTACCGAGCAATTGTGCACCCCGCTTAAGAATAAGAACAAGAATGAAATCAAGAATGGTATTCACTATTCAGACACATCCCTAGTGACCACCCATTGGTGACCATGATTAACATGGTAATTTTCCCGATTGGGTCCTCGGTTTGTTTGCACAAATGTAGTCCGGGAAAGTACTTGAAACACCAACTAATAGATGAATTAATGTTAATTATTGACCCAAACAAGGTTTGTAGAAGCTACTACATTCAAAATTAACTTTTTCAATTATCTAAAATAGCGAATGTTCGCATTGTCGCCGTGATACCAACGTAAGGCCTACAAAAGTGAAATACACTGAAAGTGACTTTGCCCAACTGCCTGACATCCCACGCAAGGAAGAAGGTTATTGGGTCAGGTTTTGACAACGGCCTAGAACGCGCTATGGCCTAGGTAAGGCTAGAATCACGTACGCCTACTTTCGTTTACAACTCCAATAAATTACACCTAATAATTGTATCACTCAAATAAATTACACCTTCACATTGTGTGACCTTGTCCCTAGTTGGATTGTGCAGCAGTTCTGTGTAACTCTCAATAGTTGGCAACACTTCCGGAACGTCAGATGGCGATCAGTAATGACTGACTAATTTTCTTCGTTCTGTCATCTCGATCACTTGAAGCACATTTTCTGTAGGCCTACTTACAAACTTAATTTAAACATTAAAAAGCTGTTTAAATCAGCTAGCTAGTAGTAGGCTTAGGCCTACAATAAACCCACTAGATACTGTTGTAGGTGGAGGGGAGGGGGGGGGGGGTCTCAGGCTGGGCTTGCATTCTTGGGGGGGTTTGCAAGCTGCTGTTTCCCTGACAGTGTATACAGTACAACCTTATTATTACGTACAACTCCTTCGTTTTGATATTTAGTTGATGATAATGTAATGAAAGCGGCCCTTACATTAGTAAAACCGCAGATAATATATTATACACAAATCACAATGACGTTTTCCAATGGGCTGCACTCAGTGCGCCTATTATATTGTTGTGCACATAGGCGTGCGTACGGCCCAGGCCGGACCTAATGTGTCAACTTCGACCGCCATCGGAACGAAACGAAACATGGCTCTATACGGGCCACAAGATCCCATTTCACTGGAATGGGTCATTGCGTACGGTACTAAAATCGCGTTTTATGCCATAAAAGTTAATGCATCAACCGAAAAAAAATTCGCCATGGGCGAAATTGCTTCCGGCGGCTGGGGCTTCGGCCCAGACCCCAGTTGTACCGCGCCACCTCGTGCGGGGTCTAATGTTAGACACTGCGCACGCCTATGGTTGTGCATTGTTGTTTTAATCGTTGAAGGTGCACTCAGTGCGGTCCAGTGCAGCCATTAGAAAACGCCATTAAAATTAAATTTTTTCCTTCATAAAACAAACTTACTCATTTTTTTAGATTGGAAATTTACTGTCAGCTTACCCTCCACCTATCATAGGTAGCGTGAATAGAAATCATTTCAAGCATTTTACGACACATCTTGTTTTCCAGAGCAGAGAGAGATTTACTTGGAGCATTTTCTTAGACCTATCAGTTATTCTTGTAGCCTAAACATACAAATTCCCGACTCTGGGGAATATTCCCCAAAAATAAATTCCGGGAATTTATACATCCCTACCTAGGCATGTGCTATTTTAGATACAATTTTGTAGCCCTGGTGTGCATATATTTTATAAAATAATGCTAACTAGGCTTACTGTTTACTGTTAGTCACTGCTTATCCATCACAATTCATTATTTGATTTCAGGGTGCAGCGTGTGACTTGTAAGGCAGCTGACGATAAGAAGCCGGGCGTGTTGGAGTCTTATGATGAAAGGAATGCGCGTTTTCGACGACCTCAGTCACCACATCTTTCCATCTACAGTCCACAGTTGACCACCATTCTCTCCATTTCGCACCGTGCCACAGGCATGGTTTTAAGCGGATACGTGGTGGTTTTGGGACTTGGTAAGTTACTATTCGTTTAAAACAAAATTAATTGCATCTAGATGTTTGTATTTTTTATTACCAGGGCAGGATAGAAAGTCAGAAATAAATACTTGGGCCTAACCTATGTATTTCAAGAATTTCAAGTCACCTTTGATTAGATATGGTTATTTAGTTCTTGGTTGATTTGACTATTGCCAGCTTTGCCATGTCGTCTTGCATTAACTATGTTTGCAAATTGCAATGGTCGTTTTTTAATTTCTTAAAATGGAAAAATCTCTGAAAACTGATCCTGCTAGTGAATCCTGCTTACAGGAGGAACTGGATTTTAATTTTTTACTCCGATGGCAATTTTAGCAAGGAAGCGGGATGGTAACAGGATTCGTGTCAAAATAACAAGGGGGGAACAATAAAGATGGCTATTTGGGTTGGTTAGGTTTTTGTTCAGTTTATGAAAATTCATGTAATGAGCAGAATTCTAATGTAGGCCCTACTGTAGTAGGTACTTAAAGGAGAACCGAACTTTAAAATGGGGCACTGGTTTTTACTACTGCTGTACAGATTGAAAACTTGCAAAATATGTCGATCTTTTCCGCACATTCCTACGCGTTTAGAAGTTATCTCCATCCCTTTATCCCGCGGCGTTTGACTGGTGACGTAGCTCGTTCTTCCAGCGGCAGCGGCTCGGCTACCCAACCCTTACTATTTCATTCAGTTATACACTTGTCACGGTCGTCATTCTTTGATTCTTTTAAATTTTTAATTTTTTAGCCCAGTTCAGGCTAAAAACGCAGCACGATCTTCTAGGGAAGCATCTCCACCGAATAGGGGTGTTTGAGACGAGTACCTGCAAGCTGTGTGGAAATGGGGAGCAGGATAGGAGCCACCTGTTTGTATGTCCAAAACTGGCAGGGGAACGTGACGCAATGCCGAGCGGCATGAAGAGGGTGGAGAAAGAAGCGTGTCTCTACTGGTTGACCAGATCCAGCATGATGGCATAATAGCCAAATGTGGGCATTTGAGAAGAAGAAGAAGAAATTGATAAGCAAATACACCCGTACCAGTTTGAGTCCCAGTAGACAGATAGTGAAGTGAAGATTCAGATTTAGGCATTGAAATTGAAGACGAACATTCTGAAAATGCGAAATATATTGGTAGACATGGAACGTCCATTTGGTGTTTGTGATCGAAATGCTCTGTTATGCAATCTGACCACGAAAGTTTGTGTTGCCAAGAAAATGATATCATAGGTAAAGTGTGCAAGGACTTTCAATGTATTATTCTAAATCTAGCATTTCAAAATATAATAGTTTCAGTAGACAATTTAAATATGGCAAGGCATCAATTAATTACAAAAACAACTGATCAGCGTAAAAAACGTACTGTTACGGTGGATGTATCAAATAACAATCTGTGGAGGTATTTAACATTCAAACAATTTGTATTATGGATTAATTGATGGACTTCAATTGGAAAGAGTAATACAAGTTATCCCATCTTGTGTCGTAATGAAAATAAGGGAGTGTTTTCCTGCCAAGAACAGAGTTTATGTTAGATTTCATCTGTTAAAAGTTCTATTTCAGGCTCAAGTATTGTATCAAGAGGTTCTGTGTCTTGTCCAGATACCGACAACCCTCGAAAATTCCACTCGCCAGCTCGCCATTGGCGAGTGAAAAAATGTTAATGGCGAGTGGCTCTCACTCGCACCATTAGCAAAACTTCAAATGTCCCGCCCGCTGTACCATGCGCCAGGCCTCCGCGCAGTTACAGATGTCCGCGAGCTCCCAACTTCTACCGAAATAATTTGTGTTGTGGGTGATCGGTCTTTGGTTATTATGTGCGGTTAACGGTGTTTAGGCGGGGGGGGGGGGGGGGGCGGAGGGGGTTGGTTCGGGCAACACGAAGTTGTGGCGCCTGTGACCTTCATAGACCCGAACAAAGCTGACAGGCGACGAGGCTCTGGAACACGTAGGATGTAACTGTCGATAACATCTCCAGCATTGACGGAACAATGCCTAAGTATACGTCAAAACGAGTTCGTAATGAAAAATGGCAATATGTATAATAATTCAAATTAGTGAAAGGTGAAACACAAAACAACCGTTTACTTGTCTACGCGATCTTTTTTTCTGCCACTTACAAGGTTGAATGAATAGAAAGAACTAAAAGGCAAACACAGCGAGCGGGTGGCTTGCCGTGGCTACAAAATATAGCGCTGTCTCAGTCCCTTTGTAGCTCATAGACATTTGCGTGCTCTCTCACTGCTTCACTCGCTGGCCAGTTCACCTAGCCCCGACTGCCGGCGACTAGTCTATGCAGGATCGAGGCGGTCTGAGGTTCCGTCGAGCTGTGATCGTGTAATTCCGCATTTTAACTGTTGGAGGTTTAGCTGTAGGCCTAATTTGAAAATCTACAATTTGTAGTACATTTTCGTGATTTGATAGAGAGCGGCATTCTATTGATATTTTAAACCCCATAGTCCTTCTAAAAGCTTTACTACCCTGAACACTGTGACGACCTTTTTCTGCCAATCTAGCCACTTGCGAACACAATAGCAAACATGATGTTTTAGAGTGCTTTCTGTGGGTTACCCTCTACCAACTCACGAAGCAAACTTATGAAACACCATGAATAGACAAGTGTTAGTACGAATCACCGTTCGCTTCACACTCTCTGTAGTGCCTCTAAAACGCCATTTAAATATCACCAGAAAAAAATTTTGCCTGCGGCGCTTTTTGGGGGGGGGGGCCTTGCCCCCCCTCCACCCCCCCGCGGTTCGAAGGCGAGTGGCCAGTCATTGTTGGCGAGTGCACCTAACCACGAATTTTCGAGGGTTGGATACCGATACCGGTTACATTGATGTTGACGAAGACAAAAGGTCATACTCATCTACTTGTTTCTTACATAAATAACGCGACAGTTGTAGAGTTTTGGGGGATTTTTCACATGGCCCTGTCAAATGTTGCGTCGGTATTGCAGTACGGTTTAGTTTAATAACTATTTTTGATTCAGCCATTACTTTGGCTAAGATCAGACTCGTCAAAATCTTCAGTTACGAAATGTCTAGCACAAAGACGTGCGCTGCACGTTGGAACAAGTTCTCCCTGTGTATTCTATCGCACCACACAGAAAATCTCTTTGACGATTTGTGTCGGCTAGGAAAAGTACGAACCGAATATCCACTCCCTCAGTTAGAAGTGCAATAAAACACAGCACATTGGCATATGAAATTATGTGTATAGCTATGAAAAGTTATTTATAAATAAATGATAATGTGTATCTGTCACGCGCTCATCCCCTACTGAAACTCACTGCCGGCGACTCGGACCGTGATGTAGGGGCTCGACACAAAACATCCGACAAACAACAAGGGCACGGGCTAAGACAAGATCGGAACATGCCATTCTGCTAGGATTGCACATATGATATGTGATCCATCAGTAGGGACGGGCAAATACGTATAATAGCCTAAACGTTTAACCGTTTTTAAAACTCGCGTTTAAACGTCTTAACGTTTTATTCGCTCTTTCCCCTGCCATGAGATGAATAAAATGACCTATGCAGTAAATTACCGAAAAGTTCCGAAACAAAGGGTAAAATTAAAATTTGTAGCTACAAAAAACTATAATAGTAGACAAGTACTGCAGTACGCTCCGTTGTAAAATATTTGTTTCTTATCTTATATACAAACACTTCTGTACACACGTTTAAACGAGGCGTAAAAAGTTCAAACGTTTAAAGCCACTCGCACGTTTAAATGTCCCATCCCTATCCATCAGTCTACAAGGACGTGCAAAGTTCAAATGTAAAGTTCAGTTCTCCTTTTAGTATTATCAACCACTCGAACCCTCGAGTAGTATTAAGATAACATTAGATACTGGTAGCAAGATTTAATTATACTTAGTAGCAATTTTGAATTACGATGGACCACTAATTGAATTGGTTGTGTTACAGGAGCTTTGGTGTTGCCCAACGACTTCCCTCACTACTTGACCATGGTTGAGGATTTGCACCTGCCTCCAGTGTTATTCTCTATCGCCAAGTTTGGGATTGCCTTCCCGTTGTGTTACCACTATTGCAACGGAATTCGTCACTTGCTGTGGGACATGGGGAAAAATCTTTCCATCAAGCAAGTCTACTTAACGGGTTACATCATGTTACTTTCTTCTATTGTCTTGACCGCCATTGTAGCTGCCTTGTAAACTACACTTTTTAATTATTTATTACGTACGGTACTTCGCAGTGGTAGTCTCGGTGACATTTTGTAGGATAAAGCATCAATCGAGGAATCTCATTGGTGTTGCATCAATCAATGTTATTAAAAGTCTCACCACCCAAAAACCCAGTACTAGAATTTAATTAACTGCTATTGTTTTAATAAGAATTTGTCTTTCCTTAACATTGTATTGTAGGCTGGTTATTGATTGAATGTTGTAAAAATGTAATATATTTATGAATAAATTTATTGTTTAATACCAGTCCAACAAAAAGTATTGAGAACCAGTAATCACATGGTCGACAAAACGGTGGTACATGATAGTATAAGGGCACCTAGTACATACTACATAAAACCAGTTACAATACTCTGATCCGTGGTATGTGATGTATGCCTATTATAATGCTGATCGATGGGCAAAACTATCAATGTTGTATTGATCAATTCTATTTGATTTAGGAAAATATATACAGTATTTGGATTAATGATTAAATCTATGATTTGATAACAATTACAAAATTGAAAATACTAGTCTTTCTCCAATGCTGGCTGAGATCTTGAAGACAATGAAGCTTTTTCCACAATTTAATTCCACTTGTAGGTCTGTTGAAGTGATTTTACATAATGGTATTTAATGTCTATCCTATTAAATTATTAAACTGATTTACAAAGGTGGACAAGGAGATAATATTAAATTGGTTGATTACCGCGGAGCCAACAGTGGATCTGCTTTCCGTCTTGTCAGCTGCTAACGGTAATATTGGGTTTGCATCGTGCAATTGTCCACTGATACATTTAGGTCTGGTTTCTCCAAACTTAGTTTCAAGATTAGTCGTTATTCGGAGATTTTCCATGAGGAACATAGCGCCTGCTGAAGACACCTAGTCATTCTTATACGTATGTTTATTTCATCTTTCCGAAATGTTTTATGGAGTGTGTTTGTATTAGGTTTTATATCATAAATTTAAACAAAATGAAAATGCTACAATTAAATTGTTAGCTATGTTATTATTATTCAAAATTATTGTGTGAGTTGATCCCAGATTCCAATCCAACAATACTGTATATCAAAGTCATTGCATCTTTTAAATTACATGTCCGGCTGTTTTGAAGGTAAAAAGGGTCCAAGAAACTTACGCCTAGACCCCTTGTATGCTGACACAATCAGTGCTTTGTCCGGAATTCCAGTTGAACCAAGTTGATAACCCTAGTCACACTTCCCTTGATTAAAAATAACAAATCACACTAATCTTCTAATGAGTTTGTATTTATGTCATCGTTTAATATTTTAATTTTTACATTTCATGAACATTTCATACTTTTATTTTCAGAAAACCAGTGAATAATCGGTTACACACCACAGATCATATTAGAGCAGGGGTCGGCAACTAAATTGTGTATAGTGCGGAGTGCCACGGCTGCCACCTACCCGTTCTGCGTAATGTACATGGGGCCACAGGTCCAGGCCACTTCTAGTGCGAGAAATTACACCCCTGATCTTGGGCCAATTTCTTAAAAGTTGGGCTCGCGTCTTGTAAAATATGCTTAGAACGTCCTGCAAGTGGTTATCGGTGATAATTTAATTTAAGTTTTTACCTGATATTGTTCAAATGTACGTAGGTAGATCCTATCATAACGCACATGTGGACCGCAACTTTACTTAATCCTCAATAGTTCTGTTTTGAATTTGTTGATACATATTTTGCCTAAAACACGTGTGGGCGTGTCCAGCGGCAGACTTCAGTGGCGAGCAGCATATCATAATTATCCAAGAATTCTCTGAACTCTCAGTATTCAGTATTGCAGAGACAAGAGCGCTTTTATAAAATATCAACATATCCATACATAGGTCTACATATATGTCTAATCACGGTAATGGTTGAAGTTTAAAATATTAACTTGAATTTTTCTAGCAGTGGTGGAAACTAGGAATAATAATTGCAATTTCCTTATAAATGAATAAATTAGTGGAGGGCCACAAAAATTAGCCCCATAATTAGCCCCGTACATGGCCCGCGGGCCGCCTGTTGCCAACCTCTGTATTAGAGACCCAAGAAAACAATTTAGCAGTGGCGTACAATACACGTAGAAAGTGTAGGCCGGTGTAGGCTAACGAGTAGTAAATTCAAAATCTCAGCCGGGCGAGCTATTCAATTATCGATTTATTGATTGTCGATTCGGGAAGACTGAATCGATTCGTTGATCTAGTGGTTAGCATCCCTGCTTCCAATGCAGAAGGTCCTGGATTCAAATCCTGGTTCAGGCAGAAGTTTTTTAACTTCTATTAAGGATTCAGTTCCATTACTTCTTGTCTTAGGAATAAGTAAACGGTGACTTTGGAGCCATCCTAGCAACGAAGCACTCAATAAATTCAAAGTTTTTCTGAATTGGCCTTGTTGATTCTGACATGTGTCCCCAGGTGTTCGCACTGCCCAATCACTCATTCATGTGTTTCGTATTTGAAATATCGATCTTTAATTGGTTATCGCTCACTCGTCGATGGTGTTTGGAGTCTACAGGGTTGGTTCAGTCGCTTTAAATTAAAGTCCCCCACTAAAATCAGTTTTGTTACTGCGTGGGTAGACTCTAAATGTGAATTTATTTATTTTTACTTACCTGCAACCTGCAAATTTCATTTGGATGTATCCGTCTGAACAAAATATCACCAAGGAAAATGTCAGCTCAGGTTCAAAATAAAAACCAACATATTATAGTCGCTAGATGCAGTCCTATCAGCGAGTTACTGTCATCCAATTTACAAAATACTACACAAACTTTTTAAGATGGCAAGTCAATAGTGTTTACAATCAATTAGGGTTTATTATTTCTTTTCAATGTTACCAACAACTCTCAAATTTATCAGCTTTGATCTCACTTTGAAGGTAAGCTGTGTGATCCTATTCCAGCACTCAAGTACCCCAACTGACTAGCATCTATCAAGTTATCAACATAACCAATTTGGCAAATAGGTTCTTCTTCAGCCAAGTAAAACAGCTATCTTTACAAATGTCATCACTATCCGTGCAATAGACCAGCATGAACAATCGCCGACAGAACATGTTATTACTTTTAATTCAACTATTCCCCTAACGTGCTCCACTGTTTTGTGGCTCCTCAAATCTAATTTACAAAATTGATGGGCCACATATATTGGATAAAAAAAAAAAATATCTACCAAAAATTGTGGAGAGTGAAAAATATATTTCTCACCTACCCTTGAAGTTAAAAGTTGCAATTGATTGGATTGTATTTACACTATGTACACTGGGTGTCATGTACACTTGCTATAATGGTTACTCGACAGAAGACGTGAACAAAGATTACTGAGTGGAGAAGATGTTTATCGCCATGTTAAAATATCTGCGCGAGTTTTTTTGAAATTTTCTAAGTCTCGCCACTAGTTTGAATTCTGACCGCAAGGAGCGCTAGCCCTGCACGTTTGACCAAGGTCTACTAAATCCCCTGGCGGCTACTAGCGAACTAGTAGACCTTGCGTTTGACTTCGTTACCGTTAAACAAGGTCTACTAGATCGCTAGTACGTGCCAGGGGATTTAGTGGAACTTGAGTTTTAAACTTTTGGAAGAGCGACTCTTGCGGTGAGAATTCGACTACACGTCGGACTTAGACAATTTCGCTCAGACACGCGCAGACGAATTCCCATATGGATGAAACATCTTCTCCACTCAGTTATCTTTGACGTGAACTAGAGGGAACTGGTCCATTCCAGAGCAAAACCATTCAACCAAAGCCCAAACTTTAATGCGGGAGGTCACCGGTTCGATACCGGCAGTCCAACTGAAGGAGTCACATCCTGTACATTGTACATGGACAGAACAAACTGGACTCAAACAAAAATTGCAGTACGGTAATTTCATTCATTTTCACTTGTTGACTTTGGTTATCAAAATAGGTGTTGGCCTTGGAAAAGAGTTGTGTGATAGTAATTAAGTTCTTCGATACTCTCTTGAATGTCCATTAACGCTCGATGGCCATAATCTTTAGCAGGTGCTCTAGAATATGTCCCCGGGCACCAGCGGCGACATAACTCTTTGACTGTCGATACGTCAATAATGCGGTGGTGCAGATGTGCGTCAACCAGCGGCATGTGGCAACGCAGGAATAGTCTGTCCATATAAATGGAATTGCCAGCCAAGGGACATAATCCTGCAGGGACATGCAGCTTCAGAAACTCGAGGATTTGTTGTTCGGCTTCTTTGGTGGTCACTTTACTCCTTCTACAAGATGCTGTAAGACCAGACTGAAAGTTCAAACATATTTCAAGTGTTACAAATTGCTGTTGTTGTTGTTTGCAAAACTGATATGTTTTGTTAGATCCTGAGAGCTGCCAGGAAAGTCTTAAATTCTAATTTCCGACCTTTGAAGTTGAACAGTTCAGCCTCGCTAAGTAGGCAGCTAAGGGTAGACATTTCATCTTCTTGATACACTCAAATCATAATGCTGAGTTGTGGCATAGAAATAGAATTATGTCCCATGAGGCAAGAACTAAAAAGATCTGGACTTAGGCTTTTAAGTTTTAACAGTTTTTTTATGTTTCTCTCTCAATGATACTACTTTCCTTTGGTAAATGGCTAGGCCTACATTTTTGTTGGTGAAGGAGTGCCGGGTGGGTCGAACAGATCAAAAAGAATCGCATAAATAATAGTAATACGTACTGTTGAAGCTAATTTACCAGGCCAGGTGGAACATATTGGTTTTGTTTGTGTACTCATATTTGTTGTTTTTCAACAACCCTGTACAGTAACCTCTTCATTTCCTTGTACGTAATTCATCTTTTCACTTAACACTCAAAACCCAAAATAGAAATAAATTTCTAAAGCCCTTGCTGACCGCCCAAAGTCGCCACTCTTAGTATCCGATATGATGAGATGTGAAACATACCTTCCCATGGTGTTTCGTACACCACTCATTCATTGAATCGAGTATGTGGTCCGAGAGATGTATGATTAACTCTGGGCCCTGAGCAACTGTGTTGAGGTTTTCGTCTGTAACAATGCACGCTACTTCCATAATGTGGTCCTTTAAGATATCAAGTCCCGTCATCTGAAAATATAGTGAATAGACATTGAAAATACACGTGTGGAACTAACAAGAGATTGAAGAAAACATCCAAGAAACACTCTTCATAATATACTGGACTGTACTGCTACTCATGTACTGTGTCAACGAATATAGCATGTGTATATGATATGCAATGAGTAACTACTATAGCAATAAATACTTTAATTGATAATGGATCTAGAGCGTTAGTCAGCCATTGTGGTAGAAGGGGGCTGTACCATGTAGAAATAATTTTGAGTTAAATAACTAAAATTAAATTATATTTTCAATCATATACTATAGTGTGGTTTAGCCTATTTCTTGATTCACCTGATTGGTCATTTTTAAAATAAGAATGTTTTTATTTTTTTAATTTTGAAAGATATTTTAAAAAATCTAAACATTGATTTTTGGAAAAATTTTGAGACTAACGTTAATATTAATAATCATAACTTTAACTTTTCTTTAATTAATTGCACTAATTTGGATTCTCATATAGGCTACATAGGTCTACAGCACTAGGGCTGGGATAATTAAACGTTTAAATGCCCGTGGCTAATTAAACGTTTTTTATTGTGAAATTAAAGGGCAAATTGTATTACTGTTAAGTTTCTTCTTTCCCACCCATTTTATTGAATGTTTATGCGTCAATACGAAAGCTCATCCAAAATTATGTCGGGTAATCCCAGCTCCACTTCCCCCCTAAACTTAAGCAGCAATCAATTATTACCCTCTTTTTATGATGGAATGAGCATATTTCAGAAAGAATGAATCTTGGAACAACTTCTTTTTTGTTAACCGTCGCTACCCTACATGTAATATTGGCATTTACGCATTTTATTTCACAGTATAAACGCTTAGTTAGACCATTAAACGATCTATCCCACCCCTATACAGCACTAATTTTTTAAAAACATATATAGGCCTGTGTGTAGGCCTAAGTAGGTAGGTTAATCACAAGTTACGTAAATCCCCTAGCGGGGGCTTGTCGAACTCCCAAGTCAGGTCGTCGCATCCATTTCCACAATGTTAAAAATCACAAGTTATTCAAATAGGAGAATCATCCAGCAAAACAAATTAATTGGTCCGTAAAAAACAATTCTGGCTCAAAACTGCACTACTGGGTATATCAAATTGAAATAAGTTAATATTATGGGCCCCTACTAGTCTTTAGCCTTTTGCCCTAGCCTTTTGACCTAAAAGTTAAATTCTAATAACATTTACATTGAGACAGTCAATACCTCGTCCAACCATTCATTCCAGCCAAATGTATAGGTCCCTACTAGTAGGGGCCTATACGTTTTAAAGTGTTGAAGTATTCTGAAATCAAATTGTACATAATAAATTAGTAGTAATAAACCAGTTTTTGTAGTGGGTGCGAGAATGGTGATTTGACTGATTTTCCTGCCCATGAGAAGCAACCTGTGCCAGACGATTGACAGACCTTGGGCTAATCACTAGGTCTGTTCGTTCTGTCTACTACAATGTGCGACAGCACTACAAAAGCGTTCGTTCTATGGGAGCAGGCGCTTTGGTAGTAAGTTGGCGCTACTACAAAAGTGTTCGATTACGAAATGGTAGCTGCTACAACTCTACTGAAAGTGCTCCTACTCGAGAGGTGGAGCGCTTTCGGTAAAGTTGTAGCAGGTTGCAAAAAGGCGCGTAATTATGGATGGAGAAGTGTGCAAGATTGCTTGTGGAGAGAATGGCCCAGAAATAGTGGATGTCCATTACATATTTCATAGTCCAAATGAGTCTTATGCTTAGTATACATTTTAAATTTATATAAATAGTGTTTTCTACACTCTAAGGACGTGTCCGAATTAAAAGTCTAAGGTCTAAGTCTAAGTCTAGGTCAAAGTCTAGGTTTAAATTATTTAGCATGTTCTAATTCTAATTCTTAGTAGATTTCGGACAGTACTAAACCTATTGCAGAGCCACCTATTGCGAGAAATTTGACCTAGAGTTGAAGCATTGGTTCACAGCCTTCTCGACGGGTCAATCCGCGAATTGTACCGACGCCTTTGGAGGTTAGGAAATGTAAAAGTATTCATTTTCCAGTATTGATGCAGGTTTTAGGCTTTAGAGTAGGCCTATCACTGTTTACATTATAAAATAATACTAGAGGTATGTATATAATAAACTTAAGTAACATTTCACTTTTCCGTCTTCCTTCTCGCAGCTGTTTTTTTTCGTCCGCCATTTTAAGACTTATAACGAGCGTGCACTTTCGATTGCTAGGTCTAAACTTCGATTTAGACCTAGACTTAACGATTTCGGACAATACTTCATACGTCACCGATGATTGATGACGTCAAATTTAGACTTAGACCTAGAGTAAGCAATGATAAAGAGGAATTCGGACACGTCCAAAGCCTAGTGTATTGTCCCAAACCTCTCACCAATGAGTTGGCCTAGGTATAGGCCTAAGCCCTACTGTAAATAAAAATTACTCTCGCCTTTCGAGTATAATAGTGTGATACTTGGCCTGCAGGGACATTTTAATACTATTATTCTATTCAGTAGCTCTAGGTTGATGCTGGTATCTCAAGGTAATTGAGAATTAATTTGCCGCGCAACACAATCTGCTACTAAACCGTTCGTTTTTATAAACTACTCCAATGTGCTACCAACTCCTATGACGTCATATGCCTTTGCTCCAACTCGCCTCCTGCAGTGCGACTGCTACTACAGAACGAACAGACCTATAGCAAACAAATTTTGATTTGTTTAGTTTTGGGAACAAAATTAATAGTCAGTTCCTTGCAAGGTGTACAGTATTAAATTAAAGCTTAGAAAACAACCAATTAATTGACATGACGCTTTAAGATTATTTAGGACAAATTTAGTACCTTTATAGACTATGGATGGGACTAATTTTTAATAATTTACCTCCATATCCATCCACACTATACGATCCTTAGGACTATGTTGGCTGACTTCACACATTTCGGTGCAATTGGGTTGAACCTTTTTCAGAGAATAATCTAGCAAAGAGAAAAAACCATAGTTTAGGTAGGCCTAAGATATGATAAAGGTGGGTTGTAGGGATGGGCAAAAGCATGTATTTATTTGTGTATTTGGCATTCAAAGGACATATACATTATAGTGTTGGAATTTTCAGTGACATGAAAATTTTGCAGAAAATTTTCAATTACGATAATCCACAAGTGTCCTAGTTGCTTTTCAATTCAGTAAGTAGTATGTACGTACAATACAGTAGTAAGTTTAGGTTTAATAAAACCCATTTTTTGAACTACAAACATCAAGTTATAAGACAACACTAAATATTTTTTCTTTGAAAATTTTCAACAAATCAAAATTTTCTGAAAATTGCCAACACTATAAATACATGGTACGGATATCAACAAATACTCATTACCCTCCCGATGCGTAAGGGTACGGTTCCAACTTTCCATTACCCATTACTAATAATTACCCTACCCGACTTTTTCCTTTGGCAAAAAAAAACAACATAATTGCGCCGTCTTCATGCCTTGTCCAGCATGCAAGTGCGGACTACGACGTCATACGCCCCACAGAACGACCAGTGTTCTTGTTTGGGCTTGCGCATTGTACATTGTGGGTATGTGGGGTGGGTGCTTTCCAATGCTTTTAGTATAGGCCTATCCATGCAATTTTCTGAATAATTTGACACCCATGATAATAAAAATATATTATGCTACCCAGGTAATGCGGATACTAGGCACGTATCTGAAAGCCGGCTTTGTCGTTGCTAAGTCTAGGTGCCGTGCAGATCCAGATATGATGCTATCATCAACAAGCAATGGCGTGAGGGTAGGTCTAGCCCTGCACATTCTTGATGACGTCAAATCTGGATCTAGAACTGGACTTAGCAACAACAGACGACAGGTGGGTGGTTAGAGTGTTTATCAAGGTAAATCTAGGCCTAGGTAGACCCTACTTAGTATTCCGCTCCCTTGGTAAACGTAGTTCTAGGCTAAACGTAGGGTAGGGCCTAAATGTAGTCCTAAACCTAGTATACGTTTACTCCTAAGGTTAATCGTGAATAAGCCTTGCTGTAAGACCTTGAAATACCAATGTGCGACGAATTGGAGAGGCTCTACTACATAAGCATTCTGCTGCTGCCTACCATACCAAAGACGCAGGTACGTTTCGCAAACTGCTGTTTGGCAGGACACATAACCTCACAGTTACATGATTGCATTCCCAGGCTACGCCTCTTAGGCCTAAATTATACTGTTTCCTTAGCTAAATACATAATATAGGTCTAGTGATCCTCCTGCTAGGCCTAGGCTAGGCCTAGGCTACATATGTAATGTACAAATCTGCCACTGTGTGCAAACACACCTGCTGATAAGTAAATAAATTAAGTCCCAATCATACTTACTTTTTACACTTAAATAAAGTCGAAGCTTTTTAGGGTTTTCAAACGACAAAACGTAAGGTGGTAACCTACCAAAAAGGTTAATTACTCTTTGAGTCAACATAAATAACTCTAGGCCTAGGACTGGCTAAACAAAGACAGTTTTAAATGACAAACATTAGTCGAACATAACCCTACTTTTAAAGTTCGATTGCGCATTAGAATTACCAACTACGGAAAGAGAAATCAGTCGTCCGAGTTTGACCATTTGACCCCCGAACATTTTTGTTGTTGTTGTAGAGGGCACCCATTGGAAAACACCCACATGGGCGATAAAGTAGTAGTATATTTTACCGACCTCAGACTACAGGAATGAGACCAGGTTTGAGGTTAAGTTAGCCCAAGACAAACTTCGGGCTTTCTTTAAGTGTACAATTTGGTATACCTACCCAAAGGAAATGATTAAGATCTAATGGCAAATTGAACTTGACCAGAATCGATTAGGCTAAAACATTAATTAGGTAAGTCTCTACTCTAGGGCTAGGACTGGACCGCGGCTGTAGTGTAGGCCTAGGCTAGGCCTAGTAGACATTAACAATGTAGGCCTATATTTGATTTTAATTAAATGTCTTAACCTTCAATACATTGAAAAATTAGGCCAAGGCCTAGGCCTAGCCCAATAGCCTTAAAATTCCAAGCCTTGGTCTAGGCCTATTCAAAATTAGTTTCAAGGTAGGCCTAGGCCCTACTCCCTAGGATGCCTAGGCCTAGCCTAGCCTAGGCTAACCTAGGGGCCTAGGCCTCTATGTTTATTCTGTGTAGGCCTACTTTACAGGTCGGCAGACCCCTGCCTAAGACAGGCCTCAACAACATTTGTCAGCATCGTGAACATAATCGGGATCACGATTGCAATCATAATCGTAGAAAAACAGCCCGTCCACAATAGGCTAGATACTTTTTAAAATCAAATGCGCATTGGCCTACACTCATATATCGGTTCGTATTGCAATAAATATTATGTTAGCCGGTGTTAGGAGCTCTTGAAGTGCCCTAGAATCCTGGTGGCTATAGCCACCCCCTGACCTAACTTAAGTTGGAAACAGGAGCCAGATATATATATATATATATATATTAAACTAGGCCTAGGCCTATAACAGATATTGGCCTATCCATTATCGAGTGCCTACCGGCATATTTACAAAATTGATTATAATACAGGTTAGGCTGACGACGGGTGAGCACTGTCATTGCAGTCAGCTTTCAGCTCGCCGATCCAAGTTTGCTCCGGCCGAACAAGTAGCTACCTCCCGTAATGTATTGAATGTAATGCGCGAAATAAACAGTGAAATAAATATGCCTACTCTAGGTGTCAATGTTTGCCATTGTTCTAATTTGTTCCTTTGCTCGTCAGTCATTTACAAAGTCGGCTTATCTATGCTGCATTCCACAAAGAAGATCTTAAGCATCAAACTTTATGCTGTTGAAAAGCCAACACAAATTACTCAGACGATGAGGTACGGGATCACCGGCATCCCAAATTGTAGAAATATGAACACATTTCCAGATTGCAATCCGGATTGCCACATTACGATTTATTTGTGAACGGCGCCGTAAGAACCAAGTTAGTTAGCCTAATTCTTTCACCATCACCGAATTACGATTACGTTGATGATGCCGACAATTGTGGTTGGGCCTTTAGAAGAAGGGCACACCGATAGAGGTGGCTCAGTGGTAAAACGCGAGCCTCTAATTCGTGAGGTCACCGGTTCCATTTTGGCCACCGACAATCCTGACTGATGGTTTCTTCTGAGATTTTTTTCAGTCATAAAGGCGAATGCTCGTCCTAGGTTTCTACTAACAGCCCTTAAGCATTCTTTCTCAACTATGCAAACACACTGTAGGCAGCTGAAGATAAGGTGACCATATGTACTCTTTTCCCAGACATGTCCTCTTTTTGGCACTGTATGTCCGTGTCTGGGTTCCTTTTTCTTGAACTGGAATACGTCTGGGTTTTCCCCTATTTTCAGTTTTTAACTAGATATAAGCATTAAGCACCAAGAACTGAAAGTAGGTAGGCCTAGGCCCATCTAAAAAAAAAAATTACCTAGTTATTTTATTACATAGCCCTAAATTATATTTTCATTATGTACTATAAACAACATGATAAACAAACAACTGATATATATATATATATATATATATATATATTAACTCGTAGGTTTTCGCGGCAGTCAACCCGAAAAATCTCAACTATCATATACTATACTATATATCATATAGGTAGGTAGGTAGGTAGGTAGGTAGTTTTTTATTTTTCACTTTTTAAAAAATTACATTACAAATTATGTGTATTGGCCCCCAAAGAGACATGTGTCTAAGTTTAGTATAAGTTTAGGCCTACTTTGTTGTGTTTCAGATCAATATGAATAATCTGCAAGGTGCTCTAAGGTCCACCCTTGTGTCACGTAGAAATGTTTTAAATTTTTTGCCTGCCAAGAAAGAACTTCAAGAATGTTCCATAAAGCCACTCATAGTTTGTCTGCCCCAAGAACACATTCACACCAGTTGCATACACAATGCATGGGCAAACGAAAATCTGCCAAAACATTGGCTAGCACATAATAAAAAGATTTTCCCTCCGCAGTCACCAGATGAGGAACGTAGACCTGCAGTGAGTAACATTTTTAATTTACAATCTAGTTTTAATGTAGCAATTATCATTCGAATGACTCCATTAAATGTATTTACTATTTAATGCTTTAACTGGGTGCTGGGTACTACTACTAGTAGGCCTACTACCTACCTAATAAACACGCATTAACAAAGTAGGTAGTGTAAAAAATTGTACTCGTATGAATTGGATTTTGTACTCAGACTCACATAGACTTAGCCCTCCAAATATATTATTTCACCATACAAGTGTTGTTGTGTCTCGTCACAAGACTCAACATGAATGGAACTTGCCATCGCTGGACGCTGACCATTGAAAGGCTGACTGATGGTGGCGGTACTGGAGCAATGTAGTTTGAGATGAATACTATAATATTTTCCATTTCAACTTACACAGTTGTAAAATCAAACCTCAAAAGAAGTCGTTGGTGTAACCGTCAAACTTCTTTATAACAAACGTCTTTATAACAAAACGATCTATATAACAAACTGTTTCTGAGATACCAAAAGGTTCTTATGCATGTAAAGGTACCATCTTTATTAAGAAATGTTCTTTATAACAAAGTAATAATCTGGCCCCCAAGAGTTCGTTATAAAGAAGTTTAACTGTATTAGAGACCATAAATGTCAATCATGCCTTTCTTCCGCAAAGTACTCACCATCCCTTGTAGTTAGGGTTGCCAGATGACAATTATAAAAAATCGGGACATTAGGCGGTCCGCGGTATAGCTGGGGGGTTTGGGGGTCGTGCCCCCCAACAACAGCGCCGCAGGCGAAAAATTTTGAAATCAGAGTTTTTAGAGCGTTTTCTGAGCGTTTCAGAAAAAATACCGGAGTGAATGCAATACTGAAATACTGTCGTTTGTGTAGTGCAAAAACCAGAAAGCCTAAAAAAAATGGAACACTGACGAGAAATAAGTATTAATTTTTGGGGCTTGGAAAGTTGGGAGTAAGTAAGGGATTTTACAAGACGATAATTCAATAACAGTTTGTTATTCTTTACCCTGCATACTAATCGTAGACCTGCCTATCTTATATGTATGGATAAGGTAAGGTTACTAGGTACATAAAAACAAATGGTTTTTAATCAATTTTTACTCTCACAAAAAAGTTGTTAATTTGTATACAAAAAGGTAGGCCTATATTTGGTTCGTAATATTTTAAGTTTTTATTATATATTGTTTGAATTTAGGCTAAACCCAAAGTTTTGGGTTTAGCCCAACCCTACGTAGTATAATCTGTGGTAACGTGACTCAGTCAGTCAGTGTTGTGTAGTGCCGTGATTGGTTGTTACGCGTGGATGGGACTGGCGCGCGTGAGTCATAGTCGTAGGTGGAGTGCGGGAGGTGAAAGAGGGGTAGTGAATTGCAGACGACTGACGAGACACAAAAATGTTATTGTCTTCGCGAGTGGCCGGACATTTTTACTAAGTGGCGAGCCGAGAGAGACCGAAAAGCTGAGTTTATAGTGAAGATGCTACATTTTTAAAAATCGGGACAGCATATGGTCCCGATACAAAACGAATCGGGACGCGGGACACAACACCTAAAATCGGGACGGTCCCGATTTTATCGGGACGTCTGGCAACCCTACTTGTAGTACAGGCAGCTCCAAGCCATATTGACCTCCAATGAAAGCGCACAAAATACCTTACTACCCCCTGTGTATCAACAATGAAACACAATTATTAGTTTTAATTATTAACTTTAGCGATCCCCAAATTCGGTACGTTAACTTAGATTTTAGTAGTAGTGTTGTTAGATTTTAGATTATTTATTTCGAAGACAAAATAATCGGAGGTTTACTTGATTTTGGAAGCTACGCATCTACCCTTCTTGCTGGTCGGAGAAACTGTCAACGTGATTGAAGTTTACAACCTCGTGCAAAGAGAGCAATAAACCAGCCGCGATTGAACCCAACATTTGCCGCTGTGCTACTTGATATGGAAAATACATTAGTCGGACGAGCACCTGACCGCTGAGATCAATACCTGGATTAGTATTATCAACGGGCGGGTACTCGTTAACAGGCCTTGTTTTGAATCTTGATGGTGAAAAGGAGTACAGAAATCATATTATTGTTGCAGTTTGTTTGCCACATGAAAACAAATGTCAAGTATAGTCCGTGGAAAATGTGGTACATTGCGTCAATGGTTCGAGGCATGAGTGTGGACGAAGCTGTGAAACAACTGAGCTTTGTGTCGAAGAAAGGGGGAGCAATCGCAAAAGAAGCCATCTTAGAGGCGCAAGAATTAGCTGTAACCAAACACAATGTGGAATTTAGAAGCAATCTGTGGGTTGGTGAGTAAGCTAACTCTAGTACTACCATTTTGTCATTGCCACACATTTTAATGTTCAAGTATTGTGCTCATCTCATTGTATGTCTCATTAATTGTATTGTGATTATGATTATGACTAGGAAAACGCCACACGAGAACTGCGTTGACAGGTTCAAAGATTAGGCCTAGCTTGTTTTGAAACCAAACCACTCAATGTAAGGTTTAGCAGATGTAATATCGAGAATCAGATTAAAGGAGTGTTTACTTCTCAATGTAAGGGTTAGCCAGTGGTTTAGCAGATGTAATATCGAGAATCAGATTAAAGGAGTGTTTACCTCTCAATGTAATGTTTAGCAGATGCAAGATCAAGAATCAGATTAAAGGAGTGTTTACCACTCAATGTAAGGGTTAGCCAGTGGTTTAGCAGATGTAATATCGAGAATCAGATTAAAGGAGTGTTTACCTCTCAATGTAATGTTTAGCAGATGCAAGATCAAGAATCAGATTAAAGGAGTGTTTACCTCTCAATGTAAGGTTTAGCAGATGTAATATCGAGAATCAGATTAAAAGAGTGTTTACCTCTCAATGTAAGGTTTAGCAGATGTAAGATCGAGAATCAGATTAAAGTCCTGTTTCCTCTCAATCTAAGGTTTAGCAGATGTAAGATCGAGAATTAGATTAAAGGAGTGTTTACCTGCTAATTGTGTATTGTAATACTGGCCCTAGCCTAATACTAATTAAAACCACCTTAACCTGAATGTATTATCTCATTTACAGCCGAGTCATTCGTAGGGAAAGGTAATGTAATCAAGGGAGTTCGGCGTCATGGCAGGGGGCGTATGGGTAAGGTAGAATACTTCCATTGCCATTACTTTGTACGTCTTGAAGAAGGCCAACCACCCGCAGATTACTACCCTGCAAAGGCACCCAAAACTGGAGAACAAATGCTGGAAGAATGGCTTGTTCAGATGAGGAAGAGAAAGATTATAAGCTCACTGTAGACCACAGATTAAACAATCAACTCTGTATACTGAATTTAGGTTGTTGGCTTGTTGCACCCAAGTTTTAAGATGTCTAAAGTTGAGAAGTTACTAGGTGTGGTTGAGACACTTGTATGAGGAAAAACTATTCTTTATCCATATCAAATTCAATTATTGAATTATCATACCATACCAAGTAACATTATCCACATACTGCATCATAAAAAAACAAAACAACGGATGTAATCTACAGCCCCGTTTACATGGAGAATTCAAACTGGGATTGAGTTCGATTTGGGATCCAATCGCAGTTCACTTCTCATTCAAGCACTATTCATTAAATGTGGGAGTGAGTCAAAAGTAGAATTCAGTCCCAGACCCAGATGCAATCGTCATATAAACTGAATTGAGAATGGCCGGGATTGGAATGCCAAATTCTAAGGGCCGGTTGTACAATCTCGGGATAGGGTTCTAGATATAGTTATCCCTAGTATGACCAACAAATTGCGTTGTACGACCTCCGTATAACTCTCATTCCTAGGTTTATACCACACATCACTTATACCATGGATCAGGTACCGTACAAGCAGATATCTAAAGGGATATCCCAATGAAAAAATGGCGGACGAAAAGATGACGAGAATTTCGAAGAACAGTTTGTAATTTTATTGATATTTATGTAAAAGTAGCCCTTATGCTCTTAGACCTAACGTTTTCATGCATGAGTGAAAAATAATGTTCATGAGGTTTCGGCCGCCAAATGCACGTAGGCGGCAAAAATCTCTCACATCCCGCAAACTGACAGTTCCTTGGCTGTCAGACTCTGCATATTTTCGAAAACAAGTTTAGGCCTAGGCCTACGCCTTATGACAACTGAAGGCTAGGCCTACTATGCCAAGAGGACCGTCATATTACTAGGCCTGTATTTATGTATTCACATTAAAGACAAAATGAGACATTACCTTGTAGGCCTAGGGTAATCTAGGCCTAGGCTATGTTTCTTGTGTTTTGAATACGCGAAGTTCTGGATTGACACGGCTTGCTTTGGTAGTAATTTTCGAATTAAATAACTTTATTCACTAGTCTCCAACAGTCCTCTGAAGGAAAATACTTTGAACGCTTTTTATTAGCAGGATTCTCAAAGATTTCGACATGTTATTTCAACTTCGACGTGCATTTGTTTGTTTTGATTTTATGAACTGTGTTCGGCGATCACACTCACACCTAGCGGAAGATCGGCGAACTTTGTATTCATATCGACGCTCAAATGTAACCAGATTCTGGTAATATAACCAGATTCTGGTAACATTTGTTTGCCATCTTATGAACATAATTCCCCAGATGCAACTTATCCTGGGGATGGCCATCCTCCGCCTAACTTTTGATTGTACAACGCAACACGAACTTCATCCTTGGGATGGGCCATCCGGGGGATTCGGATCTAGGACTTTTATACTGAGATTGTACAACTGGCCCTAAGTCCTGTAACTGGTAGGTTCCCGAAAGCAACTACATAGAGCTCTGCTTTAGTATGGGAGTGTACGAGGATTGATTTGATTCCTATGTCATGTTAGTGCAAGTTGGGAGTTTAGTTTAATTCTGTTTATGGCAATTCTTTCCAATCGCATACCTGCCATGTAAACAGGTCTTGTGTTTGAGAAAGTGGTAATTTTAGAAGTACCACATTTGGAATGAATTTGTTAGTGAAGGTTGGTACAGTACCTACTAAGTGGCACACCAATGCTATGCTGATGTGTGGGAGACATTTAACTGATGCATTTCTTAAAGGTGCCAATAAGTTATTAAACATATTTGTTTGTTTATTGTTGGTAGGGGATTCATGGACAAAACATTGAAACTATTTTCTTAAAAACTTAGATCCGATAAGCAGCTAAGCCTTGTTGGCTCTAGTTTCAGATAAAATAATGTTTCGTATGATTGTTTTTCGAGTTTCATTGTTGTGTTCAATATGTGATACTGTTACTGTACATAACAGTTGCGTGGTCTCTGGAGTAAAAGCTGTTTTGTTCAAAAATATGATCCAGTTATTTTACCTTGTGTTCATCCCCATGGTATGAAAAGCATGATAGGGGGTACAGTTGAGCATAAGGAGTCTGCTTGAAAGAAAGTTTATCTTTAAAGGAAGTCATGTCCATTTCCCTATAAAAGGGAAAGCACACACTGTAATAATTAATACCCACATTTATAAGGAAGTTTGGTTTTGGTAATTTTAAATCCCCTTTGAACAGCTTTATTAAAAGTGGGCTTGACTGTACTATGCTTTTAGGTACACATGATCAGTGGGATTAATGCATAGAGGTCCGTGAAAATAGTTTTAATGTTTTATTTATAACTAATTTCGTTTTTAAATTTACAAGTTTCAGTTTACTGAGTGAAAGCTGTCTTTAAGCTGTTGTATTGGATTTCATGCATATTTAGTATTTACGTATCGTTCGTTCGTGACTTAAACATGGATACCTTAGGGCCTACGTATGAAAAATTATTGTTCAGAGTAGCTTGAGACACTGATACTGCTTCAAGATTTCTTTTTTTTCCTCTTATGCAATGATGACTTCAGCCATTCATTTTTTTATAACAGATTGAATCATTTATAGAATATGTAATCTTATCAAATCCAGCTACATACATGCATGATATTTAAAATGGTGTGATGTGTTGTGGTTGTTATATGTGTTAGAGAACATGTGGTACGCATCCCCGTGAGAAGAAGAACACATCACGTTTCAGATGAGCAGTTGGTCTCCTTCCTCATTTCCCCAAACACAACTAACCATATACAGTTTTATTTGTTCAAATGAATCAAGAATTTTATTTTGTTTAACAGAGTAATTTATTTGTGGACTTTTGACGTTTAAAATTTTAATTTTAATACAATAGGACCAATGAAAATAGACATTCCCTTGAATTTCTTAGGTAGGTACCAAGGCTAGTAGACTGGAAAGGTTGGATCAACATCACGTGCCCATGCATGTAGACCTCCTGCAATGTCCCTCACCAAGACGTTGAGACCTTCAAGAGTTTCCTGTAACTTGACCGCAGCACGCTGGGAATCATTTCCTCGCCGACACACCACAAACACTGAAACATTATCGTAAATACATACTTAATATTCAGACACGCAACAAGTCACTACTGAGAGTAACAGGTTAAAGTGAAAACCACATGAAACCTGGTCTAGGGCAGCGCCCCAGCCACAACTTGTATAGGATTTGATTTCTAGATTGCACTAGGCATGATTCTAATTTGTGAGCTGATTTCAATAATGATGATGACAGGTTATTTTTTTAAAGAATGCAACACTACATTCAATGTCTAAAACACATTGGAGCTCTAGCTCTATATGTTACCCATTAAATCTATTGATTTATATGTTATTGTAAAAATTATAGTGAAAACTAGAACCTTCATATCCACTCTAGGAATTAGCTATACATTATTTTCAAGTTGATAGTATAATTTTTGCAATATGTTATGACGGTAGGTGCCAATCGGCTGGAATGGTATATAATGTGAGGAAAGGATCCAACAGCTGTGCCCCAGCCACAACTTGTGTATGATTTGATTGCAATAAATTAATAGATTTAATGGGTATTGTTTTGGGCTCATTGCTCAATACTTTTTGTTTTATGGAGATTAACAATTTACTGTCTCAGGCTATGCGTTTTTTGCCCCTAAGCAACAAGACGAAGTAAACCAGAATGAAATACAGTAATTGTGTATTCTTAGTTATAAATTAAGGGTTTCTTCTTCTTTCCAATTACGTAGGTACTTAATTACCGTTAGTGTTGAAATACTTATTGGCTTGGTTACAGTGTAACTAATGTTTTACTGAATGTATACCATTAGTGGCAGCCTACAAACCTTCCAGCTGTTCCTTGTATTTCGATTATGATGTCTGTTGAACTCTTCAAGAAAAACCGAACTCTTCATGTACAGTAGACCAGGTGCAAAGAGGTTTATACTTTATTTATATATTTTGATATTCTTGTTCTCCCACTATATTTACCCTAAGTCCATAACTTGGTATAAGATTTGTCACCTGCTCGTAAGTGGTTTGCATGCCCTCTGATGCTACTTACGCGAACCTGATCCAAGCTACTCGATCAGTAGCTCTTTCTTTCTCTCTCTTGGAGAGAAGAACGAGAGAAGACTACTGATGGAGTTAATCGGATCAGGTATACGTAAGCGCCCTGAGACAACTATGATTTTGTTAAATTTTTGCCTGAGGCCTGACTACTGTCATAGGCTACATATTATGTAAACCATGAATTTTATAACAATTCATGTTGCTTTATGTCTGTTTGTGTTATTGCAATCATGCTATTTCAGGCAATGAGGGGTGAAAGATGAAGTTGTAAATCTAATCTAATCTATGTAGGACAAGTACCCATGTCCCTAGGTGACATACCCGTAGGACTTGTGCCCCAAACGCCTGAGCTCGAGCTGAGCTGGTTGACATTGAAGCACACACCACACACTAAAAAGTATAAATGTCCCTCACTGAAAAATCAGTTTCTGTATGTAAGTTGATTTATAAATTATTATTTATTTAATGAATAGCAACTAGTATTATTCCAAGTTTAAACTGCCCACATGAGACACACCTGGAAATGGTTCGTGTTCTGGTCTGCATTTACTTCCGATAGTTTTCTTCAATGCATCCAAATGCTGGGTCTTTGTGAAGTTATCAATTGGAATGTTCTTGGCGCCATGCAACCGGCATATTTCGAATTCCATGGCAGACCTGACGTCAATGAGCACCATAGGTTTGTGACCTTGATGAAAGGCCTGGAACTCTGAAGCTGTGACTCGATACTGTTTATCAAGTAGCTTCAAACATGTATCCTAAAAATATTAAAGAAAAAGCTGTTACACTCATACAAGCTCAGGACAATTTGATGTTTCAACTTTCAATTAATTATTTTTAGGTATGGGGAGGGTAGTACCAGTGTTGTTAAAGCTACTTTTTAAAAATAGCACTGTTACAGCTACTGCTACTTGATCTTAGAAAGTAACTTATCTACTTTTCAGCTACTGTATTTTGTCAAGTAGCTCGCTACTTGTACAGCTACTCAAAAAAAGTAGTGACGCTACTTTACAGCTACTTTCATTTTTTATAAAGGACCAAGAGTACGTACTATTTATTGAAACGGCGGTACGGTCCGGAAGTGAGTCATACTCATATCACGGCTCACGGGGTGAAACAGGAAACTCAGTGCTGGGGAGGCGTTTTTGGGACTATAGAGCAAGAAAGTCAATGTCAGTCGTCATTCCGAACCTGTGACAGTGGGAATTGTGGCGGGCGAAACAACACGTGTGTTTGTTTATTGCAAAAATAGAGTAGTGGCGACTTTTCGATACAAATACTCGTATTAGTCTGAGTAGCTTGCTACTCGCTTCTTTACTGCATTTTCAAATGTAGCGCGCTACCAGTCTCGCTACCAAAAAAAGTAACATGCTACAAGTAGCGCGTTACTTAACAACACTGGGTAGTAATAAGTACCTACCTAACACAACACAATGTATGGCAAGTTCAAGTGTAGATACGTAGGCCTACATATAAAAACATTGAAGCAATCACAAAGTAGTTGAATTTCTGTTTCTCTTTGTATATCAGTTTTATGATTGAACAGAATGCAGAAAAATTAAATTAAATGTATCTTTTGAAACAATAATTTAGCCATAAAGAAATTGTAATACAAGGGTGCAGCTTGTTCTTCAATCACTTACTTTGTCATTAGCTTTGGAGCCACAGAACTGTTCGTAATCGATTAGCTCTGCGATAGTCGGATCTGTACCACAAACTGCACACTCTGCAGATTTGCCACGGATTTTTAGTTTGGTAAAAGTACAGTCCATAAAATCATACAGGAGCAACTGTTTACTGAGGACTCCATCCATCTTAAGGATTATCTTGATTGCCTCAACTGCTTGAAGGATCCCAATCACACCAGGAACTAGAACGAAATTATGTTAGTCTTCAGCTAGCTAGCCGTACTTTTTTACTGTACCTCATGTCTGCATCTACTGAATCTATAATGCATAGGGCTTTCTTATTACTTTATATCTTTGTTCTTGTCAACTGTGCAATACATACTAGTATTAAGTGTTATTTTCCATTATTGGGTAAAGTTGGCAAGCTAGTAGCCTACAAATGGAACCTCACTCACTCATTTTTCTAGGTAGAAATCAAAAACACGTGTTGTAGAAACAAAACATCACTAACTTATAGGCCTATAAATAGGCTAATAAGTGAGTTCCTGGTGGCGTGAACCTAGCAAATACGAGATTCAATGACTGTCATTTGTTTTGTTATTGAACGTATTGTACAGTATTGCATATTGAAAGTTTTAAATCCTTGCACAGTGAAACTGAAATTTAATTTTTATAAGACTGGATGAAGCATAGGATAAATTATGTATTAGTTCTATTATTGGCACTGGTACAGGTGGCCTGGCAGTAGGGTGCATTACAAAAATGGGAAAATTGTCACAGTGTCCATTGAAAGGTTTTAATTTTTAAAGAAATGTGTTAAATTTTACTAAAAATAAGGAAAATAAAGTAACTCCTACATGGGATTATATTAGACCTATTAAGTAACGGAAACATAACCTACTGTTAAATAATACATTTTTAATTAGACAGACATGCGAGTATTTTTGGCCATTGATAAAAAAATAGTGAAGATGTAGGTTATTTCAAAATCAGTTAATGGGCAATTGAGCAAAAAATTTAACCATGGTGCAACTCAACATCAAACATAAACTCACCCACACCGACTACTCCACCATCTCCACAGTTGGTGACCGATTCTGGTGGTGGAGGGGAAGGGAAAAGACAACGATAACAAGGTCCGTCATTGTAATTATAGACAGTAAGTTGGCCTTCTAGTTTCAAGGCACTGCCGGAAACAAGTGGACGTCTGCTTAGAATGCACGCATCATTCAACAGATAACGTGTAGCTACATTATCAGTAGCATCCAAGATGACATCATAATCTTTTATTATGTTCAAAGCATTTTTACTGTCCAGTTGTTCATGATAAGTAGTGACTCGTAGTTTAGTGTTGAGTTTCGTCAAGTTGTCTCTTGCCGATTCAACCTTTGACATGCCAATGGTGGACTCTGTGTGAAGCAGCTGCCGATGTAAGTTATTGACTTCAACTTCGTCATAATCAACGAGGCCAATATGACCAATGCCGGCCCCTGCCAAGTACAGGGCGGATGGGCAACCAAGACCACCAACTCCGACAATAAGTATGGAAGATTTCTTCAGAGCTAGCTGACCTGTAGAAAATATCCACGTACATTAATAAAAAACGTACTAAAAAACCGCATAAACCGTAAATGTAAACAAAGTGTTCATGAACACGAGTTCACACATATAGGCCTATCTTGAGTACAGCATGAGATGAACTTTAATGGACATTGCAAGTCTATAGGCCTCGTGTGTTTTTGTTTCCTGCCTGTTTTATTTCTCTATGGTTTCCTGTTGGTGCCTGTCAAGGCCTGGGCCTAGAAGTTTGTTTACTGCCATACCAAATGCTAGGCGTAGCCTACACCTACACACACTCATACATTGGATGAAAACCTTTCCGGAAATCATCAAAGTTTGAGTTGACTGGCTGACCAGTTCCTTGACGCAACAAGTTTAAAAATGGTCTTTTTGGAGTTTATGGATAGAATTTTGAGGTTATGTACGACCGTTCTATCAGACTGTGTGGGCCAAGGCTAAATAGCATTCACTACAAGATAATAAAACTACACCACTAACCACTCATTCCAATTTCTGGTATGATTATTTGTCTACTGTATCTAGCAATGTCATCGTTGGACAAACTATGTGAGTCTGTCTGAGATGTCTCTTTTTCTTTCAGTTCTTTCAACACACAAATCTCATGTTCTTTAGCTCTAAGAGATTTCCTTAAGAGTAATATTTCTTCCTCTAAACTCTTAATCTTATCCATCTTCAAAAGCGAAAATTGTCTTGTCAAACAGTAAAACGTGTAAAAATTGTTTTCGAAAAGGCCATCTGTCATCCTACTATCACATGTCATATATCGAACTCGATCGAAGATTGCGATGTCTATTGTCTATTACCAATGCCGCCAATAACACAAACAAAAGTCAGCTAATGTGTTTCAGCCGCGGGCAGGAGTTGACGAGGAACTAATGAAGGCTGGATATTCACTGGTGTTATCAACGACTTATGGACCCCATAAATATGGCAAACAATTCCTGTTTGGGTACCCGGCGATAACCGATACTGGAAATGTTATACATGTTTTACTTTGTTTGTTGGTTTGGTAGACTTCTTGAGAGTCGACTTGAAATTCGACTAATCGTGTGTTCACGGCTAAACAGCTGTTACAGTCACAGCTGCCACTGCCACGTTGGCCATCAGTCTAAAAATATATACAAAAAGTGAAGGGCATTGCTACTTGCAGATCAAGATTTTGTTTAACGCGATATGGAATTTGATGCAGAAGGTGAGTGTTTTTGCCATACACATCAATTAAATTGAAAATGTAGGTAATTAATTAATTAATTATGGGTAACAAAATAGGACCTATGTCGCTGTCTAGGCCTAGGCCTAGCCTACTAGCTCTCTCTCTCTCTCTTTGAAGAGAGCAGAGAGAGAATAGCCTAGGCCCGAGATCAACCTACGACGTCATGGTCATCATCATCATAATACTTATCTGGCGTAGGGGTTACCGTGATCAACAAGGCGATGACTCTTGCCAATTATACTGCCCTCTCGATTGCAATATATCGAGGAGCAAGTTACAACTGCTTTGGGATTCGCCTGTCTGAGTGGTTTGCACGCAAGATTAATGGTCGGTGCACAATAGCCCGGGAAGGAGCTTCTCGTTAGCGTTAACGTTACCGGGCAATGTTAAATTATAGCGAACTTTCCCGTTACCGTTACCGGAGCTCCTTCCCGGGCTATTGTGCACCGACCATTACTCTCAGACAGAAATCCAACAAGCCGAAGAACCGAAGATTAAGGGGCCTCACCCCGTGTCCTATTCCTTCAAGTTTAACTTCTTCCCATTCCTCCCTTATCACTCTCCTCCCTTCCTCCCTTCCCCTTTCTCCCCTTACCACCAACGCGACCGCGGAAGTTCCCCCGCGATCGTGACGGTGTTGGGTCTTACACCCTCTCCCTCCCTTCCCTTATCCCGCTCACCAACGCGACTGCGGAAGGGTTCTGTCCCCCGCGCTAGTGGCGGTGTCGGGGGTTGATCCCTCTCTCTTTCTCCTTCCTCATCCCCTTCCCCCCTCCCCTCCCAGATACCAAACTATCTCATCCTTCACCATGGTATTTCCACCATTTCACCCGAAGGCCACGCCCGCCGCTGGTCTTCCCCAGTTCTTGCCAAGTAAGAGGGCTACTCATAAGCTCTCTCAACCTGGTGCCTCCACCTCCACTGAGCACACCGTGCTTCTACCCCCGATAATCCCGCCACTTATGGCAGCTACAACTTCAAAACCACGCACTCCTGAACCACCTCCAGTGTGGACTAAAATCCCACTGAAGGTGAAGGAGCCGCGAAAGGGCTGTTACTCCTTCCCCATAATTTCAGCTGATGCAGGGGTCCCTACATCAGCTCCACTTCCCGACAAACCTGTCCGAGGCCGGCCAGTTACGCCCACCGCAAATCGGTTTCTGGCCCTGGATGTCGACTGCGACAACATGTCGGACGACGACTCCCTGGTCATAGACTCCGACGCTGAAAGCGAGATGGAGCTATGCCAGCCTCAACCCTCGACCAGCCAAACAGTGCGTCCGAAACGTCGCCGGACCCACTCGCTTTCCCCCGAATCAGACGCGTCTTCTGTCCGCTCTACCGCATCCAGGCCACCAAAACTCCATGCCCAACGATCATCTCCCAGCTCCGTAATCCACAAACCGGTAGCTCATCATCCCCCAGCCACTCACTTGGACCAACTTAACACTGGGACTGACAAACAGCACTCCTCTGACTCAAAACCCCCACCCATCTTATTGTACAACATAGAGAATTATTCCTCTTTGGTCACCCTATTGGCCAAGGCCACCAAAGGGGCATACACTATCTCGGCAACAGCGGAAGCCTTTCGCATTAAGCCCAATCTCCGGCAAACCTACGACGAGATATTTCAATATTTACGGGTCAATCAACTCCTGTTTCATACTTTCCCAACAGTGGAACAGGGACAAAAGCGTCTCGTAATTTGCGGTCTTTCCTCTTCTGTGCCCGTCGAGGACATAAAAATTGATTTGACGGAGCAAGGCGTCAATATAGTTGACCTCCGCCAAATCTTGCATAATGGCGACTCTCCGTCCACACGTCGACCCATACCCTTGTTTGTCGCCACAGTCTCTCTATTTGACACTGGAGTCCCCCTTCACACAGTCACCATCATTTGTCACCACAAAGTCACCTTTGAACGTTACCGTGGCCAATCAGGTCCACGGCAATGCTTCAATTGCCAGCAATTTGGCCATTCATCAGCCTTCTGCCATCTTCCGCCGGCGTGCTTTGAATGCGCCCAAGCCCACAAGTCAGCTCGTTGCACCAAATCCCCCGACTCACCCGCCACATGCGTCAACTGCAAATTAGACCACCCAGCCTCGTACCGTAAATGCAAGGCATACCTTGATGCCTGTGATGCCCGTTCACAGAGCAACCAGAATCAGCCAGGCCGTCCGGTCACTCACCGCCGCCTAAAACAACCACCTCTTCCGTCTGCAGCTTCACAATAGCGTACTAGTTTCCCCTCAGCCACCTTCAGTGCCAAATTTCCCCCACTAGTTTCATACACGCAAGCAGTCCAGGCCTCGACACCAAAACAGACTCCACCTGACCTCACTGATGTACCACACACCAGTACGTCACAGTCTACCCAACCACGATTCTCTCATGGCCCAATTCCAGCCCCACGGCGACCACGTGGCCAGGTACCACCAACAAAACCGCCGCCTCCTCATACTTCCCTAGGTCGTAACCCGGCCTGGACTATCATAGGTCAAATAGCCAATGCTCTCATCAGTTATTCCAGCGACCCAATCATTTCAACCCTAGCTACCCTTCTTAAAACTCTCATCTCCGCACCCAACCATGGCTAAGCTGGAATTAAAATCACTGGCGTGGAACGCCAATGGAGGAGTTCGACGCAAAACTGCAAAACTCATCCACCTTGTCCATCAACTTTCCATAGATACCATTCTCATCAACGAAACACATCTTCTCCCTTCTGACAACTAGTCTATTCCTGGCTTCCAAATTCTCCGTAACGATCGACTGACAGCGTCTAAACGTACGAGAGGGGGTGGTACTGCCATTCTCTCTCGCTCTACAGCCGCCGTCGTTCTAGAGCCTACCCCCCTTCTTTCTGCGGTCGAAGCCACTATCGCAATTGTTAAAACAGCTGCTGCCCCAATGCGATGCATCGCAGCATACTCGCCTCCTAATAAACTTTTCAGTGGCAACGACTTTACCTCCCTCTTCACTTCACAAATGCCGACTGCTCTGGTGGGTGACTTAAATGCCAAACATTCTCTTTGGAATTCGAGTGTAAACAACACTCGGGGACTTGCTCTCCTTCGTTACAGCACATCTACTAACCTAAGACAACGTCACTGGACCCGTCGAACCAACTTACTACAACTATCGTGACATTACCCCTCCTGATGTGCTAGACATTGCCATTATTCGTAACATCCACACATCTTACGATATTTCAACAGTCCAGGCACTCACATCCGACCATAATCCGACCCTCATAAATATTGGTAACAAAATCAATTACCAACCACCTACCCCCCGGTTCTCATACGGAAAAGCCGACTGGCAGCGCTTCCGTAATCATATTCACAACCGCCTCGCTGCCCTGCCACTTCCACTTCTCGACTCATCTTCAGCTATCGATACGTCGATCTCCTTCCTATCGGCACTTATCCGTCAGGCAGCTACTGTTGCAATTCCCAAATACACACCGTCGCCCTCATCACATCTGTCTTTACCACCGGCTCTCCGTGCATGCGTGCGTCAGAAAAATCGAGCCCGTCGGCGCTGGCAAGCGTACCGGACGCCAGACTGCAAGGCCAAATACAACAGACTGCAACGTGCACTTGACTGCGATATTGCCGACCATTTGTCATCGCAGTGGGAGGAAAAACTCTCAACCCTCTCATACCACGACAACTCCATTTGGCGGATGGCCAAGACGCTACAGAAGTCGAAATCACCCAATCCTCCGATCCTCACACCTGCAGGCTGGGCACCAAGTAGCCCGGACAAAGCCGAAGCAATCTCGCGCAGTCTGGAGATGGCCTTCATCCCAAATCCCCCAGTTCCTGGTGAACCAGATCTGGATAGGTTGATGAAAATTTACTTTTCAAAAACAGTGTGCCCGGAACCCCCACCAGAGTACAACGTACACCCCTTTGAACTCCGTACAATCTTTTCAAATCTAAACCCCCGGAAAGCCCCTGGTCCCGATGGAATAGGAGCGGTGCTCATTCAACAACTTCCCGGGTCAGCTGTGGCAGTACTCTTCCACATTTATGAACGGTGCCTCACTACGTCCTATTTTCCAAAAAAATGGAAAATGGCCAAAATTATTTCAATACTGAAACCCGAAAAATCGCCGTCAGAGCCGTCCAGCTACAGACCAATCAGCCTTCTAAATGTCATGGCCAAAATGCTTGAGTCACTGGTCCTAACTCGCATCAAGCGGCATTTAGCCGATAACCCCATTATTCCCCAGTATCAATTTGGTTTCGTAGAAAACACCTCTACGGAACATCAACTTTTACGTCTCACTAATCGCATCACTCATGTTTTCAATAACAAGAAAGTCACAGCCGTTGCTTTCCTCGGCATTGCCAAAGCTTTCGACTCAGTCTGGCATGCTGGCTTGTTATTGAAACTAGCCCGGTACAAATTACCCCTGGATCTCATTCACTTTCTTTAATCATTCCTCCACAAAAGAATTTTTCAAGCCTCCTGGCTGGGATCACTGTCTTCACCACGCAAAATACGCGCAGGAGTACCTCAGGGATCTGTTCTAAGTCCAACCTTATTTAATATTTACACTTCGGACATGCCAGAAATGCCCAAGGGTGTTGATGTGCATCTCTTTGCGGATGATGACGCCATTGCTGCCACCTCCCGCTCCGCAGCGCTTGCTGTCAAACACTTCCAAGCTGGTCTGGATTTAATGTCCCCATGGTATGCCAAATGGCGCTTCAAACTTAATGTTGGCAAAACTTCAGCCACTATGTTTACTACTGGTCTTGCCCCCAAACACTCTTCTCTCTTTCTGGACGGTGTACCGATCGCATGGTCTAAAACCAATCTATACCTGGGTGCATTATTAGACCGCCGTCTTAGCTGGAGCCCTCATGTAGCCAAAGTGACTCAAAAGAGTAGAAACAAAATGTTTGCTCTTCGGTCACTACTGAGGTCTCCAGCTATTGCTGAGAAAGACCGTCTTCGGATCTACACGTCCGTTATCCAACCCACATTTTTATATGCCGCTCCCATATGGGGCACCACAACACTTTCAAATTTCCTCAAATTGCAGCGCCTTCAAAATACTGTCCTCCGCATGGTGATGCACCTTCCCAAATACACCCCCATCGTTCCGCTCCACACTTCTCTGGATCTACCTCTGGTAGACACGTTGGTTCAGGATCGATCCCTTAAATTTTTTACATCTTTAAAACAGCATCCAAACCCTCTCGTTAGGTCTCAGTTGGACTTAATGCCCGACCCTCGCGACAGATTTCTCCAGCCAGTCGCTAGCATCAATACCCTTCAATACAGGCCTCCCAACCCCAAGGCATGTGGACGCCACCGCAACATTCGCCTTCCCCTCTTTGCAAAGAAAAGACGGGTGATAGGTGTAAATCTAGCCATTCCCAGGACCCTTCCTGAACTAACCTATTTTATTCCTAGTAGTTGTAAATCCAACCTCTTCTATTAATTTCGTACTTATATCACTCTAAACTCATTCTGCCTTCGGGCCATTTCATTCTTTTTCCAAACGTTCTGCCTTCAGCAACACATCCATCACATCTGTATTCTTATCATACTTCTCTTAAGGACACTGTCCGGTCGAGATTGTAAAGCAAAAGGAAATTGTGCCTTATTGCCACCATCCAAACGTCCACCTAGGCCTGGATATTCTAAGCCTAAACTATGTATCGGTCCTATGAATAAAAAATTACTGTCCTTGAACGTAATAAGTGCATGACAGCTGATATGACTCTAGGTCTAGGGCCTAGGCCCTAGTCGTCGAGTAGCCGGCCCTATATGTCGTTAAACACCAATACAATGATAACAGTGGAGGTGCCCGGTAGGCCTATGCCTGCCCAGACTAGGCCTATTGTTTTAGGTGGTAGTAGTAGTAGTAGTAGTAGTAGTAGTAGTAGTAGTAGTAGTAGTAGTAGTAGTAGTAGTAGTAGTAGTGGTAGTGGTAGTGGTAGTGGTAGTGGTAGTGGTAGTGGTAGTGGTAGTGGTAGTGGTAGTGGTAGTGGTAGTGGTAGTGGTAGTGGTAGTGGTAGTGGTAGTGGTAGTGGTAGTGGAGGTGGTAGTGGTAGTGGTAGTGGTAGTGGTAGTGGTAGTGGTAGTGGTAGTGGTAGTGGTAGTGGTGTGGTAGTGGTAGTGGTAGTGGTAGTAGTAGTAGTAGTAGTAGTAGTAGTAGTAGTAGTAGTCTATTGATAAAACCTTTTCTTTTACCTCCACATAATCAGTTTATTTCTATTGAAGAAATCAAATTCTAGGTGGCACATTAATTTGACAGGGTAAAGTTTTACCAATTTGTGTGGGGTTTATTTTTACTTAAGGCTACTTACAAAACCCCTGTTATCATCATACCACCATCATGGAATTATAAAAATTTATTGTCAATTCTTTTTCATGTTAAATATTTTCCAATTTCCATTAGAAGACCAACTATCAACCAATGGAAGCAAATACAATATTAGCTAGGATATATTGATGGAACTGTTCACCACCGAACTGTTCACCACCCCCTTTACACTGAACATGTTTCTTGTTATTTTGGCCAAACTGAACCATGTACGGTACCGAACATAACTGTATAACTGTCATGAACTGAAACTAGATATATAAAAACACGAACTTTCAGTAAGATTCCCCGATTTGACCTTTCTGTCCACTCATGCATAATTCATGATCAATACTCTTTTGTTTTAGAACACCAACATGTGCGGTATAACCCACTCCGTGGCGACTGGATCGTTGTGTCCCCTCATCGAATGAAACGGCCATGGAGTGGTCAAGTGGAAGCCACAAACGAAGACGAAATACCGGAATTTGACCCCAATAATCCTCTTTGTCCTGGAGTTACAAGACCAAACGGACAGGTATAGCCTATCACAGATCATCAGTCAAGCCATACATCTGCTTTTAAGGTATAGCCTACCCTAACTTATATTCAAAAAGCTTGTGGGCAGAATGCAAATATTTAAACATTTCATTTTACTTGATAAACTAGTTGGAATTCTGCTTTTCTGCTTGACATCTGCTTTTAAGGTATACCCTAACTTATATTCAAAAAGCTTGTGGGCAGAATGCAAATATTTAAACATTTCATTTTACTTGATACACTGGTTGGAATTTTGATTTTTTAAGCTACTGGTCTCCTCATTAAAATATTAGTTTGAAATTGGTTGTGTTTCTAGCCCAGAAACACAACCAATTTCAAACTAGGGCTAATAGGGCTAATCTGGGGTAAATAGCTTCATGTTTTAAAATTGTATATCTAGCTAGACCTTATAAGTTGCCTTAAACGTAGAAGGTTGTTTAAACTTAGGAGTGACTTCGGATACCCGGAGACTAGTTCTAAACCGGTTCTATTTCAAACCGTTCTACATTTTGAAAACCAGTTCCATTTTTCTTTACCCTTTTTTTCCCCAGTCATCCAAAAATCCTTTGAAAACAGTTCTGCAGTCAATACTTACCTCCAGGCAGCAGAGCTCATGTGTTTTCAAGAATGCACCACTGGCATTGTTCAAACTTCAAAGGGAAGTTGATACACTTCATTTTGTTTTTGTATGGCAAATAATCGATTTTATCAAAACTTTTAACAAATTGGACAAATAGCGCAGGAAAAGGGAACGGGGAGTGATACTGCCAAAGGCTGTATCAAAGGTATTGTCGAAGGTGAACATTTTTTTATACCTTTTTTCATGACTTACGTTTCTAAATATGTTTTTACTGCTTGACAAGAAATATGCTAACAAAGATTCCAAAGAAGTCAATGCATTCCTTTTGAACAAAAATCTTTCACTTGCATTTAAAGGATGGGCAGAGAATTATAAATTTTAGGAGTCCACATGCCTGTCTGAGATTTTTTATTTTAATTATTATTGTGTTATTATAACAATGTAACCTGTACGTAATATTATTTTCACTAACAATTAGCTTATTAAGCCCAAATTCGCTACGTACGATATATTAATTCAATATCAATATCGAATACTTTTTCTATTATTGATATCGTATCGAATTATCGATATTGTTGGGCAGCTCTAAAATAACTTAACATGTTATATCATTGCAAACAGTTTTTTTTTTTCAGTTTTTGAGATCCCATATTTTTTCCTGTAGATCTAGACCTACATATGAATGTACTGGTATCTGGGAGTTTATTATAAATAAGTTTCACGTATTATCGTTTTCATTTTAGGTCAATCCACAATATGAGTCAACATTTGTATTCAGGAACGACTTCCCAGCATTGCTCGAAGATGTTCCTAGCCCAAAGGTGAGCGACGATCCGTTGTTCCAAACGGGTGGAGCGCAAGGAACGTGCCGAGTCATGTGCTTTCATCCTAAGTCAAATGTCACACTACCCATCATGAGTCTGCAAGAAATAAAAGCTGTCATTAAAAAGTAGGTCTGTATTTTAAGAACCATGAAACGATAGGTTAAAGTTTGAGATGTGGCACTTTACGACACCCGATGACAATCCAAGTTTGATTCACAATCTCCTCCATTCCTATAATATTGATAACTGAATTTTTTCTCTTTTTTGTAATTCACTTGAGTTACACTTAAGTACTACATTGTAGGTTTATTTTATTGTATGAATGAGTAGTGTCTATACATATTATGTGTATGTTTTTGTATTTTCTATTTTGTAATGTTGTATTCTATTGTCTGTACTATTGTGAAGTTGTATTTAAATGTATTTACCAGTCAGTATTCACAATTGCATAGCTTAGATCAGATGTGGACTTTTTTATTCTTGTAGTACCAATTGCATGTTACATTGAACACATAGAGACCTACACAACAAAAATGGCGAGGTTCAAAATTACAAATTGTTCCTCCACCTAACCAGTGAGTGACTTGAATAGACATTACATTAGGCCTAATACAGAATACATGTAAATATGCATCCATTAAGTACGCTTCCTATGGAAATTTTGAAACTACTATACCATTCTGTTGCTACTTTTAGGTGGATTGAGGAGGATAGTGAACTTGGCAAGATTTACCAGTGGGTTCAAATTTTCGAGAACAAGGGAGCAATCATGGGGTGTTCTAACCCACATCCCCACTGTCAAATATGGGCTTCATCATTTCTCCCCAACGAGCCCAGAATGAAAGACTATTTTCAGCGGGAGTACTTAAAAACTCATGGGCGGCCATTGCTCATGGATTATATTGAGAGAGAGATAGAAAAGAAGGTAGGCCTACAGTAATCCAGTTCATCTTAGTAATGGACCCTATTTAGCAGAGTGTTTTTCTATTCCACTTCACTAAAAGCACATTTGATTTCATTCAACTTTATGTAGGGTAGTGAATATTAACCAATTAACGACCCAATTAATGAAGTCGGGACTGCTTCGAATGAGTGATCAATCTTGTCGAACCGGCTCTTAACAAACATATGAAAACATATTGTAAGTATTTTGTATGGGACCCTATTTAGCAGAGTGTTTTTCTATTCCACTTCACTAGAAGCACATTTGATTTCATTCAACTTTATGTAGGGTAGTGAATATTTACCAATTAACGACCCAATTAATGAAGTCGGGACTGCTTGATCAATGAGTGATCAATCTTGTCGAACCGGCTCTAAACAAACATATGAAAACATATTGTAAGTATTGTGTATGACACTAGGTGAGAGTGGTGGTGTCAAATGAAGACTGGGTGGTGGTTGTTCCCTTCTGGGCCATGTGGCCTTACGAGACGATGCTATTGCCTAGACGCCACTTGAAGCGCTTCTCTGACCTCGGTCCCACCGACATAGAAAGTCTGGCCAGCATCATGAAACGAATCACCACCAAGTACGACAATCTGTTCCACACGTCTTTTCCCTACTCCATGGGCTGGCACGGTAAGGACAGAATGGGCTTTTCTGCTTATAGATAAATTGCACTGCTGAAATAATGCTACTACTGTAATAATACTGAAATCAGTGGTTAAAGTGGACTCAGAGAAGTATCGGTATGCACTACTGCTGTGTTAAGGAAACAATGCGGGTACGCCGGGGAGTCTTGGGGGCACGAACCCACAGTTTTCCCCGTACGTTTTTTTTTTTAAGGTGTTTAAATAAATAAATAAATTCACATTTAGAGTCTACCCACTCAGTCACTAAACTGATTTGCAGTGGGGACTTCAATTTTTAAGTGACTAAACCAACCCTGTAGGCTTCGAACACCATCGACGAGTGAGCAATAACCAATCAAAGATCGATATTTCAAATACGAAACATATGAGTCAGTGATTGGATAGTGCAAACACCTGCGTACAAATGCCAGACTCAACAAGGCTGATGCAGAACAACTTTGAATTTATTGAGTGCTTTGTTGCTAGGACGGCTCCAAAGTCACCGTTTACTTATTCCTAAGCCAAGAAGTAATGAAATTGAATCCACATTAGAAGTTAAAAAACTTCTGCCTGAACTGGTTTTGAACCCAGGACCTTCTGTATTGGAAGCAGGGATGCTAACCACTGGACCAACGAGCCACATTTACCACTAATGCGTTTAAATGGCTTTGGAGTGGGGTCGGGGAGGTTGAGGACCCATGCTAAAGTAAAACTTTTGTGGTGGGAAAAAAACAAACAAACATTTACCTACTTTATGAAAACATTGGATGCGCATATATAAATACAAAGTACAATATAATTCGTCAATATGCTTAAAGTAACGTCAGTAAAAATTATTACTGGTATGGCATAACGTCAGTATTTTTAATAACGGTATGCATACCGGCTCATACAGCCCCGCTTTAACCACTGATTGAAATGCTATAATATTACCGTGGGCCAATATTCAGCACCTGACTTTGCTTAGTTAGCCACACTGTCCCGAAATCGATCTGCTTTTCCGCTGGCCATATGAATTGCTTGCAAGCGAAGTTAGTGGCTATTTGTTCCGCTTACTCCGCTTGCAAGCAAAGCAGTTATTGCTGAATATTGGCACATGGCTTATGTGTAGACTGTAGGCCAATTCTATTACCTATATAGACAGATCAAAATAATTTTTTTAAGTGTTCTAGTTTATTTTAGTAAAAAGATTCAGAGAAAACAGCATGGACTTTTTTAGAATGTGCTTTACTGGAGTATCATATTAATTTTTTCATTCCTTATGCTAAGATGGCTTCTTCAGCCATTCTTTTATATCTAACTATCCAATAGGGGTATAAAATGGCTTCCTTTTCTGGCTTGCTCATATCATTGAGCAGGGAGTCAATATAAAACTTAGGGGCGGCACATCTAATCTAAAGAGATGTGCTCTGTCTTGGTCTTCAGTCCAACGAATACTTCAAAATGTTTAGATTTGGGATTCAAGTGACAAATTGAATTCAAATATTAAAAGATTCTATCCGGATTGGATAGTTTTGAAGCTTCGCACACCCCTAAATAAATTCCTATACTGTATTGGATGTATATTTTGTATGTCTACTGTACTTAACGTAAACTAATGCAGAACTCTAACTCAAACAGGAGCCCCAAGCGGACCAAAGCTACAAGAAAACAATGACCACTGGGTATTTCATGGAAGTTATTACCCTCCATTGCTTCGATCAGCCACTGTCAAGAAGTTTATGGTTGGGTTAGTATTCAATAGTAATGCAAATTACAATGCTGAACTTACTAGAAACTTTTTTTTTTTTTAATGAAGTTCCTAAGGAGTGTGGCAGGAGTGACCAAGATTGATAAGATAAGGAGCTCAAAGATAAGGAAGGAACTTGGAGTGGAGAGTCTAAACTTTAAGCTGGGAAAAGAAAGATTGCGGTGGTTTGGCCACATGAAAAGAATGCAGGAAGACAGGATCCCGAAAATCGAGTTTGAGAAGGAAGCAGGGAAAAAGAAAAGAAAGAGGGGAAGACCAAGACTGAGGTGGGAAGAAGTGATAGCAATGGACGTGGAAAGAAGAAATGCTACTTGGGAAGAGGTCAATCAGGAACGATGGTGGGAAGATAGAAAAGTATGGACAGAATTTGTAGAAAGAGCAGAGGAAGAAGAAAGTGAAGAGGAGGAGCCGGAGGAAGTTAACATGAGGGAAGCGTCAGGCATGGCCAGCCGGCTTCGATGTACCTAGGGGCCAGAATATGATGGGATGAAGTTCCTATCCCCTACCCGACTTCAATGTTGGACACAGGGAGCAGATATAAAAAAAAAAAAAAAAAAAAAAATGAAAAGAAGGAGCCGGAGGAAGTTAACATGAGGGAAGCGTCAGGCATGGCCAGCCGGCTTCGATGTACCTAGGGGCCAGAATTTGATGGGATTAATTTCCTATCCCCTACCGACTTCATTGTTGGACACAGGGAGCAGATATAAAAAATAATTATACCAGTTGGTTAACTTAACCTAATTCTGTATATTTGTAGAGTATATTGTCTGGTTCAAATACATAGTTCACTTTTATGGCCAATGATGCTCCGTAAAACAAAGTAAAATACTGTAAAGTGTAAATTAACTTGATTAGGGTTTACATCCAAAGGCGTTATGGGACCTAGAATTGGAGTTCATGTCGAGGGCCGCCTTGTTGGCCCAGATCTTTTAATCGCAACTTTTCGTAAGGATTTTCAATAAACACTGAAACAGTATAATGTAGGCCCTAGATATACACATGTTGATGTACGAGTGAATGAAAATAAACATTTATTATTATTACACTTTCTATTCTCGGTTGGTATAGTTTAAAGCATATGTGTAATGGTATCACGTCTATCTGCTTTAGTCCCAGTTTTTCAATCAGTCATTAATGGGGCCGTAAACTGACGGTCCGTTATCTGCATAGGGTTTGTTGGGTTACAGATTACAGACTCTCAGCTAACAGCCACGTTAATGACCCGTTAACCGATTGAAAAATCAAATATGTAAGTGTTGAGTAACACAGGGCTAGGGCCAATTCAATACAGATTCAACTAGATTTACTCTTTTTGTGGTTGTAAGTCTAAATAGTAAATATCGATGATTTTTGAACTGGTGGTATATTTGGAATCAAAATGTAAGTTCCAAGATTGTGATCTGATGATACAAATTCTCATACCTAATCAAACAAAATTTTACTTTTAAATGCAATTTAAATATGAGATGGAAAACCTACATATATCAGCATTGAAAAATTCTAAAATCACTCAAGTGACAGGTGACTGGGGCTCTTCTCGAGGCCCTAGCATTTATCCACAAAATGCATAATATCAATGGGGTCCTTTCTAGGATTTTAATTTTCATAATATGTTCACCCTAACTGTTTGGTTTAAATACATTTTGTTTTCATTTCAAAGTAATTGCCAAATAATAATATACTGTACCGTTTTTCTTTCCTGTTCCAGGTATGAAATGTTGGCCCAAAGTCAACGTGACTTAACTCCAGAACTTGCTGCTGAAAAGCTGCGGGGCCTGTCTGAAGTGCACTACAAAGATGCTGAAAAGCAAACTGAGAAATGTCATTGTAAAGAAACTAGTTAACAACTATGAAATGTTATGTGCACCAATTGTAAAAGTGAATATAGGGGATAGGCTACCTAAAAATTATAATGCTAAGTACAATTTGGAGCAATTGCTCTAAGTTTCCAGGCAGCACATTTTAATAATAGTGGACCAGTAGTAGTACATTTGGATATTTCCATTTCACTAGACAATTATACTATTTAAGGTGACCATACGTCCCGGATTTCCCGGGACAGTCCCGTTTTTTCACACTCTGTCCCGGCGTCCCGAAGACTTTTTGAAAAACACTTAAATGTCCCGGAATTGTGATACACGTTTCTACTGTCCCGGAAATTATCGATGCGGCAAGTATTAGAACAAAATGCGTGATATATTGAGTTAAATTGTGATGGCAGCTGTACACGTAGCTTACCGGTACCATATCAGCTAACCGGCCTACCCTACCCCTACCTTCTACCGTCTCCCTACCGCCTAGGCCAAAGATAATAACATAATAATATAATACTACGTTATATTATTATATAACTACGTTATTGGCCTAGGCTTTGACTCGCCGCCTCCCACAGGTTCTGACTTGTTGTATTTGGCGCATCATTAGTCGCCATTGAACTTTGATACTGTGTGTGTGTGTTTGTTTGTGCTGCGACAATCTTGCCACCAAAAAGGAAGTGTAGTGAGTTACAGTAGTTAGTCTGAAGCCCAGAACTTATTCTATAAAGCTTAAAACCACATAAAATTACACTTTTTCAAACAATTGCCTGCGGCGCTGTTGTGGGGGCTTCCCCCCGACCCCCCAATTTGGTCGCCGAAAGTTGTGTTTGTCCCGGAATTTCGATTTGTAAATATGGTCACCTTAATACTATTACATATTACGTAGTTGAATATGCCAAGCTGTTAAGCAGCCTTATTGTATGCAACAGTAGGTTTGTTTCTTTGTCCTGCATGCAAGGTTTAGGGAAAGCATTAGTCTTTAATATTAATATTACTAAAACAAGGAGAGATGTATAGCGACTTTTCCCCAAACCAGCCAGCCGGAATAAATACTGTGGTCAAACGCCAAAGGGTACATTCTACCTGATGCATGTTGCCCTGTTGCCAATACACCTTTTAGATGCTGCGGTCAGTATGCGAAGGACAATTTGAAGGGGGTGGTTTTGAATTACCCGCAGTGCGGGTAAATCTAGTCAAAGATTTTGCAACAACTAAAAATAATTTTGGTGTTAACAAGCGTTATATCGACTCTGGTTCGTCTCTTTTGTCAGTTAATGTATTTTTGTTGGAAAGGTTTGGATGTTTTAAATCAGTCCTCTACTTTATTTGATGAAGGTGTTATCCTAATAGACTTATAGGGCCCCGTTTATTTTATCACCGCCAAAATGGGTGCACTTAAGTTTTTAGTGCAGGGCTTCTCAAACTTTTTTTTGCCTGCAACCCTAAATTTCTAGGTAAAAAATCTCGTGACCCTGTCTTATATCGGACCTTATAATCATGGTTTATACACTGAAATAGATGGTCGCTTGTTAGCGGATACTAGCAGCGATTTGCTTCGCTCTTTGTTTATAAGCGGATGTAAGAGTAAGCAAGTTTCACGCTGATCCTCTTTTTTTAACTTTTCTATATAAGATACATCTTTTTATACATTTTCTATAAAAAATTCGATTCTATATAGTAGGCCTACACCTCAATTTCCATTTTTCATTTAAGCTCGCAACCCCATTTTGATTCCTCGCGACCCCGTTGAGAAGCCCTGTTTTAGTGCCATTTTAATCTAGGTTACAATAAAAATCAAGTGCTAATAGTAGTAATTTGAGTTTTCCAGCGGGGTCACGAACCATAGTTTGAGAAGCCCTGTTTTAGTGCCATATTAATCTAGGTTACAATAGAAATTAAGTCTAAAAGTAGGAGTTTTCCTGTTCATGGTGTGAATTTCAAATAAATACAATGTTCCTTAAATATTTCCATTCACACAGAGAACTTCATTTTACTTGTTTGGCTCTACAGAGGATTTCCTTCGAGCTCCTTTCATTGCAGATGTGTTCCCAGTAAAACAAAGCCATTAAGCCTGTATTACACGGTCAAACTTTTTCATCCAACTCCTTGAATTCAAGGACAAAAGTGCATAAAAAACAATCAGTTTGTAGTCAAATACAATAATAGGAATTATTTATTGATACCTACTTTTGTGTCCTTGAATTCAAGGAGTTGGATGAAAAAGTTTGACCGTGTAATACTACAGGCTTTACTTCCACTTCATCATCAATTCAACCATCAGCAATTCTTTCACTCTCTTTTGATATTTTCATATCTTCTTCCTTGGAAGTTATAAAAAAATTAATTTCTTTAAGCTATATTAAATCAATATTTACTCCTCTTGAATTGCAGACAGACTTATATAGTCAATACTCAATTGGTATATAATGTGAGAGTAGCCATTCTTCTCTCGAGTGAGCAAGACCTCGGTCGAAACGTCTCGTTATATTTTGTATTATATTATGTCTTTTATGTGTACGGTACTTCAAACTCGTAAATCCGTCATCTTACTAAACAAAGGTAAGCTGTTGGATCCTTTCGTCCTAACATTATATACCATTCCAGCCGATTGGCACCTACTTTTATAACCTCAATACTCAATTGAATAATAATTGTTATAATTTCTATATTTTGTGTATGAGTTATTAAGTAAACATTTCTACTTTTAGAGCAGTCGTATTATGTTTGTTTTTTGTTTAAATATATCTTGCGGTAAAGGTCGATCAAAGGAGGTTCGGATTGAGTTGAAATTTGGACCATCCACAAGCGTCGGTGTGAATTGAACACCATAATGTTTGTGGCAAAATTGGTCAAGAAGTACTCAAATTGTGTTTAAATAAAAATGCAGCAATGTTTGAAATAGCCACAACACAGTTGGTTTCCTTCCCGATACGAATATGTAAGGGCTGGTCCACACAGATTTTTAAGACATACGATTTAAGGTTTAACGCGTAGTCGTAAAGTTGGATCATAGGAAACACGTACTGGCGTTCACACAAAGTTTTAGTTTTAAGACGTTGTTTTCATTGTTGTTTTTCAAACAACGTCTTAAAACCTTATGCATTATGTCTTAAAAATCTGTGTGGACTGCAGCCTTTAATTTTAACATGGTCCCATAAGTATTGGAGGTACAATTTAGCTGTCACTAATTAATGTAACTATGACAATGCAAAATCACCAAGAAACATCTAAGCAAGCTTTGAAAATAAAAACCTGGGGCTGGATTATTCACAACTTTCTTAACTTAATCCTGGCCTAAGTCTTACTGTACCGTACATGCTATTATAAATCCATGGTAGGCCTACTACACAGCCCAATTGATAGCTACTTTCGTGGAAATCACAGTGAACTTGAAATATTGCAAGGCGGTGTTTTGTTTCCTAATGGCCACATTCTAAAAACAGGCAAATGTTCATGTCAAGGTAAGTAAACGATATCTATTTATGTTCACACCTCGAAGTCATAGACATATTGCCAGTGCCACCACCTTTGAAAAAAGATAAGACTAACTCACTCGGACAGGGCCTAAATTTTGGTCTCAAGTGTTTTTTTATTTACTAGTGTTTTTTAGCGACTTAGTTGAGGGTATGTGCAGGTCCTAAAGTTAGGCCAGGCCTAAGTTAAGACCTTTTGTGAATCCGGGGCCCGGATTCACAAGAGGGTCCTAAGTCTGTTTTTTGTCTTATCTCTAAGACCAGCTTAACTTTGAACCTCTTGTAAAACCAGACCCAGGTCACTTATGAAGAAGTTACTAATTCCAGGTGAGAACAAGGACGAATGAACATTGAAATAATATGTTTTAAAATCTGTTCTAAGACACTATCTGGGATTTACAATAAGTTCAAAGTTAGGCCGGTCTTAGACAAAATACCAAAAAATGACTTGGGACCCCTTGTGAATCCGGGCCCTGATTCACAAGCCGTCTAATTTTGGGAGGTTTTAAGTCAGGTAGTAAGTCTTAAGGCCCATCCACATTGACAATTGCAAGTAAGAGTAAAATTAAGGTTTCAGTACCACCATTACAATACAACAAGCTATGCCATACATTGAGAGCAGTGTGTTATCTACCAGTGTAAGCAACGCTGCTTCCATCATGTGCCATGGCGTACGCAGAACGTCGGCGCTTCGAGTGCTGCAAGTCTGGGGTTCGAGACCCGTTACACCCACTCTTTTTTTCCACCATATTCACACATTTATATGAATACATCAACGTGCATGGACACGGTTTATTTTTTACCGGTCAAACGGCTCGTTGTTTCCACAAACGAATTACTCTTTCGCGATCACGCGATCAAGATCTATCGAATGCGATTTTAAAAAGACAATGTGTTGAAACTGGATTTTAAGAGTTAGGTGAAAAACGGCTTCTTTGATGTTTTTTAAATCCAATGAGACCCTCTGTTCGTAAATCCATCTATGTTTGTTGTTACAATTACAATTAAATGAATCGAGATACAATATGATTCATAAATGCATACATTGAGAGCAGTGGGTTATCTACCAGTGTAAGCAAACAAATTTCCATCGTGTGGCATGGCGTACAAGGTAGCGACGCCGACTAGTGTTTTTGCGGTTCAGGGTTCGAGTCCCATAACCGGCAGCCTTTTTCTTCCATATTCAGACAAGCAAAGTTGAGAAGGGTTTACTAAGGGGAATTTATTTTTTAAAAGCGCTCGTAGCTACCACACGTTTGGTCCAAATTAGATTCTGTATGTTTTTATTTTTTTTGCCTTAACTATCTTGACATTCTGGAAACGAAAATATGCTAGGGGTCATACTAACAGAGATACAAGCGCCCAAAATTTCAAAAAAGCTCACAGCTGATCCCAAGATTATAAAATTTATCAAAATCCAAAAAAAATATTTCCCTCCGAATTTCGTTTAAGACTATAACGTGTGAAAATTTCCGAAATAGATTGCCCTTCGATTTGGCTGATACTTCGTTAAATGAAAGATCTTATCCAGGAAATGACAAATAAATGAAATTTAGATTAAAAATGTTTATACTTTGGCCCTGACGCCACTTCAAAAATTTTCCCCAAATTATTCTTTTTGTGATTGCAAGACCAAATATCAACGGATTTAGGAACTGATGGTGTATTTCGATTCAAAATGATCCAAAAATTATGCTAAGATTACAAAATTTATCAAAATCCAAAAATAATATTTCAATCCGAATTTCGACTTAGACTATACCCTTTGAAAATTTTGGAAAAAGCTTGCCCCCTCGGTTTGGCTGTTACTTCATATTATGAAAGATCTAATACAGGAAATGAAAAATTAATTAAATTTAGATTATAAATGTTTAAACTATGGCCCTTGGGCCACTTCAAAAATTTCCCCACGATTATTCTTTTTGTGATCGCAGGATCGCAGGAATGGATTTAGAAACTGATAATGTATTTCGAGTCAGAATAATCCAAAGATTACGATAAGATTATTAAATTTATCAAAATCTAAAAATAATATTTCCCTCCGAATATCGACTAAGAAATAGCTTTTTCGAATTTTTTTTCGAAATAGCTTGCGCCTTCGATTTGGCTGATACTTTGTAAAAAAAAAGATTTTATCCTGTCAATGACAAACAAATGACATTTCGACTATAAATGTTTATACAATGGTCCTGGGGCCACATCAAAAATTTCCCACAAATTATTCTTTTTGTGATTGAAAGACCAAATATCAATAGAGAAAAACTGATGGTTTATTTCTATTCAAAATAATCCAAAGATAACGATTAATTTATTATATTTATCAAAATCCAAAAATTATATTTCCCTCCGAATTTCGACTAAGATATACACTTTGAAAATTTTCAAAATAGCTTGCCCCTTCGATTCGGCTAATATTTCGTAAAATGAAATATGTTATCCTGGTAATGACAAGTAAATGAAATTTAGATTAGAAATGTTGATACTACGGCGCTGGGGCCACTTCAAAAAATTTCCCCATATTATTCTTTTGGTGATAACAAGACCAAATAACAATGGATTTAGAAACTGATGGTGTATTTTGATTCCAAATGATCCAAAGATTACGATAAGATAAACATTTTTATCAAAATCCAAAAGTAATATTTCGTTCCGAATTTCGGCTAAGACTGTACACTTTGAAAATTTTAGAAAAATTTCCCTTTCGATTTGGCTGATACTTCATAAAATGAAAGACCTGATCTAGGAAATGACAAATAAATCAAATTTAGATTATAAATGTTTATACTATGGCCTTGGGGCCACTTCGAAAATTTCCCCAAAATTATTCTTTTTGTGATTGCAGGACAAAATATCTTTGGATTTAGAAACTGATGGTGTATTTCGAGTTAAAATAATCCAAAGATTACAATTAAATTATAAAATTTATCAAAATCCAAAAATAATATTTCCCTCCGAATTTCGACTAAGACTATACCCTTTGACAATTTTCGAAATAGCCTGCCCCTTCGATTTGGCTGATACTTCGTTAAATGAAAGATCTTATCCTGTAAATGACGAGTAAATGAAATTTAGATTAAAAATGTTTATACTATGGCCCTGGGGCGACTTCAAAAAAGGAACTGATGGTGTATTTTGATTCCAAATGATCCAAAGATTACGATAAGATAATTAAATTTATCAAAATCCAAAAATAATATTTCGTTTTGCAAGACCAAATAACAATGGATTTAGAAACTGATAGTGTGTTTTGATTCCAAATGATCCAAAGATATCGATATGATTATTAAATTTATCGAAATCCAAAAATAATATTTCGTTCCGAATTTCGACTAAGACTATACACTTTGAAATTTTTCAAAATACCTTGCCCCTTTGATTTGGCTGATACTTCGTAAAATGAAAGATCTTTTCTTGTTTATAAAAATAAATGAAATTTAGATTATAAATGTTTATACAATGGCCCTGGGGCCACTTCAAAAATTTACCCCAAATTATTCTTTTTGTGATTGCAAGACCAAATATCAATGGCTTTAGGAACTGATGGTGTATTTTGATTCAAAATGATCCTTAGATAACGATAGATTATAAAATTTATCAAAATCCTTAAAAAATATTTCCCTCCGAATTTCGATTAAGACTATACACTTCTGAAATTTTTAAAAATAGCTTGCCCCTACGATTTGGCTAATACTTCGTTAAATGTGAGATCTTATCTACTTTATGACAAGTTAAATGAAATTTAGATTAAAAATGTTTATACTATGGCCCTTTGGCCACTTCGAAAATTTCCATAAAATTATTCTTTTTGTGATCGCAAGACCAAATACCAATGGATTTAGAATTTGATGGTGTATTTCGAGTCAAATTAATCCAAAGATTACGATTAGATAAAAAAATTTATCAAAATCCGAAAATAATATTTCCCTATGAATTTCGACCAAGACTATACCCTTTGAAAATTTTCGAAATAGCTTGCCCCTTCGATTTGAATGATACTTCGTCAAATGAAAGATCTTATCCAGGAAATGACGAGTAAATGAAATTAAGATTCAAAATGTTTATACTATGGCCCTGGGGCCACTTCAAAAAATTTCCCCATATTCTTCTTTTGGTGATTGCAAGACCAAATAACAATGGACTTAGAAACTGATGGTGTATTTTGATTCCAAATGATCCAAAGATTACGATTAGATAATTAAATTTATCAAAATCCAAAAATAATATTTCGTTTCGAATTTTGACACTTTGAAAATTTTCGAAAATGCTTGCCCCTTCGATTTGGCTGATACTTCGCAAAATGATAGATCTAATCCATTTTATGACAAAACAATGAATTTAAGACAATGAATGTTTTTACAATGGTCCTGGGGCCACTTCAAAAATTTCCCCCAAATTATTCTTTTTGTGATTGCAAGACCAAATATTAATGGATTTAAAAACTGATAGTGTAAATCTATTCAAAATAATCCAAAGATTACGATAAGATTATTAAATTTATCAAATTCTTAAAATAATATTTCCCTCCGACTTTCGATTAAAACTATACACTTTGAAAATTTTCAAAATAGCTTGCCCCTTCGATTTGGCTGATATTTCGTAAAATGAAAGATGTTATCCTGGTAATGACAAGTAAATGAAATTTAGATTAGAACTGTTGATACTACGGCGCTGGGGCCACTTCAAAAAATTTCCCCATATTATTCTTTTGGTGATAACAAGACCAAATAACAATGGATTTAGAAACTGATGGTGTATTTTGATTCCAAATGATCCAAAGATTACGATAAGATAAACATTTTTATCAAAATCCAAAAGTAATATTTCGTTCCGAATTTCGGCTAAGACTGTACACTTTGAAAATTTTAGAAAAAGCTTGCCCTTTCGATTTGGCTTATACTTCATAAAATGAAAGACCTGATCTAGGAAATGACCTATAAATCAAATTTAGATTATAAATGTTTATACTATGGCCTTGGGGCCACTTCGAAAATTTCCCCAAAATTATTCTTTTTGTGATTGCAGGACAAAATATCTTTGGATTTAGAAACTGATGGTGTATTTCGAGTTAAAATAATCCAAAGATTACAATAAGATTATAAAATTTATCAAAATCCAAAAATAATATTTCCCTCCGAAATTCGACTAAGGGCCGGTCTTACAATCTCCTAATAAGAAAGTTATTTGTAGCAATTAAGCTATTTGGAGGATTTCAAGGGTTTTGATTGGTGGTTGCCATGGAGAAAACAAGCTATTCCACGAATAAATAGTTATTGGGACATTGTAAGACTGGACCTAAGACTATACCCTTTGAAAATTTTCGAAATAGCTTGCCCCTTCGATTTAGCTGATACTTCGTTAAATGAAAGATCTTATCCTGTAAATGACGAGTAAATGAAATTTAGATTAAAAATGTTTATACTATGGCCCTGGGGCGACTTCAAAAAAGGAACTGATGGGGTATTTTGATTCCAAATGATCCAAAGATTACGATAAGATAATTAAATTTATCAAAATCCAAAAATAATATTTCGTTTTGCAAGACCAAATAACAATGGATTTAGAAACTGATAGTGTGTTTTGATTCCAAATGATCCAAAGATATCGATATGATTATTAAATTTATCAAAATCCAAAAATAATATTTCGTTCCGAATTTCGACTAAGACTATACACTTTGAAATTTTTCAAAATACCTTGCCCCTTTGATTTGGCTGATACTTCGTAAAATGAAAGATCTTTTCCTGTTTATAAAAATAAATGAAATTTAGATTATAAATGTTTATACAATGGCCCTGGGGCCACTTCAAAAATTTACCCCAAATTATTCTTTTTGTGATTGCAAGACCAAATATCAATGGCTTTAGGAACTGATGGTGTATTTTGATTCAAAATTATCCTTAGATAACGATAGATTATAAAATTTATCAAAATCCTTAAAAAATATTTCCCTCCGAATTTCGATTAAGACTATACACTTCTGAAATTTTTAAAAATAGCTTGCCCCTACGATTTGGCTGTTTCTTCGTTAAATGTGAGATCTTATCTACTTAATGACAAGTTAAATGAAATTTAGATTAAAAATGTTTATACTATGGCCCTTTGGCCACTTCGAAAATTTCCATAAAATTATTCTTTTTGTGATCGCAAGACCAAATACCAATGGATTTAGAATTTGATGGTGTATTTCGAGTCAAATAAATCCAAAGATTACGATTAGATTATAAAATTTATCAAAATCCGAAAATAATATTTCCCTATGAATTTCGACCAAGACTATACCCTTTGAAAATTTTCGAAATAGCTTGCCCCTTCGATTTGAATGATACTTCGTCAAATGAAAGATCTTATCCAGGAAATGACGAGTAAATGAAATTAAGATTCAAAATGTTTATACTATGGCCCTGGGGCCACTTCAAAAAACTTCCCCATATTCTTCTTTTGGTGATTGCAAGACCAAATAACAATGGACTTAGAAACTGATCGTGTATTTTGATTCCAAATGATCCAAAGATTACGATTAGATAATTAAATTTATCAAAATCCAAAAATAATATTTCGTTTCGAATTTTGACACTTTGAAAATTTTCGAAAAAGCTTGCCCCTTCGATTTGGCTGATACTTCATAAAATGAAAGTTCTGATCCAAGAAATGAAAAATAAATAAAATTTAGATTATAAATGTTTATACTATGGCCCTGGGGCCACTTCGAAAATTTCCCAAAAATTATTTTTTTTGTGATTGCAAGACCAAATATAGACGGATTTAGAAACTGATGGTGTATTTCGATTCAAAATAATCCAAAAAGGACGATAAGATAAAAAAATGTATCAAAATCCAAAAATAATATTTCCGTCCGAATTTCGACTAAGACTATCTTGCCCCTTCGATTTGGCTCATACTTCGCAAAATGATAGATCCTCTCCTGTTTTTGGACAAAACAATGAATAAAATCAATGAATGTTTTTACAATGGTCCTGGGGCCACTTCGAAAATTTCCCCAAAATTATTCTTTTTGTGGTCACAGGACAAAATGTCAATGGATTTAGCAACTGATGGTGTATTTCGAGTTTAAATAATCCAAAGATTTTAATAAGATTATAAAATTTATCAAAATCCAAAAATAATATTTCCCCCAGAATTTCGACTAAGACTATACCCTTTGAAAATTTTCGAAATAGCTTGCCCCTTCGTTTTCGCTGATACTTCGTTAAATGAAAGATCTTATCCTGTAAATGACGAGTAAATTAAATTTAGATTAAAAATGTTTATACTATGGCCCTGGGGCCACTTCAAAAAAGTTCCCCATATTCTTCTTTTCGTGATTGCAAGACCAAATAACAATGGATTTAGAAACTGATGGTGTATTTTGATTCCAAATGATCCTTTACGATAGATTATAAAATTTATCAAAATCCTTAACAAATATTTCCCTCCGAATTTCGATTAAGACTATACCCTTTGAACATTATCGAAATAGCTTCCCCTTCGATGTAGCTGTTACTTCGTAAAATGAAAGATCTTATCTAGGAAATGACAAGTAAATAAAATTTAGATTTTTAATGTTTATACAATGGTCCTGGGGCCACTTCAAAAATTTCCCCAAAATTATTCTTTTTGTGATCGCAGGACCAAATATCAATGGATTTAGAAACTGATGGTGTATTTCGAGTTTAAATAATCCAAAGATTTTAATAAGATTATAAAATTTATCAAAATCCAAAAATAATATTTCCCACAGAATTTCGACTAAGACTATACCCTTTGAAAATTTTCGAAATAGCTTGCCCCTTCGTTTTCGCTGATACTTCGTTAAATGAAAGATCTTATCCTGTAAATGACGAGTAAATTAAATTTAGATTAAAAATGTTTATACTATGGCCCTGGGGCCACTTCAAAAAAGTTCCCCATATTCTTCTTTTCGTGATTGCAAGACCAAATAACAATGGATTTAGAAACTGATGGTGTATTTTGATTCCAAATGATCCTTTACGATAGATTATAAAATTTATCAAAATCCTTAACAAATATTTCCCTCCGAATTTCGATTAAGACTATACCCTTTGAACATTATCGAAATAGCTTCCCCTTCGATGTAGCTGTTACTTCGTAAAATGAAAGATCTTATCTAGGAAATGACAAGTAAATAAAATTTAGATTTTTAATGTTTATACAATGGTCCTGGGGCCACTTCAAAAATTTCCCCGAAATTATTCTTTTTGTGATCGCAGGACCAAATATCAATGGATTTAGAAACTGATGGTGTATTTCGATTCAAAATAATCCGAAGATTACGATTATTTTACAAAATTTATCAAAATCCAAAAATAATATTTCCCTCCGAATTTCGACTAAGATTTTTCAAAAATGCTTGCCCCTTCGATTTGGCTGATACTTCGCAAAATGATAGATCTGATCCATTTTATGACAAAACAATGAATTTAAGACAATGAATGTTTTTACAATGGTCCTGGGGCCACTACAAAAATTTCCCCCAAATTATTCTTTTTGTGATTGCAAGACCAAATATTAATGGATTTAAAAACTGATAGTGTAAACCTATTCAAAATAATCCAAAATTACGATAATGTTATTAAATTTATCAAATTCCAAAAATAATATTTCCCTCCGAATTTCGATCCCCTTCGAATTTTTCCCTTTGAAAATTTTCTAAATACCTTAGCTTGCCCCTTCGATTTGAATGATACTTCGTCAAATGAAAGATCATATCCAGGAAATGACAAATAAATGAAATTTAGACTATAACTGTTTATACAATGGCCCTGGGGCCACTTTAAAAATTTCCCCTAAATTATTCTTTTTGTGATTGCAAGACCAAATATTAATGGATTTAGAAACTGGTAGTGTAAATCTATTCAAAATAATCCAAAGATTACGATAAGATTATTAAATTTATCAAATTCTAAAAATAATATTTCCCTCCGAATTTCAATAAATATACACTTTGAAAATTTTCAAAATAGCTTGCCCCTTCGATTTGGCTGAAACTTCGTTAAATGAAAGATCTTATCCTGTTAATGACGAGTAAATGAAATTAAGATTAAAAATGTTTATACTATGGCCCTGGGACCACTTCAAAAAATTTCCCCATATTCTTCTTTGGTGATTACAAGACCAAATAACAATGGATTTAGAAACTGATGGTGTAATTTGATTCCAAATGATCCAAAGATGGCGATAAGATAATTTACTTTATCAAAATCCAAAAATAATATTTCGTTTCGAATTTCGACTAAGACTATACCCTTTGAAAATTTTCGAAATAGCTTTCCCCTTCGATTTTAATGATACTTCGTCAAATGAAAGATATGATCTAAGAAATGACAAATAAATAAAATTTAGATTATAAATGTTTATACAATGATCCTGGGGGCACTTCAAAAATTTCCTTAAAATTATTCTTTTTGTGATCGCAGGACAAAATATTAATGGATTAAGAAACTGATGGTGTTTTTCGATTCAAAATAATCCAAAGATGACGATAACATAAAAAAAATTATCAAAATCCAAAAATAATATTTCCGTCCGAATTTCGACTAAGACTATAATGAACACTTGATATACACTTTGAAAATTTTCGAATAAGCTTGCCCCTTCGATTTGGCTGATACTTCGTTAAATGAAAGATCTTATCAACTTAATGACAAGTAAATGAAATTTCAATTAAATATGTTTATACTATGGCCCTGGGGCCACTTCAAAAATATTCCCCAAATTATTCTTTTTGTGATCGCAGGACCAAATATCAATGGATTTAGAAACTGATGGTGTATTTCGATTCAAAATAATCCAAAGATTATGATGAGTTTATTTAATTTATCAAAATCAAAAAAAATATTTCCCTCCGAATTTCGACTAAGACTATACACTTTGAAAATATTCAAAAAAGCTTGCCCCTTCGATTTGGCTGATACTTCGCAAAATGATAGATCTGATCCATTTTATGACAAAACAATGAATTAAAGACAATGAATGTTTTTACAATGGTCCTGGGGCCACTTCAAATTTTCAAATCGTCAAATGAAAGATCTTATCTAGGAAATGACAAATAAATAAAATTTAGATTATAAATGTTTATACTATGGCCCTGGGGCCACTTCGAAAATTTCCCCAAAATTATTCTTTTTGTGATTGCAAGACTAAATATCAATGGATTTAGAAACTGATGGTATATTTCTATTCAAAATAATCCAAAAATTACGATAAGATTATAAAATGTATCAAAATTTAAAAATATTATTTTACCCTTCAAAAATTTCCCCCAAATTATTCTTTTTGTGATTGCATGACCAAATATTAATGGATTTAAAAACTGATAGTGTAAACCTTTTATAAATAATCCAAAGATTACGATAATGTTATTAAATATATCAAATTCCAAAAATAAATTTCCCTCCGAATTTCGATTAAGACTATACCCTTTGAGAATTTTCTAAATAGCTTGCCCCTTCGATTTGAATGATACTTCGTCAAATGAAAGATCATATCCAGGAAATGACAAATAAATGAAATTTAGACTATAACTGTTTATACATTGGCCCTGGGGCCACTTCAAAAATTTCCCCTAAATTATTCTTTTTGTGATTGCAAGACCAAATATTAATGGATTTAGAAACTGATAGTGTAAATCTATTCAAAATAATCCAAAGATTACGATAAGATTATTAAATTTATCAAATTCTAAAAATAATATTTCCCTCCGAATTTCGATAAAGACTATACACTTTGAAAATTTTCAAAATAGCTTGCCCCTTCGATTTGGCTGAAACTTCGTTAAATGAGATCTTATCCTGTAAATGACGAGTAAATGGTGTATTTTGATTCCAAAAGATCCAAAGATTACGATAAGATTATTATATTTATCAAAATCCAAAAATAATATTTCGTTCCGTATTTGGACACTTTGAAAATTTTCGAAAAAGCTTGCCCCTTTGATTTTGCTGATACTTCATAAAATGAAAGATCTGATCCAGGAAATGACAAATAAATAAAATTTAGATTATAAATGTTTATACTATGGCCTTGGGGCCACTTCGAAAATTTCCCAAAATTATTCTTTTTGTGATTGCAAGACCAAATATCAACGGATTAAGAAACTTATGGTGTATTTCGATTCAAAATAATCCAAAGATTACGATAAGATTACAAACTTTATCAAAATCCAAAATTAATATTTCCCTCCGGATTTCGACCAAGACTAAACACTTTGAAAATTTTCAAAAAAGCTTGCCCCTTTGATTTGGGTGATACTTCGTAAAATTAAAAGATCTTTTCCTGTTTATGACAAATAAATAAAATTTAGATTTGAAATGTTTATACAATGGTCCTGGGGCCTCTTCGAAAATTTCCCCAAAATTATTCTTATTGTGGTCGCAGGACCAAATATCAATGGATTTAGAAAATGATGGTGTATTTCGAGTTAAAATAATCCAAAGATTACAATAAGAATATAAAATTTATCAAAATCCAAAAATAATATTTCCCTCCGAATTTCGACTAAGACTATACACTTTGAAAATATTCAAAAAAGCTTGCCCCTTCGATTTGGCTGATACTTCGCAAAATGATAGATCTGATCCATTTTATGACAAAACAATGAATTAAAGACAATGAATGTTTTTACAATGGTCCTGGGGCCACTTCAAAAATTTCCCCTAAATTATTCTTTTTGTGATTGCAAGACCAAATATTAATGGATTCAGAAACTGATAGTGTAAACCTATTCAAAATAATCCAAAGATTACGATAAAATAGTTTAATTTATCAAATTCCAAAAATAATATTTCCCTCCGAATTTCGATTAAGACTATACACTTTGAAAATTTTCAAAATAGCTTGCCCCTTCGATTTGGCTGATACTTCGTTAAATGAAAGATGTTATCCTGGTAATGACAAGTAAATGAAATTTAGATTAGAAATGTTGATACTACGGCGCTGGGGCCACTTCAAAAAATTTCCCCATATTATTCTTTTGGTGATAACAAGACCAAATAACAATGGATTTAGAAACTGATGGTGTATTTTGATTCCAAATGATCCAAAGATTACGATAAGATAAACATTTTTATCAAAATCCAAAAGTAATATTTCGTTCCGAATTTCGGCTAAGACTGTACACTTTGAAAATTTTAGAAAAAGCTTGCCCTTTCGATTTGGCTTATACTTCATAAAATGAAAGACCTGATCTAGGAAATGACAAATAAATCAAATTTAGATTATAAATGTTTATACTATGGCCTTGGGGCCACTTCGAAAATTTCCCCAAAATTATTCTTTTTGTGATTGCAGGACAAAATATCTTTGGATTTAGAAACTGATGGTGTATTTCGAGTTAAAATAATCCAAAGATTACAATAAGATTATAAAATTTATCAAAATCCAAAAATAATATTTCCCTCCGAAATTCGACTAAGGGCCGGTCTTACAATCTCCTAATAAGAAAGTTATTTGTGTCAATTAAGCTATTTGGAGGATTTTAAGGGTTTTGATTGGTGGTTGCCATGGAGAAAACAAGCTATTCCACGAATAAATAGTTATTGGGACATTGTAAGACTGGACCTAAGACTATACCCTTTGAAAATTTTCGAAATAGCTTGCCCCTTCGATTTAGCTGATACTTCGTTAAATGAAAGATCTTATCCTGTAAATGACGAGTAAATGAAATTTAGATTAAAAATGTTTATACTATGGCCCTGGGGCGACTTCAAAAAAGGAACTGATGGGGTATTTTGATTCCAAATGATCCAAAGATTACGATAAGATAATTAAATTTATCAAAATCCAAAAATAATATTTCGTTTTGCAAGACCAAATAACAATGGATTTAGAAACTGATAGTGTGTTTTGATTCCAAATGATCCAAAGATATCGATATGATTATTAAATTTATCAAAATCCAAAAATAATATTTCGTTCCGAATTTCGACTAAGACTATACACTTTGAAATTTTTCAAAATACCTTGCCCCTTTGATTTGGCTGATACTTCGTAAAATGAAAGATCTTTTCCTGTTTATAAAAATAAATGAAATTTAGATTATAAATGTTTATACAATGGCCCTGGGGCCACTTCAAAAATTTACCCCAAATTATTCTTTTTGTGATTGCAAGACCAAATATCAATGGCTTTAGGAACTGATGGTGTATTTTGATTCAAAATTATCCTTAGATAACGATAGATTATAAAATTTATCAAAATCCTTAAAAAATATTTCCCTCCGAATTTCGATTAAGACTATACACTTCTGAAATTTTTAAAAATAGCTTGCCCCTACGATTTGGCTGTTTCTTCGTTAAATGTGAGATCTTATCTACTTAATGACAAGTTAAATGAAATTTAGATTAAAAATGTTTATACTATGGCCCTTTGGCCACTTCGAAAATTTCCATAAAATTATTCTTTTTGTGATCGCAAGACCAAATACCAATGGATTTAGAATTTGATGGTGTATTTCGAGTCAAATAAATCCAAAGATTACGATTAGATTATAAAATTTATCAAAATCCGAAAATAATATTTCCCTATGAATTTCGACCAAGACTATACCCTTTGAAAATTTTCGAAATAGCTTGCCCCTTCGATTTGAATGATACTTCGTCAAATGAAAGATCTTATCCAGGAAATGACGAGTAAATGAAATTAAGATTCAAAATGTTTATACTATGGCCCTGGGGCCACTTCAAAAAACTTCCCCATATTCTTCTTTTGGTGATTGCAAGACCAAATAACAATGGACTTAGAAACTGATCGTGTATTTTGATTCCAAATGATCCAAAGATTACGATTAGATAATTAAATTTATCAAAATCCAAAAATAATATTTCGTTTCGAATTTTGACACTTTGAAAATTTTCGAAAAAGCTTGCCCCTTCGATTTGGCTGATACTTCATAAAATGAAAGTTCTGATCCAAGAAATGAAAAATAAATAAAATTTAGATTATAAATGTTTATACTATGGCCCTGGGGCCACTTCGAAAATTTCCCAAAAATTATTTTTTTTGTGATTGCAAGACCAAATATAGACGGATTTAGAAACTGATGGTGTATTTCGATTCAAAATAATCCAAAAAGGACGATAAGATAAAAAAATGTATCAAAATCCAAAAATAATATTTCCGTCCGAATTTCGACTAAGACTATCTTGCCCCTTCGATTTGGCTCATACTTCGCAAAATGATAGATCCTCTCCTGTTTTTGGACAAAACAATGAATAAAATCAATGAATGTTTTTACAATGGTCCTGGGGCCACTTCGAAAATTTCCCCAAAATTATTCTTTTTGTGGTCACAGGACAAAATGTCAATGGATTTAGCAACTGATGGTGTATTTCGAGTTTAAATAATCCAAAGATTTTAATAAGATTATAAAATTTATCAAAATCCAAAAATAATATTTCCCCCAGAATTTCGACTAAGACTATACCCTTTGAAATTTTTCGAAATAGCTTGCCCCTTCGTTTTCGCTGATACTTCGTTAAATGAAAGATCTTATCCTGTAAATGACGAGTAAATTAAATTTAGATTAAAAATGTTTATACTATGGCCCTGGGGCCACTTCAAAAAAGTTCCCCATATTCTTCTTTTCGTGATTGCAAGACCAAATAACAATGGATTTAGAAACTGATGGTGTATTTTGATTCCAAATGATCCTTTACGATAGATTATAAAATTTATCAAAATCCTTAACAAATATTTCCCTCCGAATTTCGATTAAGACTATACCCTTTGAACATTATCGAAATAGCTTCCCCTTCGATGTAGCTGTTACTTCGTAAAATGAAAGATCTTATCTAGGAAATGACAAGTAAATAAAATTTAGATTTTTAATGTTTATACAATGGTCCTGGGGCCACTTCAAAAATTTCCCCAAAATTATTCTTTTTGTGATCGCAGGACCAAATATCAATGGATTTAGAAACTGATGGTGTATTTCGAGTTTAAATAATCCAAAGATTTTAATAAGATTATAAAATTTATCAAAATCCAAAAATAATATTTCCCCCAGAATTTCGACTAAGACTATACCCTTTGAAAATTTTCGAAATAGCTTGCCCCTTCGTTTTCGCTGATACTTCGTTAAATAAAAGATCTTATCCTGTAAATGACGAGTAAATTAAATTTAGATTAAAAATGTTTATACTATGGCCCTGGGGCCACTTCAAAAAAGTTCCCCATATTCTTCTTTTCGTGATTGCAAGACCAAATAACAATGGATTTAGAAACTGATGGTGTATTTTGATTCCAAATGATCCTTTACGATAGATTATAAAATTTATCAAAATCCTTAACAAATATTTCCCTCCGAATTTCGATTAAGACTATACCCTTTGAACATTATCGAAATAGCTTCCCCTTCGATGTAGCTGTTACTTCGTAAAATGAAAGATCTTATCTAGGAAATGACAAGTAAATAAAATTTAGATTTTTAATGTTTATACAATGGTCCTGGGGCCACTTCAAAAATTTCCCCAAAATTATTCTTTTTGTGATCGCAGGACCAAATATCAATGGATTTAGAAACTGATGGTGTATTTCGATTCAAAATAATCCGAAGATTACGATTATTTTACAAAATTTATCAAAATCCAAAAATAATATTTCCCTCCGAATTTCGACTAAGATTTTTCAAAAATGCTTGCCCCTTCGATTTGGCTGATACTTCGCAAAATGATAGATCTGATCCATTTTATGACAAAACAATGAATTTAAGACAATGAATGTTTTTACAATGGTCCTGGGGCCACTACAAAAATTTCCCCCAAATTATTCTTTTTGTGATTGCAAGACCAAATATTAATGGATTTAAAAACTGATAGTGTAAACCTATTCAAAATAATCCAAAATTACGATAATGTTATTAAATTTATCAAATTCCAAAAATAATATTTCCCTCCGAATTTCGATCCCCTTCGAATTTTTCCGTTTGAAAATTTTCTAAATACCTTAGCTTGCCCCTTCGATTTGAATGATACTTCGTCAAATGAAAGATCATATCCAGGAAATGACAAATAAATGAAATTTAGACTATAACTGTTTATACAATGGCCCTGGGGCCACTTTAAAAATTTCCCCTAAATTATTCTTTTTGTGATTGCAAGACCAAATATTAATGGATTTAGAAACTGGTAGTGTAAATCTATTCAAAATAATCCAAAGATTACGATAAGATTATTAAATTTATCAAATTCTAAAAATAATATTTCCCTCCGAATTTCAATAAATATACACTTTGAAAATTTTCAAAATAGCTTGCCCCTTCGATTTGGCTGAAACTTCGTTAAATGAAAGATCTTATCCTGTTAATGACGAGTAAATGAAATTAAGATTAAAAATGTTTATACTATGGCCCTGGGACCACTTCAAAAAATTTCCCCATATTCTTCTTTGGTGATTACAAGACCAAATAACAATGGATTTAGAAACTGATGGTGTAATTTGATTCCAAATGATCCAAAGATGGCGATAAGATAATTTACTTTATCAAAATCCAAAAATAATATTTCGTTTCGAATTTCGACTAAGACTATACCCTTTGAAAATTTTCGAAATAGCTTTCCCCTTCGATTTTAATGATACTTCGTCAAATGAAAGATATGATCTAAGAAATGACAAATAAATAAAATTTAGATTATAAATGTTTATACAATGATCCTGGGGGCACTTCAAAAATTTCCTTAAAATTATTATTTTTGTGATCGCAGGACAAAATATTAATGGATTAAGAAACTGATGGTGTTTTTCGATTCAAAATAATCCAAAGATGACGATAACATAAAAAAAATTATCAAAATCCAAAAATAATATTTCCGTCCGAATTTCGACTAAGACTATAATGAACACTTGATATACACTTTGAAAATTTTCGAATAAGCTTGCCCCTTCGATTTGGCTGATACTTCGTTAAATGAAAGATCTTATCAACTTAATGACAAGTAAATGAAATTTCGATTAAAAATGTTTATACTATGGCCCTGGGGCCACTTCAAAAATATTCCCCAAATTATTCTTTTTGTGATCGCAGGACCAAATATCAATGGATTTAGAAACTGATGGTGTATTTCGATTCAAAATAATCCAAAGATTATGATGAGTTTATTTAATTTATCAAAATCAAAAATAATATTTCCCTCCGAATTTCGACTAAGACTATACACTTTGAAAATATTCAAAAAAGCTTGCCCCTTCGATTTGGCTGATACTTCGCAAAATGATAGATCTGATCCATTTTATGACAAAACAATGAATTAAAGACAATGAATGTTTTTACAATGGTCCTGGGGCCACTTCAAATTTTCAAATCGTCAAATGAAAGATCTTATCTAGGAAATGACAAATAAATAAAATTTAGATTATAAATGTTTATACTATGGCCCTGGGGCCACTTCGAAAATTTCCCCAAAATTATTCTTTTTGTGATTGCAAGACTAAATATCAATGGATTTAGAAACTGATGGTATATTTCTATTCAAAATAATCCAAAAATTACGATAAGATTATAAAATGTATCAAAATTTAAAAATATTATTTTACCCTTCAAAAATTTCCCCCAAATTATTCTTTTTGTGATTGCATGACCAAATATTAATGGATTTAAAAACTGATAGTGTAAACCTTTTATAAATAATCCAAAGATTACGATAATGTTATTAAATATATCAAATTCCAAAAATAAATTTCCCTCCGAATTTCGATTAAGACTATACCCTTTGAGAATTTTCTAAATAGCTTGCCCCTTCGATTTGAATGATACTTCGTCAAATGAAAGATCATATCCAGGAAATGACAAATAAATGAAATTTAGACTATAACTGTTTATACATTGGCCCTGGGGCCACTTCAAAAATTTCCCCTAAATTATTCTTTTTGTGATTGCAAGACCAAATATTAATGGATTTAGAAACTGATAGTGTAAATCTATTCAAAATAATCCAAAGATTACGATAAGATTATTAAATTTATCAAATTCTAAAAATAATATTTCCCTCCGAATTTCGATAAAGACTATACACTTTGAAAATTTTCAAAATAGCTTGCCCCTTCGATTTGGCTGAAACTTCGTTAAATGAGATCTTTTCCTGTAAATGACGAGTAAATGGTGTATTTTGATTCCAAAAGATCCAAAGATTACGATAAGATTATTATATTTATCAAAATCCAAAAATAATATTTCGTTCCGTATTTGGACACTTTGAAAATTTTCGAAAAAGCTTGCCCCTTTGATTTGGCTGATACTTCATAAAATGAAAGATCTGATCCAGGAAATGACAAATAAATAAAATTTAGATTATAAATGTTTATACTATGGCCCTGGGGCCACTTCGAAAATTTCCCAAAATTATTCTTTTTGTGATTGCAAGACCAAATATCAACGGATTAAGAAACTTATGGTGTATTTCGATTCAAAATAATCCAAAGATTACGATAAGATTACAAACTTTATCAAAATCCAAAATTAATATTTCCCTCCGGATTTCGACCAAGACTAAACACTTTGAAAATTTTCAAAAAAGCTTGCCCCTTTGATTTGGGTGATACTTCGTAAAATTAAAAGATCTTTTCCTGTTTATGACAAATAAATAAAATTTAGATTTGAAATGTTTATACAATGGTCCTGGGGCCTCTTCGAAAATTTCCCCAAAATTATTCTTATTGTGGTCGCAGGACCAAATATCAATGGATTTAGAAAATGATGGTGTATTTCGAGTTAAAATAATCCAAAGATTACAATAAGAATATAAAATTTATCAAAATCCAAAAATAATATTTCCCTCCGAATTTCGACTAAAATATTCAAAAAAGCTTGCCCCTTCGATTTGGCTGATACTTCGCAAAATGATAGATCTGATCCATTTTATGACAAAACAATGAATTAAAGACAATGAATGTTTTTACAATGGTCCTGGGGCCACTTCAAAAATTTCCCCTAAATTATTCTTTTTGTGATTGCAAGACCAAATATTAATGGATTCAGAAACTGATAGTGTAAACCTATTCAAAATAATCCAAAGATTACGATAAAATAGTTTAATTTATCAAATTCCAAAAATAATATTTCCCTCCGAATTTCGATTAAGACTATACACTTTGAAAATTTTCAAAATAGCTTGCCCCTTCGATTTGGCTGATACTTCGTTAAATGAAAGATCTTATCCTGTAAATGACGAGTAAATGAAATTTAGATTAAAAATGTTTATACTATGGCCCTGGGGCCACTTCAAAAAATTTCCCCATATTCTTCTTTTGGTGATTGCAAGACCAAATTACAATGGACTTAGAAACTGATGGTGTATTTTGATTCCAAATGATCCAAAGATTACGATAAGATTATTAAATTTATCAAAATCCAAAAATAATATTCCGTTCCGAATTTCGACACTTTGAAAATATCGAAAAAGGATGCCCTTTCGATTTGGCTGATACTTCGTCAAATAAAAGATCTTATCTAGGAAATGACAAATAAATAAAATTTAGATTATAAATGTTTATACTATGGCCCTGGGGCCACTTCGAAAATTTCCCCAAAATTATTCTTTTTGTGATTGCAAGACTAAATATCAATGGATTTAGAAACTGATGGTATATTTCTATTCAAAATAATCCAAAAATTACGATAAGATTATAAAATGTATCAAAATTTAAAAATATTATTTTACCCTTTGAAAATTTTCGAAAAAGCTTGCCCCTTTGATTTGGCTGATACTTCATAAAATGAAAGATCTGATCCAGGAAATGACAAATAAATAAAATTTAGATTATAAATGTTTATACTATGGCCCTGGGGCCACTTCGAAAATTTCCCAAAATTATTCTTTTTGTGATTGCAAGACCAAATATCAACGGATTAAGAAACTTATGGTGTATTTCGATTCAAAATAATCCAAAGATTACGATAAGATTACAAACTTTATCAAAATCCAAAATTAATATTTCCCTCCGGATTTCGACCAAGACTAAACACTTTGAAAATTTTCAAAAAAGCTTGCCCCTTTGATTTGGGTGATACTTCGTAAAATTAAAAGATCTTTTCCTGTTTATGACAAATAAATAAAATTTAGATTTGAAATGTTTATACAATGGTCCTGGGGCCTCTTCGAAAATTTCCCCAAAATTATTCTTATTGTGGTCGCAGGACCAAATATCAATGGATTTAGAAAATGATGGTGTATTTCGAGTTAAAATAATCCAAAGATTACAATAAGAATATAAAATTTATCAAAATCCAAAAATAATATTTCCCTCCGAATTTCGACTAAAATATTCAAAAAAGCTTGCCCCTTCGATTTGGCTGATACTTCGCAAAATGATAGATCTGATCCATTTTATGACAAAACAATGAATTAAAGACAATGAATGTTTTTACAATGGTCCTGGGGCCACTTCAAAAATTTCCCCTAAATTATTCTTTTTGTGATTGCAAGACCAAATATTAATGGATTCAGAAACTGATAGTGTAAACCTATTCAAAATAATCCAAAGATTACGATAAAATAGTTTAATTTATCAAATTCCAAAAATAATATTTCCCTCCGAATTTCGATTAAGACTATACACTTTGAAAATTTTCAAAATAGCTTGCCCCTTCGATTTGGCTGATACTTCGTTAAATGAAAGATCTTATCCTGTAAATGACGAGTAAATGAAATTTAGATTAAAAATGTTTATACTATGGCCCTGGGGCCACTTCAAAAAATTTCCCCATATTCTTCTTTTGGTGATTGCAAGACCAAATTACAATGGACTTAGAAACTGATGGTGTATTTTGATTCCAAATGATCCAAAGATTACGATAAGATTATTAAATTTATCAAAATCCAAAAATAATATTCCGTTCCGAATTTCGACACTTTGAAAATATCGAAAAAGGATGCCCTTTCGATTTGGCTGATACTTCGTCAAATGAAAGATCTTATCTAGGAAATGACAAATAAATAAAATTTAGATTATAAATGTTTATACTATGGCCCTGGGGCCACTTCGAAAATTTCCCCAAAATTATTCTTTTTGTGATTGCAAGACTAAATATCAATGGATTTAGAAACTGATGGTATATTTCTATTCAAAATAATCCAAAAATTACGATAAGATTATAAAATGTATCAAAATTTAAAAATATTATTTTACCCTTTGAAAATTTTCGAAATAGCTTGCCCCTTCGATTTGGCTTATTTCATAACATGAAAGATCTTATCCAGGAAATGACAAATAAATGAAATTTAGATTATAAATGTTTATACTTTGGCCCTGGGGCCACTTCGAAAATTTCCCAAAAATTATTCTTTTTGTGATTGCAAGACCAAATATCAATGGATTAAGAAACTTGATGGTGTATTTCGAATCAAAGTGATCCAAAGATTACGATAAGATTATAAAATTTATCAAAATCTTGAAAAAATATTTCCCTCCGAATTTCGACTACGACTTTGAAAATTTTAAAAAAAGCTTCCCCCTTCGATTTGGCTGATACTTCGTAAAATGAAAGATCTTATCCTGGAAATGACAAATAAATGAAATTTAGACTTTAAATGTTTTTACAATGGCCCTGGGGCCACTTAAAAAATTTCCCCCAAATTATTCTTTTTGTGATTGCAAGACCAAATATCAATGGCTTTAAAACCTGTGATGTATTTTGATTCAAAATGATCCACAGATTACGATAAGATTATAAAATTTATCAAAATCCAAAAAAATATTTCACTCTGAATTTCGATTAAGACTATATACCCTTTGAAAATTTTTAAAATAGCTGCCCCTTCGATTTGGCTGATACATCATAAAATGAAAGATCTTATCCGGGAAATGGCAAATAAATGAAATTTAGATTATAAATGTTTATACTATGGCCCTGGGGCCACTTCGAAAATTTCCCAAAAATTATTCTTTTTGTGATTGCAAGACCAAATATCAATGGATTTAGAAACTGATGGTATATTTTGATTACAAATGATCCAAAGATTACGATAAGATTATAAAATTTCTCAAAATCCAAAAATAATATTTCCCTTCGAATTTCGACTAAGATACTTTGAAAATTTTCGAAATAGCTTGCCCCTTCGATTTGGCTGATACTTCGTGAAATGAAAGATCTTATCCAGGAAATGACAAATAAAGTAAATTAAGATTAAAGTTGTTAAGTAGAGAAGAAGGAAGTTTGTAATCATTTTCTCTGTGGTATGTTGAGAATAAAAAGTGAATGTAAATTTTATCACAGTGTGGTTATTCAATTACATTTTATATACTAGACGACGCAACAGTTCTTAGTTGCAATTTTATAGTGGTTATTCTATAGTAGGCCTATTCATGGGGGGCCAAAGTCTTTTCTTCTTCTTATACCAACATTTGACTTTTCTTTGGTCTTCATGCACTTTCGCGTTTTTCAGTAGACAGGATTCTTTTTCTGCCTCTGCCAAGTGGCTGATACAATTGGAACAATTAACATAAGTGTGTTCCAGTGGACCAGTGGGGCAAATATACAGAAAGACAAGAGCTTACCTTACAGTAGATAGGTCATCGTAGAAACATAAAGAAAAGAAAAATATAGTTGAGGTTTCCGATCACTGGTGGTTTAAATGATTTGGCTTTAATTGCCCCGCATGTTTCTACTGTAACTACCTAGTTTTAGGGAAAGGAAGGGTGGAAAGGAAGGGTGGAATCACATAACACTCAAGTAGTTGCTGAAAAACTTTATTAATATAATAGCACGATGACATTGCTGTACATAATACATTTCTTGTTAAATGCGGTTGAAACAAAACCAAACAAGCTGAATTGCCAATTGGACTACAGTGCACTGTGTGACACCACAGATCAACATAGACTTTTAATAGTAAAAAAATCATAAAACGAGCTCAGCTTCTCGGTCTCCCTTGCGGTTGCCTAGCATGCACAGAGACTAATCGCAACGTTGTCCAATGTCTGACGGCCGGCACGTAGCCCATTTCTCACTAGCACCCACATCCCGTCCCGGAAGTTGCGAACACTGTCCAAGTCAAGCAGTTCTTGTGGCGTAGACGCTGCGTTTCTCAGTAACTGACGTAAAGTCAAGGCCGACACCTCAGGAGCAATAGCTACGACCATCAGTACGAGGTGCGGTCAACAAAGTGTGCACATTGTATGTAATGTAAACAAAAAATTGTTCCTCATCAATGAAGAGTTAGTTTGGTCTTAACGACGTACTCTACAGCGAGGTCATATGAAAGATTCATTGCACGTCGTCGGGGTCCTTATAAGGGAATCCAAAATAAGGTGGGGTGGTGAGCAGGGGGGTTGAAGGCATGGGGGGTTGATGCTTTGAATCGTAAAGAGAGCCGGCAAGTATGAAAAAGAAGTGAGAAAATAGGGAACGTGACGACTGATAAGGCGACGTGAAATGACTACCTCGTAACATAAGCGTTTCGAAATCATATAATTGCTCTGGATATTGCTTTATTATATAAATTTTATAAATCTTATCTACAAATACCAGCAACATACTATAGCAATAACTACTCATTCGTCTAATAGCTTGTTTTCTCCATGGCAACCACCAATCAAAACCCTTGAAATCCTCCAAATAGCTTAATTGCTACAAATAACTTTCTTATTAGGAGATTGTAAGACCAGCCCTAAGGGCCGGTTTTTCATTTCACTTCATTTCTTAGCTGTATAACCACAATACAAGATTGTATGTACATTGTCAAGGTGGGTTAAATATTACATCATAAGGTTGTATAGGCCTAGAAGTCATTGTATGGCTCATAGCTTGGTTCCTTGATCAATCAGTGATTGCCAACCAGAGCTATAACCACTTGAGAATGCTGTGATACTGTTCGTAACCAAATATCAAATGTCTCACACAATAATTATCGAAAAAATAACGTATTCATTGTTGTCCGATCTCTGCACAAAATTACTATCAAACACTGAAATAATGTTACATTATTACAAATTGAAATAATCATACCAGCTGTGTAAATTAATTGCTGGACACAATTATTCATTTTGGAACCGAATGGAATAGCAATATAAATACTCTCATTTTAGTGAGATATTCGGCATAAATACGATCTTTGATTATTTTTGCGTGATGGGCCGATTGATATTAGTCAGTTCCAACATCAGGACCCATTTTTCCCACCATAATTATTTGTGAAATTTTCAGCTTCCTTTCTCGACTGAAAATATTTACGAAAATGGGAAAATGAAATATTTTTGACTTCATAACATCGTCATTAATTTGGTATAGTCCTCCCAACGAAACTATTCTCATGCTTTCATCACAAGCCATGTCCAGAATGGCAACTTAACTTGTCATTCCTCTGTGTGCTTGATGGAAGATTGCGTCGGATTGTTCTCAGTTCGTGAGTTGGCCAACTTGTCCGATGTTGATAAATGGTAATTCTCTCATTTGTGTAAGTTGCTATTAATAATATAACACGATGAATATTTTTATAAATTAAATACAACTATAAGTTTGTAGTAACAAAACCAATAAGTCATGTTTGAAGAGAAGTGATAATTGAAAATAGATCCCGGGCACCCAGCCATTCACAGCTTTCGATACCAAGAAATGGCGGAAACGCCGGTGTTTAAACGACTTTATTTCGTTAAACTAAAGTAGGACGGACTATACCTTTACAGTTTAGACTTACCTCTAGAACACAGTGGAATATTATAATAAATACTTGCTGCAAGTATTTACTATATGGATCATACAGTAAAGTGTGACTTTTTATACATTTTGACAGGCTTTCAATAAAAACAAAAGACTACCGATGTTGCTCACAGCTTGCTGGAATTTGATAGTTCCTGTGAACTTCTTCGAATTCTCGAACTCTCATTGGGTACACAACAAGGTCTACTTGATCTCCACCTAGCGGAGCCTCGTCGAACTCGAGATCAAGTAGATTTCAACGTTAGCGATCAAAGCTACATTATTGCAGTGCGGGAGCTGCTAATTTCGTCGTGCGCCATCTTAGTATTCGGCAATAGTGCGTGCATGAACACAGGCAGTAAACCGTCCGCGGAAGTTTACTTCGAGGCCTCAGGGGTTATGACGAAAGAATGAGAATAGTTTTGTTGGGAGGACTATAACGACGAAACAAATTAACGGGAATATTCCCTATTGTTGTTTTTATTACCTTTGAGAACTTTTCGACAAAAAGTTCGTAGATATGGACAATTAGCGGGTGCCGCTTATGAATGCGACACACAGAGCATTTTCTTAGTAAAAATAAAATATTATGAAATAAAATTAAATGAAATTGTAGTGTAAATCTGTTTTATGCTTGCTTTGAATATTTGATATGATATTAACAAAATGTATACTTACGGCGACCCTGCCAGAAGCAGGAAACGGCGACGGATAATGATGATCATGATACTTACAGTACAGATTAATGCAGACACAGTGCTTAGTGCAGCACAGACAGTGGTCGATTATTTCGTGGCAGTAGCACAACATCAATTATGTATTTCTTTAATGATTGATGATTTTATGTACTCTTCTAACGTTTCATTTCTTGCAAATAAAAATACTGTTGGATTAAAATTTAGTTTTTGGTCTGCGTATTTAAACACATTATTGATGGCGACTTCACTAATTCAGACTACTTTACAAAATTCCCAATCTCTACACAGATAAAACAAGACCTATTGCTAATTTAATCAAATGTGGGCTATGGATGATGAGGTAATTGTAATAACCAGTTCAAAATGTTAAGTGAGTCACTTTATTGTATTAACTTTTTTAGGTTTGGGTTCGTAAGAATTCCGTCTATTGTGTCTGTTCATCATAAATAACAAGGTCCCTTGACCTCTTTTAAGAAGGTAAATTTCAGTGTATAAGCAGACCATTATCAGTCAAGGTTTTTACAAAATCACCACGTATCTGAATATTATTTATAAATTAAATAATATTATTCATACTAATAATAATGATTACATAGTAAAAAAGTAAAACTTAAAAATCAAAAACTGTTCCAGCCAATTTCCCCGATTTATACAGAAACTGGGCATGTAACTTGTTTTTTGTCAGTACAATATTGTTGACTAGTTGGCAGCATTATGGAGCTGAACTCTAATGATCAACAATTTGAAGGCAATGTAAGCCACAAACTATTTAACAAAATTAAAAAAATTACATTCCAAAACAATAACTTATATGTCAAGTATGGGAAATTATAAACATTGGACAAAGGTTATTAAATAAACGGGCATGACTAAACCCATAGATATGATTAACCACATAATTATAAATATCTAGAATAGTTTCTAATCTCTTTATGTAAAGTTGTTGGCAACTTTTAACAGAGGAATATTTACATTTTTAAAAAAACAAATGGAAAAGGTCACAAAATCAAACATACAAACACTAAAAGTGTGGAAGGAAGGACATAACATTATAACAACTTAATATTTAATATGTATACATCTTTCAACTTAATAACAGTACAAGGGTTGTTTTAGCTGTTTTCCTTTATAGAGGTTGCTCACTTTCTTCACATACAATTCTTCAATCTGCACAATGGCCACATATGACTCACTTAACTTTTCTTCGCAATATTTCTTAACATTTCTTAACCCTTTTAACTTCGAAGTTCATAATAGCTTATTACACTTTGCTTTTGCACTGTACAAAACGAGACAGGTCTTCACGTAACTTGTTTTAACCCTTTAACTCACTTTCATATTTCTTCAATCAATCAACAAACAACTATTTATAAGCGATAATTATTTTGTATCATACACGATTTTTTATCATTTTATTTATTCAAGTATCCCGAAAAATTGTTTTCAGATGTTTATAGTTAATTGTTACATTAAGTCTGTAGTCTTTGCACTGTTGAGTGCCTTAGGGCAGGTTCAGGATTCATCACAGCTACTGTCACCTTCTTTAAGGGCCGTATAAAATGAAGTGAGCGATTTCAGGGCAACGCCTTTGCCGGACTGTTCTGCAGGATCCTTACTTGATTCCCAGGCGATGAACGATTCGTACGAGAATACACTGTTGTCGTACAATTCTTGGAAAATTGCACAAAGGAGGCCTAAAAGAAAGAAAGTTGTATCAAAGCAGGTGGTACTTGTTAATCACTCTTGAAACATCAAATGAGTTGAGGTTCAAACTGTTTTCTGTGAAACATTTGCAAATTGAAAGATTCAAATGTAACAAATGTAAATTTATTATTTCATTTATTCCTTTAAGCCATTTAACACAGTTCAACTTTCCATTCAAGAAGTTGGATGGAAAGCTAAAGCATTTTCCCATTCTACTCATTGCACTCTGCGTCAAATAATGGTCGGTTTACACACTTATTTGCTATTTTTTCCTTAAATCTTAAATCCTAGGAAAATGGTTTTGGCTTGATTTGATTTTGTTAAACCTTAAATAAGTGTGTAAACCGATCTTTACTAAACAACTGCAACTAGTACTCAATTCTAGGGGTGTACGAGTAGGTACTCGAAGAGTCGAGTTTGATCGAGTAGTTACTACTCAACTCGAGGTGGTCGAGTTTTTCACGAAAAACGAGTCAAGTTTGAGTAGTTTTGATCGACTGACTTGCCATATTTGACTGGTTAAATTTTAAAAATACGCCAGTATCCGAAAATGACGTATTGATTTTACAATCGACTTTGAAGAAAGTGACCTATCGATCATTATCAAGCAGATCGATACACGCGGACCGTGCAGACGGCGTTTATTAGGCCCATACTCCCACAAATTTGCAAAAAGTGTCTGCGGTTTTTGTGAACTAATCGATGAAAGTGTGGATGATGTAGAAGTGGCAGCCAAACAAATGGAAGGGAACCTTCGAGAACCTAGGCCTACGAGATCACTGACGCATAGGCCTGGGGCTACTATGTTCCGAGAGCCTAGCATAGCCTAGGCCTAGATCTAAGGGTAGGCCTACCTAATCATCAAAGATATTATTTAATTCCCTACTGCTCATCATGTATTTTGGAATAATTTTTAAAACGTTCCGTCACAAACATGGGCGCACAAAAACAAAAGTGCCCATCTACTATAAAGATTACACTGTAGTTCTATTGTTTCTCTTTAAGTCCTTCTCCTGTGCCAGGTACAGTGTAGGCCTAGTCCTAGGCCAAACATTTGCCTTATATATCCCTAGGCCAAGTCTTAGTACTTCCCTTGTCTAGATCACGTAGGCCTAGGCCCAGTTGGCAGAATTTAGCATCTATTGAGCTCTAGACCCTGACAGACAATAATACTGAACAAATTATATGGTTCTAGGCCTAGCCCCAGATAAACTTAGGCCTCAGGGACAGCTTTTAGGCCAAGGCCAAGGCCTAGGCTAGGTAAACTCGGCGGTAGCTTAGATGGGGTCCTAGGTCTAGTCTGCCTAGTCCTCTACCGGTAGTTATTCCTTTCCTGTACCTTTTTATTATATATTCAGGCACTACTCGAAACTCGCGAGTTATTAACTACTCGAACTCGACCCGGATAAGTGCTATTCGCATACCCCTACTCCAGGGTTGCCACCAAGTAATTTTTTAAATCCTCTGAAGATACCAAAAAAATCCTCAAAAATCCTCCAAAACACATTTATTCTGCTGAAAGCATATTTAAAGTGTGAAAGAATAAAAAAAAATGTAGGTTATGTTTATTTTTAGGTTATGCATTATGCCGGATGATCTTTAAGAATTTACCTCTCCATTATAATTTATATATATATAAATAAATAAATAATAAATTAATTTGTCTATATATATATATATATATATATATATATATATATTAGGGATGTCATAGGGTACCTGGGTAACACGGATCCAGAAATTACCCGAATCCATTTTTAGGATCCGGATCCTTATCGGGTAGTATTATTTGTATAAAAAAAAAAAAAAAAAAATACGCGACGATATTTCTGCGGCTACTTTCCTTGAAGCTACGTGAATTCCTGCTTGTGGGCATGGCCAGCTGGACGCTGGTTAGTACGCGCTGTCATTACTGCGGGCGAGTTCTGTGATGCCATACACACTCCCCTCCCCCCGCCCTTCCCGCGCGCAGCGGCCGGCAGCTGACACGGGCAGAGAACGACCTTCACTTCAACCCCGTGGTTTCGGAGGGGGTGTAACCAAGATAAGATGACATAATTTAAGCTTTTAGGATTCGGGTAACCCGGTTCTTGGAAGGTCTGGAACCGGATCCGAATTGTCCTACCCTATTACATCCCTAATATATATAAACAAGAAACCAGGCAAATAACAGCATAGACTCATATAAAAAGTCAGTCGTCACGTCACGGGCTCCTTGTTACCAAATACCAACGAGGCACGGGCAACGCGCTCGTTCAGCAAAGTTGACGATAGAGGACGCTACTTACTACTAGACCAATCACAACGCTTTAGGTACCGCATTGGCTGTCTCCCACACAAGCTCCACCCTCTGCTTGCTAGTATAGCAAGACAACTTACAAAAACACAGTTGAAATCTCGATATTTCACACGTGTTTTGAGACATCGTGTCTATGCTGCGCGTTCAAGTGTAGATTGTCCAACTTTACTTTTTACGTTATTAAATCGTTCTTTATGGCGGAATTTTCAAATTATAGTAAATTTCACGGTTTTTACAATAATGGTAGAAAATCCGCCAATTTGGCCGTTAATCCTCATGTCCGCGAGGCACCCTAAAAATCCGCAAAAGAGGATAAATTCCGCAAAAACGGCAACCCTGCCCTACTCAATTCCTATTTTAAATCAGCACATTTGAAATATGCAATGCTAAGATATCCAAAAAATCCTAGCCTAGAGTAGGTAGTTTTTGGAGGAGCTAGGCCTGTGTGCTTTAGGATATGTTCCAATAAGGCCTGAATTTGGTTACACTATTTGTCGTTTTAGCAACGTACGCAACCGTTCAGTCGTAATACCTGAATAATGGTTTGATAGAAGAAAACTTCCTAGATTAGAATTCCCATGCAAGGAAGCAAACTGCTATGCAGATTTAAAAACATTGCTAGATTAGGCATTCTTCAATAGTTCAAAAACCAAGGTATTATGACTACATGCTAAATATTAAGTTTGCATGGCAACACTGTTCCATGATTAATGGTTGGACAAGGCTGAGTTGAGCAAGGCTCGAGCCCCCACTATAATTTGGCTTGTGGAGCAAACTATAATTATATTTACCTTGGGGGTGTTCTAATCCGTGATCAAGAGACTGGATTGCATATATACACTGCAATTCAAGATTCTCATTGTTGTCAACGTATTTTAACAGGAGCTTATGATGTTGTTGGAAAACATCCTCTTTGAGCTTCCACGTTGTACTTTGAGGATCTGTAAGAAAACAGGTCAACTTTAACAATGAAATAAAAGACACAGAGGTTATGTAATCTGGAATAGAGACAAGTATAATGAAAATTCTTCATACAACTGGGGAAGATCATATTGTGTTCGCAAGTTGCAACACACGATGTGTTGTGTTAATGTTGTGAAGCGAGATTGTTGCAGTAGCGACATGAATACTGTAGCAGTAAGTTTGAAAATAAGGAAAACAATTGCTTTATATTTGCGTTAAGCAAGAAAATGTGTAAGTTTAGCAGGAACCCGGTCTTTTTGCGAATAAACTCATAAAACGTCATGTAAGCCCAAACAAATGTTTTTATTTTACAGTAAATTCGCAAATAAACGTGTCGCGAAAAATCCTTGCCTCTGCACATCGTGTTTGTTTAGTAAATTCTTCTAACACTGTGCACCGTTAGGGCTAAATTACATCACACGTGTCCCATCTAGGACAACCATTTCCCTTATAAGGAGATAGATAGCCATGGCCCATGAGTCTGGCTAATTTGAACCCATGCTAATACCACCTCCTCCCGGCAAGAAAGCAATTTTAATGACTGCCAACTGGCAAGTAGGAGATTTAGGGCGATTGATTGGCTGATTGTTGAACTCGAATCAAGTTGGGCCTACAACCGACACTAGTAGAGCATATTCAACTCTTATTCAATTGCAATGGTTTGTGATCTCGATGCTGACAATATAAATTTCTATGGAGTTTGCAGGTTTACATTTTATTGTCATAGGGTACTTACTAAAAATTGCACTTTCACAAATGGCAGTCATCAAGGCACGGATGAACTGAGGCTCTTTTACCAGGTCACCGACATTTGCCTGGAAAATTAAAAACATACATAACATCACGGACACTGAGCAGACTCTAAGAGGAAACAGAAACTAAGACAGAAGGTACATTGTGGGCTGGTGAATGATGTATTAAATTATTAGGCTTTCCATTTAGGCTACTGAGAATGTTTTTGTGGATAATCTGCTGGCATATTCACTTGGGAATGGGCAAAACCATAGATTTTATGGATGCTATTTGAAAGAGGCACTGAAAAACATTTCAATAATCATTATTTAACTTTTGTTTCAAATATACTATTTAGCAATTTTGGAATTATCCATAATTTCAACAACAGAATATAGTCGAGTTGTGAAAACTGACGGTGTAGTTTATTTACGATTGGAAGCGACCCAGAATACATTTCGACAATGATCTAAAATGGTCTCATTGGTCCCCAACATTTTCATCTCACCAACCGGCAAAATTATAAATTCAAGTGTAAGGACTAGAGCGGCTATAAGGGGCCTAGTCTCTGGGGCACAGCCACAGCCGAAGGAAGTCAAATTTACTTACACCCCAAAATGGCCGCTGACCACCGGTTGGGAACCACTGTCATAGAGCACAAAGTTCTCTTTAAGATACATAATACTGTCTTCCCTGCAAAACTATGAACCAAAGACATAAGAAATAGTGCTTACACTTATCCAATCACAGACATGATCAAAGGAGGAAGAGGTGGAGCCCTGCTCCGGCTTTAGGAACGAGACCAGCTTCTGTCGGATCTGGTCCATGGTGAGCGAGGGTGAAGAGGCAGCAGGCAGATTGACGCTCACTGCGCCAACAGTGTACTCCAATTTCTAAAATGTAAGAACACGTATTTTAACTAGGGCTGCCCAACGATAAAAAAATTCATATCGATATCGCGGATGTGATTATCGATATCATATCGCGATATCGAATTTTTTAAACTCGGTATCGATATCGCTGATATTGTAAAATTTTTTTCAAACTTGCCAGAGGCCATTCATTATAAACAATTTAATGTGAATGATTTAACGTCGAAATGTTTTACTATGAGCATCAATTTGTGTGTTGCATTATTAAAAATGTATCCACAAAACAGCGATGTTGTGATTGGCGTGGTGTGAGGTGAGTGTGACAAGACGACTGACAGAACGAGCGCGGGCGCAACAGACTCCTGGCCGGCGGGCGATGAGGCATCAACCGCCGGCCAGCAGAGCCACTCGCTTCCCGTACAACCAGCGCCCGCGGCTCACGTTACACGTTAGTGGGGCTGGGAGGGGGTTACTGGCGGACGGCGGGTGGAGCGCGAACACAAAGGCGAGACTGCGCGACGAAAGGCGAGTAGGTACCAACGCGAATGTTGCAGTGTACACACAACACCGCCAAACTTTTTTTTTTCTTTTACGATAGCTGACACTTGATCGATATTGCGAAACATACGTTATTTTAATTTCATATTGATATCGAATTATTTTTCTATTATCGATATCGTATCGAATTATCGAAATCGTTGGGCAGCCCTAATTTTAACACACAGGCTACCATGTTCGTTGGTATTTTGAAGGTGGATTTGAAAACGAAGACATACAAATGTTACCAATAATATAAATTTTATATATCAAATATCAAACGATAGTATCAATAATTATCGTGTGCATCCCATTATTAGATGTACTAAAATGCTTCTCATAAAGAATTTTGTCATCAGCCATCAGGCCACTACTTTCATGAAAATAATCATTGAAGCAAATAGGCAACAATACATTTAATTTAATTAAAACATAAACACTATACAGTATTGGCAATAAACTGAAGGCTACATTTGATTTTTTTTTATTTCATTATCATTTATGCTAGTGTTGAGGACTGCTCTATATAAATACTATGGCAGGTACATACTGAAGGATTTGGTGGAAATATTGTCAGTTTACCATGATATTTTGGATGACACAAACCAAATCAACCACCACTTTTCACGTGATATATCAAATATTGGATATCGTTGAATATCACATCACTGTTATAGATATAAGGCCCAGGGGCCGGATTCACAAAAAGTCTTAACTTAGGACAGGTCTTAAGTCTACTGTACCGTATGTGCTATTATAAACCCATGGTAGGCTTACTACACAGCCCATCACAATGAACTTGAAATATTGCAAGGTGGTGTTTTAAAGTTTATAGTGTTTTGGTACCTCCACACTTTGAAACAGACAAATGCGTACATCAAGGTAAGTGAACGATATATATTTTTGTTCACACATAGAAATCATAGGCAAATTGGCTTCTTTTTGCATCCTTGAAAAAAAAAATAAGACCAACTCAGACAGGGCCTAAATTTTGGTGTCAAGTGTTTGTTACTTACTAGGGTTTCTTAGTAAGGTCGAGTCGAGGCTATGTGTAGGTCCGTATTAGCCAATGGCGTAACATAATCTAGTGTCCTAAAGTTAGGCCAGGCCTAAGTTAAGACTTTTTGTGAATCCGGGCCCAGTAGGCCTATTACAATGTCCCAATAACTACTGAAGCCTATTCATCGAATAATATATCGTTTTCTCCATGCAAACACCAATCAAAACCTTTGAAATCCTCCAAATGGCTGATGTGCAGGTGCTACAAATAACTTTCCTAGTTGTAGAGTGTAATGGGCCCTAAGCAAAACTACACAATTCTTGTCTGGCATTACATTTAAAAATATGATTAAATATTTCATAATTATCAAGATTAATTAAATTATAATATAATTGATGTGGTTATCAATATTGATATATTAATTGATTTGATATAGAACTATATATGTAAAGAAACTCTCGCTTACATTATTCTTAACAAAGTCATCGACTAGTCCTGGTTCTAAGAAGTCAGTCCATTTTAGACCAGCAGTGTCCCATCTTTCTCGAATCCAACTTGGACCCTGAAAAATACCAAACTCAGTTCACTTACATGCAAGTAGGAAATACAAAAGTAAGCCTATTAATGAGTTGCTTTTGTAATCTATTCTGCCACCCTATATAAAAGAAATTTAAGCACTAACTTATAGCCGAAACATAACAAATATTTCGTTGCTGAGGAGGCTGTAGGAAGTTAATGATTTAAGCGATAACAATGGAATGCTTCTCATTAAAAGAATTGTCATCAGAAATCAGGCCACTACTTTCATTAAAAATAATCATTGAAGCATTGCTAAGTTAAAAAAAATCTGTCCAACGATTTTATGGCACACTAACAAATAGTGGATCGGGGAGGTCACACTAAAATTTAACATAATGCAGGCATACAAAACTAGCAGTAAAAATCACCTACAGCAACAAATCTGTAGTTTTCCTAGAGATGACTAATCAGATTATGGAGTGCAATAGGGTATAGCATATTGCCAATCGGTGAATAAAATTGGCAAAAAGCGGTGTTAAAAATATTTCAAAGCGGTGTTAAATGTAGAGTTTAAAACTGAAAATAAGTCAAAAGCGGTAAATAAAATAAAAAATTTATCGTAACGGGTTATAAAAGTGGTTACATTTGTAGCATTAAGTTTTTCGTAGGAATACACGTTTTAGGGTGCACACCAGCTTTGTTTGCCTGATGTGCCCCTCTTCAGGTGACTAACTAGGTTATTTGAGTGTTTGGATAGTTGGGAAGGAATGTCAAGGGCTCATAATATGACCCAGTCCCAGCATTCGCCTTTACAACTGAGGAAAACCTGGGAAAAACCTTCAGTCAGGACTACCGGTGGCCGGAATAGAATTGGCGACCTCCCGAATTAGAGTCTCGATTGAGGGTACCGGTATTGTATAGAGCCACAATGAAAAAGTAATTTCTCACCCTATAAAAGCATGTAAAATTGAAGTAGGTTAGGATGGTTGAATGAAGGGTAGGCCTATTATCGTTGAGTGAGGACGGCATTATTATTTTGCAAAAAATTTGATGCCAAACCAATTATTTATTCTTGTTTATTATTTTTATCGTTAATAACAGCGCATTACGAGAAATAAGTTCGTTGAAAGTTTGAGTAGACCTAGGCCTAGACATGTAAGAATTCAAAAAAATGGTCATCTCCTACCCTAACTTTGTGGTCTAGGCTTAGGCCTAGCTGGGTCCAGCCCGTTTCGTGATGTCCAAACTCACATCACACTCATTTCAAATAGAGCTGGGGTCCATAAACACTCTTTGATTTGTCCAGAAATATCTTCTTTAGAGCAACAGAATAGGCTAGGCTTAGGCCTAGTTTGAACGAATATCGTTATCATGCTGTGGTTCTGGCTTCATTTTATTTCCCTCGCCTCGCGTGGGATCGTCTGTCTACGCTGCGCAATAAACAGGCCAACGAAGATATTGCGTAAACAAATCATAAAACTCATCAACGCGAGAGAAAATATTGAAAGAAACCGTTAGCATTAATTTAATACCAGAATTGTGCGCGAATTCGTGAAGAAAATATGTCAACAAAACGAGTGCACTTTAAGGCCACACAAGCGGATTATCGATCTATCGATGTCGAAGTTTCAAAGTCGAAGTCGAGCATGCAGCAAACCAATCACAGCATCGGAAAAGTTTGCGGGTTGTGTTTGTTGTATCCTCTAACATGGTTGCCGTGCCTTGTTGATACGATTTCAAGGTGACCATGTTTTTTTTGTCGAAAGATGAAAATAGCGATTTTTTTAAAATTGAAAACGTCATACGGTAAATATTGGATTTTAAGTCGCGAAAAATACCTAAAAACTTGGAAATATCGCCAAATTCGCGCGAAAAATTAACACAGAAACTAGTAAAATCGCGTTAAACCCTAGAAAATGCAAAAAATCGCGAAAATTCGCGGACGCCCATTGAATGCCAAGGTCACCAGAGGTCAACATGTTATCAAATTTTGTTTATCTTACAAATTGCAAAAATTCGTGAATAAACCGTTTGCAAAAATCAAGGGTCCCTACCAATAGCCTAGGTAGAGATATGGAAAAATAATTCGTCCAAATACCCTTTTTTTCACACTTTCTACAGTATATGCTTGATGATGTTTGGTGGCATTTAAACCCATTTCATTTTTGCGAATATTTGTGGTGCCGGCCATTTCATGCGATGTCATTCAATACCTGTCAACTGCATTTTTATTAAAGAAATCGGAATATTTTACCACTTCTGTAAACAGATTAGCAATTTCATGCTGTTTTCTAGGCTTCTTTGGCTGCGGTATGCTTATATGAACATGTTGCTCCATGCATGCGCGTTAGTGGGAATAAAAACTTTATATCGACAGTCGAAAAGATGCCTCGAAGTCGATGAAAGAAGTTCACGGAAAGCAGATCGTCGTTATTTCCTTTTTCCGATGTGACTTTGACGCATTGCTAACAGCAGTAATAAAATTTAGCTAGTTTAATCTGCAGGCCTATTTCATGTAGGCCTATTTAGCAAGTTTTTATTGTAAATTCTTGATTTTTGCAATGTTATTTCGATAAAATGCCGTTTCGAAATAATAGAAGCTATAAAATCAAATTAAATTATTAATGCATTTTTCCCACATCTCTACCAATAGGGCTAGGCTAACCATAGGCTATTGGAAAACGCACTGTCAGAATCAATACACACTGAATTAAGGGATTAAAACGAGACACTCGTTTTGAGGTTAAAATGTAGTTTACCTGTCACCAACTTGTGTCAAGTAGTGAAGATGGCAATTTGGGTGTAGGTGCTTGATTGATACCATAGAATACATACATGTAGGCCATCATGTAGAGATAGGGAACACACCTTTGCTTTGGAAAAACTATAGTTCTACTTCTACAGGATACTAAATTACCATTGTACTAAACAAATTTCTTACCTTGTCTTTGACTAATAACTGTAACACTTCAAGAACAAGTTGAGTTGCTTTTGCTTCTTGAACTACTTTACTGAAGGCAAGGAACGAGAGTAACTCTGAAGACATTATTGGAACTAGAACAAAAAACATATCAGATTTAAAAATAAGTAGGTGATGATGATGATTCAACTCAGTTTAAGAAATGGTTCAGGTTACATTACAGAGATGAAGAATACAACCTTCACATGGACTGGGCCTTTGATTTCAATTCAAACTAGGCCAACGTACATATTTGAAACTAGGGATGTGCGGGTAGTGATTTTTTAACTCGGGTCGGGTTCGGGTCGGGTATGGAAATTAACCTCGGGTCGGGTCGGGTCGTGCTAAAATTAATACACACGTATAGATCAGTCAAATATATTATAAGTAAAGTTTTTAGTAATAATTAATAAAAATGTATCAATCAATAGAAAATACGTTACATAAAATGTAGTTGTGTACGAATCTACGATCCGAATCTACTTCAACACATTTGAAAATTTGAATTTCCCGCCGTATTTCCCGCTATTTCCGCCAAGAAGGCGGTGGGGAGTTCTGGCATATGGTCGCCATCTTTGTTTCGATCATGGTCAAATGTCAAATACATCGTGAAATCATGGCGAAATATTGTTATTCACCTAGGCTACACTATATTCATGAAATAATAATAAAGTAAGATAGAAGGTAAGGCATCCTCATATAAATATCAGTTCCTCCCAAGCTTCCTCGTCTTGCAGCTTCATATTGAAATTCACAATTTCGACCAATCATAACCTCGAAATTATGTTGTACTAGGCCTAGGCTACCCGACCCGGTTTTTTCGGGCCTAATTTACGGCCCGACCCGACCTCGGGTAAATTTTGTTACCCGAAAAATACCCGTTTTTCGGGTACCCGCACATCCCTATTTGAAACCCATTCTAACCGAGCAACTGGTCAGTCTGAATCTTAATGCCGACTTAAATTAACCATGCAATAAATACTGGCAAAGTTAACACTGTACAAATAGAAAATTCTAATTATAGACTTTCCTATAGCCTGCTTTCATACCAAAGGTTTTAAGAAGGTGTTGGATTTGATAGAATGTCTATCACGAAGTCAGAAAATAAGGAACACCACGGGCACTAAGTAGCAGCAAAATATGGAAATGCTTCTCATTTTTATGTTTTTCCTCAGACATCAGTCCACTACTTCCATTAAAAAATAATCATTGAAGCAGAACATAACTTTTAGGGTTGTGTGACGGTTATAAAAAAAAAAAAAAAAAAAAAACTAAAACCCTAAGAATAACATCAAACTCAAATCGAGCCACTTTTAATTTACTTGCAAGTTATGAAACACGTAGTTAAACTACAGTTGCAATTTTAATTTAATAGTACAGTAGTCCCTCGTTAATTCAAACTGGGTTAGTTCAAAATTATGTATAATTCAAAGGAGTCCCAGCAGAAGTGTTAAAGTAGGTACTTTTAATTCAAAATTTTGTAATTCAAATTGGAGTTTTTAGGGTCACTTGAAATTTGAAGTAAAGGGGGATTACTGTAAATTGAAAAATAATGCTAACTTTGAATGAATGGGAAGTTAGTTCAAAGACTGGAACTAGTAGGCCTAATACACCCGACTGTTCTTTTGTGAGGGGGCATTGGTACTTTGGTGGGACTACAAGGCATTTCAAATGTTAACCAGCTCAACAGTTAAACTGTTAATGTTGACTCTATGTTAAACTACCCGTACTGAACAGTTGTCAAGTGGAAAACAAACATATAGATATAGGCCTAATTCAATGTTTACTCACCTATAGTTTCTGCTAAGTAGAGCCATATTTTAGGGACATCTATTGCAATATCATCAGCAAATTCTAAGATGGCTTGTAGACCCTGCAGGTATTGTGGTATGCTTATTACATCTTGTTGTATAAGGTGACACATAAACCGTCCAACATTGAGCCGACTGTGGGAAGTCTTTTCTAAAACGGCATTTAAACACTCTCTGACAAATTCATGCCTCTGGCTAGGGATAAACGTTTCAAGAACGTTGTCGGTGCAATCCTGAAACAAGAAAAATACAGATAAATAATATGAAACATACGGTAACTTATGAAGTAGAGGAGAGCGGGGGCATTGGTACAGGGGGTACAGTTTGAATTCTGCCCCCCATGTTTAATTTCCAGCATTGCATTTAGCGTGATTTAGATGACAGTGAAGAATTCCACCTGCCGCGGAAATTTGAGCCAGTTCTATTGAAAAATAGGAACAAAAAAAAGTAAAAAGTTGTAATAAAGAGGAGTTGAAAAGTGTGCAAAAGAATAATGGAATTGAAAAGATGTGCTTCACAAATATATTTGGTAGCTTCAGGCCTGTTGAGCTTTTGTTCCATCACGGTTATATGGACAAATTGCAATCATCACTGTACCAAATAAAATGTATTTTTCCTAGACTCACTACCACAACAGTTTATGGTAAGGCATAATTATAATGAACATCACTTACCACAAATAAATTATTACTAAGTAATTCCGCTATTAGTAACTGCGATTTTTTGACAATATCATCCATGTTAAGCTCATGAGCTTTGCTGCTAGTGGTGGACGTGACTTTTTCGGGATATGTTCTGCTTATATCCTCGTTGCTAGTGGTAACTGATCCTGGTTGAGACCCGAATTCGTTACGTCGGACAGAATTATCACGTGAGGAAGATCTGAAATAAGATTAAGAATATTTTTAATCTACACTGATCTATATACCAAACTGTTTTGGAGGTCCCAAAAGGTTATAATGCATGTACAGGTACCATCTTAAATTTAAAATATTTTTCAAATACATAATATGAACAATAAACATGTAGGCCTACCCAAATACAGTGAAACTTCTTCATAACAAACATCTTTATAACAAAATGATCCATATAAACTGTTTTTGAGGTCACAAAAGGTACTTAGCCTATGCATGTAAAGGTACCATCTGAAATTGAAAATATTTTTCAAATACAAGATATGAACCATACACATGTAGGCCTACCCTAATAGGTTCGTTCCCTATCCCAATATCCAGAGCGTTTCTGTTCTGTACTTCAGCAACGAGGAATTCCAGTTTTAAATCAACACAGTTTTTCTGAAATGCTCTTTCTCATCATTGGTTAGAAACTTAAAATATTTTAATATCCATGGTATAAACATCGACACTAATAACTTTATTTCTTATACCAATAACCAGCAGTTTCTTTACTTCAGCAACGAGGAATTCCAGTTTTATATCAGCATAATTGTTCTGAAATACTCTTCTCATCATCGGTAAGAAACTAGAAAATATAAAATATTTTTCCAATACATTACCGTATTGACCCGAATACAATACGAGGCTATTCCCCTAAAAAAATAATCTACAATCGTATTCGTATTATATTCGCGGTCTAAGGTTTTCGAAGCGTGAATTCAAATTTCCCGCGCGCGTATACATGCGCACTATCGCAGATCGACGAATCACGGCTCCGTGACGAGTGCTCGTGCCTATCGCACTCTACCGGAGAGTTTATACACCACTCCAGCGCTCCGCTGCGCAATGTCTCCGCTAGAATGCGTTGTCGTGATCTGTGCGAGACTGCTAGCACGAGCACAGGCCATGTGTGCTAGGCGGAGCCGATCGAACGTTCGTAACAGGTTTACTGTGGTGCGGGGATGCCTACCTCACGGGCGCTGGCCAGCTGGCTCGCAGCGCCGGCAAGGCGGCAGTAGCTGACGTGCTGTATTGTTGTTTATCAGGATCGTATTATATTCGAGATATGATATTTTCCCCGCTGGCTGCTCCAAAATCCACACTCGTATTATATTCGGGTCAATACGGTAATTATGGACATGTACTCTAGCCACTAATAGTTCATTTCCTATCCCTAAATTCATCAAGTTTCTTTACTTCAGCAACGAGGAATTCCAGTTTTGTATCAACACAATTGTTCTGAAATACTCTTCTCATCATCGGTTAGAAACTAGAAAATTCAAATATTTTTTTCCAATACATTAATTATTAAGGCTGGGCGTCGACATTGATTCAAAATCGACGTCGGTGACAATTTTCGACATCGATTTTTTTTTTTAATCGATTTTGTCGTCAATTAATTAACTAAATAACTAATCAATTGTCAATTTTTGTGGTTTACCGTAAAAACGTAAATTCACTTCAACGCGATAATTTTAATTTCACATTTCAATTAATAATTGTTGTCACGCGAGAGCACCCCCCCCCCCTCCTTCCGGCCACGTAATCTTTGAGATGGAATCGCGTAATAATGCAGTCGGCAGCGCGGGCGAGGGGTTGGCACTTGGCAGACGGAGAGGCAACGATCGCCGGGAAGCGAGTCTGTGCGGGCCCGCACATACGCGGCCAGTTTATCCCACCCCTCGGCACCAATATGCCTCATGTTGCAGTATTGATAGCTATTAGTGGTCGTAGAACATATAATTTGCAGCAAACAAATATTGCTCTATTTAACAGGTGACAAAGTTCTTTTATTAATAATTAGGGGTCCGTGAAAACGGTTTTATTTTTCAATAATTTTTGTTTTTGAAGTAACAAATTTCGGTGTTATTCAAGAAAAGCTGTATTTTGACGGTTTTATTCATATTCCCTATATTTTCACGCATGTAGCGTTTCATTTACAACTTACACGTGGGTGCTTTTTCTGCGAGAAGTTTGAATATGCATTTATACAGTGTTACTTGAGACACTATTTTTTCCAGATTGTCGCCTACCGGCCAAAAAAAAAAGGAAAAAATGGGCTTATAATTAAAAATCTCTGATTTTTCATCTTTTTCGTTACCGTATTAAAAACACGAATAATACGAATTTCGGTGTTAATCACCGATTTATACGAATTTCGGTGTTTGGCGGTGATTCAATTTTGTCATTTTCATGTTTAAAATCGATCAATTCATGCTCATTTTGTGAAATAAAATGATTCTTACATATTTCGGTGTTATCATTATTCGGGAAATACACGGACCTCTATTAATAATTGATTAATTATCAATAAAAAAAAAACGATGTTGATTATTTGCGTTTCGATGCCAATGTCGAAAATATTCCGACATCGGGAATTGACATCGATTATTTGTCGTCGCTGTTGATTTACATCGATGCCCAGCCTTATTAATTATGGACATGTACTCAAGCCACTAATAGTTTATTTCTTATCCCTAAATTCATCAAGTTTCTTTACTTCAGCAACGAGGAATTCCAGTTTTATATCAGCATAATTGTTCTGAAATACTCTTTTCATCATCGGTTAGAAACTAGAAAATTTTAAATATTTTTCTGATACATTAATTATGGACATTACTCTAGCCACTAATAGTTTATTTCCTATCCCTAAATCCATCAAGTTTCTTTACTTCAGCAACGAGGAATTCCAGTTTTATATCAGCATAATTGTTCTGAAATACTCTTCTCATCATTGGTTAAGAAACTCATGACACATACCACAGATCTTGAAATAGTACTAAAGCAAGTGTAGATATGCACCATAGTGTTCTTCTCAGATACGGTCAACATACCTTGAAGACTGTTGAACACTTGAACTACGAGAGGAACGCGAACTAACATCGCCTGGGGTTTTGAACGAAGCTAGCATTCGTTCCTTTTCTATCGATGGAGATGGAGTTGACTTGCCAGGACCAGGTCGTTGACTATAACACAAAAATATTACTTTGGTTAACTATGGTTACAATGAGGACAACATGAACATCAAAGTGAATGTTCAGTTATCTACTTGTCCACAATACTTTTGTTGTAAGAGTAATCACAAAGAAGTACCAACTTGACAGTAAAGGCTGGCCTGCATTCTTTACATGTGAGAAACCCTATGTGTAATGACTTGAAGTGCAGAGTTATCATAATCACGCCGTCTTTATTTACATCAGAAACATATTTTCTCTGGGCCATAAGCCGATAACATGTACTGTATGTTTAGTTCAATAAAGTATGGTTCCTCTATTGTATGAACCCAAGTCTTGTCATTCTAAGACGTTAACTGCCTGAATAGGTATGTCCCGATCCCAGTGATGTGAGAACCACCCTTAGAGCTACGCCCAAACATCTTCGGGACCGTTGACTAGAGACCGTGGGTTCGAGACCGAGCTGACGTAGTTGGTCAGTAGGTTCTCCTTACATCACAATATAATATATATACACATTAATGTATAAAATAAATATTATGAAAGATAAAATTATCAATGACCATGAACATATAATGAACTGAAATTAAATGCATGTGCAATGTTGTGGCTGGCCGGGTGCACGTGTGGATGTATGGGCGAGTGAGTGGCGGCAATTATAGGATTGTTTATTATTATGGGACAGGGTTAAGCCAACCATAGTTCTGAATTCTCACCTAAAGCAAAAAAATATATTAAATACAAATACTATTAATATTATCAATGTTGTGGATTAGGTTACCCACAGTGTTATCATATATAAATTGTGAGTACCGTACTCTTAATAATTGTTAGTATACTTGGTCACTTCAGGCCTGTTGAGCTTTTGTTCCATCACAGAAAATATGGACAAAATGGTTTTCATCATTGTACCAAATTACATCAATTTAAACATTCCAGCTATTCAATGGCTTGTTTATGATTTTAATACAGTGAAGTCCCGATTTTACCGATGGGAAGCGACACTTAAAAAGATCCATAAAATCGAGAAATCTGTAAAATCCGTGGGGAATCAATCAATGGAGGAATTGAACAGACTCAAAATAATATGAAAATAACAGAAATCCGAACAAAGGGTCTGTAAAATCAGGAATTCACTGTATCTATGCACGTGGTTGCGAGATGAATGTAAAAAAAAGTCTAGTCGAAAGTACTTATTTTAACAGAAATTTTAGGTCATGAGTGTTACCGAACATCTTTGCATTTTGCGAAACGAATCAAATCGATGTATGTGCTGTACATGACTTGGTATACTTCACTACCAAACGTAACACAAAACGCTACAAGTAAAATGCTAGTCAAATGCCATTAGGATAAACTCATGTGAACTGCGTTTCCCTCCAATAGAATGATCTCTGCCTTTTTTTTGGTGAGGGACAGGTGGGTGGCTTGAAAACTTGATTTACAGAATCCTAAATCATTTGGTAGAGGTGTTGGCCCTGCAGCCCCAAAATTTGCTTTGTATTGGAATTTACTTGGGTGCGAGTCTAGCAGAGATATTCAAGAATATTTTCTTCAGTATTGATATCGGTGCCATTTTGCCAATTTCGTTTCACATTATCCTTATTAAAAAAATTGACATCGATATCGTGATATCGAATTATTTTAGGTGGGAATAAAACAAGACATAAGAAATCGTAGTCAATGTATTTTTCGCCATGCACTGCAGTACGCATTGCTGCAGTTAGTCCCTTTATGTATCTACCGCCCCCCCCCCCCCCCCCCCTAAGATATCACAACAATCATTGAAAATTTTCCACCTGTGGCCTGCAGTACGAGATGCTGCACAGCGATAAAGGCTTGAATTCCCATGTCAGATCAGTCACATGTGAGGCATATGCTATTGACAGTCCTAAAACTATCAAGCAATACTGAACAACATTATGGAAAGAATTCCTGGTTCCAGGTACAAATAGATGAAGGGCTCTAATGTTTCCCCCCCACCACCCCCAAACAAAGGAAACCCCCTGCTGGGTGACAATCTGGGTGGAGGTGGTATGTGCAGTTACAAACTGCAGCAATGCTTACTGCAGACCATGGGAAAACAATGATTTCAGGATATCCTCGAGGGGGGGGGGGGGGAGGGGGGGGTAGTTGCTCAGTGACTAAAGCTGCAGCAATTGATATTGCAGCAAAGCGTACTGCATCCATGGTGGAAATATTTTAATATGACGCTACCATATCGATATCAAAATTAACTGTCATTTTCCCACATTATCGATATAGTTGTCTGAATGATTGGAATTGGGATTATGAAAAAACTTTGCAATCAACTAAGAAGAATTGAGAATGTAATCAGTGGTACTAGCATAGTGTGTAACATGCTAAATAATTACTTATTAAGTTATTGGTAAATTTGGTCACTTCAGGCCTGTTGAGCTTTTGTTCCATCACATACAATATGGACAAATCATTGCTTTCATCACTGTACCAAAACCATAAATGAATTCCTACAAAGTAGAACATGGTGAGAAATTCACTGATTCAGTATTGAAGTTTCAGCTTCCAACTAGGTATTTCTGTTATACTTTATTCCAGTATTTCTATGTGATTAGCCTAATAGGGTAAACTTTAGTGTTGCATCCGATTATTGATTGAATATCGATATTAAGTTTGTGATCGAGTAATCTATTAACAGATCTGCGGGTATAAAAAAGATTGGGCCTCTACGCCACTAGTCTCGTGAGGTGCCGGGCAGACTGCTTTCACAATGCAAATGCATACCTTATCCAGAGCCTTCCCTTCGCCTCAATTGGGATAGTTCCGTGCCGTGTCTAGCAAGGGACGGAATCAATCATCTCTGTGAGTGAGTGGAACAAATACAGCCAATTTTACGTGTTTATTGACATTGAAACTTCGATCATTTTCGATTAATTGATTATTATCGGTTATAAATAGGGATGTGTGGCTAGTGATTTTTGAACTTGGGTTGGGCTCGGGTCGGGTACTGTAAGTACCCTCAGGCTTGAGCCGGGAAGTGTAAAAAACTACAAACTAACACCAATTTATTGATTAGATAAAATACATTACATAAAATGTTGTGGTTTACGAAACCGTGAAATTTGAACACGAATCTACTTCAACAAATTCGAATTTTTGAAGTATTTGTAAATTTGAATTTCTCGCCTTATTTCGCGCTATTTCCACCAAGGGGGTGAATTTCTGCTCCGCCATCTACACGGTTCAGGTCGCCATCTTTTTTATATGAGCAATGTCAAAAATGGTCATAATACATCGTGAATTACTGTTAACTACGTAACACTGCCCCAAGGTATGCAAAATAAATTAAAATAAGTATAACCAGGAAATAATAATAAAGTAAGATGGAAGGTAAGGCATCCTCATATGAATATCAGTTCCTCCCAAGCTTCCCAGTCTTGCAGCTTGGTCTAATGTTGACCAATCATAACCTTGAAAGTGTGTTGTACTACCCGACCCAATTTTTGAGGGCATAATTTATGGTCCGACCTGACCTCAGGTGTTTTGTTACCCGAAAAACACCCCTTTTTCAGGCACCTGCTCATCCCTAATTATCAATCATATTCATGTCTTTAAACATCGATTAACAATCAAATGGCAATTTCAATTATCGATTATTAAAAATGGCACCAAACGGCAACCCTAGTAAACAAACACCATATAATAGCCAACAAATTATTTTATTAAGTGTGATAAACAGAAAACAAATATAAATAAATAAATAAATAAATAAAAATAAATACTGTAAATAAAAACAAGTGGAATTTATACTCTTCTAATTTAAGTAGCCTACACCTTCACAATTCCAAAACATCTAAGCTTATGATAAAATTATATACCCAAAACAAATAGTTTAGCACTTTTAGCATCTTGCGGTAAATTACCAGTTTTATTTTAGTAAATCCACATCATTACGGAATTATAAATAAATTTGGTAACTTCAGGCCTGTTGAGCTTTTGTTCCATCACAGACAATATGGACAAAGAATTGCTTTCATCATGGTACCAAATATAAAATAATGAAATATAATTGTATCACTCTCATTGTTATTACTTCTAAATCCTAACCTTGTTTACATTTTAAAATGAGAAACATACTGTTATGGCATAATAACAATGTGCAGGCTACAACTAACCTTGGCATAGGAGGTCCTCTCTTCTCATCGTTGATATTTGCATTGTCACCAAGAACGGAATACATGTTAACATAAGGTTGAGCAGCTTTCTTTTCATCAACTCGGGCCGTGCTGGCACCTCGGGACCACTTCGAGAACTGGTTGCCAGAGCCTAAACTAACGTTTTCTATTTCACCCTAAAAAAAAAAAAAACGAACAAAATTACAAAATTAGAACTGGATGTACATATTATGCCTAGTATTCTACTACAAAACACAAAAGAGAAAGCATACCCAAGTGTTCAAATGGCATGACAACGAGTTTTGCAGACATAAAAATGCATTATTTTTTCAACATTTACTGGAGCGTGCATGTAGCCTATACCCGCCAAAACATTGGTCAAGCTGCGTAAAGAACTATTGCTGTAGCTGAAGATATAATGCTCAGATAAAAACAAATTATATAATATTTGTCAACTGTGGAATTTTTTTTATTGAAGACATTGTTCAGCGAGCGTCTCCATTTGACCATTATGGTAATTCGTTCTGTTTTTTTTTTTTGATGTCTGTCGATAGCGGTCAAACGGAAAATCAACTTGAAATTTGGTCCATCCACAACCCTCGATGTGGATTGAAGGTGTATAGTTTTGAGGCAAAATCGTTCGAAAAGTTACAAAGTTACATGATAGTTACTGCAAAATATTTTTCTGAAACAAAATGGCGGCAAAATGTGAGATGTAGCCATATTTTTCTACAGATTTTTCCGGTCACGGATATGTTTATTTTATGGTGATCTAATAAATATTGGCAAAGTTACTCGAAAATATTTTTCTGAAACGCAGTAACAGCAAAATGTGAGGTGGCTATCCTGTAGTAAATTTTTGTCCGGTCATGAATATACTAATGCAGGGTTGCCACCAAGTAATTTTTTAAATCCTCTGAAGACACCAAAAAAATCCTCAAAAATCCTCCAAAACACATTTATTCTGCTGTAACTTAGCATATTATAAAGTGTGAAAGAATAAAAAAAATTTTAGGTTATGTTTATTTTTAGGTTATGCATTATGCCAGATGATCTTTAAGAATTTACCTCTCCATTATAACTTATATATAAAAAAATAAATAAATAATAAATTAATTTGTCTATATAGGCCTATATATATATAAACAAGAAACCAGGCTAATAACAGTATAGACTCATATAAAAAGTCAGTCGTCACGTCACGGGCTCCTTGTTACCAACGAGGCACGGGCAACGCGCTCTATCGTACCGGTTCACTAAAAGAACACACACGTTCTGCAAAGTTGACGATAGAGGACGCTACTTACTACTAGACCAATCACAACGCTTTAGGTACCGCATTGGCTGTCTCCCACACAAGCTCCACCCTCTGCTTGCTAGTATAGCAAGACCACTTACAAAAACACTGTTGAAATCTCGATATTTCACACGTGTTTTGAGACATCGTGTCTATGCTGCGGGCTCAAGTGTAGATTGTCCAACTTTACTTTTTACATTATTAAATCGTTCTTTATGGCGGAATTTTCAAATTATAGTAAATTTCACGGTTTTTACAATAATGGTAGAAAATCCGCCAATTTGGCCGTTAATCCTCATGTCCGCGAGGCACCCTAAAAATCCGCAAAAGAGGATAAATTCCGCAAAAACGGCAACCCTGTACTAATGTAAACGCGATCTGATACGTATTTGAGGCAGAAATTACGTTTCAAATGCTGTCAATAACTGTTAGTAACGGTGGCGGACCGCGGCGAAAACACTAGACAGAATGACAACGAAAAATCTTAGCAACGCACATTGCACTGCATTCTTGAATTGTAGGTAATTGTTGTTTTCATTAGCGAAACCCAAGCTGACCCTGCCAGAAGCAGGAAATGGTGATGGATGATGATGATGATGATTGATGATGATGATTAGCCTTGAGATCTTTTCGCCAGAGCGTACGTAGGTCAACGCGTCAAAACAGAGCGTTTTTCTAGTTAAATAAACAGTTTTTGTTGAAAGGAAGACATAATTATTTTGAGTACCGGTACATCTTCGAACACCATGAAATGTACTAATTTAGCATATTTGAAACACTTTGAAAACAGACTAGACTGACAAAATATAAATAGTTTCATTCTGATATATAGACCTAGGCCAAAGGCCTAGGTTGATGCGAACAGGCATCAACATTGGTAAAAAAAAGAATGGAATCAGTAGGCTACCAATATTCATTCCTAGACATCCGTTGCAAAAATGTTGAACGTAAAACGGAAAACCCAAATATCACAATCATCATAAATTTAACTTATGTGATGCAAAGCTAAATTCATATTTTCTTACCTGTTTAACTTTAATTTTTGATGTATCAACAACAAGGTTGCGATTAGTTCTAGCAGGAACAGATTGCCACCCATCTTGTTGCTGACCAGAATCACCGCCTCGCTCTGAAGGAAAAAAAACATCTCATCAAGTCTGTAATCATTTACTTTGCTTTGGCAACCTATAACTTGCATGTATCAAGACAGAGCACATCGCTTAAGATGTGCTGCCCTCAAGTGTGGTATTGACTCCCTGCCCGATGACATAGGGACAGAAAAGGAAGCCATGTTATACTGGATAGCAAGACAGAAGAATGGCCGAAGATGCCATCTCAGCAAAATCAAAACTCTCATGTATCTTGTGGTAAGCATTTTTGTTTTCTATTGACAGCTAAAATTGTCACACACATGTTGGCATGGCTGTTGTGACAAGTCGTATGAATATTAACAGTTTAACCCGACCCGACATTTCAGGTTCAACACAAAGCAATGTAACTTACGATTCTTTCCTCCTCGCCTGTCCCTATCTCCCATGTTTCCTCGGTCATCCTGCCTCCTTGGTGTGTTCGGGGCATTACTAAGCGCTATGTGCATGTCCATTGTTTCTTTTTCAGCTTCCTTTTGTATTTGGTCCATTGTTTTAGGGTTGGCATCGTCACGGCGAGGAATCCACTTGCCCAGGCGAAGCTCTATCACATCTTGGAGCATGAATCGGACACGAGAAGAAACGCTTTGTTGACCTCGTTTGGTTGCTATTTCTTTCATTCTTTGGAAATATGGTGTTAGGTCCTGTGACAAAATGGCAACCACACAGATAATGGTAGCAAAAATATGCACACAAGATAATATAATGGCAGTCGCTGATTTGCATACTAGCATTGTATAAAAATTGTTGACCTATTGTTACAAAAGCAGAAAATCCTCTCATAAAGAAGATTTGACTTCATTTAGTTGTCAGTCCACTACTTTCATTAAATAATAATCATTGAGGAATGAATGATGACGATACTGTGATTTAACAGTGAACAAGATTACAGAAATTTGGGTTTATTTATAGCTGCCTTGCTTGACGGATAGAGCAAGCTACTCTGCAATATTTTTTGGGCTATTATCAAGGAAGATACCATTGGTCAAAAAGAAGTAATAATCAAAATTGCTTTGCATAATTTTATCACTTACATTTGCATTTCCACCAGGTCCTGTTTTACTTTCCAGGTCTTTCCCGATGGTCGTTAGGAGTTTACACAAGCCTTCTAAACTCTCCTCGTCACCTTGCGATAATAAATGGCGAATACATCTGTGCATGATGCTGGTTGTCAACATTTGAAGCTTGAATAATTCTCCAATAAACCTAAAAAGCAGATAATTAATGAGGTACCTTACAATACATATAACATGTATTGTAACTTTTACATAATATGACGAGTGAACCTACCTAATATTTCCTACAGACTTCATTCGTACTCTCCTCTCTTCTTCTTCATATATTAACGTTAACTCCTTTTTCTTTTCCTGTAAATAAATAAATAAATAAATAAATAAATAAATAAATACATTAATAAATAAATAGATAGATAGATAGATAGATAGATAGATAGATGGATAGATAGATGAATAGTTTTAAGCAATGTAAAAAAAATCCCACACATTTGGGTAAACTATCAGGTGTTGTACTATTACGTACATGTCTAGGCGCAAGCAATGCAGATGACAAGCAATGCAGCTTGAATGAGAAGATAGACAGACAGAAAGAATTTAGATTGATTACTTACGGGATCTGTTTGAGCTTTTATTTCTTGTAATTTAGCTTCCTTGTTTAACTCTGCCTCCGTGTTCTTTTCAAACTCATATTGGCATCGATTAACAATAAGCTTACGGAAGTTTACAAACTCGGGGTCTTCTGGTGATTTTCTCTCAGCTGGAACTTGCATACCTGACAAGACTTTGCACATCTGAGCATAAGCTACAGAAAAATTTGGCTCATCCACAGCCTGAGAAAAAGAAACAACATGTAAATTAAACAGTTTAAACAAGAACATTTTTAGCTACTTAAGCGAGAAGTATATGCACTAAGGATATTGTATGCACGCATTAAAGCCACAATTGTACAAGTGGGACTAAATGTGGTAGTTATTACATGCACATTATATTGCACTTTGTAACTTAGTCACAGATGGTATGAAACCTGCAGCTATACTTTACAGTGCAAGCAGATCAGAGGTTGTATACAGATTGTATATGTTTGAGCAACAAAGTCACAATAATATTGGACAAATGATTTCTTGCATCCCAAGTCTTTCCTAGACACATCCCACATCTGCACAATATAATAACTTGCAGAAGACATTAACAGATTGAACACTACAACACAACAGATTGTGCTGACTGCACATGAACTGACACCAAGCCCTAAAAAAACAGAGGGAGTCTAGAGAAGTGTGTGTGCAGTGTGCACCCCAACTGAGGTTTCGATTCATTCAGTGGCTCGAAGGAAATAGGCTATGTAAATGGCGGAATGTAGTAAATTCTCGCAGCACACTCAAAAATGAAATAAACAAGACGGGAGTGTTGAGTAAATGCATACTGCAGTACCGATATGTTCACTGTTCGCGGTGGTACCACAACACGACCAACAGGACTGTTTGGGTGGGGGAGGCAGCTGGCTCTACTTTCTTGCCCATGTTTAACTCAATTGCAAGATGGCGGACGACTCATGGATACCAAGTATTATGCAGTAATATTTATTACAATACATTTTTTTGTTTGCAAGTATTAAAGCCACAAATGCAGAGTTACCAGCACAACTAAATGAGGTAGTTATGTATTGCATAACATTTTATATTGCACTCATTACATAGCAGCAGGTTGTGTGAAAAATGCAGCAAAGCATAGTGCAGGTAGACTTAAAATGTTAAGAATACATGGTAAACCAAATCTATACATAACAATAAAGACTATGAAGTGATAATATCAATTGATTTGTTTTGTATGCAAATATTAAAGCCACAATTGCTGAAATAAAACTAAATGTGGTAGTTATGTATTGCATATATTCATATTGCACTTTGTACCTTAGCAACAGACTAAGTGAGAACTATAGCTATGCACTGTGCAAGTAATATTCTAATTTATAACATTATTATGAATACATATTTGGAAGTTTCTGGACACGCAAACATTGTAACTTGTGATAATCAAGAAATTACGAAAATGGTAATGCCATACTTACTTTCTCGAAGACCAGGTTAATGACCCCTTGCAGTCTATCACTGTTGTCTATGGGCAAAGCTTGTACTTGGGATACCAATGTATCAAACTTCTGAGGGGTCAACTTATTTAAGACACCTCGCACTTTCTTATAAAGATCCTGAAAGCACATAAAATGAAAGGCTAAGTAAGACTACGTTTTCAGCTAAGGAACATAATTTGGCCAATACTAGTACTATGATGCAGTTGAAAATATCAAAATCAAAGTAAAAAAATGTATAGGTCTGTCTGATTGAGATGATTGATGGTAGGAACTAGTAATAGGCTATGTAAAAATAAAATACAAGATCCTACTACTGTATCTGCAAATACATACAGTGAAATCTATTTAATTTAAATTGCAAGGGTCAAGGGAACATACAAATCCCATTTTCCACATACAAAAATGTGAATTAGAAGAAAGTAAACAATAGCCTAAATTAAACACCTAAGTCTTCTGATGAAACCTCTTCTCTAGTTTGACTTATTTATACTTCAATAATTGAATTATTACATAGATTGAATGTGCAAACAGCTACCACACATGACACGAAATAATAGTAACACATTCTTGACTACAAAGCAGAGATTTTCTATTTGACTAGGCCTACACAACATGGGTAATATGTAAACAGAAGGTAATAAATGTAAAAAAAAAAGTCCACCAGTATGCCCTAAAAAAAATATAATTGTCATTACCTCAGTCTTGGCCTCAGTTTCGGGAACATTTTTCTTTAAAATGCCAGGCTTCCACGCATTCTCAGTCTCGTGAAGTTTAACATCCTCCCTCAGTGAAAGGGATAGATGAATAACTGTTGGTTTACCACCCTTGGTTGGTTTTCCCTGTTGACTGTTACGTTTTGGAGGTGGCTGCAAACACATTAAAAACAATCTTGTCATGAAATCGATGCCAGACAAAAAAATCTACCAAAGTGTATAAATAACATACTTATTTCATTATGTCATTTCAATTAAATTTTGACACATTCTCATTCTCATTCATTCAATTAGATTCTATGCCTAGATGTAAGGAGGTGAGGAGCCTAGGTTTAAACAAGTAAGCCTACCAGGCTTAAACTGTGTTTAGACTTGACCCAAACCCACCCGACAGACGCTTTTGTGATAGATGAACGCTTCATAACAAATCCCCGATTGGCCACGAACCACTCATCTATGACAAACGCATTGGTAGGCTAAGGTTGTCTCGAGGCAAATGACTAGTGTTGAAAATATATCAGTATTTACGAAGATTCTCTTTGTCCTGTCATCATCTTGGCTTGCTAACATGTAGGCTACGTACTACTATATTCAGATGATTTGATCGTCAATGTTTTAACTCAGAAACTCCAGTCTGGCATGACATACAAATCTCATCATGTTACGTAGTATCGATAGCATTGCATACCAACTCAAGAAAAGAATTAAATTTACTACTGTGGGCTCTATGTATGTTATGCTCTATGTAATGCTTATAATTAGGGATGGGCATCGATTTCAAATTATGTGTATGTATCAACAAACGTTTACAGTAGACCTATTATCATTATTGATTGTAAGATCAGTGGGGGTGGGGGGATTTCCTTGCTCATGCAAGGAAAATATCATGCTCATTTCATTTGTGACCAGGTAACACACCTAGGATTTCAATTAGACCTACACATATTTATCTCTGTAGCAAGGCATTGGGTAGGAATCCCAATGGCAAATACATAGGAGAATGAAGACAATAAGCTGGTCCCAGCCTGCCAATCATTGTACACAGTAATTATGTCACATGAAGATATATCCTGTTAATGCAGTGTTTTATCCAATTTATTATGTAACACACCCACTAAGTAATAATGAAGTAATATTAATAACTATAGGCCTAGAGGTTAGTGTTCGTATTTCCATTCAGATAATTTGATCGTCAACGTTGGTACTCAGAAACTCCAGTCTGGCATGACATACAAATCTCATCATTATAACTGACAAAATAGACAATTTTGCCCATCCCGGATAATAATTAACAATGATTAATTAATACAAAATGTAAGGCAGTGTTTTGCCCAATTTATCATGTAAACCAACAATAACGTAATATGTAATAGAATAATAATATTAATAACTATGCAGAGGTTAGTGGCAGAGGTTAGTGTTCCTTTCTATTCAGATAATTTGATCGTCAATGTTGATACTCAGAAACTCCAGTCTGGCATGACATACAAATCTCATCATTTGATAAAATATACAGTTTTGGCCATCCCTGATAATAATTGACAATGAATCAATGATTCATTCAAGTTGACACATTGATGCCTGGAAATAGTCAACATTTGTCCTTACAATATCATGTTAATGCAATGTTTTGTTAATTTTATTATGTAAAGCAACAAGAAAGTAGGCTAATAAAGAATAATATTACTTGATTTGGTAGAATGCCAATCGGCTGGGTTAGATGTACATTGGGGAAAGAAGAAAGGAGACCAACAGCTTACCTGAAAGGTTGTGGGTGGCTGCTTGAGGTGAAGATTAACACAAATATATACACATGATGTCGAACGTTTCGGCTTACGTGGCCTTGGTCACCGACCGTTGAAGAAGACGTTGAGTCTACACATGATGTCGAACGTTTCGGCCTACGTGGCCTTGGTCACCGACCGTTGAAGAAGACGTTGAGTCTTCTTCAACGGTCGGTGACCAAGGCCACGTAGGCCGAAACGTTCGACATCATGTGTATATATTTGTGTTAATCTTCACCTCAAGCAGCCACCCACAACCTTTCAGGTAAGCTGTTGGTCTCCCTTCTTCTTTCCCCAATGTACATCCAAAGAATAATATTAATAATTATACAGAAGTTAGCCTAGTTTATATTTCTATTCAGATAATTTGATCGTCAATGTTAATACTCAGAAACTCCAGTCTGGCATGACATACAAATCTCATCATTACATTTCATACATTATGCCTGGAAACACCAATATTTTTCCATAGAATATTATGTTAAAACAGTACATACAAAATTAACTTATGAAGGCTAAACGCAGTGTTTAACAAGCATATCGGCCTAGAAAAAGGTGCTGAATCAGAATCGGGATTAACGCATCAATTCCCGGTTAAATTTAGCGGTATCGGGCATAAAAGTTACATAATCGCTCTCGCCCGTTTTCAATCCATGGCGGCCCGAATCGATATCGGGAGCTTCATAAAACAGAATAGGAATCCGTAGTGATTTGCCCATTTAATACAATAAAATAATATAAAATTAATAATTATGCAGAGCATAGGTTGATTGCTATTTCCGTTCAGATAGTTTGATCGTCAATGTTGTTACTCGGAAACTCCAGTCTGGCATGACATACAAATCTCATCATTACAGGTTAGCTCTTTCACTCAAGACTACGTGTTCCAATAGTCGCGTCATATCACTCAGTCAATACCGCTACTATATCATTTAACACAGGTTCACATCCATTACAATATTATAATATGTATTCTTCAAAATCTTACAAAATTTTAGTAATCTCTAACATGTGGCTTGGATTATTAGAAAATAATATTGAAACAATAATGCCAAATAAAATTTTGATGTGATGTGATCTGGAACCAATCTCGAATGGTGATTTCCCTATGGACTAAACTTAACATTCTACCATCGATGCACGGTTGATATCAATACCCATCTACGTACTCATGCAGTGGACAGTGGTGTTTCAAAACTCACCCCTCTTGAGTTGCTCTGTCCACCGCCACCTTGTCTCATGAATCCAGGAGTGAAGTTATCTGTATGGCTGCGGTTCACTAAATTCCTTCCGTCCATCATGGCACCACGTGGCTGCTGCTAAACCACACAAAATAGTAAAATTTAACAAGAATCAATGCAAAACTAATGCAAATACCCTGTGGTCCTCGAAATTAAATATGCAGACACTTGAACATTGTCTACACTAGGGCTATCCTTCGAATTAAAACATTTTCAAATCAACATCAGACACAATATCGGTACACAAATTTGTATTTTGTCTGCCTACCATAACTGACTTTTTGTGGGGGATATTACAACATTCATAGATACTTGCTTGTAATTCTAGCCCGTAAGTCAGTTACCAGTTCTAGTTTAAATTCCCAGTGAGCCAAGCTCAAGTTACTGGGTATGAATACAGAAATCAACACATTTTCACCTGCTAATGCCCTATTTAGACAGTTCAATGTTCCATCCAAGTTTCCTTGAATTCAAGGACAAAAAGCATGAAAACATTATGTAGATAGGGTAATAAAATAAATACAGCAATGCTCCACTTTCTCTGATGCTTTTTTGTCCTTGAATTCAAAAAAACTTAAATGGACCATTGAACCGTCCAAAAGAAGCTGAAGGACAGCTGTAACCAGGGCTCGAATTTGACACTAGCTCGGTGCGAGTAAATTGTTACTCGGGTGAGCCAAGTTTTCGATTCACTAACTGATGTGAGACTTTTATTAGACATAAATCCTTAAAAAATATGATGCCAATACAAAATACAGACGTGTTCTTGATTCCAATAATTCTTCCTTCTAATAATTCCTGATAATTACAGCAACTAGCTCAAAACAGTGTTCCTAAACTTGACTAAACTGTGGTGGCAAGTTATAAAGTGTTATGTTGTAACTTGTAATGTTATAACAAATTCGAAAATAAGAAAACCGTAGGACTAGTGTTTTTCTTTTTGGACTAGTAAATTAGAAAACACACTCACCCAATGGAGGAGTGCTAAATGATTCAAAATTCGAGCCCCGATTGTAGCTTATTTAATGTCATATTAAATCCAATCCACATTATATTCTTCTGAGCCTATATAAGAGAGATAGAAATGTGACCGAAAGGTTGGTACCTAAAGAAAATGGGAACCGATAACTTACCCTATTTGATGTGTCCTTGAGAACAACCTCCAGATCTGGGAGATTATCAGGCTTCTTCTTAGACTTAGGGTCTTCTTTAAGCTCCATAAGAAAGTCACGTTCATATTTCTTTTTGCCGTCAGGATTAACCGGACTCCATTGGTCTACAACGAAAAAGAAAATTAATGAACGTACGAAATCAAATAAAATGTTCTAGTTTACCAAAAAAGATATTCCTATCGCAATACCGGCAGGGTCACGGCAGTATGAGACTGGCTCATTATGTTTACAGCAATAAGCTTAGAAATGTCCAAAAGCATCATTTTCTTATAGGAATTGTCAGTAGTAAGTCATTTGTAAAAAAAAAAAAAGAAAAAAGAAAAAAGAAAGATGCTTGTCATCGTTAAAAAGAAACACGCTTTATTAGATTTAATAAGTTTCTTAGCCTCAGCAACGAGGAATTCCAGTTTTATATCAACATTAAATTTCTGAAACACTGTTTATCATCATTGGCTAGAAACTTTAACGTTCTTTTCCTGGGATTAAGATCAATTGTGAAGCTACCTAGATATTTTTATGGAGGTCCACATGAACCTTTTCTCCCAATCTCAAGCAGGGTAACATTTTCTCAGAAATGTATCGGATAGAATCTTGTTAACAAAAGGAACCTCTTTAACTCATTTAATTGAAAAGCCTACTAATAAGAAATAACATAAATTATGTTCTTTTATGACAATGGGTAGCTCACAATAATCAACCAAGCAAAATATATGGTGTTTCATTGATATCTTTACAAAGCTTCACAATACCTACTAACTGAAAGTGATGTTTTATCAGCTCAACACTGAATTTAAAAACTTTCGAAAATTGTTGGGCTGTTCGAGTACTCAAAAAGTCGATCGAGTAGTTACTACTCCACTCGAGGTGATCGAGTTTTTCACGAAAAACGAGTCGAGTTCAAGCAGTTTTGATCGACTGAGCCGCCGTATTCAACTGGTTAAAAATACCGCCAATAGGTAGCGCTAGTATCCGGAAATAGCTTAAGTATTGATTATACAATCGACTTTGAAGAAAAAGTAACCTATCGATCATTATCGAGCAGATCGATCCACGCGGACCGCGCAGACGACGCTTTACTTCCAAAAATTCGCAAAAACTGTCTGCGGTTTTTGTGAACTAATCGATTTAAGTGTGGATGATGTAGAAGGTGGCGTTAGGGAATATAATGACATCTTTGGTGGCAGCCATACAAATGGAACAGAACCTTCGAGAACTAGGCCTACGAGTTCGCTGATGCCTAGGCTAGGCTACTATGTTCCAAGAGCCTAGGCCTAGACCCTGGTCCTAGACCAGCTCATCATCAAAGATATTATTATATTCCCTACTGCTATCATGTATTTGGAATCGTTTTTAAAAAGATCCGTACAACACTGGTTTAAAATGTAAATTTTGCTTTGTTAACCTCAAAATGTGGAAACACTCGCAAACACACCAACAATTTAGCATCTATTGAGCCCTAGACCTAGGCAGACAATAATATTGAACAAATTATATGGTTCTAGGCCTAGCCCCAGATAGGCTTAGGCCTGAGGGACAGCTGTTAGGCCAAGGCCTAGCCAGGTAAACTTGGCAGTAGCTTAGATGGGGTCCTAGGTCTAGTCTGCTAGTCCTCTACCGGTAGTTATTCCTTTCCTGTATCTTTTTATTATATTCAGGCACTACTCAAAACTCGCGAGTTATTTGCTACTCAAACTCTACTCGACTTGGAAAAGTGCTACTCGCGGACACCCCTAGAAAATTGTAATTGTTATGATTGTTCACCCTGCAATTTATCATAATAATTATGTATGAACGTCCAAAATTCGTTGTTTACCTGGAACTAATTTCAAGATAATTAACGTAAACTTAGCAAGCTAACTCCTCTTTACCCCATAACAGTAGAATGAAGCACAAACTCTCGTTTGACTTGGAACATGAAAGAATCAATATTAATACTAAAACCCACCATCTGAATATGGAAGGAGCTTTGGAGGTGGCTGTATAGTTTTCAATTCGGCTAAGTTCTCAATGATAGGTGGTACATCCTCTTTAGCCGCAGCTGCCGATACTTTTGTGTTCTCTTCATTACGGGCGAGAACCAGTTTGTCAGACTCTTCCTGTTCAGGATCTACTTCCTCCTGTTAACATACAAGAAAATTATAAACAGCATAGGCCTACCTACACTTTGAACTTTTGACACTGAAATAAAATGTATATTTTTTTTTTTCTTGTAGTCTACAGACAACCTTTATTACTACAGTTTGAATACAACTACCTGGGGGACTACCTTCTACTTGTACTACAAGTGGTAGGTATTATTCCTGTTTAAATAAATCTATTTCTTATCCTAAGTTCTTATGAGCGGTAAAATAATAAAAAGTTTAGAAATCAATGAATAAGTAAAATCCATGCCTTTTGGCTCACTTGCATATCATAATCATAAAGTATCCAGTACCATCCAGTAGTAAGGTTGTATATTTTTCATTGAAATCCCTGGACGTAGAAATTAACATTTTATTCATGCCTTGATTATGAACACACATGCGGACATGCCCAAATTAAATACCGTAACAGTTTCACTAGAAGGTCAAACAATAGAAATAGTCGCATGGAGCAAGAGTGACCGAAGTCGTATACTTACAGCAGCAGCTGTCTGGTCTTCTGTAGGGGATGGTGATGGTATGTCGACCGGGGCTGGTACGGAGACCGGTGCAGGCACAGGCGTAGGGGTGGGAACTGGTGTAGGCGGTGCTACTTCCACAGGAATCACTACTTCAGTAGCAGGTGGTGGGGCAGCCACAACAGCCTCCTCCACTGTCTCTTTCTCAGTTCCCTTGCGCGTTGGCTGATCAGAACGCATCTTGTTGCGCTTTGCACCTTTTGCGTTCTGTTGGTGTTGCTTTACTCCTTTACCTGAAACAAAGAGTTGAGCTATGTTATACCACTTTATTATTATTCAATATTTGTGATGGGTTCCTGGAGGCCATAAAATTAAAACCAACCATGATGAAAGTAGCTTCCAGGGGATCGAACCGGCTCGAACCAAGAACCGGAAAAACCATTATTTTTCCCGAACGGAAAACCATTATGAAAAAGTGGCCAAACCGTTAACTGAAACCGATATTTTGGGTTTTTTTTTTCGGTACAAGCCTCCGTATCTCAAAATTGCAATAAAAATATTTTTTAAAAAAATGCAAAGGGCAAAATTATTTTGAGAAGTTCTGCGATTTGTTCCACTGGGATTTGGGAGGTCTTCCTTTGAAAGGTTGGTGATGACAATACTCGATGGACGGCTGAGTTCCTTTTATATGTGCAATAATAGGAAAGGAGAGTATAAATCAAAGGTAGTAAGATATACCCTGTCGGTATATCTTACTAACGGTATATAATGGTAACACCTGTCACAAGTACAACTCACAAGTGCCAACCTTCGGCACCATAATCGTTGGTTTGTTAACAATTGGAAGGTGTGTTCGGCGAAGATCACAAAACGCACCGAAAGAAGATTTTGGTTTCCACTTTTCTGGAAGTTAAAAATCAAGAACCTTGGAGACGAATGTGCTTACATAAATATTATGTAGAGTCTTGACCGTTGACACTAATCTGATAATTAGGCCTACAGGGTATGACGAGACTCTGCAGTCCGAACAAGTGCAAACCCCACCCTCGAACGTAAATCAAACTTTTGTGGCAAATGACCATGCACTTTGACTTTTGTCAGTCGCATTTCAGCTTCCGTTTCGTAGATAAAGGAAAATGTGTTGCGCAACTTTTTTAAATTTAGCGCAACCACAAATGAGTCATCGTGCCAAATACAGGACTGCAAAGTGATCATGAAGGTAAGAGATCCGAGACACTTAGTATATTACAAAAACAAATTAGTGATTTTTTTTGTGCTATTTCCTCACTTTGAAAATGTCAAATACGAGCATTGTTGAACGGGTTCGAACCGAATCGTTATTTTTAATTTGGTCAAACCGAAAACCAAACTGAAATGATTCTCTCGAACCAAAAACCAAACCGAAATTAACATATTTTCGGTTTGATGACACATGGACTGGTAGCTACACCACAGACCCTTTCTGCAAACAACTATCAATCCACCAGATGTAACCATACATGTATCCCTTTGATAGACAATACATTGAGTACAATACAAATCAGCTATCCAGAGTTTCTATTTTTCCATAATTATCAATATTGATGGTTAGGAAAAAACTGGGAATTATGACCTTGAGGTAAGCCAATGTTACAATTCCAACATTCAATACCAATGTGCATTTGATGAATATACAAAAAAGTAATGGCACCATTGGATTAGCTCTTGTATAGGTATTACACCTCTGAATTCATCCAGTATTGTTTGGATGGTAGACCTCTTGTTAACACTTAAGAGAGCATGTGCCCATCAAGTCGACTAGTATCATATTTTTCTTAGGCCTACACAAAGACATGGATCTAAACAATTAAAAAAATTGGCACAATTCCAACAAATAAGTAAAAGTAACAGGTCATTCATCTCATAATTGTGTAGGAGTAAGTAGGCCAGGCATATAAGCTTATTGCTTGCTAGCCCAAAAGTATAAGCTTGAGCAATGCAACAAGGAGCACAATTGTCTGCACAATGAATACAGTACGGCCTATCTGTTTTAAAAACCTAATTTCATAGGCATAACAAGCAAGAGCACAAGCCTATCTCAAGTTGCTGTCAACCATGAATTGATTAGGTGAGTAAAAGTGGAGGCCCAACTAAGGGGAATGTGTGCAGTAGGCCTAGTTGAATTTAATTAAAAACGTTTATATTTAATTGGATAGAAACTGGCATCTATATTCTATAGCAACACGTGTTGCTCGGCTGTCGTTCACCTCGGGAGGGTATTCACTATTCAGCTGCTGCCTGGCATGGGTCTACTAAACACTCATCCCAGCATGTCTCAACCCAGATGAAAATAGCAATCGGTCTGAACAAGAGCTAAATATAGAGAGCATGCAAACTTCCAACCATTTCACACGTAATCACTACCACCTAACTCATTTATACACTTGCTTAAGTGTAAGCAACAAAAGGCTTTGTATTATTATCGACTATTAACAGCCATGTACACATACATGTCTGTGGTAATGTTCCATTAAGCTTTGAAAACATTTAATTGGTTGGTCAAATCAGAATAAAAACGAATGTAGGTTCCACTGGACAAAAGAATATCCAACAGTGCTATGAGCTGGAAATACCCAAACTCCAAGAAAAGATATCAGTCTTCTAAAACGTTATCTATACACCACAAAATGATATGCCTATCATGGCAGATAAGTTATTCTCTAGGCAATAATAATAGGCTCAGCTGTAAAATGGCCGAAGTTCCGAAATAAGGAACAAAAACTTCCAAAGTGCGCAAATTGCAACAAGACATGGTACAACGAACTCAAACGTATACTGAAGTCACCAGACTGTAAAAATTCAACTCTTGTTGAAGGTCGTTGGTGTAGCAGGTAATGCTACCAATGCTACCTGGTTCAACAGGCAGTGTGGGCATAGTGATGCTGCAGACGGTTGTGCATAAGAAGGCATGCATGCACTTGGAATAATGCGGAATATAATTCCTGGTACAAGTACTCGCATTACAAAAATCGTAGATAAGAGCGAAAGCGGTGAGTGATAAATTCCACGATATGGGCAGTGATATTTTATTTACTAAAAAGGGGGGAAAATAGACCATATGTAAACAAACCCAACCATGAAACCTCGGGGACGTCATCAAATCAAGTTATATAGACCCTAAGTAGTTTATAGAGCAAATACTGTTGATCCATAAAAAAATGTATCTGGTTAAATAATTGGTTACGCGATAGTGATGACAGTTTAAATTAGAACAGGTCATAAGCCAGAAATGTGTTACACAGTAAGGATCAAGTTACAAGAAGTAGGTAAGTTTTATCACCTCCATCTTTAGAATTACGTCGCCCGCCGCTGTTACTGCCTTTACTCCCACTACTGGTGCCGCAGTTAGAATTATTATTTGAACTCCCAGACGAGCCTTTCCGCTCCATTTTTAAATAAAACGAACAACGGGTAACTAATAACACACTATTGTCTTCATTAAAAACGAATTTTACACTACTAAGCCATTTTCACAGAGTTGTTCACATTCTCAAACGAATAAAAAAACGCGTTTCAACGGATCGCCGTCTAGCCAGACGATTGTTCTTAGGTGCGCGCGACGGCGCTGCCCGCGACGAACTGAGTGCAATGGGCAACTCGGGAGTGAAAAAAGTCAAAAATAAAGTTCTTCGCTACGTGTTTGCGTGGTGAAAACTTCTGTATTCAGGCAACTAAGAGCGCAGCCTCGTCGAATAATCCAGTCCGTGTTTGTTTGCTACGGACAAGATGTGAGACAAATCTCCTAACAAGTTGGTCGTGCAATCGGAAGGAAGGGGGCCTTGCAAGACGCACGGCTAAATGTGATCGATCCACACTACAATAATGCTCCCGCATCGATGATTACAAAGCACATTTTCGCAAAGATTACATTATTATTATTATTATTATTATTATTATTATTACGAACCTTCCTAATACTAACGTCCCCACGGCTTCCAACGCTGTATGTCGTCGTTGCAAGACCATTCATTGTCCCAATACGCTGACAGCTAACCTATGCATACATAATGCCAAGGAATATCTTAACTGTAATGCTTTAATACACCTAGCAAAAATACACGTTTTACGAAGATCGAATCCACGACCTTTCGCGTTGGGATCCTGCACTTAGCGGAACCGCAGACGACCCCGGTGACATGTTTCGTAACACAACACACGTGAAACAACAAGGTAATTTTGCTAAGATCGATCAGGTATACCTTCGGCAATGATCCATCAAGCAAGACATTTCCACGAAGAACTCTCGCCGCTCACTTCATTTGGTTTACTCAGTATTTCTCGATAATCAAGCCACTCGCAATCAAGAATAAGCAATAAGACACTGCTGTCTACAAGATCAAACTATGCGAACAAGCTTACGGCACAGACGTCCCCCAATGGGCATGCTAACCACTGTGAATCATGGACATATGTTCAACTCAACATTACCAAGCGAGGGTTATTGGGTTACATCAATTATCACTGTGCAATAGTACCGTCACGAACAAAACGTTATCCACACTTTCGAATAAAATAGCTTCGGCGAAAGCCGTTAGATGGACACAGCATAGCACGCCAGGTTGACGTGGTATGTGGGCTCCATGTACACGTCTAACTAATTCCAGAAATGTGAAGAATGCCTCCAAAGGAGCCAATAAACTCGTTATCATAAATGACCGCGTAGTAAGCGATTTCAGCAGTACTAAGAAATAAGAACACAGAATTAAGTCGTGGACTCGCAATAATGCACAAAATGAAGTAATGCGAGTATGGGGGAGCCATTGTAAACACCAATGCAGCGTTATGCGGAATTAGTACTTGTGTGTAGTACTTGTGGAGGAAACATTCCTCGGTTCCACACGTCCCAGACCAGCGCTATCGTAAAAACAACCACACGGCTTGGAATATGTAATATTTTGGCCCATGTGAATGTAGGCTGACATTTACTGTAGTACTGCTAACTGAATTTTATGGGAGATAAATAATCAATCTATATTAAAAAATATAAATACGTACTAACAAGGCAAACTTTAAGATCCGAAGTGTCTACTTTGTGGTCGAAATCTAAAACACTCAACACTCACGTAACATAATATTAAATAATGAGACAGGCGGACAACCTCGCGGGGAAAAATTAGCAAGGCAAGTGGCATTGCAATCTAAGCTCGTGCAGTTCCAAACTTCTAAAATATCAATGCGATCTCTTTATTTTTTATGAGAAATCACTGAAACCTAATGAGCCATATGGCTCGTGTAAGTAGCAAAAAAGGAAAAAAGATTAATGGCAAACAGTAGTGAAAAGTTTATGACTTACAATGTCAAATGGAGTATACAGAAAATAGATTTTACAGTACAAATGGAAATAAAAATGAAAAATAACATTCACCGACAATGATATAAATACAATAAGGGCTACCAAAGTTTCCTGCAGTAATCTTCGTCTAAACGGTTGGGATTGTGACCACTGAGGTTCCTTCGTTCATGGAACCAATGGGAAACTCCCATACAAATGGCCGTGGCATTGCTTTCCGTATTATACAACCTTGTTGAGCGAGCTAACTGGAATCTACTCCAGTTTGCGTCCACGCCTATCGCCTATCTAGTCAGGTTTCTGGTGGCACTGTACCGCAAGTGAAAGCGGTCGGCCGGTGAGTTTTGCAACTTGCCCCGTGTCTGTGTCAAGAATGTCTGCGTGCGCCCGGTGTGAGAGGTCTGGGATTGAGCCCCCGGGGGCGAGGCGTTGTTGCCACGCTCTACGCCATTGCAGACACCGTACAGAGTGCATACGTCACGTGACATCTGACACACATCACTTGGCCAACACTTGTTTTGCTTACGGTGGCTCATACGAGGAATCATATTAATTAGGCATTTCTCATTTTATGACTATGTACTACTTCAACCAGTTACAACAAATTAATTGTAGCTCAGTGTTGATATGCCTGCATTGTTGGTAGTTTTTTTTACATAATATAATATATAGGCCTATGAAAGTAATTGTTTCCCAACACAGTCACGTATCATTCTTATGTCGATAGCTATGGGGTACACTGGAAACAAGCAAGACATTCAAAACATATCTAGTATCGAAGATGAAGACAAGTTAAAAGTTAACGAATATATTAGGTCCCAAGTCATTGGGATTTGCTTAGCATTTTCATTTTTCTATCACTAAGCAATCTTACTTTTGTAGTGTTCGTCTTTGCATAGTGCCGTCTATCTTAGCACACTGCGTACAGATCGAGAAAGAGATTAACACTAAAAAAAACCTAAACTAAGAGAACGAAGCGGGAGTATTTCCGTCGATGTCGTAGACTCGTAGGATGCACTCCATTGCGGATGACTCAGTACACGCAACGCAACGCAAAGAAAAAGTAAGAAGATGTGACTTGTTCTCCGCCCGGTGTGATAGAATGGTAATAATGAAATGAGCTATTTCGTAGTCTGACGTATTCCAAGATGTTTTGCGTTCTATTCGAAGAACCAAGGAATACAAAATAAATACTATCGTTTTTACATCAAAATCTGCAATACACCTAACCATAAAACTGTGATTCCCGATTATTCTACTGAGGGTTACAAGCTGTAATGATATATTATGGTAATAACGAATCTAGTTGTCATGACAACGTATCATCAACACCCGCTCAGCTAACTAAATAAAATGTAAGCAGCAAAAGTAATACGTGCATTTAGTATTCATCCTAGGTTTACAAAACGGCCTAAGACATATTTTTTACATTTGCATTCTCATTAATAGTGAGTTCTGACGTTTTGTGCTGGAAAGGCGATAATGACCCGATTACTCGTTTGCTTTTCAAATCCAATATTTTTAAGACATTTAAAAACGATGTGTTAAAGCGTGTGGCAGTGGCACTTACGATCAATATGAAAACTCCTACTTCCGTAGAACTTATAAATGATTATAAAGTATCAAAGTTATGCTAGAATCAAAGATTGAATGCACTAGATTACGATGATATTTGGGCTTAACTTCTTACGATTAGGCAACGATGTTAACTGAGACAATGAATGGTGATATAATAATATCAAGATTAAAAAAAACGCCACTTGATGTCTAGGTTTAAGCCAGGATTCGAACAGGCACGCAGATCGTGGTTTATTGGACCAACGCCTAAACGACCGCGGCCAACTACGTCGGCACACTAGATCACCAAAAAGAAAATGTACAAATAATTGGCGTTTTATCTCAAACGGATATATTAGTACCAGCATGATGATGAATGAGCCAATTCTCATGCCTATTGTAAGTGTTCTAAAATGGTATCAGGGAGCAGCAGTTTGGAATCTTAAATCCATAACACACACCATGGACTATTCATCCATGGAGTTTTTCCGACTACTAATAACTAAGATACATGATATCAGCCTATCAGGGATGTCGAAACACGTTGTTGGGAACCCTGTATACAGAATCGAAGTTTCAAAAGAAAATGTACATAGGAAAGTTGAATAAAGAGGTCAGCGGGAAACTCTCTTACTCTTTCACCCGTTTATAAAAATGCCAACACAGCAAAGCAAATCGCTGCAAGTATTGGCTAACAAGCAACCATCGATTTCAGTGTATAAACTAAGCAAATAAGGTACGATATAAGACGGGGTCGCGAGATTTTTTACCTAGAAATTTGGGGTCGCGGGCAAAAGAGTTAGAGAAGCCCTGCTCTACACCATGTTACGAGTTTGTAGTTGTACCAACCACTACTACTACTAGCATTCATGGGAATGACTGGAGCTTCCGACCTTGATCCGTGATAAAGATATCTCGAAACCGAGCTCGATATCAATCGTACCCATGAATCGACGACAAGATTCAGAAGGGGCTTTTATCACCTCCAGACCTCAAGTAAACACATGTAATCGGACGAGGGGACGCCGCAGCAAAACTAATAGTATTAACTTCAAATCAAATTAAAGATAACTACTTTTAGAAAAATGTGCCATTGCTAATTCCTGATGCCCGACACTAGCTAGACGAGGCGGCGTGCCAAAAAGGGGTTGACGACCTTGAAAGAGCGACAAAGGTCGAGCATGATGAGCTTATTATCATGGCGAGATAAAAAGGTTACGATCATCTCGGTGCACTCAACAAGCAACATTTACACTGTCAAGCATTTTAGTTACGCTAACATTAGAGGGCCACACGCGCACCACGAAAGGAGGGGATTCAACAATGTTTCACACATTGGGTAGATAATATACCAAACACAGCGGAGCCACTAGCGGAACCCCGCCCGGTTTTACTAACATAAGAATGAACGCCTGAAATCGGACTTAGTTCGTAGAAACATCGTGCATGCATTGAGAGGTGCATTATGATCCGAGATAGGCATAAGACTACTTACGTCGGGACTATATAATACAAGAAAGATGCATGTTTTCACAACGGTGAGTTGGCGATAACAAACATATTCTTGCATCAAAAGGAATGGCAACACGAGACACAGATTTCGTCAAATACAAGGACAGTGTTAGTGTAACTTTCACAACGTTAAAACCCCGTTGGGGGGCCAACTAGCTCAAATGTCATTACAAGTAATACGACGATGTTACACAAGACGTGGATTGGAACATTGACACCTCCCGCGAACTTACGGGGTGTAAGTTGCAAAAAACACAGGAACATTTTTCAGAAATATAAATTTACCAGTCTACAAAAACCCTCACATGTGTACCAACCAAATAAGTGGAACTAGAAGAGGTAGGCGATAGTTTGATATTGAACACGTGGCATCCTATTACTCTGACGTGCAGTAACTCAAAAATATAACTTTTCAATGTGGCTTATTCCAGGGTTAAAAGTATTATACTGCAAATTTTTATTGTAATAAACTGAAACTAGAATAATGCTGTTGAATGTTATGTGATATTGAACAAACAAGTTCAAACTCAATGGCTATGAAGCATTGAGACGCGGCCCTTTACATGATGTACAGAAGAAGAGGCCAGCTTTCAGATTCCTGCATGACCAGGTGCCATGCAGCACTCGAATGCAGTCCTAAAAACACTAGGGACGGGACACGTCCGTTCAAGGGTACACGTGTACACAACTCCCAAAACATTAAACGTTGCACCGAATGCATTAAAATGTGGGCTTGTAGGCCTAGTCCAATTATAATTATAATTATACTTAGTCCTATCATATCAAATACACCTGTTAAAGTCTATTATAATAAGAACGTATGCCCCGCCTCAAGATTAATCTTACAGGGGCATACAAATATTGAAATTGTATTATGTATGTATGACTCACTTGAAAAATAAAACTTAACTAACTAACTAACTAACTTTATTCAATTGCTGAGCTCAAAGTTACGCACTCTTTCGTTTGTTGAAAACGTCGCCGCGGCATTGTTTTATTCTACCAAACATAACCATGTTCACGTGTGCACGAACGAACTGACAGCCAAAAGTGTACACGTCCGCGTTTGCGGGGCCCTACTAAATATGTTTCATTGTGCGGAACTTCGCAAGCGTAATAAAGACCTCGCTACCTAAAGTCATGCCTAAACTACCTTAGCCTAAATATGTCAATATAATATAGGCCTACGCAGCAAGTTTGCGCACTTGCAATACGCAAGCCGCAGTCTTATACACATACGCGGCGCATAATTACAGTATGACATCTGCAACAGTGTATCCTCTAATTTATACTTGGACAGTAATAATATCCTATACTACCCAACCTGGCTATAACATAAGTACCATAAACATGACTTAATGACAACAATGTGACATTTTAACTTGTTAGATAATGCCTGTGGCGATATTTATGTAATTAGGCTAATAAAGACAATATGGTTTGGACTTAGGAGTAAGGTATTTTTGTTTAGCCTTGCGATAAGCGTTGGCCTATGATGACTTATCAACATCAGATAGGCCTATCCTAAAATATGAATTCATCATATGTGGGCTAGTAAGAAGCCATGCCAGTATCACTAGTCATCCTATAACCGCTAAGGCCTATCATAAAAACGAGTTTAGAATGTTAACCTTGGACTAATTTAAGATTTTGTAGCAATCATACGCCTATCGTAACAGTTTTCAAGTCGTTTTTCGATTTCTGACGATCAATAGAAAGTCTAGGCCTATCTTAGGTTTATTATAACGTGCATACACGTAGACGTAAAATTACACGAGGCAAGCAATTATTTAATAGCAGTTAAAACGATAAATGTCCCAATTCTAGGTGTAATTGCACACACCACAGATGGCTGCTTTGGACATTACGGCCTTTTTTTTACAGTGGTTCCGTTATTGTGAGTTCTCTGCAACTGCTCCAGGGTAATACAGTTTCGTTCTCAATTGTCTGAAGAGAGTAAGATGGCCGACAAGGTCACAGGATATTCAGATCCTCGCCCAACAGCTGCCGACTTTGCCGTCGCCAAGGTGGCATTTGCAACAATCGGAAGGGTAGCTCTGGCAAAGAGCGCATGCAGAAATTAGTAAAACGAGTAAAACTCCTTGTAGCCCTTTGTAGGTAATGGAAGTTAGAAAAAATATATTATATATATTAAAATACGTATGATTTAAGTAAAGCTTCATAAATTTTGCTTTAGAAGTCGTAGTAAATAATCCGTATTTTCCAAAGTCATGGATGAGACCGTAATACTTTGTATAGACTTTTAAAGATACAAAAATTCACACATACGTACATGGCACGAAGGCAAACTCCTCGATATGAACTCGCACAAGGTCACAAGTGCGATGGCTTCACGAAGTAACGACACAGTAGGACCAGCGATGCCGGCAATGCAACAATGAGCATTTCACAAACTTATTACTGTCGATAGCTAATGAAAGGCAATATTTACTTTTAAAAAACGACCGAAACAAGAAATTTTTCCGCGAAATTCGCACAGACAACGACGACTATCATGGAACGAACTTTTCCAACTTGTTCACACCAACACGTGTGGCTTGCTAAAGAATAAAGCTATGCCACCGCTTCGGCTCCTTCGTGTATCTTCGGGTATTTACGTAGGAGATACCGGTTTATACGACACGCTTTTTTTCGTTTAGGCAGTTGGGCTTGGGCGGAGGCGCGGTGGTGGCTCATGTGTTCGGCCTATCGACACACAGGCGGCGGCCTCACATGTGCAAGTAGCAGACTATTTACTAGTGTTTAATAGTCATGCAACATCATGTTCACCGTAAGATAAGCAGCCAGACTAAATATAATAAGCTGCTAAGTGATAACACACAACGTACTATCGTAACGATGGTCAATTGAGAGATGAACTAATGGTAGCAAAGGAAAAGACTTTAATTTCTCTTTATGACCCATCTCTATCACCTCCACAAACTTCATTACTTACTTACGCACTAGTACATCGCGTTAAAATTCATATCGAATCATTCGCTCAGCCCCCTTCCCTAATTTGACAGATGAAATAAGAAATAAAATTCTACGAATACAGCTATTATTTTGACGAGACACTTGGCGTCTGGCGAACAAGTAGCTGGAAACCAAAATTGCCCTGTGATTCCTTGCATATTACAATTTCACGCTTCATTTCAATTTACCATGATCGTAAAAATACTTTGGACATTGTTCAAGAACGCTATAGATAGCAAACAGAGCTCTCCTCTTCTCTGCCCATCCACATATTTGTGGGCATGGTTCACAGACAAAATGAACCGTGCAAACGGCACCGTATATCCAATTGTCGGCTCCATTGCTTCCCGAAAAGAACTGTACTTGTGTTTTGTATTTCAAGCAAAATCATTTTCGGACTGTAACGCTAAGCTGGCCAAGTTTGCACGGCGGTTTTATCAAACGAACTTGTACTTGTAACTTGGAAACTGGTGACCGAAAAGGAAAATAATACATTATTAGGCAATGGTGTATCACTCACTATAACTCGCTCGTTGCTGTAACTGACTTGGGTTACAAAACTAATCCTACAAAAAGCCGCGGACATAACTACATATACTAAATGCAAGAATTACGGCCGCTCGCATAGTGATAGTTGTTTATTGATGGGAGAGAAGTACAACCAAAACCTCTAATAGGGTTGACGAAATAGAATTTACCCATGCTGATCAGCAATGGGACTAATACCGGACAAAGTCGTGTGAAAATGGTGTTTCAGTTTATATCGATGATTGACCCACGTCGAGCAACCACTCTAATTATGAGTTGTAAACCCATTACCCAATATCGTTGACAAAATGATTCATAAGTTTTTTTTTTTGGGAAGATCATCCATCCCTCATCGTCCCAATTCACAAATATTACGTCCTCGTCTGGATTTTCCTATTTCAATAAATAAGAGGTGTCATACATCACAGTTTCGGCCGCTAGCCTAGTTTAATTTTGAAAAATATTGAACTTGTGAATAATGAATGCTATGTTTAAGCATAAACCAAGTACCAATTTTGGGCAAAGAGTTTTCTCAATATTGCGTTTTACATTTAGCAAGCTATGCTACATGAAAGTGCCACCTTTTTATGAAGAAGTTTGGAAAAGGCTATGACGAACAATTTCTACTATATGGGACTTATAAATGTTTTCGAGTGTAGGAGCAACGTATATTATGAATCTTCAATCTTGCTCGCAAATAACACTTTCCTCGAAGGGTGTAAAACGCAATATTGGGGGTATGGGTTGTAAACGTGGATAAGTGTGAAGGTGGCTGCAATAGAATGATAAGAACGGAGACTGGATGCGATATTCTCCTCGTCTCAACGCAAGTCAAGTTCGGTGCTATTTGCAGACACAGAGGTCCAATCTGTGAAGGTTGTGTTCACCCACAGTACACATACACATTTCACAAAGTTATACTTACTGCATTATGTCGCTAGCACCTGATTACAATGAAGAAGACCCGGGGACCCAAGGTTCGATTTTCCTTTGAAATTCCTTTAAATTTAGGAATTTAAATAAAATTATCAATATACTGGCATACCCAGACATTATTTCGTATTCATTTACGAGCGTGTGCATTATCAAATACTTTAGGCCTACCACGGTATTATGTATAGTGCATACATTTCATGTTCCAGCCTAGTTCCTTTGACCATGAATTACTACTATTAGGCCTACTTTGGCCAGAAAATCAACATTCAGGTTTCAATTTTATTATAAACTAAAACTTCTTAGCGGATTTAAATAATATTTCGTAAGACTATTAACAACATATTGAGAAATAATTTGCTCAAGTTGTGACGTACGCCGGCATCTTATAAAAAAATATTGTAATTTTTTTTAAAACTTGATATGCAATGCATGCAGTTTGATACATTTAAAAGATAGCTCATCTGGCAACGCGAGCGTTTTTCTAGTATAGTCACTTTCGATTTACGGTGGCAGGCGCGGAGAAACAGTGGCTTTACATACAAGAGGTTGTGGAGGTGGACACATTCTCCAGAAGACTTGACGTTGTAAGGGTGGTCACGCGGACAAGGGATGGGATTTATGTTCAAAGCTTACAAACCCTTCATATAATTATACCTTATCAGGTGGACAATAATTGTACGAAGGCGTCATGTCATCATCCACGAGGCACAACTGCAATTTATTTTATTATCGCCAGAGCCCTGCATTTGTGGTGATTAAAAAATGGCGATAATTTATCGCCATCCAGCGGCCAAAATTCCCGTAAATAGACTAGACACTAGACTAGACCGGTGCGCGAAAGACTGTCTCAAAACGTGCGTACGGAAATCGCATTTATCACCTCAAGGTCGACCGGACATTGAACTCATTTAGGGGAAGCAAGTCACGTGCTGGCCCTGGGGTCCCCCTTCATCCCGCATTCGAACACGTTTGATACATTTTATATTGTCATTAGGCGGGGCGATAAATTATACTACCAGCCAATTAACTCCAATCCCAGTATCCCAGTAGGCTCCTACGGCTGGGTGTCATATGGAACCAAGGCCCAAAGGGCGTGGTTCGAATCCCGCATATACATAGACTTTTTATCAGTCATCTATGTATGATTCATTCATCCATCGTCTCCCTTATTAGTTTTTAAAGAAAAAAGAAACCCATTGGGCTACGGCTACACGTCCGCACAGGGAGTATTTTTCAATCCACTTTAAAATAAAGTCTGTATACATAAGGAAGCCCTGCCAACGTCAAAACATGAGTACTGTCACGCACAGGGGATGCTTTACTTTTATTTTTTACAGGCGGTTATCTCTGCTGGAGATGCAAATTCCAGACATCCAGGTTGGCCAATAATAATATAATATAGACGAAGTTATTTGAGCGAACAATTTATCTTGTTCGCTCGTTGACACGCACGCGAATTAAGAGATGCAAACCAGGCAGTGTCCCGATTAGTCGAGAAATCAAAACGCCACACGCAGTCTGAAATAATTGCTAGAGCTGTCAACACTACTATCACGTGGCAGATTGCCCAACGAACGAAACTAAGCATGAAATGTCCAAACAATTTTGGGATGCCGAGCTTGACAGGCTTAAACTGTAGTAAGCCTAAACACGCCACGATTCCTAGATTTAGGAGAAATCATCATGCCCAATGGCAATATTGTTTACAAGCAACAAAGCCCAGAGCAAGTAATGAGAATCAATAATTAGTTAAGTTACCAAATGGCCACTATGCCTACAAGGTTGGTAGGTACATTAAAATTAACCAATGATTGTCGGGCTTATTATGCAGTGCATTGGCAAGTTTTATACAAAAAAAATGTGGGTGCCATTAAAAACAATTTGTTAAACCAGATACTAATCATAACACTAGTTAGCCTATGTCAACAAAATAAATGCTCGTACAAGGGAATCAAGAAAAGAACTTGAATGGCTGATAAAGACAGGTAGATGGCCATGGGTTAGGCTACTCATGTTTGTGTCAATACTACTCCTGTTGAGTGGACTGGCATGGCTGGTTTTTATGATTCTAACCATACCATTGCATTTGCAGTTCAAGAATCAAGCAATACATATGTAAAGCTCCATCCCTACGATTAGGGACTACGCAGATATACACCTTTCTAACTCACCACCTAAAAAGTAAAAGCCACGAAGGGCCATCACGTGGCCCCAGTCATATAGGCCTAAAGTGAATTCGAATAAAAAGGATCACAACACAGAGGTAAGCTATACACATGTACAAAAATAACACGCCACACATTTAGATACACCGGTGGGCCGATTACTAATGTGACAGACAAGTCACTCTGGGGAAATGCCAAGTGTCAAGAAACCAACAGATACAAGAAACAACAGCCTACAATAGCAACCAAACCAAAACATTAAAGTAAAACATGACTGCCACAGTTCCACTATAAACACAATACAATAATGCTAGTTCCATGCCACAAATCACACGAGGTCACACGATGGAAAGGTACTTTTTCTAGATACCATATCCCCTATTAAAATTCATGTTATGTAGATGTGCGATTGTAAACACCATGAACTGATCATTTGACGGGTGTTCGGTAGGGCTCCCATAATTTTAAATTAAAAAAACGGGACAATTGTTTACTATCAAAATGTTTAAGCCGCGTTCACATAAATGACTAGTGACTATTGACTATTGACTATTGACTATTGATTAGTGACTAAGCGAATTGAACCATAGGCGATACGTGCTGACGTTCACACAACTTTACTTTTGACTTATGACTATTGACTATTGACTAACGAATTGAAGATATCTGGAAGTCATAGTTACAACCAATCACAACGTTCGCGTTCAGCCAATGAATGTGGAGCAACGGAAGTCAATACCACTATTCAATTAGTGTCAAGTGTATTTGTTTTTGACTATTTCCGGCGAATATTATTTATTTATTATTTTTATGAAGCTGTCATACAATAAAATATTCTTATTTTGAAAACAAATCTTCAAAACAAACAAGAAACATACAAAACCTTCACAACTTGGTTAAGCCCATCATTAAACGTTTTAACTGGTGAACAGTTACTATCGCCATACCTCGTTTTCTTCATAATGTTGCAATTTTATTATTTTGACAGCTCGTTGTTTGTCAATCAGTTTGATTCATTTGTTCTAGGTGGCAGATCATACGTGTCAAAGAACTTAGTTGTGTAGTGTTCATATCTTTCTTTGGGTAGTCAATAATCACTAGTCAATAGTCAATAGTCAGTAATCAATAGTCATTTATGTGAATGCGGCTTTAGGCTCCAGTACAGACAAAAATCAGGATTTCCATGTATACCCTACACACATGACAGAAATTAATATAAAAACATCAACATGAAGGCCTACTTACTTGTATTTAAAAATAATCACGTCACATAATCAGAAGTATATGAGGAGATCTTAATTATAGATATAATTGATACAGACACAGGATATTATATGGATTGAAGAAAAAATTAGGTCAAATTAGGTCCTCCAACAGCCTACTCTTACTTGCATGGTTGATGGGCCAGCAACTTCCTCACTCACGTCAACTACATCAACAACGTTATCAGTAGGCCTAACGTCTTCTACATTCCCATTCGTGTATTTTATACGACAATATTTTTGGGAAGAATGGATCTTCTTCAGAATGGATTTATTTTGCGAAAGAAGCAAATTAAACTGTGAACAGGTTATGTCTTGAAAATGTGTTTTTACAGTCACAATAGCTTTCACAGTGTTCAACTGTAGAGAGTTTTTCTTTAGTCCATAAACTGTTCACAATGGAAAAAAACACGTTCAATTATTGCTGCGTTCGATCCCCTCAAAGTAAATGCAAATTCTACTAACATCCCTATTGTTTTGAACGGAATGTTTTCATCCTTGAAATGTTCATCAGCAACAGCTGTATCAATCTGTCATTCATTGGTTTGTTTTCCTCATTCCATGTGGCAAAATGATCTTGAACAAAACGCTTCACATATCCATGCTCATCGAAAAGCTCCGTGTCGTCTATATCTGGTGCGAACTCTCTGACACCCTCCAAACACTTCTCTACACTTTCCCACTTGATCTCTTTATTCAGAGAAATCCATCTCATTGATTCAAATGCCTGCAGTGGATGGGTCCACTCTTGTATTTACACATACGCTATGTTTCAAAACTCGACTGCATATTCGTCCAACTCGGCTTTAGTGAAATGACCGTTATTTTCCAAGTTCGTTTTCGGATAAAACTTCTCCGATTTCCTGAGCTGTGAGCTGTATAGATTCTAAAAGTGAATCAACTTCAATTTTAACTTCAAATGCTGTTGCTACAATTGTCTTTCAGTTTTATTTATTGCACAGGAAAACAGAGTTAGCTGACTTTGCAAAAAGTGCAACATAATGACAAAGGATTACTAAAAAACTCCTTTATTGTAGTTGGGCATATGTTTATTGATTTGAAGTAGGATTCTAGGCTTGGGAAGACTGCAATAAAACGCTCAACAGGACGCAACAACGAAAGCCGCCTTGTCTTGCTATGCCCCAAGAGAGTTTTGTACTCGACGTCAACAAAATCACAAAATGATTTTAACGACTTGACTCGAACAGTGTATATATGGAAAAACTGAAATACTTTTCCAATTATACTCTGAAAATCCCGGGACCGGAAAGTTGTTGTGCCAAATGTCTGAATAGCTCATGCCTATAAATTTTGTATAAAATACTGTCAATTGTACTTTTGGAGTTCGAAAAACGGGACCTTTAGGCGTCCCGGCTAATAGTTGTCGGGACGCCGGGACAACCCCTCAAAAAACGGTACTGTCCCGGCTAATACGGTACGAATGGGACCCCTAGTGTTCGGTCGAACTCCCTAGCCTATTAGCCTAGCACGCGCCATATCGAATAGACGAAACTGTTACATGCACAAGAGACTACAGACATTAATTAAAGCTCGGTTTACACACTTATTTAAGATTTAAGGTTTCATTTATTTTCCTTGCTGTTTTACTTGAGAATCACTATCATTAGCCGGATTTATAAAACGTCGCCTCTCATTGGCTGGGCTAAGAATTTTTAGGTATAAGAGCTAACTAACGGTGCTATGGTTAGGAACAAGTGTTTGTGTGTAAACGCCATAGTGCTATTGGCTTGATTTGATTTTGTAAAAACTAATATGTGTAAACCGAGCTTAATCCATTGCACACGAAGCTTAATTCTGTCAGTTCAAACATTGCCATGCAGATATCAACGAAGTCACGTGGAATGGACAGAACTCAAAACAAAGTCACGTACACGTGGTATTGGCAGGATTACCGCTTAGAATGACATACATGTGAATGCCTAGGCCTACGCAGACGGAAACTTGTAGAAGAATCTAGCAGTTGCAGACAAGGAATAGGACCCTTAGGGCAATTAGTGTTGACGAACGTAAGGTTTCAGTAACATTACGTACGACTAAGCAAAGATTAAAGTTCAAAGCTTGGAAAAAGATCAACATCTACACGTAGCGTACCTAGTACCTACGACTTGCACACTTGTTCTTGTTTTCAGTAGTCGAGAAATCAAAACGCCACACGCAGTCTGAAATAATTGCTAGAGCTGTCAACACTACTATCACGTGGCAGATTGCCCAACGAACGAAACTAAGCATGAAATGTCCAAACAATTTTGGGATGCCGAGCTTGACAGGCTTAAACTGTAGTAAGCCTAAACACGCCACGATTCCTAGATTTAGGAGAAATCATCATGCCCAATGGCAATATTGTTTACAAGCAACAAAGCCCAGAGCAAGTAATGAGAATCAATAATTAGTTAAGTTACCAAATGGCCACTATGCCTACAAGGTTGGTAGGTACATTAAAATTAACCAATGATTGTCGGGCTTATTATGCAGTGCATTGGCAAGTTTTATACAAAAAAAATGTGGGTGCCATTAAAAACAATTTGTTAAACCAGATACTAATCATAACACTAGTTAGCCTATGTCAACAAAATAAATGCTCGTACAAGGGAATCAAGAAAAGAACTTGAATGGCTGATAAAGACAGGTAGATGGCCATGGGTTAGGCTACTCATGTTTGTGTCAATACTACTCCTGTTGAGTGGACTGGCATGGCTGGTTTTTATGATTCTAACCATACCATTGCATTTGCAGTTCAAGAATCAAGCAATACATATGTAAAGCTCCATCCCTACGATTAGGGACTACGCAGATATACACCTTTCTAACTCACCACCTAAAAAGTAAAAGCCACGAAGGGCCATCACGTGGCCCCAGTCATATAGGCCTAAAGTGAATTCGAATAAAAAGGATCACAACACAGAGGTAAGCTATACACATGTACAAAAATAACACGCCACACATTTAGATACACCGGTGGGCCGATTACTAATGTGACAGACAAGTCACTCTGGGGAAATGCCAAGTGTCAAGAAACCAACAGATACAAGAAACAACAGCCTACAATAGCAACCAAACCAAAACATTAAAGTAAAACATGACTGCCACAGTTCCACTATAAACACAATACAATAATGCTAGTTCCATGCCACAAATCACACGAGGTCACACGATGGAAAGGTACTTTTTCTAGATACCATATCCCCTATTAAAATTCATGTTATGTAGATGTGCGATTGTAAACACCATGAACTGATCATTTGACGGGTGTTCGGTCGAACTCCCTAGCCTATTAGCCTAGCACGCGCCATATCGAATAGACGAAACTGTTACATGCACAAGAGACTACAGACATTAATTAAAGCTCGGTTTACACACTTATTTAAGATTTAAGGTTTCATTTATTTTCCTTGCTGTTTTACTTGAGAATCACTATCATTAGCCGGATTTATAAAACGTCGCCTCTCATTGGCTGGGCTAAGAATTTTTAGGTATAAGAGCTAACTAACGGTGCTATGGTTAGGAACAAGTGTTTGTGTGTAAACGCCATAGTGCTATTGGCTTGATTTGATTTTGTAAAAACTAATATGTGTAAACCGAGCTTAATCCATTGCACACGAAGCTTAATTCTGTCAGTTCAAACATTGCCATGCAGATATCAACGAAGTCACGTGGAATGGACAGAACTCAAAACAAAGTCACGTACACGTGGTATTGGCAGGATTACCGCTTAGAATGACATACATGTGAATGCCTAGGCCTACGCAGACGGAAACTTGTAGAAGAATCTAGCAGTTGCAGACAAGGAATAGGACCCTTAGGGCAATTAGTGTTGACGAACGTAAGGTTTCAGTAACATTACGTACGACTAAGCAAAGATTAAAGTTCAAAGCTTGGAAAAAGATCAACATCTACACGTAGCGTACCTAGTACCTACGACTTGCACACTTGTTCTTGTTTTCAGTAGCTTCGTATTAATAAACTTCTTCATTACATGGTTAGGCCTAGAATATGTTTGTGTGTAGGTCCATTGGGTTTATAAGGTATGTCGCATTGAGTGCACTCCACCACGAGCGCGTTAGTATCGACTGAAAATGTAAGCCACGTGCGAGCCCAGCCTGTTCTTGGCAGATCCGATGCATGGAAAAAAGAAATAACGCAGCAGGCGTATTCGCAAAGATTCATGATTCCAACAAATAATAAGTGGGTTCAAGGCTAATGCAACACAAAACATCCTTACGTAGCCTAAGCCTATCACAACTATCGACTTCCGCTTACGTAATGGAAGCAACCACTCACTATAACCTCACTTCGGCATGGCCCAGAACAATCGATAGGTTAGTCGTGGACGTACCTACGTAGGCCTAGCTGTAGGAAGTTACAAGCAATTTACCGCAGCATTCTATTACAATACGTATAAACCTAGGTGAGAGACCTAGCCATTGGCTAACCATTGGCTAGGCCTATGATTACACTCAAAAACAGCTTACCTTTCTTCCCCATGTTGAGCAAAAAAGTATTATTCCTGGATCACACAATAAAAACTCATCACAAATACACACCAGACGTTTTTAGTTACGACCCGCAAAGGGAAAACGCAACCCACAAGTTTGTTGTTGTGAAACTAGTAAGAAACTGCGTGCACGATCTTCCATATTGGCAAACGCCTCACATGCAACTGATGATGTAGCCGGTCGCCGCCTACAACGCGCTCATGCTCGGCTGCGACCAGACTGCCAACTACCCCCTAGGAACGGTTACGCAACAAGTGGCGCCCCACACACGTGACTTCTATGGGCACGTGGTTTTGTAAACTAAAGAAATACGCCTCCTAACATTCCAATATTAATCATTTATATTACTAACAATATAAAATACCCCAATGGCAACCGAAAAGGCTAGTTAGTGTAGGGAAATTTTGGTTAAGCGTTTGCTTATTTTGGCAACACTGAATTTTAATTGGAAGCAAATTCGAATCTGAAATCGGCCAAGTAATAACAAGAGACATTAATTTTTGTTTTACATTTGTTTGCATTTTATATTGCATTGTTACAAACAAAAACAAAAAATTCCAACCCTATTTTTTAAATGTTGACTTCAAAAGTAGCCTACCTCTTAACAAGACGCAGTGGAAACAATGTTATAATTATTGGGATTAAATTGGTATCCAAATTAAAAATTAACAGTAATGTTCAAGCCAATCGCAAATGTAACCAAATCTAACAGATAAGCCAATGGGATTGAAAAATCAGACTCTATGGAAAAACCCGGCCCAACACTTCGGCCCTGGCGAAAATCGAGACCACTATAATAGTTACCACCGGATCAATTTACACGACGCTTAATATCGATGACTGTAGGAACCAGGCAGGCCCTTTAAGAACACACCCAAACTGTGATAATGCAATGGAATTATTTTGCATCTGTGGCACTGACACAGTGGAAAAACTTGACTTGTCCGTGTTTCCTGTTTGAATCCTCCACTGATAGCATTGATTGTGCAGTCGTGTGTAGATAATGTGTAGGCCTATTCACTACAGAAATTACCAAATACATAAAGAACTGTTTCAGAGCGTCCATATTGCAGAGCGAACAAGCAGATTCAAGAAAACCATAGGACTAGTTACAAGAATGTGGTTGGGTTGTATAAGGAAATGCTGAGGTTGTCAAAATGGCTGTTCTAATGTGTATTCCCTATAAAAATTACCAAATATATAAATAACTGTTTTAATAGCCATACTTTAATACTTTTTAAAGTTTGAACCAACTTGGTGACTATAGCAAATGCATATTACACTTTCTTGAGTATGTCAAGAATTTGTGAGCAAAATAACATAAATTACTTATTAGTTATTACTTTAGTAAACAAAGAGAGGCACTCTTAGGATGCTACTATGTGTTAAGTTACCAATACACTCGCCTGTTTAACCAAATTTCAAAGGACAACTTTGTATTCCTGACAGCTGGCCTTGGAAGTCGGGCAATTTGAATTGTCTAGTGGAACTCAAATTACAATATTCTTTGACTGATAAATAATGCAATGTGTGCAAGTCATCAAAGTGATGTATTATGAATGCCAAACAGATCATCATTCAATGTGACTAAGTTCCAAGAAGAAGGTACAAAAGAATCATAGGTCTACCTCTGCTAAACAATTCATACTTAGTAGTAATGGAATCAAAATTGCAAGTAATAAATATTGGGCACAATAAATTACTACAAAAAGACCACAAAGTGATTTTAATCGTAAACTACTTGCACTAGCCATCATGAATAAAGATAGAACAGAAAGAACCCTTATATAGAGGTGTTTGTTTTCCACAAAGCGCGATAAAGCGAAATGTGTTGTTTGATGTGTTTCATCTGTTCTTTCCACACATCTCCACATACTATGTCAAGAGTTGAAATCAAATCGAGTAATAAAACAAATTCTGTGAATACGAAATAAGAACATTTTGAGTCCATACAAATAATAATAACCAATCTCGGAAATCCCAGTGGTGTTTTAAATTATTAAAACGTAAATATTTAAACAAAATTCCTAACTTCCACAAAGTTAAATGTCTGCTAATTTACCATTCACGACATAATGACTATGTTGTTTATATATATATATATATATATATATGGACAGAACTTAAACTGGTACATGGGTCAAATCCTTTTCAATCTTAAAATGTTGCAAACCAAGCTCATTGAACTACTCAAATGAGAGGTAATTTGTGTAATTGCTCAGTGGGCATGGTGTTTTATTTAGCACATGTGAATCCCAATAGCAGATAAGATACCGCATCGGGCCAGTAACAGTGCATTAAGCTATAAACTATACATTCTCTTAAGACAATTTGTCTTTAGCTAACAAATGTGAAGGGTATTTAACAACAACTCTCTCGCTTTGTACTTCGTATATAGAATTTTTTGGTTTGATACATTAATACCTTATAAATTGCAATGCAAACAGTTACCCAAGTATCACGTAACATAGTGTTACTTTGTTTACATTTGCAAAGAACAGTAACTGGTGTACAGGGTAGCCAGACAATGTTTTTAAGTTCTAAATGTTGCAGACCAAGCTTATTGAACTACTTATGTTCAATGATATGCAGTTCGTATAAAAGCTCAGTGGGCATGGTGTTTTATGTAGCACATGTGAATCCCAATAGCAGATAAGATACCGCATCGGGCCAGTAACAGTGCATAAAGCTATAACTATGCTCTTGGACAATGTATAGCTAATAACATAACGATAATGGAAATTTGAAAATGAGTGCCAACTTACATTTTGATGGACACTGCTAAGAAACAATTAAATATAAAGTGCATGAGACCACACTTGTGATTACAGACATTTTGTGTATAAAAAAGCAAATCAGCATCCCATGCTTAGCTAGGGGTGTCAAAAAACTTTCATGTGGTTGTTCAGACATGTAGGCATGCCTCATACAGAGAAATAGGAAGTCGATGTCGTGAGCTCGACCGCATTAAGTTTTCGACTCGTTTTGTCACTTACAAGAGTTGAGAACAGAAATTTCACCCACTTGGTTGCCTTGATAATAAAAAAGAAACTCCTTGTCCATGAAACAAAAAAATGTCCAGATTTCTATAAAAATGGGAGCCTTTTCCAATATGACTGAGAAGCTAGCTTCTATTAAAATGTGATGCGGACAATAATCGCATATCGTATTCTATCGATAATATCATAAATCGATACGATACGATATGCAACATCTTATCGTGCATATCACGATATTCACCGCGGTATTATGCTGTATTTATTTAACTATAAACCTGCTATCAAAGATATTGTTAGGCCAACTTGGCAAACATCTCCATTCGGCGTGATTTCTCGATACAAAAAGTATTTAGTTTTAAAGTTTAAAATGTTGCAGACCAAGCTGATTGAACTATGTACTAAAAAGATATAATTCATATCATTGCTAGGCAGTCATGGGGTTTTATTTAGCACATGTGAATCCCAATAGCAGATAAGATACCGCATCGGGCCAGTAACAGTGCATTGCTAATGTTTGTTATTATGGTAGAGTTGCACAATTATCATAATCTTTAAAGCCTTTATTGTATCGAGGTCAATAGCAACAAGCTCCATGTAAAGCGAGGTAAATTTAATTTTAGAACATTTAAGAATTATCAGAGGTAATTACAGAGAAAAACAATTCATGTCAGCTGTCCAACGTACCAGAATTAATTAAATTGGTAACAATGTTGCAAAGTTTAAAATGTTGCAGACCAAGCCGATTGAACTACATACTAAAAATATATAATTCATAAAATCGCTAGGCAGTCATGGGGTTTTATTTAGCACATGTGAATCCCAATAGCAGATAAGATACCGCATCGGGCCAGTAACAGTGCATTGCTAATGTATATTATTATGGTAAATAAAATAAATAAATAAATTCACATTTAGTGATTTAGTGATTACCCACTCAGTAGTATCAGTGAGCTAATGCTTACTGATTATAAGACTGACTTTGAGGTTTAAAGTCTTTATTGTATCAAGGCCAATTGCAACAACCTCCATGTAAAACTAGGTTCATTTTGGACATAAGAATTATCAACGGTACAGGTAACGCTGTGCAAAAAAGTAAAAAATACATAGGAAATCACAAATTGTCTTAATTCGGTTTGCACATGAATTCATATGCCATTAATGATAAATGATGTCAAAAAAGAATTGACAAGCAAAATTTTGATTAATTTTCAAATAAAATTGCTAGTTATCAAATTTACCCCGGTGGTAGGTCTAGCTAGCTACACTCCAATGTATGATCAACATAATAAGATAATACATTCACAGTAACCCTCTACATGCGAGCCGAAGCTGTTACAATTAAACATGATATATGTAGTCTATATATTTAATTCCCAAGTCATGAATTTTAAACCTTCAAGATGATTTTTAAAGACTTCTATCCATAGGACCTCATCTCACAAATATCATAATTCATATCTTACATGGAATAACTTATAAAAGTTAAAAATATTAATATTTACTTTCTGAAAAAATGTTCAAAGGTTTTTCAATAGGTAGGGATGGACAAAAACGTGTATTTCAGTAAACACAATCTCTCTGTGAAAGGCGTGTACACGTTTCACGGTTGTGCCTGCCTACCTAATAGATTTTTCACGTGAATTAGGGTGTGCACTTAGGGTTGCCAACTGTCCGGAATCTCTCCGGACAGTCCGGATTTTAATGTCTTTGTCCGGAAAGAGGAATTGCCTCATTCCGGATGCACTTGTCCAGAATTTGTGAAAAAGTCACACATTTATTTATGTAGTCGCACTACACATTTATTGTATTTTTGTATTAGTAAATAGTAAGTATTAAAACGTAAACACGTGCGCGCTATTCCATCCCCAATAGGGGGAGTGCACCACGTGAAGCTTACAAAAAACAAGTAAATAGAAATCAATTGTCATTTTGATGGAAACAAAATCATTTGGAAATGAAGAAAATTCGATATCAACAAACAACGTACTACGTAGTACTTATTGAAAACCGGGCGTAGCGAATTACAATAATGCAATCCTCTACAATGTTGGGTGTTCATAGAATTTGATTTAGCACCTAAGTCGCAACCCAATGACAGATGGCATACCACATTGGAAAAATAACAAAAGTGCAGAGTTATAAAGTTGCTTTGATGAACTACATACGTACTTTGTAATTATTAAGCCACAAATATAGGCCTATAATCGGTCCCTTGGAGATACTGTGCCCTATAGGTGTAGCATTCGTAAGCCAAAGTCTCCATTGGTAAGCCAGTATCCACAGTCGCCCCTTAGCGAATATCAAGCAACCAAAGCTTTCCCCTAGTGATAAATCTACATACTAGCACTTCCCGGCTGGTTCATTCAGCAATTTCATCATACCGCAGGCCTACAACTATTTTTACAGCCACCAGGTTTGGGATTTTTGCTACCCACTGTAACTATAGAAAAATGCTAATTAAGTATTAACATATAAAAATCAGAAATATGTAATAAAATATAGCGATTTCGTATCTTGCAAAAATTGGATGCCCCTATTCATACACTATTAATCACATAAATCTTAACATTGGTAAGCTAAGAAATCATATTCTTACTTGAAGACTTTGATATGGTATAAGAAGAAGAACACACTTAAAACATCAATTACATGTAATACTAATATGTGAACACAAAATTAAGAACCTATCTATGCTCAAACTGAAACATTGGAAAAATGAGCAAAATAAATTGTAGGACTTACCGTCAGAAGTATCTGCAGTGGTTTCCCCATTGGGCTGCGTTACATCCTCCACGGGCGCTGGTGGAGAGACAGCTCGAACCACGGGAGGGAGTTGTGCCACTGGCTTCTGCAACACCACAGGCTCCGGCTCGATAATGGGAGACGGGGTAGGCGCTTGCACAGCTTCCACTTCTTTCTTCACAACAGGTTTTTCTTCTTCACGAGATTTTGAGCGATTTTCTCGCTGCTGTTGTGATTTTTCGGTTTCTCTTTCACGACTTTGAAGAGAGTTTTTCCGTTCATTGTCTCTTTCTCTACTTTTCGAAGGTATTCGTTCCGTACTTGAACGGGATTTGTCTGCACGTTCTCGGCTTTGTGAAGACTTTTCACGGCGTCCCCTTCCTCCTTTCTCTTTCACTTTTTCCTTCTCTCGCCTTTCTTTCGGCTGTGGAATTTGCGGTACTGCAAAGTCTTCCTTCTTCGGTAATTTTACTTCTGGAGTCTGGTTTGTAGACACAGAAGCACTCGACACAAATGAAGTATTTTGAACTACATTTCTTTCAGCTGATGATGTTTCTCTACCAGCTTTTCTTCTTGGCGACTGAGATAAGTTCTGGTTTGCTTGATTATTTGAAGATTTTAGTGCTGGGAAGCTGTCTTTATTTGATGATTTATGAATCAAAGTAATGGCTGGGGTGTTGGCATTTGCCGAGACTACAGGCGTACTGTTAGTTTCGATAACAGGCTGAGGCTCCTTATTAATAATAACGGGAATAGGCTGACTTTCTGAAACATGTTCCTTGGTTTCACTAACTTTTGAATTCACTATAGGGATATCTTTCAAAGACACACTAGGTGTCATTTGGGGTACAAATTCCTTTGCAAAGGGTATTTCCACTTCAGTTACTAATTTCACATTATTGTTATCAACATTGTCTAATTTTGTAACTATTTCTTCTTCTGAAACTATTTCACTTTTTAATGTGTGTTTTGACTGAGTTGTTTGCCACTGGCTTTCTTCTACAGCTACATTAATTGGTATACTATTGGATTGATCCTGTATACTGTTAATATTAGAATCAGGAGGTCCGTTAAGTATTTGTTCGCTAGGAGGGCTTGGACTGCTCTCGGAGAATGACAAGGCAGGTGCGCGGCCAGTATCTTCACTGGCAACTTTTGCGACTCTAGCAGCGAAGTCTGCTATTAAGTCCATTGCAGCAGGACCCGTACTCTGATGGGAGAAAAAAAATGTCAGTTACTGGAAACCATATGTATCTGTATCTACTGATATATACGTAAGATTTTTTACAATTAGCGGAGAAAATAATTATGTTATCAAGGATATCTTTGCCAATGTTGTGATGTGAGATTATCAATCATCTGTTGTTTTTATTTGAGAACTTTTCGCCAGAAAGTTCGTAGATATGCATGCGCTGGCTTATCAACATGTCACACGGAGCGTTTTCTTAGTGTTAACAAGGATATCTTTGCCTATGTTGTGATGTGAGATTATCAATCATCTATATACAGTAAACCACCACTTATACGATCGTCGAGGGTCTGGCTAATGCCATCGTATAACTCAAAATATCGTACAACTGATTATTGATATTTACAGCCAAAGAACATGTGGCAGCTATAAAACAAATTATGGGTAGTGGTATGTTGTGGTTGGGGGGGCCATAAACTAGTATCATCAGTTAATGATTGAATTTATTGATTATAAGAAACCTAATGAATTCGTGCACGCTTATAAATGGCCTACAAGAAGAACTCATAATATCGTGGATCACGTATCGTACAGAAGCCCGGGCAGCGGGAAACACGGCTCGCGGCTACTGATGCTGCATCGGCCGCCAACATGTAGCGCGCGAACGCGGTGAGTGAAAGCGACCCGTGAGTCACGCATACGCTGCGTTGCCGTGTCACTCACAGCTCGTATCAGGGAACAGATAACTTAAGCAGATAAGTTAGGAATTCTTTCGGAATAAAACAAGATTATTTTGTTTTGCGTTTAGATTTATAAACGACTTTTAAAAGATACATAGCTATGCGCATGAAGAAATACAACAAAACCGGGCGTGGCTTATTGTCGGGGTGTATACAGCAATAGTGAACTGGTAAGATCGACCAAGGATCGACTGATTTTCTTGCTTTCTATTCAGCCGCGGATCGAATTTTTTTTATACACAATATCCTCCCCCATCCCACCCCCCCCCCCCCAAATCACTCACCCGCCCAGTCTGTGAACACCAGCCGCTGACAGCGCGGCTTCCTTAATTGTCGGGGTTTGGGCCTGGCAGTGCTGCTATCGATACCTACCATAAATTTACAACCAATACCCTATTGAAACAAGCCGGTGGTAGTCTGTGGTCGGAAACGGTGCTAGGGTCGAGGGGGGGGGGGGGGGGCTCACAACTTTCGTCAGCAACAACATAAGATCAAGCCAGCAGAATGGCCTGCCAAATGACTCATTAGCGCACGGCGGTCCAGAGAGCTTTTGTCAAACGAGATATCGTATTACTGAGAGTTCCATACTTGCCTGGAGCTAAAAATACATCGTATAAACCCAAATATCGTATTATCCGATATCGTATAACTGATTGTTTTATTCATAAATACACTAAGAAAGTTGGTGGGGACCAATCGTTTTCATCGTACATGTACAAATATCGTACAACTGAGCATCGTATAACTGGTGGTTTACTGTATCATTATCTCACGCGGATTTGAAAACATCTTCGGTGGCACGGCATCCCTGGCCTGACCAGACTCAATGTGGAACACAAAAACTATGGTTTACCATCACAAGCCCACTAATACCAGCTAGTCTCCCCTTGTTCCAGTTGAAACCTAATGACTGCATGAACAGGTAATGTTACTTCAAGCTAACTTACCGGCTGTGGGGTTTGTCGCGCACTGGAATTCTCAGATCCAGGTGGTGAACTCGTTGTGCTGCCTTCATAAATCTCGTCGTTTATATTTTTCCCAGTCTTGGGATCTACTATGTCTAATGCAAACTTGCGTCTGGCTTGTTTGGCGCTTTGGGCACTGCTTAACATAGGATCTGGCCTGAGAGGCTGGGAGCCACCTCCAACAGGGGGTCCACCTTGAAAAGAAATACATTCAAGGTTATTTATAAGATACACAAACAAGACCTAGATGTCAACACAGATTTGTGCAATTAAATTACCATTGGTCGGCTAATAGTGAAATGAAACCATTCCATAACAAAACAACCCATTAAAAACATACCCTTCAGAAACGTTTTCTCGCTTATTTCTAGGGATGGGATAGTGAGTACATGTGTACACAATTTAATACGTGTACGTGTTTACCATTTTCCTCTAAATATTAAATGCATGAACTTGTGCACACCACACACAAAGAGTTATACTGTGTGCGACCAGCCGCAGCTTATAATCTTGTGGTACGTGTACATTATGGTAGGCCTATGTGTACAGTGCACACCCTCATTCACGTGAAAAATCTATTGAGTAGGCAGGCACGACGTGTACACGACTTTCACCGAGAGGTTATTTGTTTACTGAAATACATGTTTTTGCCCATCCCTACTAATTTCTTATTTTTGTATATGAACATGCCTGCAAGCAAAGTGGTTTCTGTAGGTGTTCTGAGACAGAAAGCTGGCGGGGCATGTATGTAAATCGAATTAAGTTCAAGGGTACGCGCTCATACATGTGGTATTTATGGGTGACTACATGTAACAGAAAACGCACACTGGCTGTCGATTGGATCCTTGGCTGTTACTTCTTTGCCAAAGATGACATTTGAAAAGTGCGATAAACATGAATTTTTTTATGAGGGGACGAAGAGAACTATATATCCTAAGTGAGAAAACGTACTTGAAAAACGTTGTAACGAATTAAAATGAACGTTCTTATGGGCCGTCTCAAGCATACAAACAACTTCTACATAACTACTAACCCGCTAACAAAGTTTAACTGTACATATAAAATAAATTTCTGATAAAACACATGTTATTAAAGCCTCATAAATTGGGGCTGGCTTAAATTACATTTTAACATTACTTCCAGTTGGTTTTTGACCAATGCAATGTATCTACCGAGTAACTAAAGGAGTACATAATTTAAGCAGTGTGTTTGCAGTGTGATAGCAATAAATTGAAGCTACGTACTTGGCACCATTGCCATGGGCACTTGTCCAGGTTGACCCATCTGCTGAGGCTGTTGTCCACCAGGCACCACTTGTTGGGGTTGGGGTTGAGCCATCTGGGGCCCAGGGCCTCCGGGAACACCGGACCCAGGCCTGGGCATTCCAACGGGACTCGATGTTGGGTAATAATCTGTGAACAGGACAACATCATTCATTAATTCTTATATATGTACTGTACTATAATTCAAAACAGCAAATGTTTGTGAAGTATTAATGATTTTGTAGTTTCAATGTAGGTAACTCTTATATGAAGTGTATAACTCGTGCAGTACCGATAACTTTGAAGGAGATACATTCAAAGCAAACTTCGAAAAATTGAATTATGTAAATCCAGCTCAATCGTACAAATTAGCACATGCCTACGTTTCGAAGAGTAAAGAAAACATTTTCAATGGCCGATGGAATAGCACACAAAGCACTGCGGACTTTTGAAGAGGACTGCATTGTGGGAATTTTACGGTCCCACAAGTCTTATTTTTTTCATGTCAGCATAAAGAAAACTAATTGTGGAACAGACTGTGTTATTTATTTAACTGCTCTGCTCACAGCACTACTGTCATGACATCTCTTAAATACAAGTAATAAATTATTATTATTATTATTATTATTATTATTATTATTATTATTATTATTATTATTATTATTATAATTATTATTATTAATATTATTATTATTATTATTATTATTATTATTATTATAGAAACGCTCTTTAACAGAAATATTAAGTCCCAGATACAATATGTGGATTTTATCTGCCAAAAAATATCAAAATTTGTGTCCAAGGGAATAACTTACACTGATGGCCCTGTTGGGCTGTGTGTTGTTGGTATCCTGCAGAATACAGAGCCTGTTGATGCGTCATGAGGATCTGTTGTGGTGCCGGTCCAGGATAGAATCCCGAGCCGGTATGGTTTTGATGTCTCGGTGGCTGACCCGGAAACTAAAACAGAAGAATTATGTGATTAAGGAGCAATGTAGCAATCAGGGACAAACTACCATACACTTCATATAGTTTTCCCCATGGCAGCAGAAGCTGAACTCGGCTTACAACAAAAATGTAATTTAAGGAAAATTGTAATAAACCTGGGATTAATTGTCGATACTGCCCACACCTCAATGGACTTCACCATACTTTATAAACAGTAATTATGTCAAGGAAATTCAAGGATCATGATCTCAATTTTTGGATGAAACTTTAGAGTCGAGGAACAAGTCGAGTGAGCGTCCGTCGAGAGGAAATCTCTGCTCGAACTTTTAGAGAAATTTGAAGACTTGCAGAGCCCTACCACTAGACAAATTTGCTCGCCTCTCCTCTCAATTGCTAAACCAGAGATAATATAAGGCCTCCAGCTCGGGAATATCACATTCAGGAGTTGCTGTAACGATTTATGCATAGCTATTTGTGTAGCAAAACACTTTTTATCTCAAAAGACAAAAAGTGAACTGCCTTTCATGTAAAAACGATGCAAGTGCAGTGAGGAGGACTCACCATAGGAATTTGTTGGTGCACAAACATCTGTTGTTGTAATTGTGCAGGAACAACTTGGCCAGAGTACATCTGAGGAAGCACCCCGCCTTGCATCTGTACCTACGTATTGAAAAATAAACATAGACATCAGAATTATGATTTAGAAATAATTAACCAAGAAAAAACTACCAAATGGCAATAGGGTTTGCAGAAAGGAAAAGGGTTAAAGGTGACAGTGTTATTAAAATAATTGGAATAGGATGTCATGTGAAGACAACACATTTAGAACACAAAATAAATGGAGACCTGATCATTTTTGTCAAAACGATTTGGAAATCATATTTTAAATGTAGGCTTACATTCTACTTTGTGCAGCAACTTGCTGTTGATCTTAAATCTTCTGTAGGTAACACGAAAGTAGCTAAGCTGATAAATCTCTTCGGTATCAGAAAAAGGGAATACAAGAGAACATGGTTTTTGTTGGGTACAAATATGAGCTAAATTACCAGACTTAGCACAGAAAACGGGTACAGTAAACCCTCGTTAATACGAACATCAAGGGACCCAAAAATCGTCAGTTCGTAATATAAAAATTCGTAATATCGCAAAAACGTCGAAATTCAATAGTAGGCCTACCAGCCAAAATAAACGTATCTACAAAAAATCAATGTTTTCCAATGGATAGTAGCGTGCGGGTATGATGTTTTGTGCGTGCATAGTAGGCGGACTAAGCGGGCACGTTGCAGTGAGCAAGCCACGCCCCTTAACTGCTGTAAGGGCTGGCGCGCGCATCCGATCGCGCCTGCAGGCGGTTGAAGGGGGAAGGGAAAACCAAGCACCAACAATGACGTACGCTCGGCGGACAAAAATCTTGATACCTACGCCTACTCTGCGAGTTGAACTCTCGGACACATTATTTTGTTTGGGCGGGTTCAAAATTATTAGTTCGTATTAAACAACGAATATTATGTATAAGTACCATCCAGGGGATAAATAATTAGTTCGTATTACGTATTATGCGAAATTCGTTATATCCGTTTTATTTAACATTGAGTGTCCTATTTATGCGGGCTGGGTCTTGCTTGCTTACTATTCCTATTATCTGAGAATTCACACTAACCGAGTTCGTTTTACCGAGGGTTTACTGTATTAAATTAACATGTTCCCAATATTAAAAATTCACATTTTACACAGCTGACCCCTAATTTTAATAAAATTACGTTAGGCAAGTTGAGACGATGGGTTGTAATCCCATTAAATAATTAACAATGTGCCCAACTTACTTGATGGGAGTATAACTGTTGTCCCACGTGAGTTGTTGGCATATTTACAATCTGCCCTCTGTGGTTCGTCATCCTTGGTGTGGGACCTCTTTGACCAGCGTAGTATGACTGAGAACTCGCTGGCCGAGCGGCTGTGGCCACACCGTAACTTAGCTGCATTTGCGCCCCTGCAAAAGACAAAAGATATTGCTCGATAAAGAATCAAGGCTACAAAAATTATTTCACATAGTAGGCCTACAACAAAATGTGTATAGGCCTAAGCCTAACAGAAGTAATTTAATTACTTAGTGAATTGTATCGATAATCGAAAATCATAATGCTTTCACAAGAAGGTACCTAGGCCTATTGTTCTTATCAAAATCATGGTAAACACTAAAAAATAAATACGTTTGTATTTAAAGCTCAGAATAACTTACAATTGAATTGGTTTTTAGTGGGGGCCCATTTATTTTATTATTATTTTTTAAATTTATTATGTGCTTTATTATAATCAGGAACAATGGTGGGAAGATAGAAAAGTATGGACAGAATTTGTAGAAAGAGCAGAGGAAGAAGAAAGTGAAGAGGAGGAGCCGGAGGAAGTTAACATGAGGGAAGCGTCAGGCATGGCCAGCTGGCTTCGATGTCGATGTACCTAGGGGCCAGAATATGATGGGATTAATTTCCTATCCCCTACCCGACTTCATTGTTGGACACAGGGAGCAGATATTAAAAAAAATGTGCTTTGTTGCCGTCATACCACTACCATATAACAGTAGAATGATGTCGATTTCCGTGGTTCAGAAACTCCAGCCTGAACCAGGAATTGAACCCTGGACCTTCTGCATTGGAAGCAGGGAAAACCCACAAGATTTATTAGTTAATTGCAGCAAAAACAAATGAAAATTAAGTCCATATTCTGACTCTGTCCTAACACAATTTCCACAGTGAAGTTAGGAAAAATACAAATGTTTATAATTACTAAGAAACGCTCTGTGTGCCGCGTTGATAAGCAAGCATGTCCTTACTAAAAAACGCACTGTGTCACGTTGATAAGCAAGCATGTCCACGAACATTCGGACAAAAAGTTCTCATTAAGTTACCGCCATTGTTCAACATAAGAGTGTGCTTGATTTAAAAACAACTACAACTTAAAGTAAGAATGTACATAGCTTGAGCGTTACGATGGTTATTATACTCCTCGAGGCTGTTTATATAAGAATGACTGTACATATAGCTTGGATTTCTCATTGTAGTGGATACTTCACTTATAGACAGCAATAAATGCAATTTCTACCTCTAATACTTATTGTATCATATTAAAAGTAACATATTTGCAACACGACGAAAATTTAGTATAATTTGGCTCTCACACGTTGCCGTCATTGTGTTTTGGAAAAATATTTCAAGTACCTAACTGTGTTGTAACTTCTTGACCGACACTGCTAAAGAACTAATGGCATCAATCCACAACAAAGCTTGAGGATGTTCCAAATTTCAATTTGATCATACTCTCTGTCATAGCGAGACATAAAACAAGAGTGCAATAAAATCACAATGGAATTGCTCACAACACATAATAAGTAAATTAAACCATTTTAATTTTTAATTTAGTGGGCAACCGGCTTTAACTGAAAACGATAGAATTATCGAAGTAGCCAGTTAGTAACTGCAAATTCAAAGAAGCAATGAGTTCATCTAAGAATGTTTAGATAAGGAGCCATTAATTAGAACCTTTATCATACCAACATTGGATTTATATTTTGTGTACGTAGTAATTTTTAGGAATTTAATAGGTTTCAAACATTTTGTTAGTACTACCCACTAAATTCAAAAGTTCAAGCCACTAGATCTAATATTTGGCAGATCATACAATGTGCCACAACAGCTTATATGGCTACTATGAAACCAATAGTGCCGTAAGCAGCCCCCTAACCACCCAGAATGCATCACACTTTTGCCATGTATACGCCAAGGCATTATGTAGTCTGCGTCCGCCTAAGTTTGAGACTACTTGTCGTGTATTTCATTAAACTATCCATTCCATGTTAGTACACCAAAAGCAACACGCATCTGATTGGTGCGTTTTGGCCCACCTACACTTAGCATTACACATGTCGTATATCGGACCCTCTGGAATTGTCAAAGGAACCAGTTTTTGGCTCCTTTGCAAGATGTGCCTAATATTTGACCTTGCACAAGAGACTGAATTCAGCAATACTGTATCGTTTTGAATTCATGGACCAAAATGAAACTCGTGAGAATATAACCTAACGCCGTCATACAGAAGCAAACAAACCTGTTCGGTCACACAGACAAAAGGCATGGTTACCTGGGTTAGTTTTGCTTTTGTCTGCTGGCTCCGAACAAGTTCAACGCCCCTGACTGAAACTGGACTTGAAGGAAGGGTAGAGAATAGCCTAGGGATGGACTGGGGCAGGTCAGGAAGTACCCCTAGGAGACAAGCAAATTAAAAGTTAAAATTAAAAGTTCCCTTAAATTTTAATTTCAGCAACAGCTTGTAACAAAGTATTAATGAAAGAAAGGAAGAACAAATTCCTCCGTATTCTTTGTTGGATAGAATATAAAGTTTGAAGAATTGACTTTCTAGTGCAAATCTAGCAAATACTGGATGTGATGACAATCCAGAGTGGGTAAGCTCTTGTTGGTGGGCATTGGGATCTCATCAGCTGCTGATGCAGTTGGAACAATAGTGCCACATGCACTTTTGAGATCTTAGAATGCAATTTATATTGGCATAAGTGAATGGTATATTTTACCGCCACCAATAATGTTTTTGATATATTTAGATTTTTAATAACCTTATTTTTTTCGTCAGCTAGGCCTATAAAGCTGAATAACGAACACACCTTTAGGTTTACTGCATAGGTTATACCCATCCAACCTTCCAAACTGAACCAATTGAACCATGACAACCTCGTAATTGTTTTGTTCTCCAGCAGCAGTTAAATTAAATTTTAAATCCATCAAGTTGAGACGATGCTGCAAACAGTATTGAGAGTAGGCCTAGTAGGCATAAAATTACGGGCACCGCTGTCCAATTTTGGCATTCTCGCTCTCGGTTCATTTTATTTAGCCTAGCCCTACGACCCTTTCATCACTCACTGACAACAATTGTGTGACGTAACGCAAATCGCTAATCTCGCTTCAGATTCACTTCAAGCATTATCTAGTTGAAAACACAGTAAATGCCTTCAGGTAAGCCATTTTTACTGACAACAGAACTTGACCAGTTGCGATATTGCTGGAAAGCAAGTTCGAGATTCAAACACATGACCTCATGTATCAATCTATAAAATTGCCGTGTGTCAGAGAGTATCTACTAAACTCATTGCATTGGAAACGCCGCAAGCTAACCCCGGTGCTGCTATCTGCACCTAACTAATGAACTACGTGATCACAGAATGTCACACGGAACAGTTCCATTTAAGTAACAAATAGATCGGTCCACTTTACTAGCCTACGGTTCTGTATGTCTGGTGTAAGAAGTTAACCATGTCCTGGCACCATGAAAAAACTAAATTCTTGAAGCATTGTTCAGTTATTTTTTTATTTTTTATTGTAGGCCTAAATTTGATATAGGCTAATAAATAACAAAATTTCAAATTGATGAGAACAGAGTTTAGAAGATCACTTTTTCACCAGTGTTAGAGATAAGAGAGGAAAGAGATAATGGAAGAGAGTAGATGCAATTGACAGTACTTTTATCAAATTCTGGTAGCACGAGTGACTGTCCTGCTAGCTGACAGTGATATGGACTACATGGTAATGTTTGATAATATTTTAGATAGTTAAGAATTAAATTATCTCGTTTTGCCAGATAGGTCCAAACCCCTTGAACTAGGTCCTATTATGTACTATACATATACAGTTGAGCCCACTTTTAAAGAACTCTTTTAATAAAATTCTGGATTTAACAAAGTAACTTTGATTCATGTTAAACAAAAATACATGCAAATGGTTCGGTTTTAACACAGTTCTTGTTTAAAAAGGTAAAAATCAGCTCCCTTCAAGTTTGTTATAAGTGGGCTTGACTATAAACCCAATTTTATTCAAAGCTACTAAGATTGTACCAATGGGATAGTAGAAGTGGCCAAGGACATTCATGACAAAACATATTCAACCATTCAGTTTAAACTGACTCAACCTGATACAATGCACAGAAAATGCAAAATGTGCCCAAGTACAGGCAAGTAACAAAGCTAAACCAGGCTAACTATACCACCTGATAATGAATACAGCTTATTTTTCAGTAGAGACCCAAGTTTAATAAACGGGCACAAAAATAGACTAATAATGAAAAGTTGGAGAAAAACTAGGCTACTATATGTTGCATAAAAGGTTTATAAGTTAATTATATTCCAATTCCTATTAAGTCAGTAGGCATAGGTATAGTTGAACTGGTCTTTAGAATTGGGTTTTTAATGTGTGGGACTACATTCTGTATACTGTAATTAGCAAAGTTTCAATGATTCGTTGCATGCCAGTTCTACGTACCCTTCCCTGGTGACTATTGGTTTAGTCAGTACAGTAATACATTTAATGCCTAAGAACCAAGTGAGACAATCCGGAATTCTTGGTAATGCATAAAGCCCTTTGAGATATGCTTTCCACAAAGCAATCATACATACTACATAAGTAAATTCCGGATAGTCACATACAGCAAACCTTTATGTAGGAAATATCCTCAGATAACAAAAGCGAAAACTTGTTCAATAGTTCAGGGCTGCCGTTTTCACTGATTTTATCCACTTTTAGAGATATTTAGGGTGCACAACCTATCAACAGATTTTTCTAGTCATTCCCAAATAGTTCTCTTTTTGTATTTTAAGTGTTATTTAAGTGTTATTATTTGCGTTTTGTGTTATTTTTGGGAAATTGCATTAGCAATGGCAACAAATGCTGGGTAACATGGGCAAGTGCCACAGCTTGCTGGATGGTTCAGTTAGCACTGATTAATCCAAACTGCTACGGGTACGGTAGAGGCTTCTTAGAACTCAAAATTGCAAATGGCGTCGACCATGGAATTGTTAACAATAAAGTTGAATGTTGTGATGTGATTTTCAAGTATGTCCAGTATGTGTCAAGTCAAGTGTTAAAAAATATAAGATACGAAACACGACATTACACACATTTAAAGTAAAATGTTCGATGTGATGTAGTATTGTTGGTAGGTAGTCACATATACATCCAATGAAAAATCACGCATCTCTGCTGTATTGCACACATTGATGCTACGTATCTCCACAACTTCAGTCTCTCATCTGATATCAGTCACAACTCACAATGCTTTATGTCAAGAGATGGCCCTACTAATCTGGTTTACTATCTATGCACTAAACCATTTAGTGTGAACAAATTTGCAACAATTGCAATGATTCAGAACTATAGTAAACCATATAGACGGAGAGCCAGCAACATAAAAGCTCCCCTCATAAGGTACATATGTTTTGACTATTGGAATAGGAGCGGAAAAACTACTATACTAACAAAACGCGCGTCTTACTCATCAACGTGGGGGCTTTTAGGCCCCACAGGGGGCCAAAAAACGTGAAAAAAGGCCCAAGTTCCCCTCATAAGGTACATGATAGGTCTTGACGGCAAATGGACCGGAAATGTTCGTACAAATAGAAAATACTGAGTCAGACGGGCTGAGTGGGGGCTTTACCCAAGTCAGACGCCCTCAAAAGGGGCCCAAAAAGGCCAAGGTTCCCCTCATAAGGTACATGGATGGAGTAAACGCCATTTTGTTGAGATAAGTGTCCCAAATAGGAATTCAAAGAGTAAGACGTGATATTAGGGGGCGTTTACCAATCAGACGCCATTTTACCCAAAAAGGGCAATTTTTTATTTTCACACATGCATGCGCTTTACCACTCAAAACATATCCGGAAATGTCTCGAGACGTAGAAAATCATACATTTCAAAGAAAGTTTGGGCTATTGCCCTCGCCAGACGCCCCCAAAATGGCCCCAAAAAGGCCATAGTTCCCCTCATAAGGTACACGGATGGAGTAAACGCCATTTTGTAGAGATAAGTGTCCAAAATAGGAATTCGAAGAGTAAGACGGGATATTAGGGGGCGTTTACCGATCAGACGCCATTTTACCCAAAAAGGGCCATTTTTTATTTTCCCACATGCATGCGCTTTAACAATCAAAACATATCCGGAAATGTCTCGAGACGTAGGAAATCATACATTTTAAAGAAATTTTGGGCTATTGCCCTCGCCAGACGCCCCCAAAAAGGCCCAAAAAGGCCATAGTTCCCCTCATAAGGTACACGGATGGAGTAAACGCCATTTTGTAAAGATATGTGTCCCAAATGGGAATTCGACGAGTAAGACGGAATATTAAGGGGCGTTTACTAATCAGACGCCATTTTACCCAAAAAGGGAAATTTTTTTATTTTCACACATGCATGCGCTTTAACACTCAAAACATATCCAGAAATGTCTCGAGACGTAGAAAAACCTACATGCGCACATTTGCCTTTATAGAAGTGCTAGGGTCAGGAACAACAAATTTTTGGTTCCGAAAATACCACATACACTCCGAATCAGGGCCGGCTTTAGGCGTAAGCGACGTACGCGCCCGCGTACGGCGGCACAATTGCATAGGCGGCACTTCGGAGAAATGCCGCCTTATTAAAAAATTATTTAAGACAAGGATTGAATAGAACATTTTAAAGTTACAAGGTAAAAACACATTTTGCATGACGGGTTTTAGCAAAGAGCGTGCCAATAACTTATTACAAGTTTTATTGTACACCATCCCTTATATACACCTTGGAGGCTTGGAGACTGTGGTTTGGTCCAATGAGGCTATTAACGAAGTACGTGACTTTTTTTAAATACGACGGCTTTACCCAACACTCAGGTTGGAATTCATAGTCGGCCCCTACACCTAGGGGCACCCATTGTTGCTATGGATTTGTTTTGTTTATGGGAAATAACATGCAAACAATTGTTACCTTGGTAACAATGGGCGCCCCTAGGTGTAGGGGCCGACTATGAATTCCAACCTCATTCTCCATTCATCCTTAGCTTTATTGAAGGGTTGATATGTTCCATGAGGTGCAGGTAACTAACAGGCGGCAAATTTGTTCATACATATCAGGCGACATCACGTGTTTCCAAGACCCGCAACCTGTGATATTCAGTCATTACTATTGCATTCTGTTGTTTCTTTGCTCAAGTAGGATGTGTTTTTCTTCAATTTAAGAAGTGCATACATGGATAGAAAACGTAAATAACCTTCGGGATGGGAGACGGCAAAAAAAAAGAAAGCTTGGACAGAAGAAGCTCTTATTTTAAAGAGTACGCAATGTCAACATTTTTGATCGTTGGAGGGGGGGGGGAGGGGGCGCCGATAAACATGATTCTCACGTTGACGCCGACGCGGAGCACGATCTCGAGGGCGAGGATGACGGGACGGAGATGGCAGACATTCGGGATGACGGCCTCCTGAATACTCGTGATATAGGTATTGTCCAGTGGTGTACTCGGGGAGGGCGGGTCAGGATGGTGCCTTTTGCCTTGCAACGTCTTTTAGAAAGCAGGGCATGCCTCAGTAACTTTCATAACATTTATCGGAAAATCACATTTTTATTGTAAAGTTGTACAAGCCACATAAGGTAATTTTAGACAGTATATGTTTTAGAGGTGTTTTGTAGGCATATACAAATACAAATTATGTAACGTGTATCAATCCAAACTATAGCTTGGCATAATTATGTCTTAAATATTATTATTACGTATATATTTGGTAGTTTTTTTTAATGTACTACACAGAATTCAATAACTTTTTCTAAAGAAGCATAATACTAATTGTGCTTGCCAAGTAAAATATTAAAATAACACAACCAGTTGAAAAAGCAGACCAACCCCTTCAAGTAGTTCATAAATTAACCGCTGATGACACATAAATAGTTGCACATGCATAGTTGTTGCTTCCTTCGCACCAAATTTTTCATACATAAATGTGTAACTCGCGAGACTCTGGTTCAGGAGATCGCTGGTTCAATACCCACCACTGGGAATCATAATCAAGTTTTGCCAATATTTTCTACCAACGTTAGGGTGGATGCTAAGGGATGAGTCCGCTCAAACTTCCCGTGTCCATTCTATCTAGTTATTCCTCACAATTAGGGCATGAATTATCTCCGAGCGGGTTTCCTTAGCAAAATAATACAAACGCCTTTTGAAGTTTTTTGTTATCTCATCTTTAAAATAGGTGATTATCAACATGCTATTGTCAGGGGAAATATAACATATTATAGGCGGCATTTTCACTTCCCGCGTACACGAGATTTTACCCTTAAGCCGGGCCTGCTCCGAATGTGAAGGCTCATATCCCGGCAAAATTGTGTTCACAAAAAAATGTAAATTATGTGGAAAAGAGTGCAGAATATTTGAGCTTTTGTTGTAGGCAATGCTACAACATACCATAAACTTGGAGATTTTGAATATGCAACAAATAAATTTGGAAATGTTATGGATATACTTAAAGGAAAGCACATGCGAAATTACAAATATTTTTTTGTAAAAAAGGACTTCTGATAGTAATAGATTATCGCTCCCTTTAATGTTCCGTCTCACTCTTCGAATTTCTATTTCGGACACACGTCTCTAGAAATGGCGCTTACTCCATCCATGAACTGAATGGCTTTTTTGGGACCATTTCGGCTGCGTCTGGCCCAGACAATAAGCCAAACTATCTTTGAAATGTGTGGTATTCACCTCAAGCGTCATTTAAGGATATGTTTTGGGTGTTAAAGCGCATGCATGTGTGAAAATAAAAAAAATTCCCCTTTTTGGGTAAAATGGCGTCTGATTAGTAAACGCCTCCTAATATTCCGTCTTACTCATCGAATTCCCATTTGGGACACATATCTCTACAAAATGGCATTTACTCCATCCGTGTACCTTATGAGGGAAACTATGGCCTTTTTGGGGCCATTTTGGGGGCGTCTGGCGAGGGCAATAGCCCAAAATTTCTTTAAAATGTATGATTTCCTACGTCTCGAGACATTTCCGGATATGTTTTGAGTGTTAAAGCGCATGCATGTGGGAAAATAAAAAATGGCCCTTTTTGGGTAAAATGGCGTCTGATCGGTAAACGCCCCCTAATATCCCGTCTTACTCTTCGAATTCCTATTTTGGACACTTATCTCTACAAAATGGCGTTTACTCCATCCGTGTACCTTATGAGGGGAACTATGGCCTTTTTGGGGCCATTTTGGGGGCGTCTGGCGAGGGCAATAGCCCAAAATTTCTTTGAAATGTATGATTTTCTACGTCTTGAGACATTTCCGGATATGTTTTGAGTGGTAAAGCGCATGCATGTGTGAAAATAAAAAATGGCCCTTTTTGGGTAAAATGGCGTCTGATTGGTAAACGCCCCCTAATATCACGTCTTACTCTTCGAATTCCTATTTGGGACACTTATCTCAACAAAATGGCGTTTACTCCATCCATGTACCTTATGAGGGGAACCTTGGCCTTTTTGGGCCCCTTTTGAGGGCGTCTGACTTGGGTAAAGCCCCCACTCAGCCCGTCTGACTCAGTATTTTCTATTTGTACGAACATTTCCGGTCCATTTGCCGTCAAGACCTATCATGTACCTTATGAGGGGAACTTGGGCCTTTTTTCACGTTTTTTGGCCCCCTGTGGGGCCTAAAAGCCCCCACGTTGATGAGTAAGACGCGCGTTTTGTTAGTATAGTAGTTTTTCCGCTCCTATTCCAATAGTCAAAACATATGTACCTTATGAGGGGAGCTTTTATGTTGCTGGCTCCTGGACTAATAGATAGGCAAACCAGTACCCAGATTTGTTATCAATTAATTGAAAGTCGACACCCATGACAAAATTGCCCACCCCCTCTGCTACGGACGCCCCCGACAAGAGTGCCCCCGCTACGGAGGGTGGTGCAAGAAGTCTGCGAGAGATGGATAAAGTGCCTTAGTTGGCGGATATTAAAATGGAAAATATATCATTTATTTTTTAAAGGGATAGTCAGATGAAGAACTAAAAAATCACCAATTAGTCATTAGTCCATGAAATTCAGTTATGTATAAAATACAATTGATATAGGTTGCTTCAATGCAAGAAAAAAATAGTGAACAATTAGCTATTCTACTAGATTCCTTTCGGCAGCTCTTGCTGCATTTTTCTTCTAAAGCGTAGTGTAACTGTATCGGTTCTGAGGTCGCTGGCGCCTTCCCGATAGACAAAGGACTCATTGTGTTATACGAGACCAGCCCGCGCTCCGCGAAACGCTCGGCGACTGCGGACAGTACCGCTCAAAACAGATTGCAACTTTTCTACACATCATGTCACAAAAACATTAATTGCAGGGTATTTTGTAGAAGTAAACGTTCGTACTAAGAAGCATGTTATCGGTAGAGAAACGATGCACATTAAACCTCCTGATCGATTTTTGATCAGTGCCCTATTTTAGCGGTGGTTTTACTTTCTCAAGGCATCATTTTTTTAAAATGGGAATTACCATGAGAAAAGTTGCTCGGTGCTACTTGGTAGCACCAAACCAAATAATCGCGTTTTCTTTAATTTTTTAACCGCCTGCTTTTAAAGTATGAAACCTTTTACTCATGTTTTTTATATTTAAAGGTGGACATCTACAAATGGTAGTTCTTTAGTTTTTCACCCGACTATCCCTTTAACACAATTGGGTCTATTGTGTCTTGGGAACATAGAATTACTGTCAGGCTATTTATTTTGTTTCAAACCTTAAACAGGCTTGACAACCTTAAAAATGTTAATTCAAAATAATAATATGTAATTATTATTTGCCAATATTTATTTATAAATCTCTTCTAATTATATAGACCTACGCCAACAAAACAGCAAGACGAATATGCTTGGTTAGCTGTACGGCTAGCGTGGCAACTTTCAGGTCGAAAGTTCCGAAGTTCAAGACCAATTTATACAACTTTTTAATTAAAAAAAAAATATATATTTTGTTGCTTACATAGCTTGGTCCTTCATTTGAACAGTTAAAAATGCATTTCTATACATTTTATCAGATCTATGACCCTAACATTTTACTTACTTACAGAATGTTTTAATATGTGCAGTAGATTACACTGCATGGGACTGAACAAATGACCGACTGATAACACAATTAAGAATTAATATTCACTACTATTAATAGCTAATTTGATTATTTAATCTAATTTAGCAGCTAGAGATGCTGCCTGACGTTGGGATGAAACAACAGCCTGCTACAAATTTGGTTTTCTACCACCTTCTAACTACAGCTTACTGGATGTAACAAGGTCTGCTTGATCTCCACCTAGTGGAGGCTCGTCAAACTCCCAAGTTAGGTGATAGCAGTCCGTTCAACAATGTCTAAAAATCACATCTTATTCAGGGCCTTGATTCTCTATGGTCAACGATAAGGTGATCACCGGTTTTGGTCGTTATGAGAAGGCTGTGACCCAATCACAGCCATCCATTCGCCTTCCGTAACGACAGAAACCGGTGAGAAATTTACCACAGATTTAGAGAATCGGGCTCCAGATGGGAGAAACATTAAGGAAAACAAATGAAGTCATCTGTCCAAAAATAACTTGTGGACTCAAAAGACATAATCACACTACTTTGAAAGAGTGTTACGGTAAAAATTTCATTCGATCAAACTGCCTCATTTACGTGGTTTTAAGTATTTGTTTACATAATCTGCAGTGTTTATTTATTTATAAAAGCTGCTTTTGTAGTGGGCCACAAAATGGTATTTTCTTTCCCTTGCGACGACCTAACCTGGGAGTTCGACGAGCTTCCGCTAGGCAGAGATCAAGTAGGCCTACACCTTGTGGATGTATATCTGTGAATGCTTTCACCAAAATCTAGAAAATCCAAGTTCTGAAAGCAGTGTCATTGCCTGTCTACAGTTTACTGAACATTCTAATTCAATAAACAATTGACAGCTAAACATCACATATCTTCTAGTTAATTTTGTTGCCAACAGAAACAGAATGCATAGTAACTCTTTAGGGCTATACCGAGTGATATCAAACCAGTTATTAATTCCTAAATCCCAAAACTAGCTTTTGAGCTAAAGAAGGAAAAAAGAAGAGTAGGAAGACCTCGAAACAAATAAGAAGACCACGTGCAAGCAGACGTGGAGGAGAAAAGAGAGGAGAGAAGCGAGAGGTGGTGGGAGGAATAGAAAAAGTGGAGAGCTTGTGTCGCGGGAAGAGTGTGAAGTTGAGGTGCCGAGCTTGGCAAGCCGGTGTTGATTCCTTGATGCCCTAGACTGTTGGTGGAAACATCCCTTTACCCAACTAAATGATGTTGGAACGGTAGATAATAAAGTAACATGCTCAAGACCATGTTGGATTGGAAAATATTAGTAAAAAAAAAACAATAACCATGGCACATACAAATGCTAGTAAAATTACTTTACAGACATCAATGGCAACACATTCTGAAATATTACCACATTGCATCAGCATACCGGTAATATTTAATAATTATGTCATAATCTGGATTTTATATTTTGTTTGAGATTTAATTTTGCATGTAATGTCTATAACGTATTTCCCACCCCTAGATTTGCTGTATGTCCCAAGGGACGTTAAACAAACTTACATCCACATTTACACTCACATTGGTAGGGTGCCATAGGTGTATCCGAGTCTTGGTTTAGGAGTTGTGGGAGTGGCGGCGGAGGGAAATTCAGGAAAGTCATATCTGAAAAGAGGATAATCATCTGGAATTGGAGCAGAGGGAAAATTCACATGGAGCCTTGCAACACAAAGAGCTGCATCCTCCAGCAGTGTGGGAACAATTGGAATTAATGAGAAATAATAGAACTCACTCATTATTCACAGTGAACACACCCGAAACATGTACCTAAGATAACATTTATCTTTAACGACAGACTGGTATGTTTTCACAAGAGCTGCTACTCTTCTCCTTTATACTTAGTGGTACCGGTAAGTAAGTACAGTACTAATGGGTTTTCAATCAGGCGATTAAATTAATACTATCTTATTCTTCTGACTTGTATTTGCGAAATATGTTTTTTTAGTACTGTACTTTTGGAAATAAATTTCCAGAAGAATATTTTTAAAGAACAGTAAGACCAGTAGGTCTACGTTAGCACTAATTTGATTCCCTTCGCTACATATCTAATAAAGGGTGTGTGTGTGTTTACCTGGCGTCATCTGGGATTGCCCCTGCTGCATGTGAGGTGGCTGCTTTCCCATGTCTTGGCCAGGGGGCGTGGAAGTAGGTGCTGGACCCTGAGGTCCTTGGTTCTGAGGTGGCTGTTGAACTTGTCCGCCTTGTTGGCCAGGCCCTCCTGCTGAACCAGGTGGAGGTAGAGATGGGTTGCCTACAACAAGAAAACACTCACTAAAGACCACTCGACGCAACATAGGCTACTCCAATGGCTTGTCACGGGATCATGTTTAGTTTAACTAGGAAACGCTCTATGTGACATGTTGATAAGCGAGCACATATACTCCACATCCATTCTGTCCATGTTGAAAGTTACCGCCATTGTTCAATCCGTGCGCAAGGCCCTCTTTTATGTTAACTGAGTGTCGGTGAACTTCAATGTAGATTTAATCCAATAAACTAAAAAAAAAAAAAAAAACTCTAGCAGTAATGATTAACGAGTAATGAATCTTATCTTAGATACGGTACTTTTGAAAAAGTATAAACAAGTACATAATCTCATCACATCTTCATTTCCTTCCAATGTAAATAATGCCCACATACATTTAGATAAATACTCGACAGAATAAAGTTCAAACACTAAAACACAACTTAACAATACAAGTCACTAGCTGCACGTCGGGCAACCATAAACGCACGCCGAGACATTGTCTCGCTAGCCGATTGTTTCGAGCAAAGGGGGAGGGGGCTAGATCATGCGCAGAAACGTCGGAAGAATGGTATCGGTTGGCTTGCCGCAATAGACGATTGTGAATCCATCTCAGAGCGCAGAGGCTGCCGCGCCTTGTACTGTGCTGATCAAAGGTTTGCACGGGAACTTGTTATATCATAACTCATTATATTCATGTATGTAGTATGTATTTTCTTTTAAGTTTTTAGTATCTATATAGTATTTTTTTGTAATTACATTTTTTAGTATTTTTTGGGTACTTGGGTAGACACTGTCTCAATGTCTACCCCGACGCTTCGCCACTGCTACTTTGTGTATTTAGTAAACTGCTCAAATGACATTCCTTTCAATTTTTAAAACACTTTTAAAAAGACAAATATTTTGCCTCTGGAAGTATGCGATACTATTCATTCCAACCAAAAGCAATGGCCTGCAAACCCGTTCTATGTTATAATTGTGCTAAAATGCTTTAAAATTGTCAGTAGGTCTACATAAAAGTTAACAAAACATGTCTTCCCCTCGAGAATTTAGGGCTCTCCTTTGTTTCTTTGATCAACCAATCAATATTTTCTTTCTTGAAATGTTCCTATATTGAATTGCGAAAGGTGAAACCAACCCATTAGCAAATGTAAATATATTTTTTGGAACACAGAAACATTCATATAAAGAGCAATAATTTCTCTAGGGGGCAACATTATTATGGTTTACTTCTATAGTGTGAACACATTTTTTAAGCAGTTTTAACGGACAGAAAACCGCAGGGTAGGTTGACGAACAGCCTTAATTGTCTAGGTGGCATCACAGAAGATAAAAAGAATTCACATGGATGTACCTGGGCCAGGGGGTCCCCCATGATGTCCCGGATGATGCATCTGTCTGGACATCCCCTGTGGACCACCCGGATGACCGTTGGGGCCGTTGCCTTGCTGAGGCCCTGGGAATCCTGGCTGAGCTACATGGAAGCTAACCTCTGGCCCTGCAACATTACCAACGCACACATACAAACACTTATTAATAAATTAAGCAATCACAAAGGCTAGGTACATAGAACCACAACTTAGCAAACCCAAAACAAATGTACAATCCTAAAAATTAACACGTTATATCAGCAGTTAATCATAAATCAAAGCATTAATTAAGATGTAGGCCTACTTAAAGTGAGAAAGTTCTGTTTTGAGCCGAGCAAGTGCATCCATCACCACAGGTGGGAAGGATATGAACATAGAGGTATCAGGATTTGGCCTTTCTTTCAAATTATCTGAGACTAACTATGCAAGGTAACTGATCTGGCATTATGAAGCTAAAATAACTCACGAAAGTGAGGAAAGACAATTGGTTAACCATAAAAAAGAGCTATATGGTAAACATACATAATATAAAACCTGATTTCAGGACGTTAAGCAGTATGCCAATAAGAACTAAGATTATTTTTGGAGCTAGTGCAACTCCAGAAGTGTCCATTAGAGTACAATGCAGTCTTGTGTCGATATTTAGCATTCCAGTATTGGATGCAAATGGATATTTCACTTCGCTAGTACTCCATTAAATACAAAAAGTTCTCAGTAACAAACATGGTAATAGTCCTAACCACTGAATCAACAATGTGTAATTTTTTACCATTAAAAAAAAGAAATGGTGATGCTAATTCTTATCGTTGGCTAGCTACCGGTTAAGATGGGACCAACACTGTCACTATACCCAAGACTATCTTACACATACTTTCGTCACAGGCTTTAGGCTCTTAGCCAACCATCGAAACACGAGACAACAGGCTTACTTGCTAAAGTTGTCCCAAGACTACCTTACGGATGCTTTTGTCACAGGTGACGGGCTTGTAGCCTATCAGCGGTCGGTATTTGCCCCGCGCAAATACCCATCAGCAAAAAAGGAAGCATCCGTAAGGTAGTCTTGTGACAACTATAGCAAGTAAGCTGGATGACAGCTGAATAGTTAAGCGAGCGTCTCCAATACTTTTATAGCACTCGTTCTCTTTGTTTTTGTTTTTTTATACATGTCTCGCGATAGCGGTCGAACAGGAAAGTCCGATCAAGTTGAAATTTGGACCATGCACTAGCCTCGATGCGGGTTGAATGTATCTAGTTTTGTGGCAATATCGTTTGAAAACTTACAAAGTTACACCACAGTTACTGAAAAACATTTTTCTGAAACAAAATGGTGGCAAAATGTGAGAGCCATATTTTTATAAAGTTTTTTTCCGGACACGCAAATGGTCATTTTATGGCGATCTGATAAGTATTGTAAAAGTTACACAAAAGTTCGAAAATATTTTTCTGAAACACAGTACCTAATGGCCAAATGTGAGGTGGCTATATTATAGTAAATTTTTGTCTGGTCACAAATATACTAATTTGAACGCAATCTGATACGTATTAAAGGCAGAAATTACATTTCTATTGCTGCCTATAAGTATTAGTAATGGTGGCGGACCGCGTAAAAAACAGTATACAAAATGACAACGAAAAAGCTTAGAAACACACACTGCACAACATTCGACAATGTCAGGAAGTGTAATAGCTACGGAAATTAAAAGAAATTTTGCAATGCGCATTCTTGTATTGTTGTTAATTGTTGTTTTCATACTTTTATCTTTATCTCTTACATTGCTGACTATAGCTTTGAGAACTTTTCGCCAGAAAGTCTGTGGACATGGACGCGCTCGCTTATCAACAGAGCGTCACACAGAGCGTTTTCCTAGTATTAGCAACGAAGTGGAACATCGATTTATAACATAATTGAACTGTATGAAGCCTAGTCAAATCAGAGAAATCACCACTAAAAATGTCTTCAAACATACTATTTCATAATTCATTATGACATTGCATAATTCATTAAATGTCAGTAAAAGGAAACAAACATACCTCTTATAAAGATAGGCCCGAGTTGTCATAAAACAGGCACAGGTATTGCACCTTATCCGATATAGCAATCAACGCAAAATGTGACTGTTACAGTTTCACCAATACACCTGTATATGTGCCACAAAATTATTTTCCAACAATCCTAAGGTGAAACGATATTATTAATAAATGTATATTGCATATCGTTTCCAGTACAAAACTAGAATGACATCAGCGACTGCTAAGTCATGTTTCATTAATAGTATTCAATATTCATATTATGAACTTTTCTGTAATTTATCTATTCTATTATGTAACAAATCCATAGATTTCCTTTAACTGTCATTTCAAGAATATACACAAAGTATAACAATGTCTTCTCATGAAATTGAGCCTAGAGACTCACTATCCACTTCTTTCTGTTACCTCTATCGGCTAAGAATCAATTAAAATGTATATAAAACTAATTGTATATATAGATACCATATTGTGATTTGTTATATTTCTTGCTTGAATTTTTTTTATTTTGCCTTTTTGAAGGACCATTGGGAGGACCGTTAAGAGGACCAAACTCTTCTTGACCATTTTCTTCCTGCTTCGCAAACGATCGGCCACGACCTGTAGGACCAGGTTAAAAGAAACAAGTGTGACAAAAACAGGAAGGAAAGTATGGTAAGTTAATACAGGATTCACTCAACCAAGAATCACCCCGTGGTGAATTAAAGATGGTATGATGGACGATATTACTAATGGTAGCTCGTTTATATTAAATATTCTTTTAACTTGAACATCAATTTACTCTTCATTCAATTCTATAGTTGACTTTTTAATATCTATCCTCTTCTATCTAACCCATTTGACATTCCTATTACCTTCAAATATGTGTGAATGGTAGGTAAGAAAAATCAATCCCTTTTATTGAAAATTTTCATAACCACATATTCTTGGTAGGCCTATGCAATACAGTCATTTGTTTGTCTACAACAATGACTTCGTGTACGGGATGGTGGCCCGTCAGTGACGTCACGTGAATATAAAGAATATGTTATAATAGAATGTAGACTATGTATTATTATTCTTCTGATTACAACAGGATTGAGTATGATGTAATAACTTCTCTTGTATAAACGTGTGACACATTCTATTATGGAAATTAGTGAGTAGTGACCTAGCACTTGATATAACTTTCGTTAAACTGGTCGCCTTCATTGGGATAATTCAATGCTAGCACATCATTTTCTAAAACACTGGGACATTACCCAAAGAACAAACAATAGGCCTACAGTCTACACATAACCTTTTTAAAAAAATGTGTCAATGAATGTAAAAGTCTTAGAAGTTAAACAATCAAGACGGAAGAACATAAAATGGACAAGCTACCACCAGTACCACCCTTGGCTGATTCTTGGCAGAATGATCCACAGGTAAAAATTAATATTATGTACTGGTCTGGAGACAAGGGATGAGTACAGGGTCAGGGTTACTTACCGACTTTACGACTGAGGCATGTTCTCAAGTTCTATGTACTAATGGTAGAGTGGCTGGTAAAAAGCTAATGGGGTTCATGAAGCAGGCCCTTCTCCAGGACACATCGAAGATGATTCTTGTTGCTTATATCCCTATTATTGGAATCATGCTATTCGAGATGATGAGGGGTGATAAATGAAAATTAAGGGCAATTGTAAAAAAAACATGCAGCCTAGGAAATATGCTTAGGACATATACAGACCAATCACATAAGCCACAGCCCACGGCATATACCATATAAAAAAAAAAACACATTAATAATGTTTTGATTGTCAATAGAGAAGCTTTTATAGTCTAACAACAAATGAGAATGACTTTACAATTAGGCAAGTGGATTGAAGGAGAGGGCCAAAATAGTAAATATATTCCATTATCTAGTCCTACTTACACAATGCAATGATGTCTACAATCTGCTCAAAGTGGTTGATTTGAGTTCTGAATTGAAACAAAATGAAGACAAAATAAAAGACTAAAAACATAAGAAGGTTCTAGGCCAATGTTTTGACTTCCAGGTCCACATTGCGAGGATAGCGAGGATAGCGAAGAGCGTTCTCCGATAAGTCACTGTCTTTCACCTAAACATGTCTACTTTGGGGTGCCCGTGGTTGTCTGATGTTGCTCAACACCCCTCCCACCTCACTATCAAGTCAAGTCACATACATCAGTGTTTAATTAGCATTATCATTCAAAAATGAAGACTGATAACCCCAAGTGTTTTTTTGATAACAGAGAAAAGAAAATGTCTCTAGTCTATGTCTAAACAACATTAAAATTATTCCCAGTCTTATATCCCCCAATCAACAATTAAAAGCAAACCTACACAGCATGGGAATATACAGTATTACCTGACAATTATAATGGAACACATTTACTCCATTACAACCATCCTGACTGGAATCATTACTAAAAATCAGTTATCTAGAAATATGCTAGTTTCCAACCGCTAATGAAGGACTTGCCCGTATGGCAAATAATGTATGTTTACATCACTCCAGGAAAGCAATTTGTTGGTTTGCCATGTCCGTTAGTAGTCACTTATAGGCCTAATACAGGCCAAAAGAAAACAACCTAAATTTCAATTATAGAGTCCAGTTTTGAAACGTGAAATGATATCAAATCTAAAAGAAACTATCATTTTGGTAATTAGTGCAGCTGAAGAGTATACTAGTCACTTGTTGCACAATATTACATGCACTATTCTATTATATGCTAGTATGCGGGGTTCACACAACGTCGTAGTCCTAGTCCTAAATACAACTAGCTATAGGGAACGCCGTATGGTTTAGCGTGGTGCAATCACAGTCGTAAGGAAAGATGGAAAATTTCATCTTCTAAGGAGTTCTTACAACTAACAAATCAGAAATCGAGATGTCACTAACGACAGACCAATGAGGCGATACCTACATGAGTCAGTTGCGAGACTATGTTGCTCACAGTTGAGAGACCAGTTTCATTAACGGACGTTGTCACAACCAAATGTCCCACAGATGAAAAATGTTGCATCTTTAAGCAAAGTTCTTTGTTAAATCTTGCAACAAGAGCAAACCACGCCTACCTTACGACTACGATGTTGTCTGAACCGGGCATTAAAGCTCATTAATGGAAGATAGGTTAGAGCTTCCTACAAGTATTACCAATGCTCAGCCTACACAAATCAAAACCACAATGAGCAAATTGATACATATTAAGTTAGACAATCCACTGTTTTACCTGCAGATTACAGGTTACTAGTAAAGGTAGGTCTTCATGGAAAGTGAGATCTAGGTGTCATAAAGTAAGCGAAGAATTTGGAAACGACCACCAAGTAGGCTAACGAAATGTGTTAGTTAGCAATCTGCAAATACTAGCTGGTATTTCACTTTCCTGTAGATGTTATTATTAACCCTAGGGGCGCCCGTGCTTGCTAAGCATTTGTTTTGTTTTCTACTTGAGAAGTAAATGCATGAAACTGTTACCTGTCAACCAATGCCTAGAGTAGAAAAAAAATAATGATGTATGACAAATACAGCAGACCTTTGATGGGACTTAACATACCAGGGAGGTAATACACAATGATACCAGGGAGGTAATACACAATGATACCAGGGAGGTAATACAAAATGAATACGTTCAAGAAAGTCCGGCATAATCCACCATAATAAATACAAATATTTATAAGTTGATGGTAACGACTAACAAGTTACGACCAATGAGCTCAGCCCAGTTGGGAAGGTTTGCGTACATTGCTCGTTCCCCAAGTGTAGTCTTGAGGGAGCCAGATTTTAGGTTAGTCATGACGACAGTGAATAAACAAGACACAATTACAATTATTAATACGAGAGTCAACCAGTAAAATGTTTGTTTGGTTACTGTTTTAGATCTGTCAAAAGAACAACAACCGTTTGATGTGTTGTGTTGTTTGTTTGGGCAACAGAGGTTGACAGCAAGCAGCCACTACTAATCATTTATACTACCTAACTTGGCAATGATTTTGAATACTTGGGAGTGTGATTCACTGGACATGATGGAATCTGTTATGGTTTACCAATGTATTCAGTAGGCCTATATCCACTATTTTCTGACACCCATGACAATAAAGACAATGGAATTACACTTTGCTACCTGGGTAATGGGGGTAGGTCTACTAGGCCTGGGTATCAGGGTACAAAAAATGTTGGGTATTGACATCCCTAGTTGAGACCCCATCCACACATTGCCAACAATAAGCTTACTTCCAAGAGGGAAACTAATTATAATTTCATTCAACAAATTCAAACAGCCAAGTAATCAATCACCACCAGCCAATTACACATGTCTATACATGACACTAGTTGTATTTGTCATTTTGGTGTCATTTGAAACAGGCCTATAAAAGACATAAATTTGTCATACTTTACCAGCTGAAATGTGTTATAACATAACACCCATGCTGAAGCAACATTGTGTTTTCCTGGCAAATTGTCTTACCAATTTACAAGGGGACCACGGTGAATGACGAGGGCTCGTCAAACAAAAGTATACTTACTTTGCGGCGCAGCAGGTCGAGGGAGGTAGTTACTGTACATTGTAGTGAAGGAAAGAGTTACAAACTATTTAAACATAATATAATATTAATATGTAGCATACAACCACACATGACACAACAAAAAACAGTTATTCTTATAGGCCTACTACCAGTACATTATCATCTATTTCAATTTAACTAGCTACTTTTGTTAATGCAACCATTGTTAAAAATGTTTGTGGTTGCAAATCCAACAATTATTCATACTAAACTAACAAGTATATAGGCATATTGTGCATACATAACAGATGTTACTAAATGTTACAAATGTTGGGATTAAATTCCCAGCCCTGGTGGAAGTGGGAAGGCGGCCACCCAGGGCAAGTGAAGGCCTGAGTTCAATTCCCAGATGGGGTTGGATATTTCCATTTAGCCTACTTGTTCCTTAAAGTGAATGGGTATTAAAACTGCCCAAAATTAATGTTTTTATTACATCATGAGTAAGTATGCTTCCAAATAATGGAAAGGTGATTATGATCCTGTCTTTGATTTTGTATCAGCTAAACAATGGATTGAAAAACATTCACAGTTTGATATCCTTACGATTGTTAGTTTAGATATAATTTAATAATTAATAATTAACAAAGAAATAAAATAACGATCGTAAAGCTACATTTTTTTGTTTACTTTTTAAACTCATTGTGTAGCTGATACAAAACCAAAGGCATGATCAGAATCACTCTTTCAATATTTGGAAGCGTTCTCATGGTATGATACAAAAATACGTTGATTTTGCGCGGTTTTAATACCCATTCCCGTTAACTAGCAACACCTGAGTGCTTCACGAATAATTCGTAATTTGATTCTTCACTCAAATAGACCCACCTAGTCAAGAGTGTTTCATAATAACTAGCAGTTTCACTATAAATAAGTATCAACATTTAAGTCATCTCAACCTTTCATTGACGGACGGTAGAAAGTAACTAATCTGGGTTACGATCGCGGTTCACCCTTCAGCCCGCCCGCCCCTAGCCCGTGCCGCTCTGCTTTTAGAAATGTGGGTCTGTTGACTGGGGGGCAGGTCGCCTGCAGCAATCGATACGTGTGCAGTACCAGTACACAGACATCGCATCGCTTCCGATACGAGATGCAAGAACACATATTATCGTTAATAATTAGTCATGCAAAGCCTAAAGTTACGCAATATTATGAATCACGTCAAGGAAAGCGGGATTATTTTCTTAGTCTATTGGCAAACAGATGGTCACTGAAATATTGGACTAAAGCGACCGTGTGCCGCGGAAAATTCGCAAAGAAATAATAATCAATACGATCCACCCCTCCCCCCAATGCATTCAAATAAAACACAACATACATGCTAAGGGATGTGAGTCTGTTGGCTTAGGGGTGGGTCACTATTGGAAAAATCGATACTTTGTGCAGTCACACCAGTTGGGAATCTAGGGCGCGCGTAGCATAAAAAGCAATACACTCACTCCCTTTAAGGTAGTGCTTCATGATGCCGTTTTGGCTTCACACTTCTTCGCTTTATCATCGTGATCATCAAATGTTAATTAAAAGTGGCAATGAAGCAAGATTTTTCAAGATTCGTTCGCGAAGTTATTCAAGTCGAGAAGGGGTGTTAAAGCGACATCTTCAATTTCCACTTGCTATTGTATGACATAATTATATCACTGATTTGAAATAGTTGGTATTTGATAATCGATACGCAATAAATGCACTTTGCCAGTGATTAACGGTGTGATACACGTGTAAGGAAACAAACGAGCATTGTTGAATGTTCCATGTCCCCATGTTTGACGCGAAAATGTTAAAAACACGTTAATTCCCGTGTATAGTTATATAAAAGGTACCGGTAATGAAAGATTTCCTAAATATGATTCAAGTTATGCTGTAACAATTTTAAAAATAATAGTCAGGTCGTGATAAGGGTCGATATGTTTTGCGCGCAGTAAGACGTGAATTCGTAGGGCTTGTCCATCACATTAAACTTGTAGAGGTAGCAGAAATGTCAGAACTGCGTGTACGATGATTCTTTGCGACTAGATCATTGCAATCATGCATGGTATTGCTATTCGATTGTTTTCATTATTTGGTGGAAGTTTAACGAGTTCAACGACGAGACGATGAGGGGTGACAGTAAAATGAACCTTGTGCAATTAGAACAAAGACATCCTTTATGCGGGATTCCAAGCAAGTCCCTAATTGAAGGCCTGTGCCCCAACCGCATGAGGTTGGTAGGTCATAAATGTCACCCATCCCCTTCTTTCTGCAATATACTTTCTCTGCCATTACCCAGTGCTCTAAATAACATTGGACCCTACTCAATAATAAGTAGTAAGTATTGTAGGAGTGTTACGTTCAATAGAAATCTTGTATGAAAACTGAAAAGGTAACATTATTTCATTAAACCGCGCTCTTTGAAGCTGCTCTTTCCCGGAGCGTTAGTTCGATTGGAATAGTAAAAGTTAGAATCCTCAGTCCTCACAGGGTGACAGACTAACAATTACACGCCTGCTATCCATTCTATCCACCAGTTTCAATAAAGTTGTCTGAACAAGCCAATGTTGAAATATTGTCAGTGTTGTTAGTTGGATAGGCACTTTTTGAAAGAAACGCGTTCCTTTTTCGGGGACTTTTAAATGAACTAATACGGGGTCAAGTTTACAGGGGGTGTCCTCAATACCTCTACCCCCACAAAAAAAAAAGAACATGGAGCGCCCACGCGGTATATTGTTCGGTATACTAGCTGTAGTATATATATATATATATATATATATATATATATATATATATATATATACTGTAAGGGCCCCAACTTGGGTAATCCCTAAAATCATGAAATAACCATAGTTGTCAAAAAAGTGTTCCGTCTCGCGCATGTCAGTTTAGCTTCTGCTAACTACTGGTCAACGCCCGCCCTCCCCAACCCCCCCTCGAAATTATTCCTGGTTACTCCACTGCCCAGCCACTAAACCGACATGGATTTAGCTAATTTAGGTATCGTACATGGAACAAGTAAGTGACGTACCGCGCAAAATAAAACTCTGCTTTCTAGACCCACTATTTAAGTATAACCGTATTAAAGAACCTATCAATGCCTTCGGAATGCCCTTAAATCACTTGTCCATATTCACTCTCATAAAAGGGATTGTTATTGAACCATCTTTTTTTTAAAACAAATAATAATGCAAACTGGGAATTTGTCAAGTTGGGGGGTGAGGGAAAGTCGTCGCATACAGGAACACTTTGAACCACGTATAACCCTAATAAACTGTTGACTGTAAGGGGGAAAAATCATTTGATGGAACAAGAATTGATTATTAGAGTGAAGCAACAAAATTTTCACAAATCTAGCATAATTATGCGGGATGTCAATTCAATAAGAGCTCTTATCAATGAATTCTATTCAGAACGACTAACAGGATATTCAAATGTCAATTCAAAGGAACTCCAGTTCAAAGTTCGTGAACGAGACTATCGACTGAAGCTTTTCGAAGTATTTAAGTGATACGGGTTCATTATATTTAGATCGTTCAATCACTTTGTGTTATTTAATCGCCAGTCTGCGTAACAATTGTCACCAGTTGTGAGGGGATGTGGATGTAAAGGGCAAGGGCGATCGTGTGAAATGACAAAGAATGAGAATGGTCCCCACAAAGTCGACTGTCTTTTGTCTAGCAGACACTACTTACTTCCGGGATTTGTAGAGATAATGCGGAACTGGCTCATAGGTGGGGGCGGATGCTGTTGGTGCTGTTGAGGCGGAGCGCAATGTGACATGAAACAATGCACAGTAGGCTCTTTGCGACCACCGTACCGCGAAACCATGTTGATCAATTCCTTATATTTCAGCCACTTTCAAGAGAAACAGTTTATCAAATGACGCACGCTCCAAGCATTGCGGCACTAACCAAGCCTACTTGCTCGGTACAAGGAAACACACTAAACTCGCAATATGCAAATGTTGGTCGTATGCTTGCTGTGCTGGCAATGGAAGCCAATGGAAAGTGATGGACTTATTTTATAATGTTTAATTACGAAAATAATTGCATCGAGTGAATACTAGATCTTTCCAGCACTTATGACAACAATTTAACAAATTGAAAAATCAAATTTGCATTTTTGTTAATAACAAATTGACTTTGATTGTCCTGAATTATTTAAACGCGCTTCTGCTGCAAAATGAGGCAATCGTTGTAATGAATACGTATTTCCGTTCAAATCGGAATGACTTCGTTATCACCAAAGACATATTATTATCAACATTTAAATAGTAATCTGTCCGTTCTTTCATAACAATTAATACACACGTAACCCGGAAAAGTATTACAAAAATAGTACAAAAGTTGAGTTACTTATTGCGCTGTCGACGGGAACTGATCTTGTCACGCTAATTTGCTAAACTAAAACTCGTTTCGTAATAAACACTCTCATGCTTCATGGTGTACGGGTTCCACTGCAGACAAAGTAGGCCTGCCTCTCTCCACACCATGCAGTTTTATCTAATCGATACGTGGGCTGGGCTTAGGCCTAAAGTAACCAAGGAATCACTTCACAGACGCTTGTCGGGGCGTCTTTTTGTTTGTTCGAATGCGATATCGTACGTCAAAGCCACAAACACCACTTCACAACCATACGCGCACGCACAACCGGAATATTCTCCTATAATCTAGATGTCAGTAAGTCTTTAAAACTGCTTTACAGACTAACAAAAAGCTATTTTTGTTCAATAGAGCGACAGGGTAAACCCACGTGACGCCATGATACTAAGATCTGCAGCTCGTTCGGCGGGCTCCCTCCCTAGAAAACGCGCATGCGCAATGCACCACTGCACAGACCACGAAAATGATGTAGCATGTGCGCGGCGCATGCATGCAGCTTTCATTGTATGTTTATGATAGAGAAACGCAATTACCCAATTACGAAGTACGAACTGTAACGTACAATTATTACTTATAAGTTTGCTATTAAACAGTTTACATTACCACAGGGCGAGCGTTTCATTTCATATTGAATTGAACAAACAAGTGAGAACCAGAGCGCTACGCCACGCTACCTAACGGCAACGTCGCAAAGCTCGAGCAGAACAATCGACAATCGAAACACGTGTGCCAGCCAGTACACTCATTTGTGCATGTTATCACTCCTCGTTAATGATCCGTTAAAAAAGTTATCATTTCCGGCATTTAAATTGATAAGAAACTAAGAAACATTGACGTTGAAAAATAAATGTGCTGCACACAAAAATTGTTTCTTAAATAAATAGTAACAACGTGTGAAATGGGTGCATTACAACTAGTCAACCATACGTGTGCAAGTAGCCACATAATACTTACGACAGACCCGAGAAAAAGATGAAACGGTTGCCACGTGTATGCAATAGCTTGGTAACTCATGAAAAGACCTTGGACACGATGACCCTGAACAGAAGTTGTCACTTGGCTATAACATGTTATTCCCTTGTGCAAAGTCGTCAGTGGCTAGTAACACCACACGGTTAATAGTATTAAACATATTTTATTATACCCCATAGATAGATCAAAATGTACCACGTTGTTCCCCGTAAATGGGTGGAAATTTCCGTGGTATGTTGGCAGGTGGTCGTTCGCTATAACCCATATTGAAAAATGTGCACAGTGCACACCGCCAAGTGTTAATTCGTTATCTGTCACGTGACAGTCAGTAGTCGTTTTGATAGACCACGCCTATCAACTTGAGCTGGAGTTGAGTGGAGTTTAGTTATCGACTTCACCGCGAGATTGACCACTAATCGTCGGGAGTGTCTTGAAAAGAGCGAGAGTACACCTTGTCTGCCCTGCCCTGCCCTACCCTACGGTCGGATGTGCCCTGTGTGGGTGTGCGTCATCCGGGGGGAAACAACAGTGGCAACGTAAGCCGCGACACGGGGGTTGAATAACACCTTCTCAGAAGTCGTCGGCCACTCCTGAAATATTTCGCATATTTCTGAACCTCGGTTTCCGGGAAATGACAACAAAAACAAACCCCGGTATAAACACGGGGAGACTGGAAATAGTTCCAGAACTTGTCCAAAGGACTGATAAGACTAATGGTGTTGAATAACAAACGTGTGGTACAAGAGAAGACTGGCGTCAGTGGCATATACAACATACATGCATCCCACCCACCTAACAACAGCTCTGTTAGTCCACGCCCAATTCCTCAATTTCCGCGACCCCGTGTATACCAGCAGCTATACACCCCCCTCCCATCCTCTATCCCTCTCGTACTGAAACGAAATTTTTACTTCTTAGTGTCAGAAATACTATTGGCAGTTCGACAAAATTCGACAGATACGAGAAGCCCTTCTATTCATGTTAATTATTATGCGGCGAAGAAGACTCAGGAATCTTCGGTTGATGTGAAATCGGATTTTTGGTTGGTGGTTTCAAAATAAGAATAAGAAATAAGTGATATTTAGTAAATAAAATAGTTCGCATTTCTGTTTTATCCGTCGACAGTTGCAAACAGCAAGAGAAGGGTCAAGGCATCACTCATCTGTGCTTCTGTACCAAGAGACCGAGGATTGCGCAAGAAAACAAGTATCCGACACACGGGTTTTAGAGAAACTTGGTGCTACTGAATACCATAACTGTAAACCAAGCCACGTGGTTATGTTGCTTCTTGGGGGGGGCTAATGCACGTGACGGCCATATTTTGAGCCAAAAGGGCATGTTTCTTCACTTTCATCCACTACAATGTCTAGTGGTGATAATGTTTATACAAACCGCTTACTTCACTAATAAACCAAAACAATTTTGTTTATCCAAATCGAGCAAAGATTAGTATTAATAATTTCCCATTAGTCAGTAATTACGTGTTATGTTGTGTTATGTTATGACTATAGACGAGACTGAGTCAAAGTCAATTAACGTGCACAAACAACCAATCATATTATTTCAACACCCCCCAATGCAAACCGAACTGGATTACGAGTAGGTCACAGTCTTTGACCAATGATCAGATATGGTTACGGTAAGTTTTGATAAAAATGAAATCAAAGAATCTTTTGAATTACACGGAAGTGTGCTTGAAACAAGCAACATATTGATAGGAGGTAAACAACACACGCAAGGAGACACGTGGTCGAACAAACTTGTGTTCAATATGCATACTACTTAATTAATGTCGCGGCGATATATCGCGATAAAAATTGAAAATGCAATATCGAGACGATATTTTTTGTGCCGATATTATCGCGATATATCGCGATAATTTTTTATTGCTGCGATTTTCGATATAGAATTTCATGTCGTTTGACATTCCTAGTAATTTTCAATTGTAATTTTATTTTTGAAGATAATATCAACCATTACTGTGGTTTTATGTATCATCCACAATCACGAAAATTATGAGAAATAACCTATTGTTTCGTAAAGGTGTAACCCCACGACCGAGAGTCCATTGAATGAAATCAATGTTCGACACAGCTATTGACGTGCAGCACAAACGAGTTTAACCACACTAATTTATATAACCATTCACAATCAACGTCAGAAAAGTAGACAATGGCAATATTGTGTTAAAGCAGTTCGTAACATGTGACGTAGATACATTATACGGCATGAGCACTTAGATCCTATACCGAATTAAAAGAAATCTCTATCTGGGAGATTGCATCAAACAATCCATGCACAAGAAGTCAAATCACATTCAAATTCAACTAGTTTATCGGTACACTACCGGTAACGGTAACTCAATGTGCCACGCCTTCCGAACATAAGTAAATTTCGAGGGGAAACAAAAATCTAATATTTATTGGCATTTTAATGTTAGTCTTCATTCGAACACTGGTATAAATACGTGTAGCCTACTCAAGACAAATCAAGTCTGGGAACGTTCAGTTCAATAAAACCACATTTTGCATAGACTACTTGAGACAGATAACACCTAAAAATACCGCTGTTATATCCCACCACCATTCATTCTTCTTCTGGGCACGAGACTTCAATATAATATAAACAATTCCGTATTGATTTCACAATCTAAAAACAGGAACCTAACCTGGACGTGAACGGTATAAAGAAATCATCTCACCTTGGTAAATGAACACTGGACCACCACCGTCTTGAGTCGCCATGTTTTTATCCATGATTAGGCGTGAACGTCAACACATTCATTCAGTACCATGTTTTTGGTCAACACATACCACAGGCAACTAAACACATCGCAATGTTTTATCATTCACAGTAATATTTGTTGCACGCGAGCACCACGGAATTCTGCCAACACGGCACATTTACCAGCCAGCGTTCCCAACTGCAAATAGAACGATAAAAAACTTCCACACTGATACCTTACGTGTATCTGCTTATATCAGCACCTTATCGCACGCACAAAAACTGTTCCAAGAAAGTAAAATACCCACGTACAAGGTAGAAACGTAACTTTGCACGAGCGGTGCGATGCAATGCGGCAACTAACAAGAACACGGGTAACTACCTAAAGAGAATCACAATCTAAAAATAAAATTCAAGTTCGCTAGCGACAACACATTTAATTTACAATATTTTACACATTTTCACTAATGTTGCCAGCAAGTCAATCTAGCAAGCCTTTGATGTTATTGTTAAATCACGACGAAACTAAGTATGTTACACGCCCCTAGACAGGGGGTTACTTGACATATAAAATACAAAGTGAGCACGGATAAGCTAAATACAACGGTGAATATCAAGGAACACGTTAAGTTACTTCTGGAAATTGGTGGGGATAACAGCAAAAAGCTATTCAAGTCTAAAATAGTTAATAATTTGGCCCTGCACTTAGATTTAAATTTACTCTTAGCGGAAGTGACCTTGAACCCAAAAATACTCTCGCCATACCGCAGGACAGACCCAGCCAGACAACTGACACGTGCTCGCACTTCATCATGTACTCTACTCTACCATTATCTACAATAATGACTCGGATAATGAGTGATAACTACCGTCTTTCTAGTCGCTATCTTGTCTCTAGTATTTCTATTGAACCTGACACCTTGAAGGTAGACCATCATATAAATAAGTAGCATTACGCCTACACTCGTTGATTCCACCTAAACGAATGGCAACTCATAGCAAAAGAGAACTTGCGATTAATTGCATTGTCTAGATATTCATCACGCCTAACTTTATTTTCTTATCTCTAATATGCAAGATTAATTAACAATTAATTAAGAAATTAAGAAGAAATCTTAAGACACTGCTTACAAGAGAACTTTGTATTTATGTCGTACGTAAAGATCCTCGTGTCACCGTGCGTTATATTGTAATTCACACGACGCGCTAGGCCTATCCCAAGGAGAACGTGGGAGATTACACACGCACTCGAATCAATCACGTAAAAGTAACGTGCTTAAAAAGTACCGATCGAACACACCATGGCGACGACACAAAAAACCGTCGAACGCGTGAAAAAGATGAACCGAAATGTTCCGCGACAAAACGACGTTATTGTTGTCGAAACTATGTTGCAAGGCGGCAAGAGAGTAACTGACTTCCACTCCACCTGTTATGGTGGACGTGGACGTGGCAGGCAGGCATGAACTGTTGTGAAAATCCCAGCGAACTATCGCCGTCTCTCTCGCTCGTCGAGCTGCGCTGTCTCTGTCTCTTTCCTCTCGACTGTCCTACGACTTCACCCGTTACAAGTCAACAAGGCCGAATAATGCTATAGATAATTTAGAAAAACGCGGTCTTTGCCACATATAAAACCTGCATTCACACCCCTTCATATAATTGCACAGACAGACCAGAAAACAAACCAAACAACAACAACAAGTTTTATTATTATATGTATTTATTTATTTTTAGACGAAATGCCAGCACAGAACCACAAACAAGGCCAGACGGCACTATTCTTTAGACAACCTTTAGGATCAAATGCATAGTCGTTCCTCACGTGCTCCTCAACTCAGTCTATCCTCAGACTCGTCCAACCACCAATCACAGAGCAGTCCACATGGCAATGCTGCTCCTTGATTGGTGGTTGGGCGAGTCTGAGGAAAGGCTGAGGACGTGAGGAGCGACTATGCATTTGACCCTATTATTACCAGTAACGAAGTGATAACTAATTCATACGATCCTATTTTAATTTTAACTTGGGGTTTAAAAAAATCATGATGCACGAGGAGTATATTATTTTCTTGTCTCTGGAATACCAATCTTCGTCCAAAACGGAGGAGTTTGTTTCACATACATTTCTTAGTTTTCTATTTAGAACAATAACATCTTTTATTATTAACCAGTAGCTTGAGTTGAGTTTGATTGACAATTTCCCACCGACAATCTCTCGGTAACTTACTGACTATGTTCTCTATACTCGCCTAATGATGACTATCAAAAATAACAAAAAACACGCGTTCTCTTGTTGACAAAATAGACGAGAAAGGACTGTGTGGACACCCCTGATTGAGAGGAAAGTTTGCATAGTTTTGCGAATCTAAATATAATTATTATTGAGCCATCGCAAAGCAACGAAAATCTGCACATGGCATGGAGGAAATGTTGGAATATTTCCAAAGTAACCTAAGAGCATACTTCGTTTGAGGAAAGTGAAATCAACATTTCTTTGATCGTGGCCTTGGCAATATTGTTTGTTATAAATGTATATGTTCCAAATAACAATATACACAAGTAAGCATTAAGGGTCTCGGCTACATCACCTGAATAACAAAACCATTTTTTTTTTTGTACTTAACACATACGAAAAACTCAAACCAAATGCATAGACATCCGGCGACAAAAAGCGTTCGTTATTCAACCTCTTAGTTTGATCTACTCAATACCAAAAGCTCACCTTTATAATTTCGTTATAGCCTAAAAAACATTGTAGCGTTTTAATAATTATTTATTAGTACTGGGTGTGCTCCGAGTTAGTAAATATTTGACTGTAAAAACAGACTAGCTTCAGCAGACAATTCATAACCTTCCACGAAAACGTTGCCGAGTTGAATGGCCTTTAAAATATGCGATAAAACACATCTAAGTCGTACCTAATGACTTTATTATTGACATGTATACACCTCGAGATGCTAAAACGTGTAAACGACGCGCTGAAAATTGAGCAATGAATGAAATGTACCGGTACTCGATCTCGGCCGGTTCTGGTAAGGAAAGAGATTTTACTAGATTCGCCAGAAGGAGGTAACGGTACTCCGCAGTGATGACGTACTGTGTGAAGTTCTCTAGGAGCGGCGGGCCTTTCAATCAGCCAATCAAATGCGATCAATCTCATACTTTAGGCCATGCGGAGAAGACGATGAGAAATGTTTCGCACAGGTACCATCATCTCATCTCAGTGATGAGAAAAATAATTGTGGACGAGTTCCACCGCGCTTGCATGCACCAATTAACATATCTGCGCGGGCTTGGGAAACTGTTGGAATTTATGGAGAATGGGAGACTGCGATTGTATAGAGCAAACATGGGCTAACTGGCTAACTTACTTTCGTTCTCGGGATGAAACGTTCTGAGTGCCTGAATATACAATGTCTACCATTTACTAAACTAAGTATAATGACACTATGAATACAAGGTAGGTCTACAATCTGCATACAGGATTGCTCGCTTCAAGATGGATATACTGGCTTTACGAGCTACGGAGACGACGGGGGCAATTCCAATAAATGGCGAATGATATTAGGATGAACCAACCAAACGGGAAAGGCCAGTGTTGGTTAGACCGATCCACAGGCGACTCTGGACAAATCAAACACCCCCGTCGAGCAACCGTCGAGACTCGAGTTGAGTTCCCCAAAAACGCGTGTTTTACTTCTTTAAACGGTAGTAAATTTTGCTTAGACCGGGTTACATGCATGAATAACTTTGGAAATAATCAAATGCCGCTCAGTGCTTCTTAAAAAAAAAAAAAAAACGGTCTACATTACATTATTTGTTGTTTAACGACGTAACTATGATCATAATATTATGACGTCGGGAAACCCTACCACCAAATGATACTGATTAATGTGATTTTTTTCTGAAGACACGTCCGTTTCAGTAGGCGTCACCCCTAACGTAGACGTCGGTCTTCCATCACGTGTTCCCCACCCCCATTGAGCAATCGCGTCGCTGATGACGTAGACTGCTTCACAGTTCCCATGCATTACGCCTTCTTCACTTTACCAAGCAAGACACCCACGTTTTCCAGCCAGCCCTTCACATGCAACCTGGGTTGCGCGAGGTTCACATTCCTTGTTTTACGACGTACTAGACAGCTAGGTTGTATGACGTCGGCCAAATCAGATCAATTTCACATAGCCGAGGTCGTCAAGGGATCCCATAATAGTGGGTTCAGTTGGTGGACATTTAGATTGCAAAGAGGGTCGATAAGTATGAAGAAGTGAGAGTAGGAAGAGGAAAAAGATGATTAAGGCCACGTGATATGAATAAAGGCATTACCAAAGAGATGCACGAGAGCCCTCTTTGAGCACACCTGTCACCACCATCAGGGACCCACCTCAAGCGAAGGTGATTCACAGGTTTGATACAATGCGAATCTTCCCAGTGATCACTTTCATTTAAGTTATCAGCCCCCATCCACGATAGACTCCATTTATCTTATATCTATATCAACTGAGATGTTTGGCATGCAGAACCGACTACGGGCTAAAGTAAGTCTTACAAACACGTGACTTCAAGAAACAAAAATTAAAGCGTAAGTCGTGTTGCGGTTCCTTCAACCCGATTTCTGCTCGATGCGTTGTTATGCAACAGGTAAAGAGAGGAAAATGACGTTACTCGTTATTGGCGCCATGTCAACGTTTCGTGTTGGTAAATACATAGGGCGTGGGTACACATTTCATCCAACGAAAATGAAATGAATATGAGTGCTTAGCTCACTACTGACCGATCTGCGAACGCCCGATACCGTGTGTAGGCTACTAGCCGATAGTCCACGAAGAAATAGCGAAGGCGATTTTATAATGTGTAAGATCAAATCTGTCATTTTAGCGCCTACACACCACACGTACTGTAACTCTATCCTTACAACAACAACAAAAACTGTAACGTCAATACTTAGGACTAGACCGTTAATGTGAGCTCCAATTTGGTCCACTACAATCCCGAACGAAGGTGTAACTTGTGAGGGTGGGAATTACACCAGTACGAACACAGAGCCCAATACGCTGGCAGGAGTCAATGATTTCTATACAGACTTGAAATACTCCACACAAAATATTAATACGCACAAAATATTACTATAAAATCATCGATGTTCAAGACTCAACAACCCTTAAAATCAATTATTTGAGTTCCGAAATACCCAAAAAATACCCTGCAAAGCATTTAAGTTTATTAGACCTTATCATCTTCTATTTACTGCTGTAATCCTTGTAATACGTTAATTGAAACACCCTAGATGCCTGGTACTTACAGGCAGGCAGCAATCAAATGGACCTACAAGCCACTCAGTTACTTCAGTCTATAAGAATATATTTTCCATGGGAAGCACACAATCATTATGTGGCCCGTTGATACAATGGCTTCAAAGTCGTTTTACATAAACTCATTGATCGATTCGAAGTCATTTGTGGAAGTATAATAAACCTATATGCCCTTGCCAGGAGTTGAATTGGGGCATCCTGCATTTTAGACTGCGCATGTAGTTTACGTTTTTGCAAATACAAAGACACCCACACCACACTATACATAAGAAAACAACACGTTTGGGCGTCGACTAGCTCACTCGCCTATCATTTGCCACATTGGTCAAATCGATTACAGACATATGATATAGTGTGTGATTACCAGTTAATGACCAGCCCGAGGACCTGCCTACTTGCAGAGATAGACAAACCTAGGTCAGTGTTTTGTTGCTTGTTTACATAATTAGTGTCGACCTGTAATATGAATAGAATTAACGAAAATGACCCTGTAACAACGTTTAAAGCCAATAACCTGTGAATGTACTGGCTGCCAACTTGATGGCGTTATCTCAGCCACACGTCACTCACACATGACAGTTGCTTGACGCCCGTTCGTTACTAAGCAGGTTTACAAAACTACAATCACCACCCAAACTATTTCCCACTAATTATCGAGAATGAGGTTCATATGGTTTACTCACACAATAATTCACAGACTAAGAACAATGGCGTCTACTACATTTTATAGACACATTTACAGGCAATGCGAGCAGCTTATCTGCCGAGCTTTGGGGTTGGCTGCCTTTTGTTTTGGGGAGAGTTTTTCCAGCTCTGCTTTTATCGCGTCAAGCTGTACCGCAACCTAAACAATCTAAGCCCGTCCTCGAGAGTGGTGAAGCTGACTGAGACAGTGCACTGTGGACGTACCACAAAACGGCGGCTTCAAACAGGAGCGACCCAAGCACACGGGATGTGGGTTCGAATCCTGAGTAAGGTTTAGTTTCTACGTCTTATAATCGTGTACACCTACTTCACCCACCCATTTCTAGCAACTAATCCCATCGAACAGTATATACAACTAAGGCCCGGTATTATAACGCCCAGCTAAACGTTAAGCACTGGGCTAACTTGTTTTTTCCTATGAAACTACGCTTACGATTGGTGGTTGCCATGGGGAAAACAAGTTAGCGGTGGGCTAAATATTTAGCCGGGCGTTATAATACCGGGCCTAAATGAGTCAAGCCATCTATGATTGTGACAACAGAGATGCAACATTTAAACCGTTTTCCCCGCGGGATTAAACCATTCGTGGCGTCATTCATCATAGCTAGGAAATGATCCGTTCGATCTACCGATGACCCACCAACCCTGCCACCATCTTAGTCACAGGTGACTTCATCGATCACAGTCGGGCATGCACCGAAGAAAAGAACCCCGGAAAAACCCACTTCCGTGAATCGTGACTGTTTATATTTCTCATCTCCGTATAACTGCAACCTGCAATGACTCGAGTGCAGCTGCTATAAATGAAGAAAGGTGTGCAACAATGGGCTCCGCTAACTAACTGTAAACTCAACAACACATGAGCATCATTAACAGGAATCAAACCTGCCAGGGCAATGTGGTATTCTATATTTCCTCTCGAAATTAATTGGCCAACAATGCTTTGTTTGGTTCATCTTGCGTTTACGGTTTCAACGTTACGCAAACTACATGTGATCTTTATTTCAGTCACTATATTTAAGAATTCAAGCATGAGACTTTTTAAATTCACACTTTCAGTTTCATTTATAAACTAGAATGAAGCGAATCAAACTGGGGATTATAGTAAAACGTAGCGTTCTACAATGGATACTCCCGTCGAAGCTATAGGCCTATATTGTTGACAAGAGATAAAATTGGGACGCTTATCTATGACTCAGGACAGAAGGATTCGCTATATGATACAGTTCCGCTACGCACTTTTAGTGCATGAAACCCAAAAGTGATGTAATCATTTCAATGTTATCACTTGTGCCCAAAAGGGATACCTAGTTTAACAAATATTACAAGAGAAGAGCAACACTCGTGATGTATTTACTTATAATATTATGGCGGGAATTGCAGCAATATGTACAGCAATAATACGCGTGATTTTGTACTTCGGTGTTTCTTCTTTTTTTTAAGCGAAATGTTTTTGATTTCGGTTTTATGGCGGTAATTAAACCTGGCATAGAAAGTACCGAGTTTTAATTTTGTAAATAACAAGCGCATTATGAGGAATGTTTCTAAAAGTATGTAATGTCACGAGACAATATTCCGTATAAAAAACAAGGCCTTGGCACTGTACGGAAATGTCGTCGTACACATCAAAGCGACTACAATACGATGTGTGCAATATGGCCGGTGGTTCAAGGCAGGTGGATGTCACAACGTAGCAAGCCGTGCCCCGAGTGAACTTGGAAGGTTGCATTGATCTCAACTCACTCATCTGCTCAGCTACTTCCTTCTAATGAGTGTCCAAAACCACAGACTAACTTCAGCGCTTGATGCGTGTGTATGTCTTCTTGGCAATGAAGTAACTATCTACACGTTTATTTATTTGTTCGGTAGGGCGCGTAACTGAAGTGATAAGCAACTATAAAACACAAAATATTGTTTTAATATGTGGCAATGCTATTGTAAAGATATCTGCCATCACCGCACATCGTATAAATCAGTTTTCAATGTACCAGGCTACATTAGATCAATGAGCGTTTAGCATTGTAATAAGTATGTTTTCTCTGTGCGTTGTGATCTGTAGTGCCAAAGTTGACCGCTGTCATATCTAGATTACGAAACAAACCGAACGTCGAACGAAACTATCTAGCTGGCTGGCTCGAGTCGTAAGGGAGCCCTTTGATTGTGTTCCTTGTGCATTGCACCGGGCAGGCAAGGCGACGAGGTCAAGAAACGCTCAACTCAGCCACAACTGTTTTTGCTTTCAGCTGGCAACGAACGGAACGCCAGCCAGCAAGGCTATTACACGGGACGAGTGCAATATCACACGCACACGCAGCTTCTGCTCCGCTGTTCGCCTTCTAGCGGTACCGGACAGTCTGGGCTCGAACTCACACATCAAAATACCCGAGAAATGTAAATAACAACAAGGAGCTATTAGTCCAGTCGGCAGTCACTAACCTTTGACACAACTTTTATGATATCATCGCGAAATGATAACAAATGTGTAGTGAGAGGGAATGTTGAGAAGTGAGAAGATTATGAAGATCGATTTCGAAAAAAAATATACATATATAGGACGTGCAAAGAGCTGAATTCATAATGTTATATATGTACGAGCCAAACATCTTGAATGCAACGAGATGGATATGAACTCAAACCATCCCGCATATGCTCTTAAACGTGGAGCTTTTGAGCTATACAAAAAAGAAAACTTTGATTGCTTCACGACAAATGGTATCACGAATCTATAGTAAGAACAAAACAGATGATTCATCTTATTTGAGCTTGTGGTCGGCCATTTTATCTCGCATGGGAGACAGTTCGGTGAATGGGTTCTGCAATAATTCGAGTTCCATGTCAAAGAGATGGTGTATGTTAAATGCAGCCAGGTAATATGACGTCAACCGAATCAGGACCATCACATATCGCAGAGGTCGTCATGAGGGGAAACAAAACACGTTTCTTTGTGTGTGGGGGGGGGGGGGGGTAAGCGAGCGAGCAGAGCATGAATGAGAAGAGAGCCACGAGGAGGGGCAGTTGCGGCTTCACAACAAACAAACGTGAAACCCCAAGGCATCAAGATAAAAACGAACGAGGCATATCACAATGATGTCAACGAGAAAGTCATTGGTCATTTAATAGTAATAAACATCAACGTCGGACTAAAGCCGGCCGCCATCTTTCTTCTCAAGGTCGTCCCACCAATGAACGTTTCACTTTTGAACGCATAGACAACAAAATATTGTTTGTTTTGTTTTTATAGCAAACAAGAGCTAGGATGTCTCGCGGGCGGATATTTTCTCTTCCTCGGTTTACTCTTTAGTATGCGCGTCATTCGTCTTCTCACTCATGCTTGTCATTTGCAACGGCTCTACCTAACCGGCACTACCTGTCATGTGGTAGGAAACATCCGCGACGCGACGCACCTTACAAGGCGGACATGCATGTCTTGCCGTTGGGTTCAACCATGTCCTCCTTCTATGTATCTATCTAGGCTACGGACGCGCACCAAGCAAGATTTTCATTCAGTAAAGTACACCGACACAGCAAGACGTACACTTCTCGTTACGAAAGTTGAAAATAACTGTATAACTTGTGTGTGTGCGCGATGTGCCTTACTCGTATACAAGCCGATTCCCGGTTTCGTGTACAGGTTACATTTACTTGTCTTTAAAGTGGAAGACGAGGTAAACTAAATTCCATTACGAACTCTCGTCGATTCGCTAATGACGGCTCATCTTTGTTGCCGTTGAAGCCGCAGAGTTGCGGTGTCTGTAGTTATACAACGCAAGTGATATGAGCTTTTAAGGATCGATTATTTCGCGATTGGCCGTTTGAACGAAGCGTAGACCCACCAGTAAAAGATCATGCAGACGGCCTAATTGACGTTGTCTGTCTGTCTACCGCCCTTGACTTTAGGGAGAAGAGATCAATGTAACCTATTCAATACCGGCGGGAACATGAGTCCTCCCGCATGTTTTCTCGCTACATTTCACCTACCGACATAAATTTTGTTCTGAGTTTCCCGGACCTGCAACGTTGGTAGCCTACTTTTCGCGAATGATCATTTCCAATTGTGACTCGAGAACACGAAGAGGAATCTGAATATATGCATACATTGTTGAGGATTTGAAAGGGGGCAATGTCCCATATCAACTCATCATCCTCCCTCCCCCTCCTCCTCCAAATCTTAACATATCCACGTATGTATACTGCAACTGCAAGGCATGTTTTTATAAATTGTTTGAACTCAAATCATTTTTTGTACCTCCGCTCTTGCAGATTACTATGTGGTTGGCCATCCCATTCACCTTGACCTAGTATTACTGGACCAAGTAGGTCTGCTAGATCGGAACACAATCTGGACAAGACATTTAATAACCACTGTCGGCGGTATCTATCTATATCATGCATCTTACGAAATGAAACAATTTCATTCAATGTTCCTGTGAACCGTACGTAGTTGCCCTTGGGTCTTCGAAACAACATACCTCAATCATTGAACGGTGTGCACCACTTGGGCACTTGCACTTCTGAGGGTACGTCTACAGAGAAAATACTAAATAAAAAGTAATAGTTCATTGTACATAAATAACCCATGTTATGTGTGTGAGAGAGGGGAGTGGGATGTTACAGGCCACGGTTAACAATACTGTATCTGCTACTATAATAGCATGATAATTCATTAGAAGTTAGTCAAATAATTGTGCACGTTTCTGCACTCCAGTGTCCAATGGCGCAGTGAAAAACCCTCAAGGTTGGTAACACGGATCAAACCCGCGACCCTCACTTGTCGCGGTGTAACATCTGAGCGTGTCAGCAGAACGGGACATTCAATTGCATTCGACAAGTACTATTACAGTGGCCGCATTACGCGCACATAAATGACTACATTCGTGGGGTTACATTGTGTAACAGAACAGCACACGAGTATTACCGAAACACTCGGAATCGAAATAACACAGGTCGAACTATTAAGTCTCAACGGCACGTTTATGTACGTACTAGATTGATCAATTTAGTACAGTACACAACTACTTGTGTTTTTATTTCATTTTACTCCGACGTTTGCTTTTTTTGTACTTTTGACTGCGTCTAGACAAATAAAAAAGCTTCTTTGGAGGTGAATGATCTCTCGATTGGTATACTGACACATGTACAACCTAGCTGATTGCATTTCATAATTACATTCTACTTGTACTACATTAAATTTAGCTGTAGCTATAGCTACATACGTACTGAGCGATTGCTTGGCATGAGCGACTCGATATTCTAGTTCCATTCGCGAAACCTTATATTTTTCGTTGAAACGGGCCGAGTTTAGCGTTGTAGCGAAGAATAGTGATGACGTCTTGCGGGTTCATTGAATCAAGACGCTAACTTGCATTCCATGCCTGCGCCCTTGCATACACCGTGTCTTCCGATGCACATGCAATGCATGCAGCGCGATTATCCAATTAGCCAGTGTAAACGTAGGAAGACGGAGGAAATCATGCGTGAGTGCGATTGACACGTAACACGGATGGAAAACTACCAGACTGATGCGTACGTTAGGGTTTTTAGAAAATAATACTCGGGTTTGAGATTTCCATAAACATATAATAAATATAGCCGAAGGACATAAACCCACAGCAAGTAGGAACACTAGAAAGTCGGCTGTCAGTTGAAGACATATTTGAGTGTTTATTTGTTTTGTTCGGCAAGGTACCCGCGAAAGCCGGCCGGGAAGATACCGAATCGTGGTTATCATAGTCGTCATCGGTCAATCATCGTCTTGATTAACTTCGTTGCATACACAGAGGCCAGAGCTGTTCAGTTCCCGCCCCAACAACAACCAATCATGCAATCTACAATGAGTGCATGATGCGTGGCTGCAACTGTATTGTTATGTGCACCTGCATTACATGCGCAGTCCGCCACACCAAACTGCACTCATTACACTCCTGTCCTTGACGGGTGCAATCGGCGTGCACGTGAGTGGGTTTAGTCACTATCGTTTAGCAATAGCATTGCTAGAAGCTACAATAGTACTCATTTTAGCGTGACCATAAATAAATCGGAAGTAAACTAAAACGTGCATGGGTTCGAGTGTTCGTGGTCTTTTAACCGCCCCAAAACGGGCCCACTCGGCGTTCATTCGAGTGCTGTTCGACGGGATAGGACTACGTGCTAGGTCACGAATTCTCAAACATCCCTTCCCTATCACTGTGTCAATAATCACCCTGTAAGATCTCGAAACCCCACGCGCCTTGTGCTTGCCACTTTGCGCAGCAACATCTTGAAACACCAATACCAAACAGTAAAACTGCCAAGACGAGCAAGGAACAAACGTAAATGTATAGTAATTAACAATCTACGTACGAGTTAAGCAGGGGTAGAAATGGGGGGAGGGGGGGGGGGGGGTTAATAAACTATAACGTTACGAATAACGCTAAGTTAAGTTCCCATGCTTGCGTTTTTCCAACGAAATCCACTGCGTTGACGCAGATTAGGCCTAACTAAAATTTTAAGTTTCAACTCATCAAGTTATAAGCGCAGAGTACGCGGATCATCATATGAGTGTTGAATGGAGAAACGCAAACATGGGAACTGCAGAAACGCAACGATTGGTTTCTGACTTGTTTTACATAATATTTATAAGCCGAGATATTCAATTAAAAAACTTAAAATTGTGGTACGGTACGCAATTCATTCATCAACATGCTGTCGGATATAGTATATGTAAAGAGCGTGTTAACGCGCACGTGGAACGCCGAAAACGTGCGAGCGGGCGACGCTTTTTCGGGCAATGCACTCACAACCACGTGGGTCAATGTTCATGGGCATACACCGTGGAATAAAGGCGCTACTAGCTCCCTTCATAGCTGATAGTGAGGATGTCAACCTTATCTACCAAAAGCTTGCAGTCACGTGGAAATCGTAGTGTCTACCTGACCTGCACAGTCCAAACTCAACCCGTTATATGTGAATGTAAACATACGAAGATTTGTTCAACAAAGTCAATTCTTATTTGTGTGAATATACACACTATTAAAAATAGCATGTAGGTACATTAAAATAAACTAGAGCCAATTATAAATTAAAAAAGTTAAACCTCAACGTTATTGCTAATGAAATTCCAGACCACAGTTCAAGTATTCATTTTGGCCAGTCATTTTCGCAAAGACGGAAGAAACAATGTTATTTATTTCATTATTTTATTACTAATCGATAGTATCAAAGATAATCAATAATAATTTACGAAAACAAAGATCAATGCTATTTAATCATCATAAATAGGCCTACTACCAGCCAGGAAATTAATGATAATTTAATACACACAATGCCGTAACTAACTGGTATTAAAAATATTGTGCAAACACATAAATAACAGTTCCCCATAAAAACGGCTCTGCTGTGTGATCATAACTAATTCTCTAGAATCTTGCAATTCTCCTAACAAGTAGAAGCCTTGACAGTATTACACAATTTTATATACATAATTGGCGTAATAACGAGGCGTGACAACCGGAAGTACAGTGTGCTGACATATGACAATACATCCGGTACAACATGACTCCCCTCCCAAGCCAAAACGCATTAACTAACAAAATCGAGATTTTTATGTTTTTGAGCTTCTCATGCCATCTAGTATCGATGCAGCGAACTAAATGTGGTTTAATGCGTTCTGCCACCTAGAATTCGAGATAAAATAGACCACAGCGCATTAAGTACATGTTTTTCTGATAATTCCCAGGACAGAACGCATTATCTTCAATCAACCAATGGAGGCTCAGGATTGTGACCATGTGACCTAATGTTAAAAAGATAGGAGACCACCGTAACCAACCTAATTAATCATTAAAAACAAAATTCTTCGTACAATTTATTTCATTTTATCACATAAATTAAAGTAACATTTTCTTCGCTTAGAAAACATAATTTGAACGCTGGACTGGAAGGGCTTCCTGCCTTAATATCGTTTTGAATTCGGGGACACAATCAGAAAAAGACTGGAATCCCGCCAAGTATTTAGTTATTATTTATGATATCATGTTGGTGTTTATTAATGTCGTGCCCATTATAAATACTTGAAGAAGAAGAAGAACCTGCTTGGACAAGAGAACCACGATGCTTGATGAAGGTAAGGTTAAAAAATAAAAACATAATCACAGGGAACCTAGGCCTCCGCCTAGGATATTCCGCCGCATATTCTCATAAGCAAAGGCTAATAGTTCACGTGTAATGGTTTGTTTATTGGGCTTGTTTTAGAAAACGCAGATAGTGACGATGGTTCGGACTGGTTTGAAGATTCAGCAGATCTTATGTCAGATTCCTCATCAGACATTGAAAGTCTGTACAACGCAGCTGCTACAGACAATGGTCTCAATGCACATAAAGCAAGGTTAGTTTGGTTTCATTTTATGCACTAGGCTAGGCTATGATGTAACGAGGCCCTAGGCCTAGGCTAGGCCTACATATTACGCTGTCTTGGGCTAGGCCTAGGGCCTAGGCTACCTCTAGGCCCGATCCCTAGCCTAGATCTACGGCCTAGGCCTATGTTTTGCTTTATGGTACTAGGCCTAGAGGGTTTATTATTCCACATTGGCCTCATAGCTTAAAGGGGATTGTCAATCAAGTATTACACATTTCTTGAATTACATATTTTATTTCAGATTACCTAGGCCAAGTTATAAACTCATGGACAAATCCAAAGGTGATCCAGATTCAGCAGCAGTTGTACCTCAAATAACAGCCGTTGCACGTCCACCTGAAGGGACAGCCGCTACACATCTACCTAAAGGGACAGCCCCTGCACGTCCATCTGAAGGGACAGCCGCTACACATCTACCTAAAGGGACAGCCCCTGCACGTCCACCTGAAGGGACAGCCGCTACACATCTACCTAAAGGGACAGCCCCTGCACGTCCACCTGAAGGGACAGCCGCTACACATATACCTAAAGGGACAGCCCCTGCACGTCCATCTGAAGGGACAGCCGCTACACATCTACCTAAAGGGACAGCCCCTGCACGTCCACCTGAAGGGACAGCCGCTACACATCTACCTAAAGGGACAGCCCCTGCACGTCCACCTGAAGGGACAGCCGCTACACATATACCTAAAGGGACAGCCCCTGCACGTCCATCTGAAGGGACAGCCGCTACACATCTACCTAAAGGGACAGCCCCTGCACGTCCACCTGAAGGGACAGCCGCTACACATCTACCTAAAGGGACAGCCCCTGCACGTCCACCTGAAGGGACAGCCGCTACACATCTACCTAAAGGGACAGCCCCTGCACGTCCACCTGAAGGGACAGCCGCTACACATATACCTAAAGGGACAGCCCCTGCACGTCCATCTGAAGGGACAGCCGCTACACATCTACCTAAAGGGACAGCCCCTGCACGTCCACCTGAAGGGACAGCCGCTACACATCTACCTAAAGGGACAGCCCCTGCACGTCCACCTGAAGGGACAGCCGCTACACATATACCTAAAGGGACAGCCCCTGCACGTCCATCTGAAGGGACAGCCGCTACACATCTACCTAAAGGGACAGCCCCTGCACGTCCACCTGAAGGGACAGCCGCTACACATCTACCTAAAGGGACAGCCCCTGCACGTCCACCTGAAGGGACAGCCGCTACACATCTACCTAAAGGGACAGCCCCTGCACGTCCATCTGAAGGGACAGCCGCTACACATCTACCTAAAGGGACAGCCCCTGCACGTCCACCTGAAGGGACAGCCGCTACGCATCTACCTAAAGGGACAGCCCCTGCACACCTACCTGAAGGGACAGCCGCAGCTACACATCAACCTGAAGGGACAGCCGCTACACATCAACCTGAAGGGACAGCCCCTGCACATCAACCTGAAGGGACAGTATCTGCACACCTACCTGAAGGGACAGCCGCTACACATCAACCTGAAGGGACAGCCCCTGCACATCAACCTGAAGGGACAGTCCCTGCACACCTACCTGAAGGGGCAGTCCCTGCACATCAACCTGAAGGGACAGCCCCTGCACGTCCACCTGAAGGGACAGCTGCAGGTGCTATAGAAACTGATACTCCCGAAGGTAGGCCTGGTTTATACACAGAAGCTGAAATTGAAATGATGCCCATATATATTTTAACAGACCAGGGGGCTGAAAACGAAATACTGCAACTTGGCCAAGATGACATGCGGGCTGAAGATGAACCACCATTAAAGAGGAGGCGTGTGAGAAAGAAAGCAGAACAACTAGAAAACTCAAGGATAAAACATCCACTACTAAAACCTTGTGGAGAGTCATGCAGCCGCAAATGCAGCCGTGAATTTTCGGAACTGCAACGCTCCGCAATTCATAAGGGGTTTTGGAACCTAGATTTCCATGCGCGACGAGTGTGGATGCATGCAAAAATTGAAGTTGTTGAGACTAAAAGAAGGAGCATTGGCAACATAAATGACAAAAAGAAAAGGAAAGTCACGTATTTGTATTCGCTTCCGAAAAACATACTGCGCAATGACATCGTAGACGATGGAATTCCTGTTGCTACTTCTAATCCAAAGGTATGTCAGAATTTTTTCCTATCAACACTGGGGTTCACTTCAAATAGGATCATCGTAGAAACATTCAAGTCCTTAAATGCCACAACATCTGGTATGCCTGATACAGACCAAAGGGGAAAACATGTGCCTGCTAATAAAATAAGCAGAGACAAAATTACGGAGCATGTTTTAAGTTTCCAGCCCCAAATAGCGCATTATAAACGAGAACATGCTCCTAACAGGAGATATCTGTCACCAGATATAACAATTGAATATATGTTTTCTGACTTTCTTGTTAAGAACCCTGCATACTGCAGCAAAGAGCTATATCGCCAAACGTTATCAAGTATGAACATTGGGTTTTCTGAGACATCAGCTGAAAAATGTAGTGAATGTCTTACATTGGAAAACAATGGAAATGAGGCAGCATTGAAAGAACATCAGCAAAAGGCAAAGACAGCCCGTGATGCTTACAAACTTGATGGCATGTCGCACGTACAAGATGAGTCTGTTGGAGTCTTTGCCGCTGACTTACAAAAAGTGATACTGCTCCCACGCTTTCCTGACGTAAAGCAGTCTTTTTTCTGTCCCCGGCTTATCGTGTTTAATGAAACTTTTGCAAACATGAAAAAAACCAAAACGGATCCCCATTACTACATCATTTGGCATGAAGCGGAGGCTGGGCGTAGCGCAGAGGAGGTAGCTAATTCCTTTTTAAAAGCTTTAGATATTTTGAAAGATAAGGAACGCGTTATATTTTGGTTGGACAATTGTTCTGGACAAAATAAAAATTGGTTTTTATTTTCGGCAATCCTTTGTTTGATCAACTCTCCACATTGCACCATCAAGGAAATTTACTTAAAATACTTGGTAACTGGCCACACGTTTTTAGCAGCGGACGGCTTACATGGTAAAATCGAACAGAATTCAAAATTGAAAAAAAATATTCTAGAATTGAATGATTTTGTTGATGTTTGTAAGAAGTCATCAAAGAGGTCTGAGGCTGTTATTTTGACCCATATTGACTTTTTGCTTATTCAAAATCAATTCCGTACTCGAAGAAATATTGCAAACGAGTCCATGCCTCTGTTAAAAAATATTTGTTGCATTAAGTTTGTAAACAAATCCAAGAATTTCTTTTACAAATACAACTTTGACGACGAGTTATTCACTGAAATGAAAGATAATGCCCGGAAAAAGAAGTCAAGGTTAGACTTCCCAACTGAAACAATGTCTGGTCCCCGTGGGTTGAACCCAATGAAGAAAGACCGCATCCTAAAAGAATTGGTCTCCAAAATGCCACAAAATCGTAAACAATTTTGGCTTAATTTGCCCACAAACGAGGAGTCCAAAGATCTGCTTGGTAGTCGTGGTTGTGAGTGAGGAAACCGAGTGTCGAATAATGTATTGTATAGGACATCTAGCAAGCATTATTGTATATGAATAAATACTACATTCTTGAAAACAAAGTAAACATTAATAAAGTATTGGATATGATCCTCTTCCCGAAGTGGTGTAAAAGGCAAGGGCAAAACGCATTAAAGTCATTAATGCATTTTGCCTTAGAATTTTACTGAACAAAGTGTGGTTTTTCTCCATGTGGCAAAATGCATTATGTGTTATAACAATGTAAATAGCAAACAAAATCAAAATCTGAGGTGGCCAAACTATTTAGAACATGAACTTTACATTGTTATGACATATTGGTAAAAATTGCTAATATATTTCAAATGGGGCATTGCTTTTTGGAAAAATGCAATTTGCTCCAGTCGGCCATTTTGCAGTTAATGCGTTTTGGCTTGGGAGGGGAGATGAGCGAAACCACATCTTTATTCGCGTACCTCTCTGGTCTGCAGTAATTCGGTAGCGAATTGCTTGCGGCCCGGGATGCATGCGTGCGTGCGTGTTACAGGCAACCGGGGGGGGGGGGGGGGGGGGGGGGTTGAGGGGAAGAGATGTTGGTGATCAAAATGCCATGCAATTCTAACGATAACCGAGAGGGCATAACCTTATCTGAAAAAAGAGCAGCCACGAATTGTCTACTCCCCCTAATAACATTCAAAGAAAATGGATGGTATGCTAAATGCTTAGGCTTTAACATCATCCAGACTTCCCCCCTTTACGGATTTCTTTTCTTTTTCAAGTTATGTTCAGGCCTATTATTTATGACAAGACAATACCAATGAGTTGGTTAGAGTATACATTTATAACTCGTGTATCCGGTGCTTACGAATGCCCCAGCGACCAAGGTACTAATCTACTAAGATGCATCACGCCTGTATTCCCATTTTAATAACGAGAAATTATGCTATAGTATATCCTTCATAAAATTACACAAAATATAATATGTCCCAACACATCGATTGCTCAATAAAACTAGCAACACATCGAGCACACACAAGTGGTCAATAAGAGTTGACCACGAGGACCACCCCCAGAGTGTCTGGGCAAAGAGAACAGAGTTGGTCAAAAAGCGGAAACCTCATCCAAGCGGAAGGAGAGATCAAAAGGATAACGCAACCCCACAAAGCGGGAACCGGAACGTAAAACATTGGGGGGGGAGAGGGGGGGGGAACAATCTCGATACACTACACAAGCTACCTCTTTAGGTTGGACAGACGTACTAACTACACGCATGATTGCCAGCCGTCAGTACAAACTGGCCTCCCTCCTGTTTTGGTAATATGTTACAATAATTACTAGGCTAAACAAAATCTGCGTGTTTCAACCACAATTTCAGACATTGGTGAGTAATAAATGAGGGGGTGGGGGGGAAGTGAGTATTATTTTCATATCACCCTTTCGCCACGGCACACACCACCACTACTGTGAACTCCGGTTAATAATTACTCCAGTGACAGAGGTACGCTAATACGGATGAAATTACCAGAAGGGAACTTGCGCTTTCATGGTAATTTTCCTAATATTCAGTTGCCGTCTATTAGTGATAAATAAAATCAGTGCAACCAATCACAAGAACGATCAAGGTTAAGGATCAAGGTTAGATTGATCCACCGCAGATGAAAGGACGACAACACGCCCCATCGACACGCCTCGGCCCAATCAATAACACCGTAGCATACTCTGTGACGTAGGCCTACGCACGTCCAAGTTACCCGATTCGACCCGCGCTTATATCAATGTTTAATGAATGATCTATCACGGGATGAGACTTCCAGACGACTACGACATCACCCCCCTCGTAAGGTAGTGTGGTGCGCGGGGGTGCAACTCACCCTACTCTGTCTAGGGGTTGGATCGATATAAGCAATGAGATCTCACGGTCGTTGACCTGCCGAGAGCGCACTACACGACGCAACGGAGGGGACCACGTGTGCGAATGAATGGAACATGGGTGGAACAACCGAGATCTGGACAGATATGGGCCAACTAACTACAACCAGTGCTACAACATTTCACAGTTCGTGAATTACTGGTTCACCTGGTTCATTACCGTACTGTTTATGTTTCATTGACTTCAAATTATCTTGGACTGGACTACATTACGGACGAGTTGGAATTCGACCATTTCTTGAGTTGAGTACCGTACCCCAATGATGCGGTAGAAAGTTAGCAATCGAAACTTGAGACTAATGAAAACGAATACGCAATTACGAAAGGTAATTCATCCAAAATACGCTGCACAGTAGCAAAACCACTCGCAAACAAAACAGCCGGGACGTAAAAATTGGCGGCGACGTTTGGTGATGCCAAATTCGCATTATTGTAAGCGTAAATAGCGTCCGCCGCAAATACTGCAGCGCCTTACTACCGGAATAAAAACCCAACGACCACTTACAAAAGCATGTCAAGCAACAGACCTTATAAAAAATATTGTATATATATATATATATACAGTTTGTTATCTTTTAGAGGCTCTTAACCTGAATTCAGCAATGACGATAAACAAACCTGTTACGTCACACCAACTGAGTCCCTATACGAGCACATATGCCTGTATTTGCACTTTGCAGCATGCTCTAAAACCTAAAGGTGTTAATTGTACGTCCAGTGTGCAAATTTACAATATCCATGAGCATTTACAAGTAGATTATGGACCACCTTACCGTTTTCGGAAAGAATTGCTCGTAACGAAGCCGTCAGTGTGACTGATGGAATGGAAGTAAGATGTTCCGAGCATTTTCTACCGCAAACATCGACAGTGGCCCACCACTATTTATAGATTTCACCCAAGGGAATAAAAAGTGTGTTGCGTAAGACGCAATGACACGGCAACGCACCTACGCAACGCAGCGGGATACGCGATTGCATCACTCGTGCCGCTCGCTATACAATAGTCCAGGACTAGACAATATATCTTGACTGATGTTATAACCTTCGAAAGCGACATTGTATTGTTAATGAAACTAAGCTGTAATTAATTATTTATTCATCACAAAATCTTCGATCAAAATGGATTATGTTTGCCTAAAATACTTTATACTAATTTATACTTCATAGCAATTTTGTTGCGCTTTTCCTGAGCTGACATCTCGAGTAAGTACTACAGCAACGAGGTTCCTCAAATTTAAGTGGGTCGACTCTAAATATGAATTTATTTATTTACTTATTACTGAGCAATTGTACGAAGCCGTTTCTTCGATAGTATGGGGGCGCGGTCACCCATCCGTACACTGACCCAGTCAAATGTAGTTGAATGTCTGGGTTTGCTTAGCTAACGTGGCTCCAAGGCCTACTCTCGGTTTGTTTACGAGTGGAAGCCGGCGAACGAAATATGAGGAAAAAGTTATCTTTAAAAGAAGGCGAACCCTAACCTTCTTACTTCGCTGGAGAAGACGTAATCTGACGTGACATTACTGGGAAATTAAATCTCGTTAAGAAATAAAATTAATTTACTTTTCGGAGATCCGTGGAACCGGTAGAGCACACAAAAAAAAGCTAATGAGGTTTGGCAAATTGACCTACCGTAAACTACGGAATGTGGAAATTAGAATGTCGTAACTCGAAATGGAAAAAGAATAGGAATAATAAAAGCGGAGGAACTGCCTACAATGAACACAAAACACTGCAATTCGTTTCCAGAGGAGACTTTAGTCTTTCCGGTATCAGTGCGATATCTCGTCAATTCCATTTCCTACTCATGCATAAAATGTTTACCCAGGGTACCGTTATCTATCACGATATGCTAATACCGACACGTGACGTGAACATGGGACGAGCGTGATTGGAAATAGATTAATTTTGCTTCCGAGCGAAATTTCGCTGGCGATTTTTGTTTTTCATATTCGATGCGGTTTTCCAAGACCGTGAAATTGAGTGGTCAATGAGTGAACAGCTGGACAAGGGTCATTGTTGGTCATCATCTCATACCTCGGAGGTCATTCACACGGTAAATATATCCTTCCTGTATTTAGTGGCCATTATGCTCGACGCGGCAACTACAACCATTTACGCGTATCTTAAACCTACATGAACATGAGATCAAGAACACATATTTTAGCAACGAATTTGTCTAAAACATGTGTTCTTGTTCTTGATCTTCAATACTATACAATCGTGAATCGGCCGGTAGGCTACAGTTACTTAATACCAACAATGCAGCTTTGGCATGATAGTAACAAACTACCCCCAGCCTTTCCTATATATAAGCTGAATTTATTTCGGTGACCTGATTTTGTAACCGTGAACTCCGGCGCACTAGACAGAATGTTGGCTGCAGTACGTACGCGCAGTGCAGCTTAGCATGCGTTTTATTCGTGCCGTGTCCGTGTGGCGTGGGACTGTTGCGTGGTGTTGGTACACACGGGGGGGGGGGGGGGAATACAAATATTTGCGTCACAGGTTATCGAATGCTATTCGCGCTATGACCGGTAAATAGGTAATCTTCAACTTCAGTGTGCATCATTATGTCGAAGCTTGGTTGTTTATGTTCCCTCAAAAGTAAACTTGCACCAAATTATATTGAAACATGGGAAATAAAACTGTTCCACTTGCCTGCATTGTTATTCCAAGTATGCACTCGCACCCTGCAGTGCACCTCCGACGGCATTAGGGATATATCGACAAACGTATCCTTTCCGTGTTATTAGAGTTATAAACGGCCGTTGAAAAGGGCAGACTCTCGTTTTTTTTTTTATTGACGTTTCGTATGGAAATGCGTACTTATATGATTGAAGTAGAGAAGCAATCAATTGCAGACTCAAGCTATCACATAAATAGCGATGCTATAGCAACACCGTCATATGCGCCATTGATGATTTAACAATAAAGCAACAATGAACCATTGACAAATAAACTCATCCTTATAGTAGTGTATTTTCTTGCCACCAGAATGCCGACTTTAAAAATTAAAATGCACTACTGCATGATGCTAATTGCGAGATATCAATGCCATTCGATGAGAGTTTCATTATCATCATGCATATTCTTGCAAGCTTATGGAAACCCGCACAATCTCAGCTCAGTGCGTGGGCATGACAACAGAGAGAGATGCAGGGCAAGGAAGAGATCGAGAAGAACCCTCGTATGATAATATTGCGCACGGCGATCACAACGATAAACTACCGACTCCTCCATCGAAAGTTTTGAGCGTTGACTCCCATAAGAATGGCACAACGTGCTGTGGGTCCACCCCTCGCTCGCCACGTGCAGCGGGTGCAACTTGGTGCAACGCTACCCGTCGACCGCCATGCCCTCTCTCCACCCAGCTTGTTCTTGCTGCATGCAGTAGCAGGGAGACAAGTACCACCCCTCGCTCGCCACGTGCAACGAGTGCAACTTGGTGCAACGCTACCCGTCGACCGCCATGCCCTCTCTCCACCCAGCTTGTTCTTGCTGCATGCAGTAGCAGGGAGACAAGTACCACCCCTCGCTCGCCACGTGCAACGAGTGCAACTTGGTGCAACGCTACCCGTCGACCGCCATGCCCTCTCTCCACCCAGCTTGTTCTTGCTGCATGCAGTAGCAGGGAGACAAGTACCACCCCTCGCTCGCCACGTGCAGCGAGTGCAACTTGGTGCAACGCTACCCGTCGACCGCCATGCCCTCTCTCCACCCAGCTTGTTCTTGCTGCATGCAGTAGCAGGGAGACAAGTACCACCCCTCGCTCGCCACGTGCAACGAGTGCAACTTGGTGCAACGCTACCCGTCGACCGCCATGCCCTCTCTCCACCCAGCTTGTTCTTGCTGCATGCAGTAGCAGGGAGACAAGTACCACCCCTCGCTCGCCACGTGCAACGAGTGCAATGGGTGCAACGCTACCCGTCGACCACCATGCCCTCTCTCCACCCAGCTTGTTTGTCATGTGCTTGAGCTGCAGCTCGGTTATCAGCGCTTCAGTTGGCATCATTGTGAGCATCCACTCCACGCAACAGGAGAACGACAAGCAGTTAGCGGGAAATCGTATAAAGCCAACTTTTGAGTTCCATTGAAATGAGACGTAACACTCGCGAGGCGCATAAAACTCTTCTAAGAATGTTTCAGGTAGCCTATGCCACGACAACACGACCAAGTTTTTTCGACAGAACTTATTTAATGATTTCATCGGACGGGACGCATTCTGGTGACAGGAGCTAAGTAAAATCGCTATCGTTACCTATGCCTAGATTTGACACAACACACAAGATGTCTTTCCTCCGTCGCCGTAAGCAAGAAAAAAACTAAACAAAGTATTCATTTTCTTCACACTGTTATCACGTAAGGGCGAGGCATCACCGGCAATACGGTCAATACTCAATACCAATCGAATCTATTTTACATTTCCGTTGCGCCCACAACACAAGACAAGGAAGGGTGAAAAGGAGGAGGTGGTGGTTCCGCATTTATGTGGTCCATATCCATCCAGCTTACCATTCCCAAGGTCAAACAACAATCCTTCGCCGGAATGTGTCGAGGCATACTGATATAATGTCCGCCACTAGACAGTGGAAACTGGAAAGTAACCAAAAAGTAACCAAACAATTGATACGTTCGTCATTCAAGTGGATGATTGATGGCTTGTGTGTTTTAACGTCAACGAAGAGGAGGACATGGACGTAGTATTACCGGTTGTGACTTAGTGAACTATTAGTGATAACTATAAGTGGGTTGTTAAATCACTGTTCACTGCACAGCAACATACCGGTTCATTATGTAATGGTAGCTATTGTAGTGTATATGGTCACGCCCTGCAAATAAATTTCAAGCACCGAAGCAATTGTCTCACTGACCGCCTATATATATATACGAAAGCACTATAATCTAGTGCGTGATCGATCTGTTGAATGATTTAACGTTTTACGAGACGAGGACGTGGTTTACGTGATTTTCTTTGATGCGAGACCAGACGGTCATCATAGACAAACAGAAAAGAAAATGAATCCAGAGGCATTTTGACGACGATGTCACACAGGATTTCCTTCGGACATAGGTTTTGCCCCACGTATAATAGCATACTTCGAACGATTGGGAATCAGACCGCAACAACCACGGTTAACTTTTAATCAGTAATGCCACACGTATACATGGCCTACCTCACAGCCAATCGAGTCTTTCATCAGGTACACCCTATCGAAGCGTCGCATATGTAACTATTGATTTATCAAAAATCCATTCACTGTCATCGTTCATTTCAGCTCAATCCAAGTATTTCTCGGAAATATAATTTCTAAATTTATTACTTCTACCAAGGGAGTTGCATGATCCAGGGCCACTGATATTGTTCGTGAGTTCTTTTCTTACGTTTGAACCGGCACTACTCACTTTCTGCACCCCAATCTCCGTAAACCCCTTGCCAAGATATATCGCAACGCAAAATGTACCAAGAAAATAATGAAGCCGAGAGCAGGTTGGAAATGGTAAACGTGTTTTGTTATGTTGCAGGTACCGAAAGTGCATGCAGTCTGTCTGTATCACAAGAGACGTCTTAGGAATGAGGCCAAGGCGGAAGTCAAGACTGTCGCTCTTTACGAACAGTAACAGTCAATATTTCCGAACAATTACATCACACGTGGACTGAAGTATTCCTAGCGACAAGAACAATAAAAGCAATGGTGAACGCGATTAGCCGCAGATGACGACCTGTAAAGGTCAAGATGAATGACGCGAAGGGGCCAGATAATTGTACGTGGCTATACAAGAGGTATCCAAGCACAAGGACTTTCTCAAGGTGGTTTGCAATATGGACCAATTAGCAATGAAAGAGTGGTTTTAATCAAAGATCAGTAAACCAATACAAAGTTAAACACTCAATTCAATGAGTTGTTAAATTTGAATGTGCGCAATTTTTTTATTTGAAATAATACACTCGTGGCACGAGTACAATAACGAAAAGACCTAATTTCATTAACGTTGGCACATGACCATAAAATGTTTTAACGGTGTCGATATCGATAAAAAGTTCCAAACATATTTTTGCATGAACAGCTTCTGTGGGCAATGGTAAGGTTTTAAACCACAACCTATTTATAAAGCAACAAACTTCAGTCGTATTGTTTTAGTAACAGGAAGTGACTAAATCCAATACTTTTAGAAATGTAGCAAGGTTAACTTTTTAGCAAACTGGTGCTAAAAATAAATGTCCCGAAATAGAACAGTATGCAAATACGAGTACATTCAACGGAAGTTACAGACAAATCACAATAAATATGTTCAACGTGGATAAGTCGGCGAGGCCTAGGCTGTTTTTTTGCATCAAGGATCCAAATTGTAACAATAATTGACAAAACGAAAATAAAATGTTTTTCTTACCTACTATCATGTTGGGTGGTGAAAAATATGTTTCGCACAAACTTAAAATCGTAAACAATGTCCCATGGTGTTTCTAAAAGTAAAGTGGGCTACCAGGATTACACATGTCGAACAACACGGTCGTCACAAACAGATTCTATGGTTGAGGAAATGATATCGCGATTGACAACTCGGTAAAAAGAAGTGTAATATATACGCGAACTTATCTACCTGTTAGATGTAAGGTGTACGGCCTAGTTGCAATGTATTGCGACTGGCAATCTAACAAATTAGCTGGTCGGTGTAAGTCGAGAGACTGTTTATACTCCGTTCGCCAATAAAGAACGCCGACAGCTGAGCGGCGAGCGCTGCAGGAAGTTACGTGACCAAGGAAGAGCGGGGCGTATCTTAGAATAGACTGACGCTATCGACCTACTTCGCGAAGGAACGATATTGATGACGTCACATGCCAACGATATCCAACTTTTCCCGGGTTTATCTTGAGATCGCGGGGTGGGGGGGCTCTACACGAAGATGCTCGAGTATTATCACTTTCTCACATTGTGTTAATTTTCTTTGCGATAATCGAATGATGCAATAATGGCGTACGAACATAATCTATTACGTGGGATTCGAACCCATGCTCTTTCGGTCCGCGAAGAGTTCGACCACCTACATAAGAAAAGCATGCAGCATGCTGATAAATCATCTAACCCCCAGTGTTGATGATCCAGAAATTATATAATGAAAAAGTATATTTCGATCGTTCGACATTGATTTATATTTTACTTTTCAGTTTTTAACACGATCTCTCACAATATGCAGATAATCGTGTGACAATAAACAAATGGAAAATGGTCGTTTAGCCAAACACGAAAGGTGTGCAAACAAACATCGTCTCGAACACGTGCTTGCAGACTTCTCACTTCTTATGCAACCTCCATTTTTACTAAAAGTGTATCGCTACGGACGATCCCACGTGTGCGCCTGTGCGCGCTCTTGTGGTAAAAACAAGCACAAACCACACTCGCCGGCCACTGCACGGGTGGAGCCGGTGAACGAGTTGGTGGTAGTGAGTGACCATAGTTTTTTATGTATACCCAAAGATTAGTATACCTCAGAAAACAACCATGTTGAGCAAGTAGTCATGGTCACGGTACTTTTAAAAAGTTGCATGCTACACATGTTTTTATTTTTATCATTGTTTCATTGTAAGTTATAACAGTCTATTGTACGGTTGTGTTTATTGTCTTAACAAAAAAAGTTTTATAACTGAATATGATGGACATTAAATAAATAGAATAAATAATGCATAAAAAAGGTAGTTCACTATTTATTACCCAACCAGTTATTGAATAAGAAGTGGCTTCACTACCATCAAGCTGCTCTTTACCTGATACTTTCAGGAAAAATTCTACATTTCGTTAACAAATTGTGAATATCGTAACCGTACGCCATATTCATTGCGTTTCAGTATCAACTGTTTAATGTTTCACTTTGAGCAGGAAACCTAGTAATGCCTGCTGATGATTCATTACAAAATTATTGATTCTTCATTCCATCATTTTTCCTCCTGCTTGTTTAATGTAGATCATAGTTTTGTTAATACCATGGACACATGCTGGCAATATGCGACTACTGTATCAAACACGGACCAAAATGAGCTATTGCTGCATGTTTTAGTATATTTGATAACTACAGTATTTGGATTTTATCAAATACGGGGACTTTCCACATACATTAATACCGAGGGAATGACCAGTTTTCCAATTCAGTTGCCACTTGGCCTGCAAATGACTACTAAAATATAGCATCATACTTGCTACCTATATCATCTTTCAAAATGATCACACAGCACACTACTGGTTTACTAATGCGTTCATAGCATGCTATCAGTAGTTCGTTACTTGGCATTGAATGTAAATGGCGATTCCATGGAGTGAGTATACTATGTGCTAGCTATACTCCCCCCCCCCCCCCCAACCTTGTTCATGCTTTTGAACCACTTGTGCATTATCACATTATCTTGATTAGCCTTGCAGCATCAATGCAACGAGGAATTAATGAACTGTAGTACCATACATAACAGGAAGAGAAGTTGTATAGGAGGATATAATATACGACTATGAGCCAATATCACACAGTAGTAGCTTGAATTGATAAGGTTACCGCACATTATTTTAAAATAACCACAATTATAATATTATGCTAATGGTACCATATTTTTCAAGCAAAAATCAAAGCTTAACGGACAATGATTTAGATCTTCATACGCAAAGAACTCAACCTCCAGTCAAGACTCAAGATGCGGCAATTATACTAAAATTATATTTAAAAACGCAAAACACATGACATGGCATAAGTATCTGCCGACGTTTACATTAAGATTTTGAACAGAAAAAATGCCATATTGCTCAGCCGTTCAAATTTTCATTTTGTACAAACAAAATGGAAGACAATGGACACATGGATGCCTACTGCATAGCTACTAATTTTCCTACCATTCATGAATTTTTCAAGTGTGCTGCACAAGAGTTCCCTATCTGGAATGATTAGGCTTCACCTGAGTGTCACATGCAGTGCATGTCAAAAGGTGAACCTGCTTAAGACATTGAGAAGTCAGGAATATGGGTAGGGCGAGCGTATGTGGAAGGTTTCCCTCTAAACATGTCACGTGTCTAGTAAGAGGGGGTGGAGAGGGTGCGAAATGTACTCAACACAAGGGGGAGGGGGCACAAAAAAATATTGGCAAGCTTTTCCAATCATGTAGCAGTGCCTGTGCAGTACTCCAGTGTCTGGTTATGGAAAGTGAATGTGTAGTTAAAATTAATAAGTTTGCAGACCAGAAAAGAGCTTAGTTCCAGAATTCATTGAATTACTAATCTAACTCAGGAATAATCTAGAAGTGTTCCAATATTCATATTGGATGGTTTCTTATGTTCAAGAGTCAATCCCAAGCTAATCCCACTCTTATCAACTTGTTTATAACAGAGATTTCTCAGATTACTTGGATTCCTTGTGGCACGAGTTTTGAATTGATAACCTTTCCCGATTATGGATAAAAAAAAAACTATGGAATTGTTCTTAAACCCTACGCCTCTTCATTGAGCTTTAAACCCTACTTCCTACACTGTCATGTTAATAATGTCACACTGACTGCATGAGAAACATACATGTATATAACCGTTGAGGGAGTAATATAGGGTAGAATCGCAACGCAATCGGCAGTTTGTCTACCGCCTTATGCTGCCCAACATACTTTAGTCGAGTGGTAGAAGTTCGCCAAGCGACGCAGTGACGGAGTTTTCGGCTGTCTTCGTATATCTTCGATGAAGTAGCTGACCAATCAGGCTCCGTCATCGCGTCGCTTGGCGAACTTCTACTACCCGACTTAAGTATTTAGGGCAGTAAAAGGCGGTAGACAAACTGCCGATGGCGTAGGGCCTCTGCCCTATATTACTCACTCAACGATTTAACTAGCCTACAACTACTGTACAACAACTAAACCTAACCTAACGGAACCTTCTAGAACAAAGCCAAACGTATTTCAGTGTTCTTCCACTGAAAATGGTCAAGTTACGTAGACTTATTTAGTATTCTGAAAAGTAAATTACACGCAATCGATTCGATGATGTTCCATTTACACTATTCAGGGTCCCCGGTGTACAGTGTACTTGAAATGGCTACTATGTGTCTACTCTAAAACAATTTTGTGTAGTTAATGGAAATTGAAAGTAATGTTCATATAAGTACCTAGTTCAAACATTTACAGCTCTAGAATATTAAGTCCCCCATGAAAAAACTCATAACGGGTCCAGAGTCTATCGTTGAACTTGGGGAGAAAGCAACAGTGAGTCTGTAGGAATCGGCCCCACAGCACCAATATTAATAGTGACGAGGTTTGCGGAAGACGGTTTCTAAAAAAAAACAAAAAAAAAACAAGAATACCTCGTCACATATTGTGGGCATCAGATCACATGCATTGTAGGTGCAAATAGTTTAGTGTGGTTGTGGTACTACTACTAGTACTACTACTACTACTACTATAATTGTAATTTGTCCTTGGCCTATTCTTATGGGGACAATGTTTGTTTGCATAAGTAGGCTGAAGGGAGGGAAGGAATGAAGACGTTAAGACTTAAAATGCAATATGGCAGCTCTTACTTTAGCGTAACACAAACTTGGTAAATGGCGTGTTGGTGGTGGGGGGGGGGGGGGGGGGGATAACGCTTCTTTATGTTTCAGTACAGTGTATGCCAGATGGGGACGTGGGATTAGCACCGAAGGGGAATAGAAGACAAATTTTTGCCAAGCGGACATTACCGAAGTACAGCGGCGTGCATCAAAGAACGAGCTGGTAATGTTATTACCAGCGATGAAAACATTTGGTCATTCCTTTGAGTAGGCTAGAGGAAGCCCCATACAATATAACACAATTTGTGCCTAACCGCCCACATATAGGTTGATGTTTTTGTATGTCCAGATAGACAGAATTAAATAAAATTCTACCATGTAGTTGGGATTGCAGGCCTTTGTCCACCTGTAAGCGAAGTGAATTATATGTGTTATGCTTGTAGGCCTACAATGGGGCTCGAGAATGCGCTCAAGTATATTGGAGGCAAATATAGGCTACCGGTACTGCACTTGAGCACAGATACAAAATCATACATGAGTCAACTTACCTGTTAGCATAAAAGCTAGCTGGGGCTAGGGAACGTATGTTCATACCTAGACCTAGGTTAAATCTAGCTGCTTACACTAGAATAAAGAGCTAGGCCTACTAGGTACACCTACATATCACGTAGAACAAATCCTAACTTGACCCATGTCTACAAAATATCGAATAGTATGCTACATTCCTTTAATCGTCTTATATTACTTTACCACAAGACAAGCCACAGAAGCTAGCAAAGTATTTGCTTTCAAGTAGGCCTACTGACAGGCAAACTTTAAAACCAAGTTTAACGTACCACAACTATGTAGACCTAGGCCTACACTAGGTATTCTAACTAGGCCTATAATTTTTTATGGGAGAACATTTTATGTCGTAGGCATAGACCTAGACCTAAGTTGCTCCAAAATGTAGGCTTGGTTAATCTTCAATGTAAAATTTGCATAATATTATAGCAATAACTCTAGGTAAAATCACTGTCCAATTTTCCATTCAATGTAATGAATTCAAGAAACTTGATGAAAAGTTGAATCAAACATTGAATACCCATTTAAATGGGCAGCCAAATGGAAGTAAAGATGCCCAAGTCACTGCATGACGGCAGACGTAGTTAATATGTTACCATTTACGGTTCAATCATCAGTTGACAATAACTGCTTGTAAACAAGGTTCCCATAAATAAAATAATAAGCATAGTATATTATTACCTCCCACTTCTCTAATTGCAATAGAAATCGTGGGTATTTGTTTAGTATCACTGATCGCGCTTCTTACTCACTTTTTCCAATGAAAAACGCCAAAGTCTTGTTTAAAGTGTTATTTTTATTGAACAATGTTTAATTGTCTTTCTTTTGATGCTTATTATAATATTGTAGTTAGTTTTTAAGAGTAATAAATGATTGTTTGAAGTTTTAATATGAAAAGTTGACGTCTTCTTCCTTGTTTCCTGCTTGTGTCCGGTGCAGTGCTGCCAATGGCAAACTATCCAAAACCACCCCCTAACCTCGGGCAAAGTCACTTTCGGGCGCAAATCTGCATAATTGCATAATTTGAAGAAGGGGTATTTAATCGTAGGGGCCTAGTTTGCATGTACATCCAAAACCACCCCCTAACCTCGGGCAAAGTCACTTTCGGGCGCAAGAGGTAGGGTTTTTTCATGTACATACGTTGGTAGACCACACTTTATGTGTGCTCCGAACAGCTGCGCCCTCGCACGTCCACCATATTGCCATATTTAACGTGATTGTGTTGTCAAATCGATGCAACTTCAAAACGATAATTTAATATGAAAGAAGAGACTATTTGTATTAAAAATCACTGGAGCTTACATATAAATCATGAAATAACAATAATGTACTGCGCATATGATCAATATCGCAAAGGAATACAGAAAAAAAGTGAGTACGAAACGCGATCAGTGATACTAAACAATTACCAAATCGTGTTTTATAAGTTGAACTTACGCTTAGGCCTAGGCCTACCCTAGTTTTGGGTACAGACCTAGGCCTAGCCTGATTCATTGGACAAGACCTAAATTTAATTTTAATCAACTTAAGAGCTTCGATGTGAAGCTTAATACTGTATATACACTAGGCCTAGGTATCCTTAGTTGTTACAAAGAATTCAAAAGCTTAGCCCCTTGACACACCCACTAAATTTTCAAATGTGTTAGCTTTCTTGAGGCTAGGCCTAGCTTGGCTCTAGGGTTACACCATTCAAACATCAAGCAAAGTACCTAAAGGTTAAGAAATTAGTCCTTATAGGCCTGGACTAAGCCTAACAGCATGTTAAGGCAGTTCTGGACATAGGCCTAGGACTAAGTAAGCCTAGGGCCTAGGTCAGGCAATGCTGTCACAACATATTGCCCAGACAATATATCATGATGTGATATTGAAAAAAATTTCAAACTAGATGCTAGGGTTAAGCTAGGCCTAGGCCTCGCGACAATATCCTTCAAGCCCTAGGCTAGGCTCTACACAGCCACCAGACATGCCAAGGCCTCCTAGGCCTAGCCTAGGCCTAGGGAGGCTAGGCCAGCCATAGGGTCATCTGACATTTCGAAAGCATGTACACAGCATGATATGTCATTAGATAAATGGCCAAGCCTAAATTGGTAATGTGGCACGATCTATCAAACATAGGTTAGGCCTACACAGGCATTGAAAGTTGTTTAGACATAAGCCATGGGCTACCGGTAGACCTACTAGACGTAGGCCTAGGCTAGGCCTAGGTCCACACTATAGACTTACATGGCCTAGGCCCTAGGCCTAGCTTGAAAACATAGGCTTAGGTCCTAAGTTACCTAACCTAAACCTTAAAGTAATGACAGCTTTCAAAAACTTATGAAAAGGATACGCATGTTGGGTGTAACGTTGAGAATATCCTTGTGTCTGTCCTCCTTGATGTTTTCCTTTCTGCATGCTCATGGCAACGTGTGCTGTAGTGGGTTTGAAGTCCTCATAGAAGGACCTTTCGTTTCGATAAAGATTACTTCGAATAATCCCCTGTGAAACGAGTAACCACTAATGTAAGAGCTAGCATAATTTTCAAGGATTTACTTAAAAATATATTCTATTCATAAAATCGATCCCTAATAGCAGATGAACTACGATTAATTCTATGTTTTTAATAAACGCTGGGCACCTTTGATTTTCTTCAAGGAGATGTCTTCGTCAACATTCGCAGCTTGTTCGGAGCTCGTCGGTTGCGTAAATTATCGAAATGGCGGCCGAACCGCTAGTTTTCAGATCTGTATTTACTTCACAGGGTACTCACACTTTCTTCTGATAGCCAGAAAACGTATCTTAATCAGTAGCAACTACATTAAAGATCTCCATATTTCCTGACAAACTCTATTTCATGCGAAAACATAAGAAAGAGGAAGGCTGATTATTTTGATTACAACAATACAATATGTACCGCCATCCAATGCCGCCATCGCCTTCCGTATTTATGGGAACGCCCACTTTACAAATACGCGCGAAACCTTAAAGCAGATTTTAAAATAAACCACAAAGAGAACGTTAGTTCAAAGTGTGTTCTTCAGGTTTCTTCTGATTGATTTTATAATATACTATACGTAAAACCCCAAAAAGATGAGCAACAACCCAACATCTAAACGGTTTTGTGTAGTACATATGTAACAGTACAAGGGAACAATGAAATATAAGCAATTTGAATGCCAATGTATGGAAGATGCTAATACCATGGTAATACTAGCTAGAGTAAATTAATTATAGTTAACGATTAGTGCTATCAAGGTTTCCCTTGTCTGGCTACGTAAAATTACCAGATGAGTGTAGTATATGAATTGACATGACAAAGATGGAACGTTGGCAAAAAAAATATATGCGAAATGCGAATAGTGTTTCAAATAATACTTATTTTCATAAAGCAATTTTTGCATTGAAATAACAGTATGCTTTATAATATAATAAAACTTATACAACAATAACATATACTTAGCAGTTGATAGTTTGTTATGCTATCACAGTCATGGGCGCCGCCACGATATTTATCAGGGGAGGGGGGGCACTAGGGGGTCCGGGGGCGGTAGCCCCAATTTTCCCCGATGGCGTTTTTTGGTTTCAAACTAGGTTCTGAATAACATTAATTGAACCACGTATTTTGTCAAAACAGGGTTCTAAATATAAGAAATAGTATTTATAAACGCGTAGGAACAACATCGTATGCGATTTAAATGGTAACAAGCGGTGACTGACTGCGATGGTCACAGTAAGTAAAATACACATATTATAAAGTTGCATAAGAAATAGTGTTGTACTAATAAAAACGAACGTATGCGTATGTGAACAATTTATCGTTTGACATATGAATGGTTGCTGAGTTATTATTTTAGTTAACAACACTCACTGCACTAAATGTATTTTATGTTTGTGGAGAAGAAAAATAAAAACTATTCTATTCTATTCTATTCTATTCTATTCTATTCTATTCTAGTCTACTCCATTCTATTCTATTCCCAACTGGGCATGATTGATTTGCTATAGACATAAAAGTGGAATGGATATTATTTAAATGCAGTGTTAGTAGATAAAAACATAAGAAATGTTAATAATATTCACGAATATGAAGCTAGCTAGCGAGGACGTGACGCTCGGTGCGGGGGCCGGAGGGTGCAGACGAGGTAATATTGCCCTGCTGGAAACAGTCAGTCAGTGCTGATTGGATTTATATCTACATATAACAGTACTTATCGGATCGCGTTAAAATTAACATATTCATGAAGAACGGATTTACTAGAATTTTGATTATTTGTTATTTTGAACTTATTTTTTATTTAGACCTACATACTTTATATGGAATGGCGAATATAGCGCGTATCGTCTTTTTTTGTAAATGTATAATAAGTTAATTTAAATAATAACTTTATTTTAGATTGTCGATGGTAATTACTCTAAAAATACTATTTTATCAAAGCAATTTCAATTAGTTCTAAGAATGTGGTAAGATTAAGAGTATTCATTGTGAATTTTGTCATATTATGAATTACTCAACTGCAAAGTGACATATAATACCGTGAATAATGTTTTCAAACAATAGCAGACTTCTGTTTGCAACAAGGCCAGCACAGAGTTGTTGCATAGTCCAGAAAATGTATATTGATGAAGTTTCTTTGACAGATATAATATTCCCTAAATTCTATTATAGAACCTGGTTTACTCTTTATGACCATCGTCATGCTTGAATGTGACTAGGTTTACTAGACTCATCACTCGTTTATAGTAATGCTATCAATACACCATCATGAAGATATGAAACACAATGAGTGTTATAGACTAAGAAGTATGAACTACTGTGAGTATGAATTACTCAGAACAATGTTTTAATATAAACCAGAAATAATAAAAATCAAATACCAATTGTGGGGATTGAATCCAGGTTTCCTGCTTCCCTGACTTATCAGGGCTGGTTATGCAACAAAATATCATAATATCTGAATGTGTACCTACTTAGTTGAGTTCAATGGCAGCAGAATCGTTACAGTACTGTACTGACTAAACTGTATATTTCTCCTCTTTTCCCCTCCTTCAGTGTGGGGGTTAAGTTTTTCAACAAACCCCTTAATTTTCCCCTGCCCAGTGGAGTATCCAAGGGGGGGAGGAGGGGGAACAAAAACCCCCCTTTCACCAAGGACAATTGGGAAATGACCGTTTAGCTTTCAATAAAGACCGTATTTTTGTATTAAGTACCAGATACATTAGTTTTTTCTAAATGTGTTGCCAGAAATTTAGTAATTTTGTTTCAGTTGGCCGCTGTAAAACTAACAGATTTGCACAAAAATTACCTTCACAAAAAAAAATTGGGGGCAAGACCTCCGAACCCTCCACTTATGTTTAGGTTCCGCTCTCTATAATATGGGTTGAAATGAAAATGAATGAAATGGGTTGAAATGAATAAAAATTACAAATACAAATCCTCCAGCTTCTATTTCATTCCACTCTGATCTCATACTCCCGAGCTATCCTGCCACAGACGGATTGAATCCTTGAAGAGCCCGTTATCGTGTGGTCCTGCCATCCCACGTGTCTATCTCTGACCATCTCTTTACCCTTATCAGTAGTCTCCTTGCCGCTCATTGTTTGACCGAGGCAGTTGACAACTAATATTTGGAAATATATGAACAAAGTTTGGAAAAGTATGAATAAAATGCAAACGGTCATGCTCATAGTTGAACTTGCCACACGCCCACACCTCCCATACGAGATGCACAGAATCTGCCAAAGCTCCAACAACAGAATTTCGACAGTTCAATATTAAGTTTGGATACTTAAAACCCAAATATTTTTCGCTCATAGAGACTGCATAAACAACAGTAAGGTTTCCTGGGGCATAATTTAGATGCGAGACATCATCTCCTAAACCCCCAACAAATAATGGCAGTTACATATAATGGGGAAAAAGTAGATAATCCGATCGAAGTAGCTAACCAATTTAATAAATTCTTTAAGAAATCTAGTATTATAGTATACTCCCTCCTCTCTTCGTACTTTACGAAACATCAGATTTTGGATGATATCAGCATCTGTATGGTTTCCGCGCTGGTAAATCGACGACCACAGCAAGTTTTTCATTCCTTTCAAGCTCTCTACTCGGCGTTATAGTTGCCCCAAGAAAAGTATTCTGATGCCTACGACATGAGCCGAATCCAAGGTGACAACTTAATTTTCTACTTCGCTAATTCCTACCATTTACCCTAAACATGTCCACTGAGGATAATTTTAGCCCTTCCGTTGGTTACCTGTAACGGTGGGTGTGGCCAAACCGCCTCATATGCACTCGACTAAGCCGAACCATGCAATTTACGAATGTGTGAAAGAAAGCCAGGAATGAAAGGGGCAGTAGACAATGACCTGAGATCGGTATGCGAATACTTTCGTTGGGACTAGTACAGATAATGGAATGCAAGCAGTAGGGCTTTTCTTCGACCTTATCAAACGTTTTGACACGATAGATCATGCAATTTTTCTTAACAAACTTACTAGTTTAGGCATTATAGGCCTGGCACACAGTTGGATCGCTTCATTTCTTACCAACCGAACTAAAATTGTAAAACTAACAACTCTAGCTTCAAATGTTCCATCTCTGTCCGCCCCACTCTTTAACCCACGGTGTTCAAACCTTTGGCCCACTGTTCGTCTTCCTTTTACATATTAACAGTCTCCCCAAACTACTAAATATGGATACCATACCTGACTCAGTCAAAGCCTACGTTACCCTTTATGCAGACGATATTACTTTCCTCCTTACAATCCCAAGGAAAGCTAACATGCTACAGCTTACGCAACCTTTTGCAAGTCCAGTAGACTCGCCATTCAACTCTAAAAACCACAACACTTACATCGGAACTGATTTTATCAGCGGCTACCTTTGCCCACTCTCATCCAGAACTTGTAAAAGCATTTTATTCTAAGTTCTTCAATACAGTATTGGAAAAACAGTTTATGTTTATAAGTAATGAGAAGCCCACAGAAGGCAAGCCTTGAGTGTGGGCAGAACATAGGTTTTAGAGACATAAAAAAATACAGTGCAAGATGGCAGAACTAAAGTGATTTCAATGTATAATAATAGTAGAAGTAGTAGTAGTAGTAGTAGTAGTAGTAGTAGTAGTAGTAGTAGTAGTAGTAGTAGTAGTAGTAGTAGTAGTAGTAGTAGTAGTAGTAGTAGTAGTAGTAGTAGTAGTAGTAGTAGTAGTGGTAGTAGTAGTAGTAGTAGTAGTAGTAGTAGTAGTAGTAGTAGTAGTAGTAGTAGTAGTAGTAGTAGTAGTAGTAGAAACTTTATTTAGCAGAAGCTATTTTCATAGCATACACAGCTATTTATATACATGTAGTATATAAGCATATAATATAATAGCATATAATAATATATATAGTAATACACATAACACATAATCACTCTCATCACACAAGGACCAACATAGACTTTTTCATTCCCACTTTCAAACATACATTCTATAAAAACAGTCCTACTTACATCTGCAGCAAGGTATACAATCGATTTCCTTGTGAAATGAAAAAATGTACTTCCACATCATTAAACCTGTTCTACTCTCTCGATGAGTTCTTTAATACCACAACTGTACCTTTTAAAGTAAACTAGTTTAATGACAGCATTGTATTAGTTTTTTTTTTACAGACTAGACCTCTTACAACCTTGTATATAAATAAGTACTATAGTTTACCTAAGGCCCTCGCTCTAAGGGGACCCCAAATAAATGAAATAACGCAAGAAAACTGGTAGAGAAACGAAGATTTCTGATAACATGATTGATTACTTATCTCAGATAGTTGTTAGTTGAAAACGCTCGTTTTCAACACCGTGACGAGCTATTTAAGAAACTCTTTAGGTCAAGATGCGACTTGAGAATCTTGCAAAACTGTGCTGTCTGTGCAATGAGTGTCAGGGACTCAGCTTTAAAAATCAAATTGACAGAGGAAGAAGTGATTGTGAGGTAACGCAGTAAAAATATGTTTGTAGAATTGAACTTTAATAGCAGGGGCCCCAAATTTCTCAGCGTCTAGGGCCCCAAATAATCTGATCGCGCCTCTGTTTATGTGATTATCGAATACTTGTCAGTTTATTTGTTTATATGTATCCCTATGTATACACATATATTTAGGATCCCATCTGTATAATCTTATCTGTTTACAATAACTGTATGTACATATATATTTAGTTATCTTATGTCTAGTATTAAGCAATTGACGATATCCATACAAATACTATGTATTATGTCTAAGGAATGAAAATAAATACAAATACAAATACAGAGCGACCTTTTTCAGTTTTGTACATGTTGCTTTGTTTTCATATTTTACCGCCGTTTTCTAATAACAGTGAAGGTGGCTGTGGTCTTTTAACAGAAAGAGTAGTGATGGCGGTGATTTTATAGGTTATGGTTATCTTTGAAAAAAAAAACAATTCACAAATCGGTGATTTCATGGCTCGTTGCCCTTACACTGGTTTTCTAATTACTTATTAGAGCATAAAAATGTTAAATCTTCAGTCATTACCACTAATTAATACTACAACACTTTATTTTCCTGATATAGGTAGTTTAACCACAGCTAAGCTCGGTCTAGACATTAGTTTTGTAAGTTTTGTCTCAGTTTGAAAATGTCATCCCGGGGTCAGGCAGAAACAGAAAAGTTGCGACAAAATTTGGAGAGTCAGTTAGATCGCCTGGTGCAACAATTGGCAGATTTGGAGGAATGCAAGTAAGATTGATTTCAGGATGATCTGTTTTAGACTGGAACACTCGATTGATGTCTACAACTAGGGCCTAGGGGCCTAGGCCTAGGCCTAGGGCCTACTCTTATAAGATCAGAGATAGGCCTAAAAGTCGTTTCCTCTCTTCCACTGGACCTAGGCGGGCTTAGGCCTACTCTTATCTAGGTCCAGGCCTAGGCCTAGGCTAGGCCCTATCATAACATAAGGATCGTTGTTAAAAACCTATGGGTTCTGCACCGGCTCAATTGGTATCGTTCAGTCTCGCAAGAAGCCTATGGGCAGGCCTTTAAGACTGGGGCTAGGTTACCCTAGGCTATACCCTACCAGTTCAAGTGTAATGCACAGTAGGTAGGCCTAGACCCTACACCGTCAATAAATTCCCATTACAGGACTTAGCCAATGTCACCGGTCCTCCTTTCCCAGCTATTGTGCACTGCAGTTTTTACTACAATAGGCCTAGCCTAGCAACTAGAACCGTAGCCATACAGTAATGTTCAAGTTTGTGTCCATGTTAGGTCGGCCTGTATTATTTTATTGAAGTACCGGTACATACAACTTTTCTTTACTTTAAGGGTGTTTCTATTAACCTTGATTTTACTTCCCCTCAAGCCTGCATATTCTATTTTTCATTACAACCACCTTACTCTTGCCAAGACATACGTTCATGCTTTTTCCTTCAATGGCTGTTGTCCACAAATTTCTGTAGTAGGTAGCCTACCGCTCATTTTCCGCCCATCCTACCACATGACTACTTATCTCGGATGTCTTTCACTCGCAGCTGGCCTCTTTCGGCCAGTGGTAAGAATTTTTTCCTTTGTTTCTGTTTCCTTCTTTTTTTCCCCTCATCATCCTCTCTCTTCCTCTCGCTCCTCCCTCGTTTCCTTCCTTCCTCTTCGTCCATCACCCTTGTTCCATCCATTCAGCTCCCTTCCACTGGACCATCGCCTTTCACCTCCTCCAACACACTGGGTTTCGGTTTAAGCCTATCCGCAAACAATCTGACCTTATTTTGCCCTACCACCTCCTCATCCAACCCGTTTCACTCCACGTCGTCCTTCCCAGGAAGGAGAACTTTCCCAAATCCCTCACTTATACCCTTCTTTCCAACTTCCACTGATGCCCCCCCCCCCCCCCTTGCGCTATAATTGGCTCCACTTACTGCTCTGCTCAACTCTCCCCACCCCTCATGCTTCCTTACTACCCTGTACATGTTCTCCTCCTTCTGTCCTCTAGTGACTCCCAAACCAATTCCCTTACCATTTCCATACTCATACTCCCTCACCTTCTTCCCATCCCTCCTCTCTGTCTCCACCCATCTTGTTCCCCTTCTAAGCACCCTTCTCGCCACTCTCTTTTGTACCCCTCCAATGCATCCTTTCCCGTAATGTTATGCGGATCCCAAACCGCTGCCGCGTATTCCAATCCAGACGTCACTAGAGCTCTGTATGCTTGCCCCCTAATTTCCCTGCCTGTTCCCCTCATTGCTCTCATGATCCAAGCACTGTAAAACGTTTTAGAGTAGACTGATATATGGGTTCAAACGTTTAACTTAGAGCGTTAAATGATGCGAATTGGAGCACTCGAAACGCTTCTTATACTTCAAAACGTTTTGTGACTACACGCACATACCACTTTCTGGCAATTCAAAGTTTGATAGACGGTAGCATGATGAATACTCGAGTGTTGTTGTAGGCCTACTCTGCGTGCCAACCTAAGAAGCACCCTGCCAATCACTTATCTCAAAGGGAGGCGATGTTATTGTGGAGATCATGAATGTCAATCATGCCCATTATTCAGCAAAGCACTCATTTTTTTAGTCGGCACCAACAGCTACAAACCGCATGGACCTAAGGATCTTTAGCGCAACGGAAATGCGACAACCATCGTCAAACAAATATAGACTATCTAATCTAATCTAATCTATTCTAACTACTAGGGGAAGGTCCCCTTTTTGTAACTGTGTGTCCACCTCGTTGACTGCCTCTTGAGATTTTAGACAAGATTGAAATTTACTACTGTCAACAAAGGAGGCGGCGGCTAAGTCTCCCTTTATGTGTAGTGATTGGCAGGGTGCTTCTTAGGTTGGCACGCAGAGTAGTCGGCTATCAGACCTGAACCCAAAAGTCAGACTGCTGTACTTTCTTGTTTACTACCCGACCGAAATGTTGAATACCGTTTTGTTTGATACGACAAAATATTAAACCTTTTTCCACTCCAACCATACTTTGACTGAAAGTATTTTGAAGTGCTTGGTGTAGGTGGTCCATGTCATCTGCAAATAGCATTACCACTGCATTTTACACCCGCATCTGTTTCTTTCTTGGCCCTTAGGCTACTTCATTTTGAATGTTATCCATACTGTTATGATCAACAGTATAGGGGCCTACTTATTTTAAATGTAGCTCTTATTTTCTCTTAAATGTTCTTTATAATTAATAATTCTGTGATCATTAGAAATTAGTTTTACTTTTAATGTAGGTAGGGCCTAGGCATCATTTATTCACTCTTTTTCAAGAAGAGTAAAGTAGGCTACCTATTAGGGATGACATCGGGTACCCGGGTAACCCGGGTACCCGGCTCCAAATTATTACCCGGAGCCGTTTTTCGGGTCCGGGTAATTTTTTAGTCCGTTTCTAGGCTACATTTACGCGCCAGTATTGCTGCCGTTGATTCCGGTGGAGCCAGCAGGCACGGCGGGCACCGACCCTTCCCCACCATCCATAACAAGTGCCTCGACAGGGAACAGAACAGACGCGAACAGACTTGCATTCGTTACTGTTTGTCCATTGTTTAACATTCTGGTGAACATTCTGGCTAACACATGTTCTATTACTATTTATTTTACTTGAAATAGCATGTTTTAATACGTGCTTCAGTTGTGTATGGCGAAATGTTTTTTTTTAACACGACGTGATTACTGCAGGCGTATTCCAAGGGGCTATTCGAGCAGGCCGCATGCACGTCATTCGTCCCTCTTCTTCCACCCCGCGCACTTCATAAGGCCTAGCGACGACCTTCAAATCAAACCTACACATCGAAAAATACGTTTTCAGGATCCGGGTACCCGGGTAATATGAGAGCTGGAACCGGTTCCGAATTTTATTACCCGATGTCATCCCTACTACCTATTGTGTATTAAATAAATAAATATTAATGAAAGAAATCAAGATTAATCAATAGGCTATACGTATATAGATACAACTATATGCATTTTGATATTTATAATTCTTGACTTTGAAATGATTAAAACCAAAATCTTCTTGGGTTGAGAGTTCATTACTGGAGTCCTCTACTACTCATATTATTGGTAATTAGGTAGGAGAAATGGACTGTAGTGGTGATTTATATGTGCATTTTGAATGTTTGCACAATCTTAGAGACGATTTGGAACCAGAGGAATATGATGAAACGAAAGGGGAAACGATGGACCAACTGCGAGAATTCAATGAGAGTCTATCAAGAATGATGTCTGGCGATATGACATTAGTGGATGAACTTGGATCAGTGCAACTGGTGAGCTAGTTGCTTTTTCATTTAGGAGCACTACCTAGTAATTCTTATTTAAACTTCTTCCTGAAAAAACTTTTGGGACAGGACATCTGCCATAATAATAATAATAATAATAATAATAATAATAATAATAATAATAATAATAATTAAGCGAGCATCTCCACTACACTTTTATGGCACTCCTTCTGTTTTTTTATTTTTTTTTATGTCTCGCGATAGCGGTCAAACGCAAAGTCCGATCAAGTTGAAATTTGGACCATCCACAAGCCTCGATGTGGGTTGATTGAATGTGTAAAGTTTTGTGGCAAAATCGTTCGAAATGTTACAAAGTTACACCATAGTTACTGGAAAATATTTTACTGAAACAAAATGGCGGCAAAATGTAAGATAGCCATATTTTAATAAAGTTTTATCGGGTCACAAATAATATGCTCGTTTTATGGCGATCTGATAAGCATTGGCAAGGTTACACAAAATTTATTTGCAAAAATTTTTCTGAGACACAGTAATGGCAAAACGTGAGGTGGCTTTATTGTAGTAAATTTTTGTCTGGTCACGAAAATTCAATATACTAATATAAATGCGATCTGATACATACTAAAGGCAGAAGTTACATTTCTATTGCTGTCAATAAGAGTTAGTAATGATGGCGGACCACGTAGAAAACACTGGACGAAATGACAACGAAAAATCTTAGCAACGCGTATTGCACAGCATTCAACAATGTCGGGAAGTATAATAAATAGTAAGGTTGCCCATCGATGTTAAATTACAACATCGACATCGAAATCAAAACATCGATGTCACATCGCGATGTCGGAAATTTTTCGACATCGACATCAAACTTGAAATAATCGTCATCAGTAAAAAAGTTCCTTGAACAATGTAAAAACTAAAAATCGTTTCTTGTTCATCGCAAAACCTTCTGGTAAGTTGATATTGTGTTGTAACCTTGTCGACGAGCGGAGTACAGATTTTTTTATTATTATTGTTTTGCGTAAAAAACGATTCGATTCGATTTATGAAGAAAAAAATCGATGTCGGAAATTTACATCGACATCGATTATTAATCGATTAATCGATGTCGATGGGCAACCTTAATAAATAGCTATGGAAATTAGAAAAATGATTGCAAAGTCCTTTCTTGTATTGTTGTTAATTGTTGTTTTTACACTTTTATCTTTACCTCTTACATTAAACGATGATGATAGGTTTGAGCAAGGTCCGCTTGATCTCCGACTAGCGGAGGCTCGTCGAATTCGCAAGTTAGGTCGTGGCAAGGAAACCAAAGTTGCCATTTTGTAGCCCACTAAAACAACTGGCATAATAGTTAAATCTACATTGTAGATCCTGTAATACAATATTAAAACATGTAAAAGAGACATTTTAACAGAATATAATTATATAATGAATGATTGAAGGTCTTAAAATAGGATATTTTTGTCCTTTTTTGGAGGTACTTCTATTTGACAGATCACTTCATTAGTTTTCTTTCATCACGTTTCTCCATTTGAATAACATGTGATGTTTAACATTGTGGAAAGGACTGCGACGACCTAACTTGTGAGTTCGACGAGCCTCTGCTAGGCGGAGATCAAGTAGACCTTGGCTTTGAGAACTTTTCTCCAGAAAGATCGTGGACATGACACGCTCACTTATCAGTGCGTCACACAGAGCGTGTTCCTAATAACAATAATAATAATAATAATAATGATGATTTTTGTCGTAGGCAACACAAGCTGCTATCAGTGCAGCGTTCAAAACTCCTTCTGTAATAAGGATGTTTGCAAGACGAGAGCCAGAGCAACTGCGACAACGATTGGCTGAATTAGAGAGAGATACAAAGTTAGGAAAACTTGGTCTAGTAGCAGCAAATGCAGAAAAGGTTAAGTCCATCGTTGTTTCACTAGTTGTAGATAATCAACTTGTGGATCCTGATTCAGTTGGTAGGGTTGCCAACAGTCCACCTTTGGAAACATTTGTCCATTGTCCATCCTTACCTCCAGGTAGACAGTCAAATGTCCACTCATAGGACGTATTTGTACAAATTCTCCAAAACCTGGTTAAATTTTTAAATAAAAAACGAGTTTTTATTTAAATTTTTTTTTTCCTCTTATGCAATGATGAGCTACTGTAAAAATAAATTAAGAATACATATGATTAATGGTAGTTTCAAAGTAGCATATATATATTAGAATATAAACATGAACAGATACTAGTAGAAGTGTTGAGTACTGGTACTTCCACTTCCAGTGGGATTTTCCACACTCACAAGTGGGGTCTTTGGAGTTCTGAAAGATAGGGTCCTGAAAACTCGTGCTACCACGAAAAATTTGCAGCCTACACAAAGTTCCTGATTTGTCAACTGAGGGAGGTCCCAAGTAAAGATATTATGATACCCTACGGGTAATACGGTCCCAAGTATCATTCGGAATTGTCTTCTATGAATCAAAAAACCACGAAATAACTATAGAATCTGCAAAAAAATAAATACAAAATAAATCCTCCAGGCAGACCCCCCCCCCCCCCCTCCCGCAGCCTGTACGACTTTTCCCAGTGTGCACCTTTCACATTTTCAATAGTTGGCAACCCTATCAGTTGGTAGTACATTTGTTTTGGTCTTGAAAATAAATAATAAAATGTAAAACTAAACTGGCCTAGAACTGAGATAAATGAAGTCATGTTTTCCAGGTGGAGATTCTAAGTGCCTTGCGACAATTGGGTGAAAAATTAACCCCTCCCGAACTTCACTTCCTTGAACGAAACAGTATAAGTAGCAGCAATGTTGATTTCATCAAAGTTTCTGAAACTACAGGTAGGCACAATAAATATAATTTTAATTCGTAGGTTTGGTTAGTTAGCACTCTACTTCTCCGAGCATAATCACAATTTTATGTTTCAGAGGCTGGTGAAAAAGCATTGCAAATGGCGGGAACCGAAGTGCGAGCTGTAACTCGAAACTAGTGAAAATACTACCAGCATTTTTGAAACATCAATATTTACAGTAGCTTGTCATATATTTTATTTTTATCTACATGTGTAGCCTATGGTTAGTATTATTTTTTTGATAAAAAGTTTACATTTGGATAGACATAAGTTTTAGTAGCCAATTGAGCAAGTATTATATCGTGGGTAGGTAAAAGGTATCCATGTAAATAAGTAATGGTGTTTGCTAGGCCTACTGTAGTGGCTGTATATATACATTCATATAATATAATATCATTCTTTAATTTATTTATTCAGTTTTATGAACAAACAAATCAAATTGTTTACAAACTGTAGAATACGAGAATCAAGGTGAGTAATGGCCATAGTAACAAATAGTTCTTGAAACAGGACATTTCCATTGTACCACTGTTAAAAAAAAACAAGTTAAAACATTTACTAAATAGCACGATATTACTACTGTACTAGTTCTACTACTAATACTATGTACTACTGACTACTAAGTATAGGGGCCTAATGCATGCCATTTTCGTACCTTATTTATTTAAGTCTCTACATTTAATAATAATAATAATATCATTATGTGTGCTTTAAAGCAGGAAGTCAATGAGGTATCCTCTATCATTGTTAATAAATGATTCTTAGATGGGACTGAAATCAAATACGTTATACTAAGATAAGAATTTGGGTTGTAGAAGGGTGCCAAAAGGCTGGGGCAATGTATTTGCGTGAATAGAATGCCAACAGTTTACATGGGTGGAGTGGTGGTAAGGTGCGATAGAAGAACAGAGATACCTATTCTCTCTCTCCACTTACTGAGGAAAGTCATATTGACCAAAAACGTTATTTTATCAGTTTTGTGTTCTATCGCGGTTTCCATCACTCCACTCAGGTAAGCTATTTCTTTCACGCAGTTAGATCTAGTGGTTGTCTTGTAATCTAAGCATTGGCGAGTGATCTATTGTACAATTGAAATTAATTACAGCAGTTTTCAGTAACTCCACTCTATTAATGACACTTGGCTAATCTTTAAAATGTGACTAGGTCAATTTATTAGGGCTGCCCAACGATAAAAAAAATCATATCGATATCGCGGGAAGAAATATCGATATCGCGTCGCGATATCGAAGTTTTCAAGTGACGTATCGATATCGGCGATATCGCCACATCGAAACTTTTCTCGTCTGTTTTTAGGATTTACAGGCCAGCTAGAGGTAATTCTTTAAACAATATTACGTAAAGAAATATTTTAGCTTTGAAATGTCTTACTATGTGTGTCCATTTGTTTGTTGTACTATTCAAATTGTAAAATATCGACACAAAACAGCGATGGTGTGGTTGGCGTGACGTGATACGTAATCGGTTTTTTGTATCAATTAGCTTATTAGGCACAAGTTCGATATCGCGATAGGGCCTATGTACGATATATTAATTCTATATCGATATCGAATTATTTATCTTTTATTGATACTGTATCGAATTATCGATATCGTTGGGCAGCCCTACAATTTATAAAGGTTGTAATTTTACAAGTGGCATGTATGTATACTTTTCTTTGTGGCCAAAACTATATGCATCTATTGTTTGTTATACTGTAATGTGTATGTATTGTATGTACTTTATAAATTTATACTAACTGTGAGCATATTTTGTTTCTTTGCTAAGCTGTTTGTCTGCATGTTGCACCCTACTACACCATAATGCAAAACTGTTAACGTTTAATTGGATCTAACAATATTAACCCCATAGCAGTTGCGGCCTTCGGAGTCGATAGAAACACAAAACGTCGAGACAGTTTCGGCCTGACGTGGCCTTGATCACCTGACGAAGGTGGAGGAAAGCTAGCCGTTTGGCAATCTAACACGTTCACAATATTAACCCCGTACGATACTTGTTAATTAAAAAACACATGACAAGTGGATGTCATAAATAATGTCAACTGTGTACAAATGAAAAGGTAAAAATTGCAAAACTCACGAGATTAGATCGTTGACCATGGCTAACAACTGTGCGTGTGTATAATTTTAGTTACGTACAAGGTTGTGCCATAGATGCCAATTGCCAGGAGAATAGCTGTGTTCCAGAATTAATATCGTGATTAATCTCGAATAACCTGCCATGACGTCGAGATGGATTGGATGGCACAATATTAAAGGGACACTTGTGGGATGTGTTTTGCTAGGTAAATGGAGGGATGCCTCAGTTGGTGCGAGTGGGATTAGCTTGGGATTGATTCTGTAACATGTATGAAGCCATCCAGTATGAATATTAACCGAGTTAATAATGTGAATTTTGAACGCAGCTTAGTTGGGTAGGGATAGGATCCAACAGCTTACCTGTAAGATGACAAATTTGAGTTGCAAGTTGACATTGAAGAGACAATACAGAAATAACAAGACGTTTTCGGATCGAAATGGCTATGTGACTCGAGTATTTGCAGTAGCTATCTTCCGAGCGATCAAGGCCTTGTGTCAAAATATCTCGTTATTTGTCTACTGTCTTCAATGTTAACTTTAGACTCTCAAAACCACCAACTCGCTTGAAGATAAGCTGTTGTATCCTATAACTAACTTAATTATGTAAAGGTTATGAAAGTAGGTGCCAATCGGCTGGAATGGTATATAATGTGAGGAAAGGACCCAACAGCTTACCTTCGTGTAAGATGACGGATTTGCGAGTTTGAAGTACACATCAAAAACATAATACAAATATAACGAGACGTTTCGACCGAGGTCTTGTTCACTCGAGAGAAGAATGGCTACTGCAACTACTCTTGTCGACTAAACAACCAAAATAAACTAGACTAAAATATATATATAGACAATATTTACAAGGTGCTGTTGGGGGGTGTGGTGGCAGGGAGGTGAGAGGGGGAGAGGGCTGTCACTAATGGATGTTTAGGTTGGGAGCCAACCTAGATTTAGTGATCCACTGGTGGGCCAACTCCCACCGTCTTAGTTCGCCTGGGTTGCAGCTGGCTGGGAGTGATTTTATCACTCTGGTGTTGTAACATCCATTGAATGCCAGGTTATGGGATGCTGCATGTTGAGCCACCGGTTTGTCCATGGTCAGGTTTTTAGTGTCTTGCCTGTGCCCGTTCATCCATGACCTAAGGGAGTTCTTAGTTAGGCCAACATATTCGGCAGGGCAGTGGTTGCACTCTAGTTGGTAAACTACATTGGTGGTTTGGCAGGTGTTGTGTTGCCTGATTGGGTATGTCTTGCCGGTGGCCTGGGCACTGAACGTGGTGGAAAGTTGATGAATTTGCCTGTCAAGCAACCGTTTGTTACCTCCTTGGCATGGGTAGGAACCTGCTGGTTAATTTTCAGGAGCGTCCCTGTTGCAGCAGTCTCTCCTGACCACTAGGTTCGCAATGTTTGGGGGGCGTCTGAAGGCTACTCTTGGCAAGGAATGTACAAGATCTTGGGTCTTAGTGGAGGATGTAAAAATGTGAAGGCCACTTTTCATGATACCATTGAGTGCCTGTAGTCCTGGGTGCCACTGTGTGACTAGAGGTATAACATCATTGGGCAGTGGGATGGCCTGCCTCGCTGGTCTATTGATGCGTTGTTGGACGGTGGTTTTGTCGTAGCCTCAAACAAAGGCGTTGGTAATGCGTTCGCAATACTTAGCAAGATCATTACTGTACTAGGCAGTTTAGAAGGCTCCGACTTCTTCGGATGTGACGTCACCGGAAGAGCCCCGCAGCAGTCAATGGAGGCAGTCTTGCCGTGTGGTACACACAATGTATCTGTGTCGTTTAATCACGAAATAAACCTACATATTGTACCAGTAAATATGTGTATACTTATTCAAGTCTAGTAATAAGTTAGTACAATTACCATCTGAGCAGATACGTTGGCCTCTCACTGCTAGGGAGTAGGGTAGTGCTCGTTTGGTATATGTAGGGTGACAACTGTCGTGATGGAGATACAGCTGCTTGTTGGTGGGTTTGAAGTGAACATCAGTCCTTAGCCGGCCCGATTCTGAATAGACATCCACATCAAGGAATGCGACATGCAAGGGTGACGATTCCCAAGTGAAGCGTAACACACTGGCATTGTTGAGGTCCGTGAGGAAGACGTCTAGTAGTGCTTGGCCGTGGGGCCATACCATTAAGATGTCATCAATAAAACGGAAAAAACACAAGGGCAGATGGTCACGGGTTGCTAGGAACTGCGTCTCTAGTTTGCCCATGAAGAGGTTGGCATACGTGGGGGCCATTCTGGTGCCCATGGCTGTGCCTTTCATTTGTAGGTAGTGGCGCTCTATGAACCGAAAGTTGTTGAGGCGATTCTGTGAGAAACGGGGCGTCTGGTTTGGTACTGGGTGGCTGGGTTCTAAGGAAGTGTTCTAGGGTGGCTAATCCCTGTGTGGTCGGGATATTAGTGTATAATGACGTAACATCAATGGTGACCAATAGCGAGCCTGGTGGTAGTGGCATGTCGAGTTGGTGGAGTTTCTCGAGGAAGTCGTAAGTGTCCTTGATGTGTGAGTCAAGGTTGGCAACAAGCGGCTGGAGATGGTAGTCAACAAAAGCGGAAATCCTCTCAGTTGGTGAACTGTAACTGGAGACTATAGGTCGGCCTGGATTCCCTTGTTTGTGGATCTTCGGAAGCAAGAAGAATACAGGTGTCCGTATGGTATCCGGTGTGAGGGCTTTGATTGTCTTGTAGTTAAGGCCTTGATGTGTTCCGTGGGTGGTTAGGAAGTCAGAGACTTTCTTGAGGTGCAAGTTGTTAGCGTCCTCCTTGAGCAGTCGGTAGGTGGTAGTGTCTGACAGTTGCCGGTCAGCCTCAGTAATATAAGCTGCGATATCCTGGACGACGATCTTGGAGCCTTTGTCCGCTGGAGTGATGATGATCTCCCGCGATGTATCAACATAGGCCAATGTTTGATTTTTGGATCAAACATATTCGTCATCATGCCACTAGTCTGGCCCATGTGAGAAGTCACGTTTGTTTCCTACAATGCTGTGTGGACTTGGGAATAGCGCCCAAGGGCCTAACAGGTAAACCGCCCATCTCGGGCCTACCCCACGCTACCCGACCGGAAGTAGCCTTGTTCTCACTCAAACAGAGTGTTGTTATGACCACAGTAGTACTGGAACAGTACTCTGGTCTCGCCATTGAACATACGAAGCAACTTACTTCCTTTATTAAAGTCGCAAGTCTATCGTTCCCACACACCATCCTGCTCATTAATGACATCTTATTGGAAGCTGCAACTATTTTATCACGTAATGCGTCGAACCATCTCGCTAAACTTTCAAAACTTATGTTGAAATATCTCGCCTGTGACTTTCAACTACCGACGGGACTAGCCACGCATTATTTATTTCCTAACATCAAGGGGACAAATGAATTTCTAAATTCAAATATAATGGGCATAAATCTACAAAGAAAATGATTACAAAAAAATACTGAAAATGTCATGGGTTGTGACAATTATAGGTAAGAGTGCATGACTTATTCCATCACAATTATTCAGGAATCAGGCCCATACGTTATACCGTTGGTATACACTTACCATGAGCAGTTCTTGGAATTCATAGTCGGCCCCTTCACCTAGAGGCGCCCAAGTTGTTTGCATGTTATTTCCCATCAATGAAAGAAATCCATAGCAACAATGGGTGCCCCTAGGTGTAGGGGTTGACTATGAATTCCAACTGGTTTAGCAATGAAATAAGATGGTATACATTTTTCACTTTTATTCACTGTATCTTTAGTATACAATTCAGAAGCTAATATTTGGAAGTACTACAAATTGTTTCCAATCATCATTTAGTCAATAATTTGTTCTCATTTAAGCTTTACAAAAAATATAGTTAAAATACAAATCAAACCGGTGAATTTGATTACCGATTATTACTTATTAGTACACATAAGGCTGAAAAGGTTTTTTTTAAACCTTGGAGGTACACCAAACATACTCCTTTTGCATTGGGAAGGGGACTTGCTGCAAAACACCACATAGTGAACCATACTAAAAAAAAAAAACTGCTTTTAGAAACTTGTAGCCTGATTATTATTCTCTACAAGATTGTGATGCTGCCTAAAGAAACATGCCTACAAAGATGTATGCAGAGAAATAAGAATGAAAGCATTTTCAACAGATATATAATATATATATATATAGTATCATTAGTAAGTGCCTTGAATGGTGTGCTTGGATTTCACTGACATTTGTGGAAGCTAATGTTATATCATGATGGTATTACTTTCAAGTTCCCATAGGGAAGAATACTATAAATGCAGAGTTGTCTGTAATTTCAACCACTTATGTAAAAGCAGCGATACAATAGGCAAGATGGCCAGTTTTCTAGCCTGCATTGTTGATGTTTTACATTTGGAATTGCCACCAACTGGTAGTAAAAAGATGGCCTCAAGACTACCTATTTTTAGCAGGTGTACCCGTAATTTTCAGCAGTGCTTTGATCAAGCCACAGCAATTCATAAATATGGAATGTAGCTTATTGATGTTTGGACTACGTATGTAGTAGTCATTTTTAAATACACTTTCTTAATTCTTATTACATTTCAACAGTAAATGCTATGCTAAATATACAATTAACTGAAGTGCACCACAAATGAGGATACTCCAGTTAACAATAAAATGTTTTTTTTAGAAATTTTACTACAGGCTAGGCGCCTAATGCCATTAAAAAAGTACCAGCCATTACGCAAGTCATAAATTAAAATAAATGCACGTCACTGTGTTCTGATATGCACGGTTCTTTAGGCCCATTCAGGTAAATCAAATTTTAAGTGTGCTTGATATTGTAGTTAAAAACAAGATAATACATTTATAAATGTCACTCTGCTAATCAAGAGTTTAGCTGGGATACAATGATAATACAATGACATAATCACAAAAACTAGGTAGAACCTAATGAAAACTATCAACATAACCATTTGAGCCACTTGTAGCTTTGGTGGCTTTCATTGATACATAATGCACATTCATGTTTTTAAGTTAAACAGAGTTGTGCACTCGTGTACACCCAACCAAGCAAGATGCCTGGTTGCCAATGTTTACAAAGTCAAAACAGACATGTTAGTGTAGTTAAACAGCAAAAACATGCCAAATTAGTCATTACTAATCAGGCAATTAATTGAGTGTACTTTATAGTAAAAATGAAGAGACATTTGATTTCATGCACGTGTAAGAAATGAATGTGTGCATACAAGTGAATAGTGTAATACAGTATAACCTTCTATATCAAGAGTCAAGACTATGAACCAAAACAAAGTATATTGCATGATGGCAGCCATGTTTTGATACCTGATGTTTTGTTTGGTACACTTATTACACTTATACACGGCATAGAGTGTTGCACTAACAAGCCAGTTCAACTTTTGACATGACATACCAGTTGTACATAATAATATGTAGCATTATGGTTAGCTTTTATTACAGTAGTGTACACATGTATGCAAACTTAAGCAACTACCGGTACCGTAGTTTAGAACACAATAATATCCCAATTTTTAATTAAACACTACTGGTGAATGGGCCTAAGAAATGTAAACAAAACAAAATAAACATTAATATAATATATAAATATATAATATAAATGAGAAAAATAACCATCCCTGATGAGCTAAATGGAGATATATACACAAATTAAATTTTTTAAAAGTTAGTTCTCTCAAGAAGTACCAATCAATAAGTACATTTCTATGTAATTATGACTATCTAGTAGAAAAATATGAAGTAATGTTTACTATGCATTAAATGTAAAAATAATTAGCCTATTGGTTATATCAAAATATTTGATCATGTATGAAATTCAGGACTGCACAGGAATTAAATAAAAAGTGTAATTGTTTGGAAGTAGCTGTGATATTATACTCAAATATTGAGTTGTAAAACTATAGTACACAATAACAAAAAATATTACTAGGTTTACTTTCCATTTAACAGTGAAAATAAAATGTAAATGTTTATGCCCACTGATTTCAATATGTAATTCATTTAGTCATTTCAAGCAAAGGGTTTAAAAATAAATGTTGGCTAACACACGATCCAGTTATCCAGTAAAGTTATATGAAAAGGGCTACAATAACAAGTTTGAGATATGCTGACTAAACTATTTGATTGACAGAAAACAATAAAATACTAACAAAACACAAAATATGGTACCTAGGCCTACATAATGTATTACTTCACTATAGTCAGTTCATAAAAGCTTTGAATATATAACTTTAAGTGGATAATTACATAATATGATATACTATATAGGTCTAATACTATTACAATCTACAGTGCCTAATATAAAATTAAGAAAAATTGTCCAAAAAGTCTACATGCTTACAAATGAAAATACACAATTTCACCTATTTATTCAGACTACCAGCCTACCAGTTTCCTGCTTGCATTTTATCCCAAGAAATAATTTACATTCTTTTACACAAGTCCTTGTAATATTATGCAACTAACATAAATAGGTGACAATGGGAAATAACATGAGAACAAGACCATAACTAATCTTGGCAGGAACAAAATTAGCCCAGTTAGTTATGAAAATATACATTAGTTTAGTATAGTAATTGTAAACCTATTGCATTGCATACACATTATGTTATTGTTATATGTACCTTTCTATTAATAAATGTTAATGGCCCGTAAGTAAACAAATAGCAACATTAACAGCAATTAAGTTATTAAAAAATATGAATTACATTCTAATTTTTGTACATTTATGTATTAGCTATTGGTCACGAAAAACAAAGATGCACATATATGCACTGTTGTCAATACTAGAAAGTTGGAAATAAAAGCGCCAAATAACAATAAGAAAATTAAATTCCTAGTACGTATGTAGTAATATATTACTGGATTTAGAGGAAAGCGAGGTGGCAGTTTATATTCAAGAGAGATTAGTGTGAGTAGTATTCATTAGAAGATGGAAGCTAACATGGTAGGTAGGTCGCCAATAGACATGCAGATGGAAATGAGCAAAACCTAGTATGTATAGTTTGTGTTTACATCTAGATGTCTCTCTTGGTGACCTATTGGTGCCTACTATTTTTAAGGTAAGCCGTGATCATTATGTACCGCTTCCCACACACAGACAATATTATTATTGCAGGCATCTATGTGCCATCAAACAGAACTATGTACTAAACTGTCACAAATTTACCTATCCACCAAACCTTATTCTTTTACTATTGGCATCTATAAAATAATTATTTACCTTCAATCAAAGATCTACAGTGAAGGTAATGACCACAGGACACATTAAATTACAACTTTACGAAACAAGTGGGGGCAGTTACCAAAAATAATTGAAAGTCGCTTTTATGCAACGAAATTTACAAAATAAACGATGCAACAAAAGGAGAGTAGAGAGTAATTTCTTTGGATTCATAAAGTATATGTAAAGCAAGTTACTATTATTAGTTCTTAAGTAACACTATTGTACTTGAATCGCTGTGTATTATCAATGGTGCATTACACCACGTAGCAATCCTGAGGTGCTGAAATTAAGGTTTAGGTGTCTGCTTTAGAAACCCTACGATTGTTGCTTGCACTTGGTATTGTTGTACTTTGCAGCCTAATTTAAGGCTAATCACAAGGATGGGGTATAGTTTTATATTTTCATGGAGTATATAAATATTGTTATATATTCTAATAGGTAGTATGCGCTTATGTACATAATATATATTGCTAAATAGTATAATATATAATATATTTTACAATTTGTTATGTAAATTTGTTAGTACAAAAGTTGTAAAAATTAAACTAATATACTACAAAATATGCAAGTTATGGTACACACAAATTCAAATTGTGTCCCAACATTATATAATATAACTTGTTATAATACTATTGTAAAATAGATTACAAATTGAAATTGTTGGGCCACTAACTCATTTATTTTCTCAATGCTTATATACAAACAGTTATAATTAAAATGTATGTACTGTACATGTAAATCAACAAACATCTCAGTCCCTGTAATGAGAAAGTTTGTCAGCTTACAGGTTTCTGCCTACGGCATTGAAGCATTAATTTACATAAACCAGTGTACCTACCTAAGTTAGAAGACTTATGATTACAGTTAGGACGTTTAAAAAATAACCTTAACTGAATCCTGAGCACTTATGACAGTAGTACTGTACCACACAGCATACAGTGGTACACTTATCCTTGTAATTTATTCCCATGACCCCTTAACTCAATTTCAGTCTGACTCAAGCTTCTACGATACTTTCTAGTTTCTACACACGTATTTTTGGACGATGTTACTAGAGAAGAAAACAAATGCGTATGGAATGAAGCAGAAATGCATTTGCATCTAGGCCTAGTTGAAATGAATGAATAAAATAAAAATTATCTATAAATACTTTTCATGTGTGACACATTCTGTCTGTTGACACAAAAACTAGTCTTCCTCCTAAGCAGTTTGCACAATAGATGCCACAAATTGTTAGTTGAACTGTAGATTCACAAGACACCACTCTTTTAAGCTATTCAATAAATTACCGGTAGGCCTACAGTACATTGAATTTTGGCTGAACAATTACAAAGAACATAAATTCCACACTCTTCTTGGCTCCTAATTTTAAGTTTGATTTGAAATCAGTAGGCTATACCTACTATGTAAACACAATTTAAAAATGTTTGTCAAATTCAAATTCCACGAAACCGATACTTTATGGGGAAATAAATGGAAGATGCTAAAAAATACTTAATATGTATTTACAAAAATTAGGTCCTAAATAATAAATATTTAACTTTAAAACAATAATTTGTACATACCTTTTAACAGGATTAAATTATTATGAAAAAATCTTATTTAAACAGAGCTACTTTTAATAATTTTTTGAATATATTTACCCACTTATATCCATGGCAGTATCCAATCAAATGCAGAATATCAGGTGTTAGTACTGTAACTAGTTATGCAAATGTTCAGCAATAGCATATTCCTATTATCTATCAATTTAATTATTATTTAAGTTCTCAAGAGCACCACAGTAGTGCAAGTTGAATAAATGCATACAAAATGTGTTGCTGTGTAGAGCCTACCTATGGTGTCACCAGTCTAGACAAAACAAATGTCAAAGCCTCTGTGTAAAGAATATGTAACAAACACACATAAAATGGTTATGTATTGGGTTGAAGGTAATGTAAGTGGTAGTGGCCCAACAACAAAACAGGAATAAAATACTAAACTTAACTACACATTTTAAGCAAGAAAGCAAGTAAGCCCAAACTTGGCAGGCTACACTTCTAGTTTCCATGAGAACTGGACGCGTTTGTCCGTGTGCATAAAAAACAAGAGTTCTCAACACTTTGGACATCACAACCCATTGACAGTCAAGAAAGCTCGACGGCTTTCGAAATTACGTGCTGCGAATTAACATCTCGGCACAGTATGTTTTTCTGATTGAATCCTAGACAATTATTTATTAGTACACGAATGGAATTTATTCCAGATTTAAAATGTCTAGATAAATAATGATAGAGAAAACCAACTGTAAAGAAATAAAAACAATACAGGATACAGCGAGGTCTGGTTTGACAAGAACTTAAAATTCACACTTGCACTCGAATAAAGTTGCAAAGACTGCATTACTATAATTACCATTTCAGTATGTTTAAAATAAAAGATATGTCTTTAGTTTTCTATATTTTTAAGATGATAGGTAGAAGGATAGACCCCAACAGATTTTTATATTAAGATTGATATTTGGGCTTAACACCTCATATTGTTGCAACTTGGTTAATTAAGCACAGAATCATCATACAAGAGGTCAGCACGACCTGACCACTTTATAACTATGATCTACTGTAATTAAAAGATTGATTATTATAACAAAGTGAGCATTTTAGTAACCTAGTATAAAAAATGAATGAAAATACGTATCTACATCCGAAGAGTAAGTAACCCAAACTCTCATATGTGAATCTTCTATCAATGTGTTGACACGGCTTGGTCATTCATCTTTTTGCGAGTTTAAGTGTATTTTCTTACAATTGAAGTGAAAGATAATTACTGTTAGAGAAATTGCAGTTTGCATGCAAGCCAAAAATACTCATAACCAGGTAGCTCTCGATAGGCAGTTAGTTGCGACAATAAAATGTTGCTAAGGTCTTGGATACGACTTATGAGTTTATCATTCGTTGTGTGAGAATGAAGTTTTAGAAATGTGAAAGAATAGGTAATTACTAATTGGCATAACACTTTTACCTACAATATAAAAATATATTAAACAAAAAATATGAATAATCAGCATAATTGTTACATTTTTTACTTTTTTATGCTATGTAGCCATGTAGTTAAAACCCTAAGTATTTCTCCTGCAGTGTATTGGTTGCTTTGGCACGTACCTATGCCGCCAAATGTAAACGTATATTACCTACCTACATTAAAATACAGAATTAAAATCAGTTATACTTCCAAAGAAATTGGCAAGTAGAATAATATGGTTGAAAGCAGGGAATCAAGATGCATTGGACAAAATTCCCTACATTAGTTTTGCCAGTTGTTAGTCCTCACCAAAAACCATGTTTAAATTTGAGGGCAATTATTTCATAGGTTGGCGAAAACATGGGTGCCGACGTCATATAACCTAGTTGTTGCACACGTTAAAAGTTAAAACGAAGTAATCAAATAATGAATGCTGAGGAACACATAAGCAACCAATGGGTGCATATTCTTCCGTGGTAAATAATGAAGTTTTTAACCCTTTGTACACCTATTATGAAACAATTTAGAATTCTGTAAATCAAAACGTCAAAATTAAAAAATAATTTAACTATAATACCGGTATTGATGGGGTATGCCAATGCCCTATTATTGTAATAAGCGTTTTTAGTAAGCAATCTACCAACGACTTAGGCTACCAACTGTTTAATGAAGATGAGCTTGTTGCTGTCATCTAGAGGTAGAGTGTGCAGACACAAAGGCTTTATACTCCTGATTATTAAAGTCGTGTGACTTATTAGTATTAAATATTATGTAGTATATTATATATTATAAAAAAAGAACACATTTTTTAAGTAAATTTTACACAAACTCTTTATATTTATGCAATGCGACGCTTCACTGTATTATGGTCAATCGATACAGTATTTTGCTGGAATATATTCTCTCCGTCCACTCTATCAAATTCAAATTACAGACAGATAATTATTAATTTCTTTAAAATTTACAACATGAACGAGTTAATATTAAGATATTAGCTTTGTTTGTTTGTCCAGTACCAGGTACAGAAATCCTGGTACAGAACCACCCGGATGTACGTAATGAAAACGGAAATGGGGGCACAAAGTTCACCTTCCGTCCACATGGACAAACACCATTACCACACATTGTGCCTTGTTTTGTGCCAACTTGGGAGTTCGACGAGCCTCCGCTAGGCGGAGATCAAGTAGACTTTGGTTTTTACACATTTGCAAGGCGTATTCGAAAATGGCGAATTTAACGTGGGGACCTAATTGATGTGTTTTTTTTAGGTTAGGGGGCAGGCCTGCCCGAGTTTTAGGTTGTCATAATTAATAAAGTTTATTGCGTATCTTCCACCACACAGAAAATATAACAATCATCAATAACCACAGGGTTGTTTGATTCGTGTACACATAATCAACGCACTAGGCCTAGTGCTAACGATAACTTCTATGATGGTTTGTCTTTGTATACAAAGTTTTTGGCGCGATTGTTGTCATTCTGCACCCACTCCTACTCAAATAGCAGGTGTAGAGTTCTTACTCCCATCACCGTTGTGGTAATTTACACCCGGACAAAAAAACGCAGTACATTTGCCACTGGAACATTTACACCAAGACAGAAAAACGGTTTTAAGGGACAACTATGTACCAGGAGTTATTGAAACTGGACAAACAAACAAAGCTATTAGCACAACACGTTTCTGTCGTAAAACTATTCTGACTCATGGGACTTGTGATTCCAGTCTGAGGAACTCTCAATAAAAATAATGTCTAGGTACACTTGTAGATGAGGGCAGGTACTTTTCGGCAGTCAGTGCTTGCGGCGGCAAACACGCTTGTGGTCTCTATGCCAGTGAGACTGCTGGCATTCAATGCTGCAGTATGCTGTATTCCAGCAACAGTGGTAGATGGCCTCGTTGCCGCAGTTGAAGCACTAAAACAAAAAAGTAACTTGTGACAGGGACTTGTCTTAGGGACGGAAAAAAACAGCTATTTAATTTCATTTAAATATCCATACAAATTAGGGTTCCCAATCGTCCTGGTTTTACCGGGACAGACCAAAAATTGAAGATCTTGTCCTGGTTGAAAATAAACTGATTCCGAAACATCAAATGTTCTGGAATTACACGAACGTGTCTTACTTCTGCCCGCGGCCCCGCGCCGCCCGAAACGTGAGCTCAAAACGAGCAGTGAGAATGAATAATACACGAATGTGAGCATGGTTTTCCAAAGTTGACTTTTTCAAATGAACGATGTTTTCTTAACACTTTGGGTGCTGGACATTTTAGGCAGGTCCTTCCCCTGGTGCTGGGGGTTTTTGCCACTTTTCTCGATATTGTACCGAAGGAAGTATCGAAGTTATGTATGTGGGAGTTATACCTAAAAAAAGCTTGACTCTTGATCTTCAAAATGATTTTTTTTTTTTTTTCCTATGAATAAGGCATAATTTTGTAAAAAGTGACTATTTTGGAATTTTGAAAAATTAAAAAAAAAAAAAAAAAAATTTTTTTTTTTTTTTTTTTTTATTTATTTTGAAGCTAGAACATTTTTACTCTGTACCGATAATAATAATAAAATAATAACAATAAAATAATTTTTTTTTAATTGAAAATAATTTCATACATTATTTATAAGTGAATTTGTAATTGTATAAATATTATGTGTCCTAATAAATAAATAAATAAATAAATAAATAAATAAATAAATAAATAAATAAATAAATAAATAAATAAATAAATAAATAAATAAAACGCCTACTAGAAGCCATTCGCACTATTCACGCAAACATCTAGAAATTTTGGCGCCAACAGAAAATAAAAGCGGCTACCTATGCCATCTAACGGTAAACATAAACACATTATGGTATTCGAGGCGTTGCACTAGAACTGGTAAAAAGCTACCTATCTAAACGCCAACAATTTGTTCAAATAAATTAAACTTTAAGTAAACCTAGAGAAATTGAATATGGAGTCCCACAAGGCACTGTTCTTGGCCCAATATTATTCTTAATCTATATTAACGATCTGTGTAACCTTAAAATACGTGGCGAAATAGTTACATTCGCGGATGACACAGTCATTCTATTCTCAGCTGAGTCATGGAAGAATGCGCATACCATAGCACAAACAGAATTAGCAATAATAACTCAATGGTTAAATAACAATTTACTTACTCTTAACTATGACAAAACCATGTACATAACTTTTAGCCCTAAAATCAATACTCAACCATCCACATCTACAATCAAAATACATATTATCAACCATTGCGACCCCAATAACTCAAACTGCAAATGCCCTACCATCAACAAAACCCATGCCCTAAAATATCTAGGGGTTACCATTGACCAACACCTAAGGTGGAACCACCACATAACGACAACTGTCAGCAAATTACGTCATTCCCTCCAAAAATTCTACACACTAAGAAACATATTATCTCCTGACAACCTTAAAATTGTTTACTATGCCATCGTTCAATCCATTATTCAATATGGCATCATAGCTTGGGGAGGAGCTTGTGATGCTCACATAAAAAAACTCGCAACTATTCAAAGTATTATTCTCAAAGTAATACTCAAAATGGAATATCACCATCCCACTGAACTTGTTTACAAAGAAAGCGGTGTCCTACAAACTCGAAAACTGTATGCACAATTCCTAATCAAATATGTTCATTTGCAAAAGCTTAACACAGATTTTTCTAATGTAAGTTCATACAAAATTAACACAAGATTCAAAAGCAACAACAAACTACAATTAAATAGAATGAATAAAGGACTAACACAACGACATGGACATTACTTAGGAGGACCCAAACTTTATAACTTGTTACCCATTCATATACGATCACAGAAAACGCGCTCAAAGAACTTCGACTTTCTTGCCAAAAAGTGGCTTAAAATATGCCCCATAAATAGTATCGAAAATGTCATCAACAACACTCAACTACAATATTATAAACCAGGGGCCGGATTCACAAGAGGTCTTAACTTAGGACCGGTCCTAAGTCCTGCTGTACCGTATGTGCTATTATAAATCCATGGTAGGCCTACTACACGGCCCAATTGATAAGCTACTTTCGTGGAAATCACAATGAACTTAAAATATTGCAAGGCGGTGTTTTAAAGTTTAGTGTTTTGTTTTCTTATACCTCCACAATCTAAAAACAGAGAAATGTGTATGTCAAGGTAAGTAAACGATATTTATTTATGTTCACACTTCGAAGTCATAGACGCATTGCCACCATCTTTGAAGAAAGATAAGACGAACTCAGACCGGGCCTAAATATTTGTCTCAAGTGTTTGTTATTTACTAGGGTTTCTTAGCAACGTCGAGTCGAGGCTATGTGTAGGTCCGTATCAGCCAATGGCGTAGTGGTCCTAAAGCTAGGCCAGGCCTAAGTTAAGACCTCTTGTGAATCCGGCCCCAGGCTAATAAGAAGTATGAAATTCAAAAATAGGACTGTTTAAAAGTTAAAACAAGTCAAATACAATCAAAATATACATTCCAATTTGAATCCCAACTCCAACTCGTCTCGACTTACCTAATAGCTAACTCAATAGAAATGTGTGTTTAATATTTAACAACAAAAACTCATATACTTATATATTTATGTGTTTAATGTTAATTGTGTGTCTATGATTAACGTCAAGTTATTATATTATTTCTTTTAGTTCATAGTTTAATTTCTATCTTAGATTAGTCATGCCGTTGTATGTGTATGGTATACACACACCCAACGGTCATATAATATTCATTCCAAGTAGGCCTAGAACACCCTGAAAAGTAAATCGGAAAAAAAATTATTTTAATATTAGCTAGGCAAACATATTATATATTATACAATACATATTACTTATTAGATATTATATAATACCTGTCAAAACCTCTATAATTTCTGATTTAGCTAAGTATCTCTATAAAAAACACCTAAAAACTGTATATTTTATATTATTGTCAACGATTGTGTATAAGGAGATTTTAAATGTAAAACAAAAATGATGTGTATAACAAATAATGACATTCTTAGGCCTACTAATGGATAAATATTTTTAATACTCTTACCAAATTATTATCTTGCTTCATTTCTTTTTATCTTCACATAAATGCCCCGCCACAAGACTGTTTTCTTACTGGGGCATTCAAACTATTGTCTATAACATGTACATGTGTAACCATTATGAAATAAATCTGAAATCTGACTGGAGCTACCCAAAAAAAAAAAAAAAAAAAACAGTACCAATGTTCTCGCAAAATCCGAGCGGCGTAGAAAAACGTCGGCAGTCACTAGAAGGTTTGATATATGCCCGACGTAATATTACGCCGCCCGCCAACCTGGCACGACATCGCGCGACGTAATATTACGCCGGCCGCACGCTAAGTGTTAATCATTTCATAGGTTTCAGTAAAAATAGGTCTATTAATATTGATATAGTCACACAATAATTACTGTAATAAAATAATAATCTTTCAGGCACGTGGGGTCTTATTTTCTAGTTAGAACTAGAAAATAAGAGTCCATGAACAGAGAACTCTGTTCATCCGTTATAATTGCAAGTGAAAGATTTATGCTCAAAAGGAATACAATTCTTTTTAACTCTTGTTAGCTTTAAGTTAACATATTTTCCTTCAAGCAGTAAAAACATGTTTTAGGAACGTAAATCATGAAAAAAGATAAACAAAATTTGCCCTTTTGGAAGTATCACCTGAACCCTTCCCTTTTCCTGCGTTATTTGTACCGGAATGTTATTTTCCAGAGTTGGGAACCCTAATACAAGTACACTTATAGGGAGTGGAACTAAAATAAGGTCATACCAAATGTTCAAAACAAATTATAAACATTTTTTCGGTGGGGTATTATTCTCGATATGGCGTTGCATGCGAGTCAGATTGTGTTGTAATAAGTTGTAACATCTTGTGGAGCCTAAAGCGGCTGTTACACGGAGAAGTTGGAAAAGTGGAAAGAAAAAAGTAAAGAGAAAAGTTACTCTTTTACTTGTAGAGATAGATTGTAGCATATGGGACTTTTCGCGTTGCTGTCACTCTAGGAAGTGAAAAAAGAGAAAAGGGAAAAGTTCTCCAAAAATTTGAACACTGCTCGACAAGTAAAGAGTGAAAAGAAAAACGACCTTGAAGAGTTGAAGCTGATTGGTCGATTAACATGGCCATTGAGTACGACTCGGGAGAGTTGTGACGTCCAGACATTGCTATTCTAACATACAAAACTTGTCACTTTGACAGCTTGTAGCCTTGTAGTTAAAAACGCATATGCCGATGGATTTGTCGGAGGAAGAGGCTGCAATTGCTGCAAATATTAATGTAATTATCGCCATTGTAAGGAGACGGCGACGAAGAAGAAGAAACAGTGATTTGTTTACATGCATCGACGATCCAGTTTCGTAGAAACCGACTACAGTCTTCTAGTTGCCACCATTTGCCGCAAGAGGGCATTGTAGTTTTGTAGAAATACCGATAGGTTACGCCACATGCGCGCTCTTCTCTTTCAACTTTGTGTATTCCCGTGTGACGGCTAGAAAAAGAACTTTTCTCTTCACTTTTACTTTCCACTTTTCCAACTTTTCCGTGTAACAGCCACTTAAACCAAAGTGTGAAAGCTGAATTTTGTTGTATAGTGTAAACTCAACTTTGTGTATACTACAAAGCATGGAAACAAATGTGTCTATGATCAGTGCTCGAAATTAACGGCAGCCCAAAACGTACTCGGGCTGGCACTTGTATATACCCAGCCACTGCCTTTAATTTCACATACAAACACATTATTTTAAAAGTGCTTTTTATAAAATCAAAAGTGCCATGTGTTCACAATACACACTGCATTATATTAACAAATTATCACAGTTTTTAATGTATCAAACCAGTAATCTTATTTTTATGAGACTAGAACGTGAGAAACATTTCAAGACATATTTTCTGTGCTGTCCGCCGCCCGCCTAACCTATACACATGCCCCACCGCGCTCGCGACCGACGAATGCACTAGACTAGTCAACTAGTCAACATTTTATTCACAATATTTAAAAAACAAAAAATGCAACTTCAAATGTTACTTACGTAATAAAACGAAAATATAAATAAAAAAAAATCGGGCTATTCAATTCTTAACCGGGCTGCCAAAAACTATAAGGCAGTAGCCCGAAGGGCTGCTGTCTATAATTCCTAATTTCGAGCACTGTCAATGATAGTTCTTGGTGTATAGGCCTTTACATCCACCAGTACAAATATGTGTTTTGTATCGGTGGATGAAAAGACTCATACTACAACAGCTATAACACATAGTTTCTTAGTACAGTACCCAAAAAAAGGTGAGTTTACACTACTATATAATATATATATACAAAATTATAGCTGCCACAATTTGGTTTTGGCTTCTGAAGATGCTACAAAACCATTTGACTTCACAATGCAATATAGAGAGTAATATGCCACCCAAAAAAATGTTAAACATTTATTTTGAACATATTTTGATGACCTTATTTTAGTTCCACTCTCTATAAGTATATCTGTAGAGATATTTAAGAAGATTAAATTTGCACTGGTTGGCACCTTATATGCCCACCCCACAAAAAAAAAAAAAAAAAGTTTAAAATTCTGATTAGAATACGTATATGTCAAAAACACAGAACCTTCTTGTTTGATCATTAATAGGGGAAAAAATTCAGTTCACAAATCATTAAAATGGGTTTTTACTTTTTAGTTTTTATCACTCAGAGGACAGAAGGCAGATTGCAAAAGTATGTAGTCCCAATACTACATCCCTTCTCACTTTTTAACACCTGCAAAGAAGACATTTAAAGTCTTGTTGATATACGTGGAGCTGTGATGAATGAAGGTAATTTACACCGCATTTGGGATAGGATTTGACAGGTTACACAGTGTGTTATGACTACTACAGTGTATAATCAATCATAGTTCCATAATGGTCATAGGGAAATACATGTCAATTTTACTTACCATACCAGTAGTTAGGTTTTATTCAAAAAATGGATCAGGAAAATGTTCGTCAGGAAGAGGAGAGGAGACAATCTGTAAATAACATTGCCCAGTAAATTCAGATGGTAGGAGAGGTAAAGGAGTATTGTATAAATAAGCTGTTAAGATGCTTAATTGACAGCTGTACAGTCACCTACAGGAAGAATGTGATTGAACACGATGGGTGTGGTCCTTCTCTTTTAAATTTAGGCGACTGTGCGACCACTGGTTGGTGCTGAACTCAATTTAGGTGCAAGCGGAGATTTGCCGCTCTCTATTGATGCATAATAAGTACCGATGCAGACGATCATAGTAAATAGTTAATTATCAATATATCGTATATCCATATGATAACGATGTGTGTCATATCGCGATAATCGTACGATATTATTTAGCGCTGTATATCACGATTATCGGCAGTGATATTGTCTATCATCGTACTTTCAAACTTTGCACGCGAATATCATTCACAAATGGTAGAATCCTGCAACAGCTGTCGCCACATGCAGCTCTCCGCAACCCTCCTCCCCCCCCCCCAATCCCTACCACACAAATAACCTCATTGCATTAAGGCCGTACCACAATTGAAATAAGAGTTGCAAGAGTGAAATAGCAAAAAGGTTTAAGCGAATTGGAACATGCAATAACAATGCTGTGGTTCACAACTGTCACAGTGGATTAAAATAGTCATAAGAATTGAATCAATTCCATTTCTTATTTCAACTTCCCGTGATGCACCTTATGACGAACCTATCAGAACGCACAAGAGCCATACTAGAAGGTCAACCACGGAAATCAAAACAAAAACAGTGGCACCGGATATTTTGCTGTTATATAGTCAATGATAGCAAGTAGACAATGAAGGCGCTGCTTTGACTACGGAAATAAGCAACTAGTCGTCGGTTGTGAACCAGTTGCTTGTTATTTCACTATTTCACTGTTTCTTATTGCAACTCTTATTTCAATTGTGAGTCGGCCTTTAGCAACCGACCGCCGGTCCAAAGCCTGCCTGCCGCAACGATCGGCGGCTTGCCAAAGCGACAGGTCCCATTAGGAGGCCTACATTGCGCCGTAGGGGGGAGGGGGGGCTTGAGCGCGGCAAGGGATAGTCTTGCTTCTGTGTTGTCGTGACTTGGCTAAACCCCTAGTTTGTTCTCTCTCTTGTGTGTGCGCACATGACCACGCGAGAATGATAAAGGGAGTTGGAGAAAAGATATATGTTTAAAAGAATGTAGCACTTTGAAAGAGATGGGATCAAAGATGAACCCGCAACGAACTCTTCCTACGCAGCTCGCGCGATAAGGGTGACAGATAAGGCAACCTGTTTAGTAATTTTACAATGTATTAGGCAAAGACAGACACATAAGTTATCTTTTTGGTTCCGAAAAGCTTTATAATGTGCAACATATCTCCGCACAGTTTTTTCTTGTCACGGTATATCTTACGATATTTGTACCACTTAAAAAATATCGTATTGTGTTGATAATAAGTAGGCCTACTTATGATATTATCGCGATAATTTTTTTTAAAGCTACGATTATCAAAAAGATTTTTTTTATCATACCGCATCCCTAATAATAAGTGGGTTCTTGCAGGTAGCTACCCCAATGTTAAACAACTGTGCGCTGCAGCGTTGCCCTTCCAGTAGCGGTACAGCAATACCATGAAAAGTGCCACCATGAAAAGACATAGACATGGCAACATGGCCAATGCTCACGGAAAGCTATTGAAATTTATGGTTGATTAGCAAACTGAAGAGTTAACGCGCGAGCAATTGCTACATGGGTCCGATCTTTTGTAAAATTAGCTTCCTTTGAGGACTATCTCTTGCATATAAATTGAGTTCCAAGACTTAACACATAGACCTTTATCGCATCTACAGATAAAAAATGGTCTAGTCTAGGCCTCACAGTCCTGCCAAACTAGTGTCTTGTTGCATGGTTATTGGCTCTCTATTTACCACACCACTAGTAAGATGAATATGGCCAAAGCCAAAGCCAATATTGTTATCCTAGTGGTGAGCACTGATGATAACCATTGGTTTCGCTCTAGTTCGTAGTTTAACAGAAAAAAACATTTTTTTTTTTATCATATGCCCACATTTGGCTTAATCAGGCCATCATGTAAGATCTGGTCAACCAGTAGAGACAGGCCTCCTTTTCTTCTCTCTTCATGCCGTTAGGCAATGCGTCACGTTCTGTTTTAAGTTTACTACATCTGAAGAGGTGATTCCTGTCCTGTTCCTCCACTCCACATAGCTTGCAGATACTAGTCTCAAATATTCCCATCCGGTGCAGGTGCTTCCCCAATAGGTCATGTTGTGTAAAAACAGCAGTGACAGTCAGTAATGTATTAAATACTAACTATCACGGAGTAAAGTAGTTCGATGTGACATGAAAAATGACTAGGTACTTCATCCCATCTGACGTACACGTCACTTCACATAGTTCACAATGCAGATGAACATGTAATTTATGGCTGAAGCCAAAGTTTTTACAACTTTAGTAATTTAATCTCCTTGTGTAGTCTAGAATAGGACTAGAAAAAAAATGAAACGATCCTTTGTAAATCACTTTTATAAATGTATAGGATCGACATTAAACAAATATGTAGAAGGGTTTCAATTTTCAATAACCATTTTAACATTAACACATTCTATGCCACGTGCTTTTAACCTGGGTAAATAAATACCCCTCTGCCAGGCATTTTGGCTCTATCGGGCATGTTTTTACTTTCATTTACTTAAATTGCTGTAACTTCTAAACTAACAGAGGTACCATTATGAAATTTTCTACTCACATTTAGTAGTCTTTGAGAGTGTGAAATCGAGTGTCACATGCACCGGGATGAAGAGGTACATTGCAGGAACGGCAAAGGAACTTCGTCTCGCTTCTAATTTTGTTCTTGATACAAACTCTACACTTCCTTGATGGCCTAAATTTCCTTCTTCCCACTTGGAGGTATTTTCACTTGGACATGATTGTTTCCCATCCAACCTGGTGATAGGATCATGCCTGGGAGCAACTTTCTTCATAACCCTGGCTGGGGTCAACGGGTGAAGGAGTAGCATCTGGAACATTTTCTTCGAGGTCCATGTCTTCAGCAGCAGGTGTTTTAGTCAGCGAGGACTCCACAACATGTTGCATGATTCATGAAATCCAACAATGTATTTTTATTGCCATTTATCTTGTACATGGCATGGGCATTACACACTGCACATAGGCACAGGTAGGATAGAAAAACCTTTTTCGACCATTTTACGGTTTTCCGTAAAAAGGGATACTAGTAGGAGAGGTGTTGGTCTGCGATGTCAACCCCATGCATGTGCTTGTTGTAGTCTGCAATACATGCTAGTTTCATTCTGACAGGTTGGTTTACATTCGGCCTTCTTCTGTTAGGTACCTCCACCATCTGTGCCGAATGTAGGGTTGACACCATATTGACAACACGTTTGTCCTTCCAGCGTTGGACCAGGATGTTTTCGCTTCGTTTAAACAACACTTCTCCTGTTTTGAGAGTTTTTGACACTTGGAGCAAGTCTCTTGGCATACCCCGGTTTTGACGTAAAGTGCCAACAACACCAATGTTTTTTGATAACAAAAACTGTGTCAAATGGATGCTATTGTAGAAGTTATCCATGTAAACATGGTAAACTTTACCTTCGTACGGTTCTAGAAGAACTGACACTGTAGCTTGTAAGTTACCACAATTACCATCATAGACCTGCATAGTACAAACCCAGAAGCACTTTCACATACAAGTCTGACCATAATGCCATACTTTTACAATGTTTCCTGGGTTATAAACCCTAAAGCGCAGGTGGCCTCTCCACGCTAACATCCCTTCATCCAAGGCTATCTTTTGCTCTGGGATGTATTACGTTTTGAAAAGATTGCAAAAATGATTTAGAGGCTCTCTAACTTTATGAAGTCTGTCCTCTGGATTAGGTTCTTCATTGTTGTTGAAATGTAAAAATTTCAAAATTAGCTGAAACCTGTTTCTGGACATTGTGGCCCCAGATATTGGTGTAGCTAGAGTAGCTCGCGTGGACCAGTACATCTCTAAAGTGTTTTTTTTATTATGCCAGAAATTTTTTCATTTCCTCGACATCTACGGGCGTCCACGCTTCGAATCGTGAATATTGTTTCACAGGTCGGGGTGTACCACGTAGAAAATGATCGGCATACCGATTTGTTTCAGTACAGAGGAATTCAAAGAACTCCTCTGTGAAGAATAAGGAAAAATATTCCATTATGTCAGTGGGATCATTCTGTTGGAATTTCAATCCTGGCTCACCAGTAAATGGCAGCACATTTGGTTGTTGGTCATTATCAGACCAATCCTCATTCCTTATGGGAGGTATCAGTCTAGCCGGGTTTTGGTCTTCTACTGGCACAGATCTAGGCCTAGTAGGGGCTTGACCTACTGGCACACGTCTACCTGATCTTTGAACCGGTATAGGCCTAGTAGGGGCTTGACCTACTGGTACAGGTCTACCTGCTCTTTGATTCGGTATAGGTCTAGTAGGAGCTTGACCTACTGGTACAGGTCTACCTGCTCTTTGATTCGGTATAGGTCTAGTAGGAGCTTGACCTACTGGTACAGGTCTACCTGCTCTTTGAACCGGTATAGTAGGTTTAGGCCTACCTGCTCTATGAACCGGTATAGGCCTAGTAGGCTTAAGCCAAGCAGGTTCTTGGGTTACAGGCACAGGTGTAGCTGTTTCAGGCCTAGGCCTACTAGGACCTGCTTCTTGAATATTATGAATAGCCCTACCTTCATCAGCATTCGGCAAAAATGTATCCCGTCCAAGTCCATCTCCACTCGCTCCCTCGCCAATTACTTCATTATCATAATCTTCTTTCTCACTAAATTCACTGTCATTAATGTCTGAGTTGTCGGAGTTATCACTGCACAAGTTTAGGCCTAATTCATTTTCCGAGTCCTGATCGGTGCAGATTTCGTGTAAAATGTCGTTGCTTGACAGACGTTTCTTCGGCGCGGGAGCCATTTTCAAAAACAACAAACGAAACGAAACGAAGTTAACTTTACACACGTGTTTCCCGTGGATAAACTAATATACAAGACGAAAACGTGATATTTTTACACAGTGCTGCTATCTGTTGGTGTAATTGCGAAGTTACAAGGCCGTACACCGAACACGGTCAATAATACAAACAGTTTCTTTGACGACGAACTAAAAACGTCAATCTTTGGCAATAGTGTTATGGCGCGTTCAATGTGTTAATATGTCATATTATTATGTTAAAAACTGGCAGGTAAACGAGACGCAATGCCGAGCAGCATGAAAAGGGAGGAAAAAGAAGCTTGTCTCTACTGGTTGACCAGATCCAGCATGATAGCCTAATGTGGGCATTTAAGAAGAAGACATTAATTGAATTCCCCCCTCCCCCATATTTTCACATCTTGCAGAAAAGCCCTGGACTGGTTCTACTGTACTACTACAAGTCAACAATCCCCAGAAGAGGTGAAAGCTTACCCATGGCTTCTTCTTGATCTCGGCCAACTCGCTGCGGTGTTTCTCCTTGAGTTGTTTTATCTCCGCACTATGCTCATTGGTCAGATGGTCCTGCAGTTCCCGCACTGCTGTGGCCACCGCCTGCTGTTTCTCAATCTCGGCATCTTGGATGATCTGACGAGCACAAAGACAAACGTTAGTCACACTTTTATAGTTTGCACATTAGTACGATGCAAACTTTCTACTAGGAAGCTCAAATAAACAGCTATCAATTACAATGATGTGTAACTATAGCGTGAGTAAATGGAGGTAAATTTTCAATATCGATACGTATTGTCTCACCTACTCACCCTACCGAAAATATTGTGATATTGAACAAAAATATAAAACCAAAAATGCATTTTCTTTGTCAGTTACTGCCAGAAATGATCTTACAATAAGTACATGGGATTTAGTTGACAGCTCAACTCGATACTCGACTCGAACCAAAAAGTACTACTCTCAGACGCCTAGCACGTACCAATAAGACCTTAGCACAATAATGACGTTGTTACCTTTTCCATTGCTGCCTTGCTTGCTGCAGTCTTGGGAATGGGCAGTGGCTGAGGCGTGGTCTGCACAGCAATGGATCGACATCGTGGCTCCTGGCACGAGGACGATACCAGGTTATCTTCGGGAGATGAACCCTCCTTCTGAAATAATCAACAACGGCATTGTACGCATGCAACCGGATATCACAGACAAACAGATTCTGTTGGTGAAATGCAAACCAAAAAATTGTCTTGTCTTACTCAACTCTGATCAATAACAGCATTAGACAATATCAATTCACAATCCTTTCTCATTGCCGTTTGGTAGAGACAGACGAATCTGATCAGTTCAGGGCTACACTGGGAGTGAGGCGTGTGTCAACGAAGAAAGGTTCAAGTCTCGTTCTTATGCGTGTGACCGAGGCAAGCGAACAATATGTGGACATGGGCCTCTATCGATCCGATAACATACCTTAGTTTCTTCAGTGGGATGTATAACGTTTGATGATGCAGAGCTTGTTTCATCCACCGACATTGATTCCTCTTTTTCGATCTTGGGCTTTTTTTCGGGTTCCTCAACTAGTGGAATCTTCCTCTTACGACCTCTTTTCTTGGGTGGTGGCTTAACAGGCTCTTCGATCGCTTTCTCCTAAAACCAAACAAAAAATGATGTTTTACGTCTTGGATTAGGCACTCCATTTTGAACTACTGGTCAATAATGTAATAAGAAACTAACAAAGTTAAGATTGTGGCTCAGCTCCTAGTTCCAATGCAATAAGGTTCAGAGATAAATGTGCATTTTAGGCTGTTCATTTTTTTCTTTACCTGCGGACTTACACCTACAGGAGGCCTACTGTAGCCTAAGGCCTATGTATTTATCAAAATGATACTCGCATAATATGTACATGGTGACTTTGGATCATCATAGTAATGAAGTAGGCTACATAATAAACGGTATAACACCTCACACTGACAACATTGTTTTTTCAATTCTTAATGAATGGGTATTGTATACAATAAAAAAATTAATTTAAGGTTTTATGTGGGCATGCTAATGCATGTGGACTTTGAAACAAGGATCTTGCTGTATACTTGTAGGTTACAATAAAAATGTAGTTTGAGCATTCATTTGATGTGAACAAAATTTAAAATGTTATTTTTACTTGTTGATACAATCCCAGTGGTAACGAATAACAATACATTAATATTTAATATCAAGATTTTTATTCTAAGCAAATTGTTTGTTTCTAGTCTACCCCAAATACCTGCCATTAAGATAGAAGAAAGTAATACTAATACATACCACAGGAGCATGGGCTTCTTCATCTGCACTGGACTCACCAGCCTTCAAGCCTTTCGGGTTTTGCTTTGCTTCTTCAATGAGTTTTTGATGATGCATCAATTCTTCGCAAGCTTTGTTCCATGCAGAAGTACGCTTTACCTGTGGAAAAAACTAGTTAGTAGTGGAAAGTTTCAATTACTTGAGGAGTAAAATCATGCAAAATACTATTAACGGGTCTCCAGCCCGAGCTGCAGGCTTGCAACAAAAAAACCACAACTGTCTAATCGAGACGAAGTCAAAATGTGAAAAACAATTTTTGAATAAGCAAGATCATGTATTTGCATAGCGGCTGCACCCTTACTTTCATATAGCTTAAAATATACCTGCAGCCTATGCGAGTAAATTTGGTATAGAGACAAGACTTTCCTATTTTCTTCTCACCATTGCGCTTTCATGTTTGTGCACCGATATAGCCTACCACTAGTAGTCCTATGGGCTGTGCTGTACCACGTTATCAATAATATCTAAAAGAACAATGCAGTGCGACTGGAAATATTTATTTATTTATTTATTTAATGTCTATCCTATTCAGTTATAAAAACTGATTTACAAAGGAGGACCTTAAATAAAACTAAGCTATGCATATGCGTACGCACCTTAAGTGTGTGGATGTTGACAGATATCGGACGAATGTAAGCTTTCTGTACGACAGCTCTCTGGTGTTGCCCTCCGAAGAATCTGACGTCGTACTGGTCGCCCGTTACCTTAATAACCTGGCAACAAGCATTACTTAGTAGTAAACAATGCAAGTTTGAATATACAAAAGCTATTGAAAGTAAGATTCTTTGTTGACTGGGCCTACAAACAAACGCAAGTAAACGTAATTACTAATTACTACTTACATGATTGTATTCTGTTGCATTAGAGTTCTACAAATTTCCTAAAATTTAAAATAAATCACAAAATTGTAACTGGCATAGCTGTTTCTTAAACCACTCCCTAAAACATGAATTAATATGTTGAAAACAGGCATAGGTATTGAAAATAAATAACAATCTGTTCCTTTGCGACTTTAAAAAACTTCTGCAAGGATTAATATATACCCCACTCTACCACATTTTTTGCTTAAGGGTGTATGTTCACCTACCTTGCAGAACACCTGACTTCGGTATGTTAATGATCGTTTCAAACTGTCCCAAACGAAAATCAAAATATGTCATCTTATATAGAGAATGTCTTCCGACGTATTTGTTTTTTTTATTCCAATAAATATTTCCGTTTTTAAGAAAGGGTTCGTTCACCTCTTGATGCAATGTTACCTAGACACTCAAGTTGGTATTTAGAACACTTATTCATCAACAGTTTGACTGAAAATGATTCGAATTCCACGTAATTAGTAGTTAAATGTTTTATGAATTGTATGCAGCCCGCTCAACGTTCTACCTTTGGCAACACCACCCCCTTGTGTCGCGTGACCTTGCTTCACGCGTCTGGATGGTTGGGCGAAAAGTATCCGACCAAGCATGTGTCATTACTAATTTCAAATTTTCCATCCACTATAAATGAAACCGTTTTATTCTTCACATTATAGCAATACATAATATGGCAGGTCAAATAGAAATTAACACAAACAGTACGTTTACATCGTATTTTAATGTAATTATATAAGAAGAAGAATTTTCACCGAGATCTATCAAACAAACATCCTACGTTTGTGAAATTTTGCTTGAGATTGAGGTGTTTGACAAAACCTGTTTGGCACAAGTAACTTTATTCCTTATCATGACATATACTATTATCAATCATTCCACAAATAGAAGAGAAATATAAACTCATTTCCAATGAGTTGTTACAAATCTTGTATACAGTAAAACCTCCTTTGTACGTTTTCGAGGGACCCGAGACAAAAAAACGTGGTAACGGGAAAAACGCACTATTGAAATGCTTCAAATTTGTCTTTTCATACATTCCTAACACTTATAATCTTGTAAAAGCCCCCCTCCCCGACACCATTCTTCATTCTTATCTAAGAAGGGTCGTAAGCGAGGCCTGGCGACCAAGGTCATGCAGCTAGACTAGGCTGTGATGACGTATTATAAAAAACTGGAGTGGGTAAAAATATTGTTGTCTATATTTAGGACAATAGGAGTAGTCGAAGTGCGAGGGCAATGTTAATTATCTCTGTAGTTTGACAAAAGCCTTTTGTAAAGAGGACCACTGGACGAGGGTTTGTTATTTATGGTAAGCAGGTAAAGAACCTCAGTGCTGGCAGCCGATAAAAGAACCCTTTCAGAGACCCCCCCCCCCCCCCCCCTCCCACACTGAACGAGATGCAGCTGGGCTGGTCAAGGTCAAGGCACTCACTGGCCGCTGGGTTGCATTGTGTTGAGCGAGGGAAGGGGGTGGGAGGGGGGGGGGGAGGGGGGGTGGACGCTTCGCAGAACTGGGATGAATGAATGACTAACGTGGTCGGCTTGAACAATAACAACTTGTAATTCGACTCACTGGCTGGCCGGAAAAACCGATTATGAGAACACAGAAAACATACTATAGGATCTAATTACCTTGACGGACTAATTTTTGAAACGCATTAACGTAAAAAACGTAATATTGGGAAACGTATTGAAGAAATAAATTATGCATAAATGCCATAAGGCTTCGCCGGGACCTCGTAAAAAAAACGCACAAACGTAAAAAACGTAGAAAAGCGAAACGTACAAAGGCGGTTCTACTGTATCCGCTTGACCACGCGCCTTCCGCACCACTTTCATCTGAGCAAAGTATCTCATCAGACCACAGGCACTGTCTTCAGCCAACCACACATCTTCAATACCATCCCTCCTTACAATGCCCGCTGCAGACACAGCGCAGCATTGCAACATCCAGACGGATGACGTAAGCATTCTGAAATACTGCCTCGAACAGCAAGTTGCACGAATAAAAAAGGACACCTGTTGGTATAGACCATGTGGTATACACCCAAATATTGGTGTTTTGGGTTATACTTTATATAGAGAACAACTTGCTGAAGAGTAAAGAGGTGAACGGGCACTTAACAGTAATTAGGTGTGAGTGTCCACCAACGTCACATTACAAAACGTAATTAAAAACATCTGAAAAACCGAATGTGAATTTATTTATTTTATTTATTTATTTTACCTTGGCTGGCCAGAATGGGAATGTTTTTTGTTTCGCATACACAAGCTGGTGCGGTGTTTTGCACAGTTGGCAGAACCAATGCTTGCCTTTCTTCTCATTTGAATAGCGGTAACAATCTGCACATTGAACCATCTCTTGGAGGTCGTAGATGCAATCGCGCAGCATTTGACGTGCCATGTCTGCAAGACTGCTGTGAACTGCAACAAACAAGCACAGTTGTTCTAATATGCGTTGGCAAGCTACAGATTAACTCAACTTGAAACGTTGGCCAGGTATAGTTGTGGATGTGTTACAGTAGCTATTAACTTAAAATTATGTTTTGGTCCTTTGTTTTCGATAATTGCAGTCCAACTGCTGTTCGTAGATGTTGGAAAAGTCTGGGAGAAACAAAGGTTCTGCAATGGAATTTTGTAATAATCAAACATGCAAAGCATTAAGTTCATAAATAAGTAGGGCCTACTGGTTAGAAACTAGCAGCAGCAAACCATAAAAATTATGTTTGGGGGAAGGAGCGACTGCGTGAGACACAACATTCTATTTCATATTTCACTGTAACATTTCATGTGATGTATTCTACTTCTCAGGTGGTCATCTACCATATTCAGGTGCGCTCAATGCCTCCTTTCCCCAAACCAAACACAACTAAGTAATCTAACAGTTAGGTGTCTATCAAAACTATCAAAAATTAAAAACAAGTACATTATTTAAAACACGACCGATTGTTAGACAGTATCACGGAATACACAACAGTAATGTGATGTGCAACCATATCGATATCAATTTTACGTAACAATTAGAGATGACATCGGGTAGTAAAATCCGGATTCGATTCCAGCCCCTCAAGGATTTGGGTAACCCGATTCCTAGAAGTGTAAATCACGTCGCTCAACATGTTATTTGAAGGCCATTGACCGCCCGTGGCAGAAGCTGCCAGCGTGCGTTCTGTCAGCCAGTGATGACGGTCGGGAAGGGGTGGGGGTAGGCCGAGAGCCAGTGAGTGCACAGTAGGGTGGAGTGAACTCATACGGGGAAAACCCAAATCGTGATTTTCAAAATGGCATAGTTGCCAAAAGCTGCCTTGGTACTCAACTAAGTACTTTGCAAAATATGGATTTTTTAGATTTAAGTTTTGAGGTGCCCCCGAGGCGTCAAGTTTTCTCAAATTTTGAAATTTTTAGATATTTTCAATATTAAAAAAAAAAATTATTTTGGGGAAAATTAAGTTGTAATAGTAGTAAAATTGTGTTCTTTAACCATAATTTCCAAAATATAAATTATGGTTGCCGTAAAGTAGATTTTCAAGGTGCTCCAAAGTTAACAAAATTTGCTTAAAATATATTAAAACAGTCGTTTGCAGTTTTGCACATATCATGACGTTTTTTTGCAATCATGGGCCAATTTTTATGTTTTTGACTCGTGTCCCTAAAACAATTAATGATCAGGTATATAAATATTTCTGTTTTACGAGTGACAATGTGTGTTATAAAATGCCAAATGTGAGAAATTAGGAGTAGGGCAAAATGAAATAAAAAATGAAACAGAAAAGCTACACACTAACTAAAAATCTCACTTTGTTTCGAATTAAGGGAGATTCCTGCGAGACAGAAGCCTTCCTCTAATCTAATGAAACAATGTCTTGCTTCATGTCCACAGACAGTTTCTGGAAAACTCCGTTACTAGTTTAATACATCGTTCACTGCTCGCGTGTGGTATGGTAAGAGTGGAATTGTATCATCATCTCTTTCAAACCCACTCTTGACTGTAGCATTTAAATCATGAACAGCTGCATTTTTATGACAGGACGGAGACTCAATGACTTCGACGCTTTGCCACCTTATCATTTCAGTTTATTTTGAAGCTTTCAAATTGAATGCTTCCAGGAATGACGATTTAACGTATTTCTGCAATTTTCGGATCGGTCCTTAAATTCAGAATGCGGCGATAAGCTAATCATATTTCTACTTTCTAGTGTCAGCTAGCATGCACAGCGAAATATTTTCAGTACGCCCAGAACAATTCCTAGACTGTCAATTACTTTCTTTAAATCATCATTAAGATATCGACTTAGTTTGATTGTTATGCTGTGATCTTCCGTGCACGAAACACTATAGTCTTGTTTCAAACCTCATTAGTCCATCACTACAAAATTTGCAAGAGTGTTGAGATTTCGCTTGGGGACTGGCGTTTCTGTTACAATGTAGAAACGTAAAATTCTGTTGGCAGAAGTGACGCATCTTGAATGAGATATTTTACCAGTTTGCAATAGCTGTGATATTGTACATATCCCTGTTATCTGTTAATGCAAGCATTGCAGTAGGAATCATGTCGAAGTCCACAATGGGGTACTTTTCGCAGCATTGTAATTGTTTCCTGATGCTACCTGAGTGTCAGCCGGGGTCTCAAGTCTGGACATCTAAATGCAGCAGCTAAAATATGTGTCGTAAGAGAAGTTGATTTGCATGGAGCTGTAAGATCAACCATTGAAATGATTTATTTCATTCTACTTCCAAACGGTGAATAAGCCCCCCCCCCCCATTCATAGTCCCAAGCAGTTTTGACAACAGTGCACTCGCAGCCAACACCTTATTACAAAAAATGATCCCCTCCCTTATCACTGAAATACTATAAAATAGTAATAGTTGAATGTAAGAGAAGGCCCAACTGGCCTTAATCAGCCTAAAAATAAAGACATTTATCTATCTGTCTAAATACTAAGTGCTTCATTCAATGTTTTTGGTTGATCCTGAATCGCATGTTACACGCCAAAAGTATAAATACCACATGTCATATAACTAAGTTAATGATATGTGTTTTAATCGGCAAATTGAGCATAAAAAGCGTAGAAGGGGAGTGGTTAGTTCGGCGATATAGACAGCAATTTGTCCGTCAAAGGTAAATTTATTATTTTCACTTCAATTTAGTGAATATTTAAACACTCTAGGTCAACTGAATCCCGAAATGTATAATATTTTTTATTTTTTTATTTTTTTTAAATTCCAAATTTGGAAGTTGTGGGGGCACCTCAAAACATAAAGTCAGACAAAAAATATTTTGCACGAATCTTTATGAAGACCCCCGTCAACTTTTCCCAGGTATGCCATCTCATTTATGTAAACTTCATATTTTCACTCCACCCTAGTGCACAGGCATACCAGAACTCGCCCGCAGCAATCACACTACATAAAATTGGCTTAGTCAAGCTGATAATGGGTACATAATGGAGCGGGAAAGTATTTTATGGAATGGAAACAAGTCATTTTGTTTTCACCATTGTTGGCGCATTGTTGAAGCATACAACAATTCAACTAAAAATGTAGGCCTACCAGAACAAGATTCGAATCCTTAGAACGGATTCGGGTAACCCGGATACCCGATGTCATCCCTAGTAACAATATTGCAATGTATCGGCAAAATAGTGCCTATACTGATATATTGAAAAACATGTCATGAGTGACACAATGCTCACCTCCGTGGTAGATGACCACGTTGTGCACGATGGTCTGAGCGTCCGCCTGGAACTCCTCAACGACCTTGTACTTGTTGGCGTCTGTCTTGTCCTCGATCATCTTTAGGTCCATCGGCCGGTAGATGAGGAACCGACTGCGCCAGGCGTCGTCCTGGTCCGTGACCCAGCCAGACCCGTCCGTGCTCGACCGGTTCTGGGAGAGACACTGGCCCGACGCCGACCGGTCCGACATGTAGGTCGCCGTTGACGGTACTTGACGGTCCGTCAGTGTCACGGGCAGCTGCGCAAGCAAGCTAATGTGACTAGCGGCCTTTACACTTTGTGGCAGAGAAAATTATTCAAAGTGGTATTTTTTTTAAACTTTTGTTTGTTAATCTCATTATTATCACCCAGTTAGGCCGAACGATTTAAAAATTGAACATTTTATATTGTGATTTAAAATTAACAATATCTAGACCTAAATTTAATCTTAAAAATTCTTATTTTGCAAGAACTAGGTTGGCCTACCTACTAGGGATGGGACGTTTAAACGTGGGAGTGGCTTTAAACGTTTGTACTTTTTACGCCTCGTTTAAACGTGTGTACAGAAGTGTTTGTATATAAGATAAGTAACAAATATTTTACAACGGAGCGTACTGCAGTACTAGTCTACTATTATTGTTTTTTCTAGCTACAAATTGTAATTTTACCCAATGTTTCGAAACTTTTCGGTAATTTACTGCAAAGGTCATTTTATTCATCTCTGGCAGGGGATAGAGCGAATAAAACGTTTAAACGTGAGTTTTAAAAACGGTTAACGTTTAGGCTATTAAACGTATTTGCCCATCCCTACTACCTATAACAAAATATAAAAAGGCCTAGTCTAGTGTTAATTGTACCGGTACCTAAGAACATAGGCCTAGATTTCAAGAAAAATGTCAAAAAGAAAAACTACACGTTGACCATCAGAAGAAAGATGGGAAAAACCGGTGTATGTAAACTCCTGCATCTGCATAGCTTAAGTATACATCAGGTATATTAAGTGAGGAAAGGATCCAACAGCTTACCTTCGTGTAGTAAGATGACGGATTTGCGAGTTTGAAGTACACATAAAGACATAATACAAAATATAACGAGACGTTTCGACCGAGGTCTTGCTCACTCGAGAGAAGTTTCTCTCGAGTGAGCAAGACCTCGGTCGAAACGTCTCGTTATATTTTGTATTATGTCTTTATGTGTACTTCAAACTCGCAAATCCGTCATCTTACTACACGAAGGTAAGCTGTTGGATCCTTTCCTCACTTAATATACCATTCCAGCCGATTGGCACCTACTTTCATAACCTTAAGTATACATCACACATATAGGCTACTAAGCCTTTCTACATAATTGATCGAGTTCAAAATTAACTTTATAATAAGCTACAGTAATTAAAGTATATTTTTTCTCAGTCTCAGGATTACAAAGGGTTAAAAATAGTAGTTTAAGAAAATCTTACAAAATGCATTTCTCTACAGATAGTTTTTCAGTCACTTCAATAATGATGATCTGAGGTAATACGGCAGGTTCTCTTTAGAACAAAATTGTTGCTCGACTGTCTTGTCAACAAGTTCAACCCAGTGGCAGCAAGAAATCACGCTAACGGTACTAATACGTACTCTGTCCTTCATGCGGGCGCAAGCAAAACGCAACAAGTGGTTCAGGGTGCGCTTCTTCAGTTTCATTATGTTTTTCTTCGTGTCGCACATCTGAAAAAGTCAAATCAGTTATTAAGGCTTACATTATTGTGTTCAAAATGTTATTAATTGACATTTTCTGATCAGCCTACAAACAATTTGGTGGTTCTTAAGCAGAAAGGGAGAACGCTTATTAGGGATCCATACATTAACATAAACAATTAGCAACACATGCTATCAATCCTCTAGTCTAATCTAATCTTAAGTATAGTGTTGGAAGTCTTGACGAAAGTTTCAATTTGAAACTTTTAAATTGAAACTTCAAGGCATCAAGGGAAACTTTCAAAAAACGTGAAAGATTGATATTTTATAGCTACATTGTTACAAGTATTTATTACTTTTAAAGTTATTCAGAATACAGTATATTGATTGGTCACATAGGCAGTGACAGTGAAGTTGAGCCTAACTTTACAGAGTTTGAGACTCCAGAGTCAGAGTAAAAGAAAAATATACTACGTTTACTACGCGAGCCGAGTCTGTACGATTCGGTACATACAAACTGCATTCGTACGAGATTTTCCTGGTAAACACGTTTGTATGTACCGAGAAAGTATTCGAGCCAGTACGCTCTGCCGATCAGTAATATTTACTAAATTTAGACGATGTACAATCTCAGAATCCGTGGTAAAATAAACAGAAACTGGAGCTGATTGTCGAGTAGGCCTACGTATAGTACAACTAAGTACGGACTTGGTTTGTGTGGTAAACGTATATTCAGATTTCTCTAGTAAAACTAAGAGAAGTTTATTGGTATCTGTAGCATATAACTGCCCTGAGAGTGACAGGTTAAGTCAAAATGTCCTTTCTTTATTGTTATACATAGCCTATTTTATACCAACCTAATAAAATGCATTAAATGCATGGCAATGTGTCAAATTTTCATGAAAATCAATCTTTCACAAAATTTCAATATTTCATGAAACTTTCAACGAAACTTTCAAAAACATAAATTTCATGAAATTTTTCAACACTACTTAAGTATATATTATTCTAAATAGACCACAGCAGCCATCGATTGTGTTCAAATGTATGAGCTATGCATTACAATCAAAGATGCCAATAAAGATATCATATCATATCAGTGCCCACAGACCTATAACATTTGGAAAGCCAACATTTTCAAACTAGGGATGGTACGTGTAAACGTGTACACGCCGTGAGGCGTGTACACGTTTACCGATTTTCCTTGAGAAGTAAACAATTTATAACTTATGTAATGCTATTTTTATCCAGTGTGCAACCTGCTGAATTCTTATCATATGAGCCAATTTGCCGTCGTTCACTCTTTATTGTTCATTCATTTGCGGGTATAGCGATGTGGTTGTGGTCTCCTATTTCACCCTCGCGTCTTGAACTCGGCAGCGTGAGTCATCGTAAATTTGTAATATCGGATATCAGTAAAGAACGAAAACGCAAGTGGCTCACAGACAGTCACATCACAGTCGACACCGACAGTAGGTCCGAGTCACTACCCTAAGAAAGACGTTATTTGCGTTGCGTGTGCTCTCAAGATGTCTAGTCATAGTGTAGTCTGGAAATACTTTGACAAGAGTGAAAACATCGTGAAATGCCGACTGTGCGGGAAAGAACTTCAACACAATTCCGGAAGCACAGGTACCATGATAAATCATTTAAAATGAATCTTCAAGTTCAATACAAATTCTTCTTCTGTGGATTCACGTAATTAATTGCCCTATGCAGTGTACGTCCGGCCTGCAAGCCTGAAGCGAGCGACCCACGGCACGGCAGCCGTGTGACGCTGACCGCTCGGCGCTCGGGTTCGGCTCCTACCCCCTCCCCACCCTAATATAACCATATTCAGGACGTGCAGTGTTTTTTTACGTAGGCCTACATATCAGAGTCAATGGGGATTCCGTAAGGCCTCTTGATTTCCTTGGAGGGGGTACATTATTATGCAGTGAACATGTAATGACCATTGAGTATCAGGTTTACTATATACTATAAAAATGTGAACACAGATTGTACTTCTTGTAGAAGTAAACGTGTAAACGTGTACACGTTTTTGTGGACGGCGAGTACACGTTTAGTGAAATACACGCTTTTTGACATCCCTATTTCAAACACAATATTGTATTAATATATATTGCTCGAGCTTGTTGAACAGAAATAAGGCCTAGATCACAGAACACAATATGCATAGTAGGCCTATGTGCAGAATGGAACTTGCCTTGCACATGATGCAAATGAACGTGTTTTTAACGTCTTCGTCGGGCAGTTCGTCCGTGGTGATGCAAGCCAAATGATAGACACGGTAGCACGTTGTGCAGCTGATTACGTCTCCCCCGCTGTGGCACTCGGAACAGTACCAGTCGTGGTCGTCTTTGTCCACCTACCCGACGGAGAAACATAGAATACATATCTATAAACGGAATGGGCATTGAGATAGGTAAGAGTAGCCTTGCCGTTTTGAGAAACACAAAATTAAGTTTTTAATAGTAGGAGCGGGAGGAAGTTAACATGAGGGAAGCGTCAGGCATGGCCAGCCGGCTTCGATGTACCTAGGGGCCAGAATATGATGGGATTAAGTTCCTATCCCCTACCCGACTTCATTGTTGGACACAGGGAGCAGATATATATATAAAAAAAAAAAATAGTACAAGCTTTAGAACACTACACAAAATTGACAAAACGGGGAAATAAAGTTACTTTGAGCAATATCAACTATATAGGCTAATGAATTAACACAATTGAAACTTGAAAAAACAAAAACGTATTTTTCATCATAGTAGTTACCGTTCCGGGCGGAAGACCATATCCTTCTTGCTCAACGCCGGCTTGAGACCCTTTCGACCCAATTTTCTTAATCAACCGTATCAAACCGTCTCGTACACAATGATTCAGCTGACGTCCAACTTCGTCTGCAAGGAAATGTACCTTCAGTCACCAACTGGCAACTACCTACATATATAGTATTATTTGGTTGGATCAAGCAACTTGTTCTCCAAGAGTGGGCTACCTTGAAAATGCCGGCTGTGGGCTCGAAGAAATGTCGAAGTAATGCAAGTTAGCTAGGTAAAAACTAAAAACTAAAAATACCTATACCTACCAAGGACTACCCTCAAAAACTCAGTTTCATATGTTATATATAGCCTATACTCTAACCCCTGGAGGCATGTTTAAAGTTTATCTAAGTTGACTAAACAGGACACATAAATAAGACTATTTCAAATAGGTAGGCCTACTTATTTCCGTTTGTAACGTTTCACAGAAGTTGACTGGAAATCAAACCCAGAACCTCTGGTTTTATCTAACTGCATTTAATTATGGGGCAGTAGTCGTATGATAGGGAGAAAATAAAGTTATACATATTAACTAGGTCTATTCAATTCTATTCTAGTTCCCAAACTATAAACAAACATGCTATGTTGCAAGATGTAAAATGTATAACACCCCACATCAAGCCTCATATACAATAATTTGTAAACATTTTTTCATATTTTGTTGTTATGACAAAGAATATCACTTAATAACTTTTTTTAACAGGGGTGGAAAGTATTCACTAATGGATAAAAAAGTTCAGCATAATAAATAACAGTTTAATAAAGGAAAGGCTCGCTTCACAAATAATGAACTGATGAATACACCCTATAAGGAAAACTACTAAAGAGAGTCTATCTAGTTTTCAGACATTTAAAGGGTATTCACCATCGTTGATTCCATGTACACGCGACATGTATCGCGCAATTCGTTCAAGGTTCGGAACCTGGCGTTGGTACTTGATGATCTTTATTGCGTCCCACAGCTGCTGCGTGATCTGCGGGCAAGATACCCGGCGCCGCGACATTGCGGAGAATATTCTGCAACAAACAATGCTCAGTCTCAGAATACATAGGCAGAAGCATATTAGGGAAATGTCACATTTTTATGATCTTTATTAATACTACAGGATATAGAGTGAACCCAAAAATGTATTGAATTTAGAAAACCCTACAAGGTATACATACACAAGGATTAATCATCTTAAAATTAAAAATGAATTGTAACATCATAACTTGAAATTAACTGTGCCAAGTTTGCATATGGAACAAATAGGCCTTTGCACATCATAACCTAAAATTTTGCAGAAAAATAATAGGACTCCCTCCCTCCCCCCCCCCTCAAATTAGCTTTGTCTCTATTTAACCCCACTTGGGGTAGATTTGGACCCTGCAGGGATTCCAACAAAAATGTATTATTATTAGGGCAGGTGGTACGGACATGTCAGAAGAATGGGAGAGAACAGAATCCCAAAGACAGAATTTGAAAGTGGAGACCAAGTTAAAAAAGAAGAGTTGGCAGACCAAGAGAGAGGTGGCAAGATCAAATAAGAAATGATGTAGAAGATAGAGGTGGAAGTTGGCAAGAAGTGCAAGCAAAAGGACTGGGAAGACAGAAGTGGATGGCGTGAGCTGGTGGGAAGAAAAGAGAGTGAATTTGAAGAGGACATGACAGGCCTGGCAAGCCAGTGTTAGGAGCTCTTGAAGTGCCCTAGAATCCTGGTGGCTATAGCCACCCCCTGACCTAACTTAAGTTGGAAACAGGAGCCAGATATATATATATATATATATATTAGGGCCTACTAGATTTTAGGAAGCATTCTGTATAAACAAGTTAGAATGATCTTATCTACAACTATATAGCTGTCACTAGTTGGGTCTCAGATTAGGTCAACAATCTGACCAATGAAGACTAGACTCATTTGACGATTCATTTAAATTCAAAATCCACCCATTGTTTTATTACAATATTACGGACTTATAAAGGAAAATCATGACGTAACTACCAACTTTGCAAAATACATCATCATTGCTGGCGCTGCAGAACGTGCGGATAGTAAGTCTGCAATGACATTCTATCTAGAAGCAATTATATGATTATTCTGATCTGATACATAATGATGATTTATTGATGGCAGTCCAGCAGAACAAAATTTGAAGGCACTGTGTACGTAGGCCTACGCTAATTCAAAAGTTGAAATGGGTCACATTGTACCTACCATTAATTGAGAACCACTGGACTACATACTATACAGTAGGGGCAAAACAGTAAATGAGGTTTTATCTTATCACCAAGTTGAGCTAACTGTTAAGCATATTGAAAAATTCTTTATTACCTACAAACTTTCACATCAATCTTTTTGTGGCACCCTACCAGGATCTGTTTGGGTTATCACTTATCAGCATGGGGGAAATGTTATTCACTAAATGGCCACCAGTACCTATGTAAATGAATGTTAAGTACAGATATTAAAAATCAACATGACAAAGAGAAAAGCAATGCATTGTTACCTTAACTTTAATTTGTTGACTATAAGCATTACATACTTTGTGTTTCAACAAGAACGAAAACGTGTACCGGTATGCTAAGCGGTCTTTGGTTTGATAGGTATAGTCTAGTCTTCGGTAGCCTAGTTACTTAGGGTTGCCAACTCTCCCGTATTTCCCGGGAAATCCCGTTTTCCACTGTGATTTCCTGCTTCCCGTATCAACTCGACACGGAAATCAGTTTTCCCGTATTTTCACAATTTGTTTTAAAATACACATTTCGTAAACTTCCGCCTACTAACAGTACACAGTTTTCAGCATTTGAGCATTTTGAGCTTAAAGTCTAATGTTGAGACAATTGTTTCATTATTAATGGTACATAAAAAGGTTAGACAATAGAACCAGATCAACCAGCTGAGTTACAAGTTGTTGGTACTAATGCTACGTTTACAGCTACGCGTTGCGAGCGAAGCGAGGGCGCGAGCTCCAATCAGCGGCCGAGTTTGTTACTTCTTTGCATGAAACTCGGCCGCTGATTGGAGCTCGCGCCCTCGCTTCGCTCGCAACGCGTAGCTGTAAACCCACCATTATTCTTTTTTGTGTCAAAAATTTTATAATTATTTAAAACGGGATATAAAGATTCTACATGATGCAAAATAGCTTGACAAAATGTAGAAGGTAACCAGCTTAAATGATACATATTAATTCAGTTTACCCTCCCAAATTAAACATTAATTGAATGAGAAAATTACACCTCCAAAGTTAATATTAAATCCCTTAACTCATTTTCTGGGACCTAACGTCTATTATAGGGACACATTTTTTTGCGCCTGCGGCGATTTGGCCTTCGACAACTAGGAATCTGGGAATCACCGTCCTCTTTCCTTCTACATTTCACATCAATTTTAAAATTCCCGTATTTTCATATTCAATAGTTGGCAACCCTATAGTTACTATTATTTATAGAGTGACTGACAATATGATATATGGAAGTGTTTTTTGAAGGCTTGATTACCCATATGACAGATAATGTATCATTAATACTTTTAATAGGTAGTATCATATTTTGACACTAACACAGATTAAATTATGTTTTTATTATCTATGCATTCCGCATTAGTTCTACTTAGTACATCTACATTAAAAGCAGATTGAAACAGCAATAACAATGATGTGGTGGTGTACATCATAGTAGGGTTAAACCAGGCACACCGTAATGATTTTAATTTCTGGCATCTCAATTGTGACTGGTTTCTTACAAAACAACTTGGACACCACACAGGTTTGTAGAAGAGAATTTCTCAAGAATCCACTTTCACCCATGGATAACAGGACATGTATAGACTATAGACCGAGATTTTTTTTGGGGGGGAGGGGGGGTCATAGGAATCCGAGGAGGCAGTGCACTATTTATTACTGGAAAAATATCCATTTATTTCAAAGAAGTCAAAAAATTTCCCCTTACAAATCATGGAGTTTTCCATGGTTGCACTGAATGCCCCTTTAACAATTAGAACAACAATACACAATAATACAACAGATGCACCAGATTGGAAAAGGGCATTAGAAATTTTTATTGTTGAAAGTTGTATTGCTTCTAATAATCAGAGATGTTGGCCCAGACTGCTCCCAACGCTCTTGTGCTGATAAAAAATTATGATCAAAGATATTATAATATGTATTCCCTACATGATTATGATGCTGCTTCATAATGCCATGACTAAGCTATTAGTTTATTAAAGAATTTAATGCTATAGGGCGAGACAAACTGAACTGTAGAAAGTAGGGCTGGGCAAGAATTCGATATCGATATTCAGATTCTATGTGAATATCAAAATATCGAGCAAAAAAATTGAACTGCAGCTAACAAAATAAAATGTTCAATGTTTAAATTGTCTGTGCAAAAACAGAACAAAAACTTCTGTTTTCTACCATATGTATTAAATTTACAATACAATGCCCTTAGTTATCAATTCTGTCTCCAGAAAAATGTAGTATATTATAATAAATAAATAAGAATAGGCTAATCATACATCAGTGTATAAAATAGTCGGTTTTCATTGTTGTCTCTTTAAAGTGGGGGGTGATAAAATCAGTGTATTATTTTTCAATATATTGATATCGGATCGCTATCGTAATTTTGCCGCGATATCGATAATTGAGTGGTAGCCTATAGGCCTATCATAGCCCAGCCATAGTAGAAAGAGATACACTTGTACAAAGTCAATACTGAATGAATTACAAAGATAAGTATAAATGTCCTCCACCCCAAAGATCTTGTCAACAACCTATAGGCCTAGGCCTAATAAAAAACCACTTGTTTCATGTAACCATTGCCCCTAAATAGCACATTCCATTTCAACAAAACTGTTTCACATAAAGCCTAGGCCTACCTACGTATAGCATAGAAAGGCACTGCTAAGCTCCTACCCACATGGTTTGACATAATGTACAGTTTAGGCTTTGTATGCTGGCAGGTGTGGTTGTGTACTTCCTTATACATCACAGTTAGATACTATCACATGGCAGTACCCCTATCATGCACACGGCTATGTTTACATTTAGTTTGACACAGCAGGCATTTTGCTAGTGTTCAGATAGTAGTCTGTGAATCAACATGTGTTTACAAGTCTAGTCTACTCAAAGTGCCCCAGCTAAAAGCAGAAAGCTGTTCAGTCCTACAGTGCACAGGTATGGTCTGAAGTAGAATTCACCAAGATATGCTTAAAATGAAAAAACTACAGGTCATGAAAACCTAAGTGTTCAAATAATCTAAAGAGTTAACTAACAAGTGTCATGTACTAGTGAAATATCATACACTAGCTCAAAAAACTATTTTGACAACAAAAATGATCGATATATGGTTGTGTTGGTGTGTTGGAATTGTCTTAATGATTGTTGGACTTCTAACTGCTATTTATCTGATAGCTTTACAAATGAGAAAAGGAGCAACTGGACTTTCTGTTCTCTCAACATCAGATACGTTAGCCTTAACTGTTATTGGTGTTCTGTTTATTGCAAACGGTCTAAATACATCACACTTTATCACGGAGCCATCATTTCACAACGGCACGTTGACAAGAAGGGACAAACAAGTGAGCGAGGTGTTAAGCGAGGAATGCGATTTTAAGAAGATTTTAATGGGATACGGAATATTTTTAGCTCCGTTTTTAAATGCCTTCATATCTATGTTAGCCCATGCAGTGGAATGCTACCATGATATTGTGAGAAAAACACAAGGGACAAGTATAACAAAACCGTCGAGCACGGAAGATGTATCGAACTCTGAAGAGGAGCCAAGCCCGATTTCAGACGAACCACCACGGCGCAAGTCTTTGGGAAGTGATCAGTTACATCTGCATACACCAACATTAGTGTCAGAGCTGCAACTGGTAAAGCAGCATGTAACAGAAATCACCATCGAGTCAAATCCATCAACTTCACATAATGATGTGGATGGTTCAAAACCATCGAGTTCGAAAACAATCCACGATATGGATGTATTTCATGTCTCTAAATTACCAAAACAAAAAGTTGGTAGGACTAAACCAGAGGGTCACGTGATAGCACAAACATCGGATAATACGTTCAAACCATTCAAGATTCGAAAAGTTAATAGAGCAGATTTCAAAAGTTACAGAAGATTAGTGGTAAGTCTATTAAGCCAATGGCTTTTACCTATTCTAGCAATTTTGATACTTTTTACATCCAAAATGGAAGAACACAGTTTTGATGTAGATTCAAGAATTGATGAGACAACATGTTATGTTGACAATATTGCATCTGCTCTGAGAATATCACCAGAGTGCATAGACCAACTCAGACAGGAAAGCTTTATAAAATCATTGCTCTCGAAACCAATGCCAGTACAAGACAATTCCCAAATTATCAATCGTTACTCATTGAACCAGAGAAATAAAGCCGGGGAAATAGATCGAATAACATCAATGATTATCAGACAAGTATATAGACATGTAGATGAGTTTAATAAGACAAGAAGGTTAAAAACCAAACGCCTTAAAAAACTGCCCCGTGGTTCCAATTTAACGCAGCGTACTTTGTGGCGCAAAATACATCAAAGACAGAATGTCACTGGGTTACATGGAGCTACAGTACCACACTTGCGAACCCTAGTGAAGCCAAACTACGATATCAATCTTACACGAGCACCCACATCAATGAAGAACCCGGGACTTCTTAAAAAGAAAGACGTTGTTGGTGAAAACGTTGACGCGAGTGCTGGATATTATGATGAATTACCAGCAGACTATGAAGAAAATGAGGACGAAACAGAGGATGAAAATGGATCCGAGGGTGTCAGTGGAGAAGCAATGAGCGATGAAATCACCGTCAAGCCAAGTCCACCAACAAAATCAAATACCAACAAAGATGACGAAGACAAAATCACATACGACGAGGTTGTAAGTGAGGAAGGTACAGAACCAGAAGAAGACAACACAAGTGAAAGTTCTTTAAAGGCAAAAGTAACAACGCAACGTCCACAAAATATCAAAGTTCCGTCACAAAGTCAGTCTCCCGAATTAGATGTTCCTAATTCTGAAAAAGGTTCAGACGAAGAAACGTCCAAAGAAGTGGCCAACAAGCCCAACAAAGAGCCCCAATTATTTCCTAAGCCTAATCTTAGACCGACTACTGTCAGTCAGGAATTCACCACACCAAGCTCAATAAACTTGGATAGTTTCTTTGATAAGTACCCAATAAGTTTGCAGAAAAACAGTACATTGGGTGGATACTTAGTACAAAATATTGAAGAGTTTAGTAATATTAAAATTTGTGTGAAGAAGTGTTCAATTTCAAGCAACTTTATGAAAGGATACCTGTTTGCTGTGCTGTTTTTGGGATATTTCATACCAATTATAGTTGCTGTTGTTATATATATTGTGATTGTTAAGAATGTGAACACTACTGTTAGTGAGCAAGTGTCGAAGAAAGTGGATTCCGAAAACAATGAAGACAAAGATAAGTGTACAGACATGTCATGTATTGCAGAAATTGTAAAGCAGTTTATAATGATTAGTATTGTCATGTGGACTCCAACTTTCCTAGAGATGTTATTACGCACATGGTTTTGCGTTAGGTCTCCCAGCTGGGTGACAATGATATTATTTATCTTGGGTCAAGTGCACGGTATTGTACGCAACTTTTTTAATATGAAGTTGGTGAAAGCAAACACAAAGGGTGAAGTATACAAAGGTTTGTGTTCGGGAATTATGAGAAGAAATGATGGTGCCGTATGTCCATCGAATGAGAAAAGTGAGACCATTTTGAAAGAAAAGTTATTCAAGAAAAGTGATCTATTAGGCAAGTTCTTGCCAAAAAAACAATCATAAGTAATACATTTCAAATAGTAGGCCTACATATAATTTATTGGATTACCAGCTAAAGCTTTGTTTGGAGATTGCATTGAATTTTCAGGCCTAGTTTACTTGTTATAGAGTATAGGGAGTATTCACATGACGTCACATCGCCCATATTGGAAGCCACCTATAGTAGGCCTACTATTTCAAGTTTCATTTAGCTGTCAATAGAAAACGAATAATATTCTTTACGGGGAGATATGAGAGTTTGAACACGTATATCCCCCGATAAAGTTTACAGAAATGATTGTGTGTGCCATTGTAAACAACAAAAAGAGTGGCCGATATAAGAGAAAATTTATTTAAGTTGCTTTTCAGTAATAATAGCATACAAAAGTTGGAGAACAGTTGAACTTCAACCTAACGTCAGCTGAAACGTAGTAACAATGAACTACCAATCACATGACATTGTTGCCTCCAGTATGGCCACCATGCGCAGTATGTGAATACACCCTATCGAGTTAAGATAAATTAAATTTATTTAGCCTGTAGACATAAAATTGCAAAATCCAGTTTCATTAGAAAGACAGTTAGGCAATCATTTTTGTTTGAGAAGTGTCAAATCTGTGGAAAACAAAGTTTTGTATTTGAATTTAGTAAAACATTTTAATGTATTATTAATTTATTATTACCAGTAGGTACACTGTACACATGTTTTAAAAATACCTAATCTCTTTGGCCTACACTGTATTGTATTCTTAATTAATAATTATAATTTAAAATGCTATTTGAGGTGACCTAGATGATGTATGACAATGAAGGACAACTTTATAAAGCCATGTTTAATGCAAGATTTGGACAGAGGTAATGTGCTTCTACACAGCAGTCTGGTTCCTGTAATTAGCCACTGTTGGTTATGTAACACCTAGTAGCCGGAATCCCGAGATGATTAGATTTTACCTACCACTATTTGCAATATTTACATTTAAAATTAAAAATAATGTTGAACTGGGCTGGTTCTGGTTGAAATCTGCTCTTCTCCAAAGAATGTTCCAGTAGCCCACTTAAAGTCTTTTAACAAAGTTCAGGTTTGTAATAACATAATTTTGATAAATACTTAGAAGAGAAGACAGGCCTAAAATGGTTCTGTTTGAACAAAATTATTTTAAAAAATAACACCTAGGCCTATTATTTATAAATAAAAAATAACATATACGTGGTTTTAGCATTCATATTCTGACTACTAACGCGATGTTACACTGTGATTAGCCAGCAAGAATCAAATGCCCATGACAAGGCAATCCAAACAATCTTTCCTACAAACCAGCTGTTAGGCCATTGAGTTTGCAATGCTAGTATGTGTGAACCCAAATTTGAGTTTTTGGGCAATATTTGGGTGGCTGCAAGGCAAGTCAAAAAGTACTTAACGCAGAGCTGTACAATTTTGTATTTAGCCTATGCGTTTTATTCCATTTAAATTGCAAAAAAAAATCATCAAAATCGAAGTTTTTTCTTCCGTTGATTTGACGTGGAAACTCTTTCACGATTACAGGATTACAATTACAATCACGAAGCCGACAACTGTGGTTGGGGCTTTGGCACTTTAGAGATATATAGGCCTAGGCCTATATTGCACCATCAGAACATTAGTGGCACAACTCCAAATTAATAGTTTTGAGTTATTCGCGTTTGAAGTTACAAACTGTTCTAATAAATGCATTTTATAAGATATCTCAGGAACCCCCTGCTGAACTTTTATATTATAAACAAGTAGTAGACCTACTATTTATTGTAGGCCTAAGGTATATTTAACTTATTTCATATAGGCTATTATAAAAATAAGTTTGTGAAATTGAGTATGTGCAGCAAAAAAGTAGTGTCTAGGCTACATTGGCTTAGGCCTATTATGTTGACAGTATTTTATTGCTTCAAAAAAAATACTTTCTTCTTCCTTGGACATTAGACCATTAGGCCTACAAACAGATCGTAGAAACTAGAAAAGATAGTAGTAGTAATGCACCGACGTTTAATGAAAAATTAACAAAAACAACAGGAAGTTATGGGTAAGTGAAGTGGTAATTTTGAATTTTTGAGTTACTACACTATTGTACTAGGTAAAACTGAGCAAGAGCTACATTTTGCATAATAGGACCACAGTATAAGGAGGATACAGTAGCGAAAGTGCCATGCCTGGCACAGCAGACGACTTGCGGCACGGAAGCGGGTGGCGTTCGTAGCGGTGGGTTAGACCAAACTCAACGAGACCATGGACGAGACCTGTGGGGAGGGGGAGAGGGATACCTCCTCGCCACCCCTCGCCGCTCTCCTCGCCTACAATATGAGCTAACTCGGATAACTTGCCGCCAGGGCGACCGTAGCTGCGCGCGCAGGAGTTTGCCGATGGAATCTCTCCCAAGTTTCGCTACTGTATCCTCCTTATACTGTGATAGGACTAAGTCCAAAAAATCGTTCTTGTTGTGTGTTGTTGTGCCACTAATGTTCTGATGGTGCAATATGGTACCTAAGTGCAGAGCGAGTAATTTGCCACGTGGACATTTTCCACCAAAGAAGCTTCACAGGTAGGTGCTGCCGACACTTTGCCTTTACGTCTCATGTTTTTGAAAAATAAACAATGCCAATCTAGATGATGAATGGGCGATTATGAGTGCTTACACGAACTTGATCCGAGTAACCCTATGGAGTCGGTTGGATCACTTCAAGTCACGTGACAGGGTTGTTCCGATCAGTGTGGATTCGTGAACAGCCCATGCAGGACGGGGGGGATGAGGTCTTACTGGGAGAAGACATGGGGAAGCTGGGGGTGTGGGCAAGGGTTAATAGGATGAGTTTAAATGTGGGGAAGTGCAAGTGGGTAAGGTTCACAAGAAGGAAACAGGGGAGGAGGGGTGGACTGACGTACGAGATTCAGGGGCAAATTCTGGAGAGAGTGGAGGTTATTAAGTACCTAGGGGTGTGCCTGGCAGACACATTGGAGTGGGGAGAGCAGATTAGCACTGGTGAGGCCAGGTCTGGAGTATGCAGCGGCGGTTTGGGATCCACATGATGCTAAAGGGAGAGATGCTCAGGAGGGGTTACAAAAGAGAGCGGCGAGTAGGGTCCTTAAAAGGGCGAATAGATGGGTGGAAATAGAGCATGGGGATGGTAGGGAGGGGAGAAAGTACGAGAGTTTAACGGAATTGGTCAGGGAGCTAGGTTGGGAGTCACTTGAGGACAGAAGGTGGAGGGATCGGCTGGGAAAAATGTACAGGGTAGTAAGGAAGCATGAGGGGTGGGGAGAGTTAAGTAGAGCGGTTGATGGAGCTAGTTACAGGGGAAGGGGGGATCATCAGTGGAAGATAGAAAGAAGGATATGGAGGACGGATGTACGCAAGTTTTCCTTCCTGGGAAGGACGACCGTTGAGTGGAACCGGTTAGACGAGAAAGTCGTAGGGCTAAAGAAGGTAAAGGCATTTGCCAACAGGCTGAAGCCTAAACCCGAACCCAGGTCGATGGAGAAAGCGAAAGACGACGTTCCTGGGAAAGGAAGAAGGTTGGAAGTAAGGGGGGTGATGGAGGGGAAGGAAGCAAGGAACCAGAGAAGAATGGGAAAAGCAAAGTGGGTGTTGGAGGAAAGGAGAAAGATGGAAAAGATGAGAAAGGAGGAATGATGGAAGAAGAGTCTCTTGCCACCGGCTTATGGCCAACAGCGAAGAGAATAATAATAACAACAACAACAAAACTACTGCAAATTATTTTGTAGGGACCTAACCTCACTTTCATAGGCCTAGCACAAACATGAAACAAACTGAACTTTACATTTCCAATCCTCTTTGCTTCTTCATTCGAGATAACGATGAGGATTTTTGCAGGATTTCCCCATTGTTTATACATAAATATTCCATTCTATCTGACAGCTCTGGTAGGCCTACACTCCCATTCAAGTTCACTAGGCCTAGGCATTATATGTTTATTCAAATTTGTGCCAAGATCTCAAAAGTAATGCTACTGACCCTGGTCTGAATTGGGATCACTCAGATCATGATCCAACTGATCCTGGGTTACTAGGATCAGGTGCGCGAACGCTCTCGGCTGACACTGATTTAACCCAATCAGGTACACAAACGATTTTATATGATTCGGGTTACCCAGATCAAGTTGGCGTAAACGCCCTTGCAAGGAGATGAAAACAGATGACATCCATGCCAACGCCAGGATACGAATCTAGAATGCAGTGACTAGGCCTAGGCCTAGGCCTATGCTTACCTATGCCACTTAGGCCTAGGCCTATAGCTAGCTGTAAACACTAATTATATTGAGAATCATAGTGTGCCAATATAAATGTAAGGTTTTACTAGGTTAGGGGCAAGGCCTACTTACTTTTTATTCATGATTTTCTCAATCGCACGACAGGGAAATTGACAGAGGCACGCCTTGCCCTGCGAAAACCACTGCACGCTGTAGGCCTAAGCCGAAACTAGGCTAGGGGCCTATGGACTTTCTGAAAACAAAGACATAGGCCTATACTCGTATTATGCCTATAGGCTAGGCCCTAGGTCAGGTCCCTAGGTCTAGGTCTACTCTAGCGTATGCCAGGTCTGGATACGGTTATAAGAAGGATTGGCCTAGGCCTAGGCCGTACGTCTAGCCTACGGTTTTCTCAGACCCGTCTACTGAAGGGTTAGGCCCTACCTAGGCTAGGCCTAGGCCTAGGCTTCAGGCTAATTCAGCGGTACTGCCAGTTTTGAATTCAATTGTATGCAGAACAAGTATATTGCAAACGTACCGATTGTTACCACGTTGATTTCGGTATAATGATGACGATCTAGTAAAAATAAAAGTGATAAAGCATGACACCATGAAATTAACTCTTGTTGCCGGACGCAAGGCAAGGGCAAGCCAAGTCTGCCAAGACGTGCCGAACAAGCATAGTCAAGTACTGCCATCATAAAATGATTAACACAAACTTTCTCCCTATGGACAACGTGTTTGACTGTTTCTTCAAAAGTTGGTACTGGCACTAACAACAATAGCCCTTTAAACTGTACTACTCCATTTAAAAAAGGCAGTGGAAATATATTTAAACATTTGCGGGAAAGTAAACTATAAACGGTGATAAAACCATTTAAATAATAAATTCATATTTAGTCTACCCACTCAATCATATAACTGATTTTCAGTGGGCAACTTTATTAATTTAATACGACCGAGCCAACCCTGTAAACTCCGATGGCCAACCAACCAAAGATCGATATTTTAAATAGGTATGAAATATGTGAGTCAATGGTTGGACAGTACGAATTCCAGGAATATTATATCTTTGGTACGAACAAAAGGAAAAATGTCAGAATTCACAAGCCTGATTGAATATATATTACTATTATTATCATCTTAAAACTTATTTAGAAGGGAGAATAAACAAATACCGGTATGCACTTATTTAATGAACCCTGCAAGGTTATTCCTTTCATAACATTCATAGGAATAGAAATAAGAAGGGGTTGGCTTGTGATTGTCATCAAAGTAATATTTAATTATACCACATTGGTTATAGATAAGCTAATTAATAATCCACTCCATTTTTAATACGCGATCTTTTGATAAACATTAGGTTCATTTTCCATCATTACTATATAGCTGCAGGTCCAGGCTACTTCACGCACCTTCACGTAAGCTTTACCTGACCAGAGGGCCTGTAGCAAAAAGATAAAGAAAAATAAATACTAGTTGAACCTAACCTAACATTAGGATGGTAATTGTCATCAAATAAGTAGTGTTTGTTGACATATTATTATAGACATGAATGTGTTTGCGCTTGGTTCTCGAACATGCATAGTCTACTCGTTTTTGTTCAACAAAAAGTTCAATTTTTTAAATTGGAAAACGTTGCACTGCTTGCAAAAATGGGTTTCTTCATCTATGTCGTAACTTCAGCCTGCATGGTTCCAGTTCTCAAAGCTTCTTACCACATGATAATATCATGATAATATGCAGCACAAAGAAACAAACCTATTGGCAGCCTTCCAGTAGCGTTGTAAAAACTAGGAAAACGCTCTGTCTGACACGTTATAATAAGCGTCTATGTCCATGAACTTTCTGGAAAGATCTCAAAGCTATCATAATTATTCAATGCAAGAGATAAAAGTGATAAAGAGATCAAAGATAAAAGTGTCGTAAAATGCCTTGTTGCTCTAGCGCCGTTCTACTGAAAACCCTATTTGATATTATTTACTATTTAATAATAATATTAGTGTTTTTAGTATAACGGCACTACAGGAACAAGCGCGCCTTTTGCAACAATTTTATCTTTATCTCTTACATTGAACAATGACGATAGCTTTGAGAACAACTTTTCACCAGAAAGTTCGTGGACATAGAGGCGCTTGCTTATCAAAGCGCCACACCGAGCGTTTAATATTACTATAAGAATGTTCATATTTGTTCGAAAAACAACAATCAACAACCAAAATAAAAATTTACAAAGATTATAATTTTTATTGTCATCTCCCTCGCTTCTTCTCTTATGCCCACATTCTCACATTTATGTCATCATGCGTCTCGCCAACCAATAGAGAGACAAGCCTCCTGCTCCTTCCTGTCCAGCCCTCCTGGCATTCCTTCATTGTGCTGTATAGTTATTATACTTCCTGCCATTCTTCAAAAAGATTGATTGTCCATATAAATTATTGCTTGAATTTTTCGTTGTCATAGTTACTTCACTACGATTCAGCAATACAAATGTAATTTGTACCTACAATAATTATCGGATCGTGATAAAAGTAGTATATTCGTGATTGGACGAAAATTTACTTTAATATGGCTAGGTCTATCTCACATTTTGCAACCAGTTTGTTTTATAAACATATTTTCTATTAACTGCATTGTAATTTCTCGACCGATTTGGCACAAAACTACACACATTCAATCCACATCGAAGCTTGTAGATGATCCAAATTGCAACTTGATCGGACTCTCCGTTCGGCCGCTATCGCACTAGGCCTACATAGGAAACATAAAACAAAGAACGAGTGCCAAAAAAGTAGACTGGAGACACTCGCTTAATTACTTTTGAAAATAATTCAGTAACAATAGCTTGTTGCTCCAAAATTAATTCAGTTACAAGTGCTCAAATGAAAAGTAATTCAATTATTTTATCACGATAAGACATTTGTTTTGATCTGATTATTGGAATGGAATGGAATTTCATGTTATGTATTTGACACCCCTAATATTATTAAAGGCATGATGTCCGAGTCCATGCATAGCATTTTAAGCTGAAAATGGAGATTGATCAATGATCATTATTCATTGGCATTAAACAACAGATAATGTAGTGAGAAACATGAAGATTTTTTAAAAATAAATATTTTATTAAATAAATTACAGCTTAAAAGTTGCATTACATCAACTTCTAAAGAGTATTTGAATTAGGCCTACACTGGAGTAAACCTATAACCCTAATGGAATGCTAGAAAATTGTAACAAAGTCTTTCAGTAGGTATGGTAGGTACGAACAGGTTTTTCTACCAAGTGTTCTAGACAAGTAGTAATTTTATATTTCTGTAATGAATGGTTAATGAGATATCTATTGATGGAGCAGCCTAGTAGTGAAAGCTGTACATAAACATGCAAGGGTCTGCAGCCTACTACTAGTACATAGTTGTAGTGTAATAGCATAGCTAAATTTGTATTGTTGCTTTGTACATCTTTTAGATTTCTATGAAATTGGTCTACCAGATTTAAAGCTGTTTATATGAAATTGTTCAGAATATCTAGAATGTCAGTGCCTGTCCTCCAGGGATGCACATTAGCTTTAACAGGATTTACTTCTAAATCCTTATCTTTATTAAGTATGTCTACGAGTGCATATCCTTCTCGTGGAAATGCAAGGTCATTTTCATTCAGACGTAATACTGGGCAATAATCATTTTTACCATCACCAACGTAAGCAATTTTAGAGTAAGTCACTCCTAAGTCTTTCTTCTTTGAAATGAAACTTTCTAGAATAAATCCCTTACATAAATTTTTTGTACTTAGTGTGCACCAATCTTGATAATGATACATTTCAATTTCTAAGCAGCCATCACCATTATACTTAGCTGGGTTGGTAAAAACTTCATGTACAGTGTGATTAAGAGACGTCACATTTAACCAATCTTCAATAAACACAGAGTTTGAATCAGAGATAATAATGATATCACAATTATTCTGATTTAAATGTTTTAACACAGTATCAAGGTTTTCAGTAGGAGGAATATTTGCTACAGCTGTTCCAATATCTTCTTTTGTAAATCCACTCGAATGAAGAAGATGGAACACCTTTTGCATGTAAGCTGTCCAACCATCCGAACGATACAAGTGTTTGATGTCGGTGATTTTGTCATTTGGTAGAAGTTTTCGAACAACTATGTCTGAGTTGTCATCGATTATTGTATGATCAAAATCGAATGCAACTAAAAGAGGTTTCGTCATCTGTGGAAAAGAAATACATCCATGCAGTCAATTACCAGCATATACATGCAAGCTTAATTAAGAAAGTTTAGCCTATAAGGATTGTGGCTAATTCGATAAAGAAATATATCCGAATCCGAAGTAGATTATTTGATACCAAGAATTTTTCTTGTATTGCTCACTCGACTCCTCTTTCACTGACTGTTGCCACTTGTCAGCAACCATTATATTATTTTTATTTAGCCTAGGCCTAGGCTATGGCTTGCTATGGTAGGAGCACAAAGGAGCACAGCCTACACCGTTGGCCCATCCATGACTACGTATATCACGCAATTCTAACGCGCTTGGGATGAAGGCGCCTTGCTTTCAATCGGTTGCCGAGTAAGGAATCTGCTCCGTATATCACGTCAATCTCAAGTGCCCTTATCTACACCGGCTGCAAATTCAGCCAATCACAACACAGGCCGTGCATCGCGGAGCCGCTTTGACGTGTATATCACTTAAATGAAAATGAATTCTAACCTCCAACTCGCTTGCCCAAGCGAGTTGGATCGCCGCCGCCTTGAGGTAAATTCGACGTGTATACCACACTCTGCAACCGATTGGAACCAAGGCGCCTTCATCCTAGGCGCCTTAAACTTGCGTGATATACGTAGTGCGTGGCATATCAGTGAAAATTAGGTACCTATATATTTAAAAATGTGAGGATGATATTAATAAGCTAGGCCAATATAATGATATATGCTAGGTATACCATGGTAAAGAAAATAATGGATAGGCCTAGGCCTGGGCCCTATAGTCTGATGCACAGAAATAGGCTAGGCCTAGGCCTATTTGTTTCCACTTAGGTTTAGGCCTAGGCCTAGCCTACTTTACCTTATCGCGTCTCGGCTGTCTACAAGTTGCACACTAAAGTCTACACAGGTCCGAGTGTAAGGTAGCCTAGGCCTAGTAGAGGCCAAGACCTTGCTAATAATTTTTAGGCTAGCCTAGGCTAGACCTTGACACTCATGAGCGTCTTGTGTAAGCCTAGGCCTGCTTACCATTCTAGCATGATTGAAGGATGACACCAAAGTCCTTCTCAGCATGAAGCTCTTTAAAAATACACTTTGCCAACTTCGAACTAAGCAAGTTTAATTTCGTCACAAACAAAATAGGCTTAAATGTAGTTTAGCATGTCAACAACCTAAATGTCAAATTCCTACTTCCTGCCCTGCCGACAGCCTGCTACAGCTGATAGTGCTCTAACTGCACAGCGTGTGAAGGAGTTTTTATACTTCTAGCAGGCGGTGCTTTAAGTTGGGGCGGTCTTTTCAAATAAAAAGGATGAGGTTTGTTCTCGTTGCTATAAATATGCAGCTGATCCTTCCTGTGTTTTCATCTTCTGGTCTTCACTCTTCATCTATTCTCGTTCCAGCTTTCTCTCCTTTTTGACCTCCCTTCCATTGGCTTGGGCTTCTGCTTCCCAATGAATCCACCTATTTTCTCATTTCCCACATACTCCTTAATAATGGAATAATTACTGGAAAGTAATTTTGCGTTTTTGTTGGATTGGGTCAAGCACTCGAGGTTCAATGATTTCGAAGGGGGGTGGAGAGGGGTAGGTAGGTTATCGAGGTCTTTGTTTTACATGACGTTTTTCGTGGTGGACTAATGCTGGATTCATGCATGGCATTGCGTTGTTCTGCGGGACGGTGGTTTTGGGCCAATCAGGAGCGACTTAAGTGCACGCAGGTCACTCCCGATTGGCCCAAAACCGCCGTCGCGCACCGTCTCGCAGAACAACGCAATGCCATGAATCCAGCTTAAGCTTAGTTATATTAATCGAAAGGAAGTGACGTCGACGACCAATCCTTATTTGGCTAGTGGTTAGTGGCCAAAAGTGTACACTAAGACACCGATTAACACACTTAACCAAGATGGTCGATACCAGCCATCACCAGATGATACTTATAGGTTAGGAAAATACCCAACCAGTGAGTGGAAGTATTATTATCGTATTTATTTACATTATGTGATTAATAACAATAACCTTTGTATTAGCACACTAGGTGACGTGCCCAAAGCTGTTAGCGTTTAGTGTGTAGCAGGTAGTGGTTAGTGGTTAGCAGGCGAAAATCAAGTTGGAACACACCCTTAATCTCATCCCAAGTATCCATATTGGGGCTACAAAGATATTAAGTACAAAGCATCCATACTACGCGAGGACATAAATAATATAGTACTACATGTTGGTGACAATATACAAAAGAATTACCTTTATTGGTATATAGACATGGATATTGTCACACATTATACAACATTTATTTATTGGACACCGTATTTGTTGATGACCTTTGTGTGTCGTGTAGCCATTAGTGAGGTCTTGAAGCTGGCCTTGCGAGTGATTCGCTGAAACAAACATTGCAAAATAAACAAGCAGGAAAGTACACATTTTAAGACAAGGGGAGCATAGACTGAGCAAATAAGAATAATTGAAAAAAGGGAATGTCATGTCAAATTAGGCGATTGCTCTGTGGTATGGCCTAGTGCCACACTGCGTTTAAAATAAGGTTATTTAATTAGCATTTAGTGGGTACCGGTAATTAATATGTATGTAATTCGTGCAACACTGTGGGCCAGTACTGTTTATTATCTGACTACTGTTAACATAAGACTGCCTCAACTTACCTTGAGTTGTTGTAACTTGCGGACCTTCTTGAATGCAGCCTCCTTCCTCTTGACTTCAAGTTCCTTCACAACGGACTGGTATTTCCAGCCGACTTCATGAGAAAGACGACCGACTGTGCAGTACTAGAAAATAACAAGTCAATATGCAGATATTTTAATATTGTTAGTTTGCATACCAAACCTAATAACTACATCACAACTTGACTTGTACACATCATATGTATGTACAAACAATTCTTATCTAAAATCACTTTCATGGTCATGTCATGTTAATCAAAACATGGAAAGGGGGAGGACCTTTACAATTACTAGATGGTAGGAACTAGAGAAGTTAAACGGCACCATTGGACTCTGCTATTTCGTAATCATGAGATACTTACATTGGGACCACTTTAAACATTCATCAAATCAAACATAACGGTTGACACTAACCTTCCTGCCTGCCTTCAGACACATGATCCTCATAGCTCCGGGCACGACCATTCGCTTCTTGTTTGACCATGGGGGAGGGATCCCCTCGTACGCTCGCAGTCGCTTCATCGCCTGTCGGCCACGGGTGGTCTTGTGGGGCAACATCCCTATAACAGGCAAAACACCGAGCGTTAGAGAGGCGCGTACAACAGTGTTCTTACATTATTATTATTATTATTATTTATGTATTTATCATCAACAGGGGCCAGTAGTCTTCATGGTCATCTCATTCAGTTTGTGTTATCATAGACACTCAAACAATGTAGGTAATGCTTAAAAGCAATAATCATTGATGACAGAACTAGAGGCAAACAATTATGCATAGGTCTATTAGTTACTTCATATGAATATATGCAGTGCACAAGTCCTACAAGTACAATGCGCGTAGAGTAAAATGACACACACGTTAATAAACGTTAACAACAAAGTCTGGCGATAGTAAACCACTTCATATGAAGATATGCACAAGTCCTAAGAGTACAATGCGCATAGAGTAAAATGACATGCATGTTAATAAACGTTAACAACAAAGTCTGGCGATAGTAAACCTAACCAATATTGGCTTAAAAAGTACATTGACTACCGAATTTGTTCACGAAATTTCTGTGTCTGGTTATCTCATTCAGTTTGTGTTATCATAGACACTCAAACAATGTAGGTAATGCTTGAAAGCAATAATCATTGATGACAAAACTGGAGGCAGCAATTAAGCGCACAATATTAATGTGCATAGGTCTACATCGAATTTAACGACTACTAGCAAATAAACGTATAACAAAGTAAGTACGTCGTATACCTACAATCTAACTAATGTTGGTTTAAAACTTTGAAAGTACATTGACAACCAGAATATTTCTAGTATTATTAAGGTAATTTGTACGAGACTATGAGGTAGTAAGCTTGAACTATCACACCTCTATATTTCTGTATCTGGTCATCTCATACAGATTGTGTTATCATAGACACTCAAACAATGTAGGTAATGCTTGAAAGCAATAATCATTGATGACAAAACGGGAGGCAACAGTTCAGCCCAGAATATTAATGTAGGCCTACATGGGCCTACATTGAATGTAACGACTACTTGCTAATAAACGTACAACAAAGTAAGTACATTGACAACCACAATATTTCTAGTATTATTAAGGTAATTTGTAAGGGGCTATGAGGTAGTAAGCTTGAACTAACACACCTCTATATTTGTGTGTCTGGTCATCTCATACAGATTGTGTTATCATAGACACTCAAACAATGTAGGTAATGCTTGAAAGCAATAATCATTGATGACAAAACTGGAGGCAACAATTAAGCCCACAATATTAATATACATAGGCTTATATTGAATTTAACGTCTACTTGCAAATAAATGTATAACAAAGTAAGTACGTCGTTTTGGTACCTACAATCTAACTAATGTTGGTTTAAAACTTTGAAAGTACGTTGACAACTACAATATTTCTAGTATTATAAAGGTAATTTGTACGAGACTATGAGGTAGTAAGCTTGAACTAACACACCTCTATATTTCTGTGTCTGGTCATCTCATAAAGATTGTGTTATCATAGACACTCAAACAATGTAGGTAATGCTTGAAAGCAATAATCATTGATGAACACAGGAGCAAACAGTTTGACATAGGCCTATACATCATATGAACATAAGTACAACATACAATTACTGCATTTACATGCAGGTTTGAAATGGTTCTCAGTTTTCAAACTTCCTTGTAAATGGTTTTGTGTCGAGACGAGTCAACACTGTTTTGAAACAGGGTTGGCTTTAAAAAGTTTTAAAATCTGTGATGTAAACACTGCACCACTACACAGACTGAATCCCAACTTGATTAAGTGTTAAATCAGTTTAGTTACTGAGTGGGTAGACTCTAAATGTGAATTTATTTATTGTTTATTTAAGAGTATTGGTGGCGATTGGTCACAACTCACAACAACATGTAGGTCACCTACAGCAAGTGGTGCGCCAAATGACGCTACCTATAGGTAAATATGGGAACCAATCAACTGATTTAAAACACTTTCAGGCCCGGTTTCACCAAAGTATTTAAATCGGAGATTGGCTTGATCGGCGCCGTCACCAACTCTACATAAACAAATAATGTTGCATGTATTGAAAACATTGCATGTGGCTGTATTCCAGAATTGAGTAATTAATTAGTATCAGCTATGAATAGCTATAAAATATCATGCTGTTATTACTGGTATTTAAACTAATTTTCATAAAAAACGAGAAATGTATTCAGTTCGTCACCAACAAAAGTTAAGCTCGTTGGTCCAGTAGGTGGCTCGTTGGTCCAGTGGTTAGCATCCCTGCTTCCAATGCAGAAGGTCCCGGGTTCAAATCCCGCTTCAGGCAGAAGTTTTTTAACTTCTAATGTGGATTCCATTCTATTACTTCTTGGCTTAGAAATAAGTAAACGGTGACTTTGGAGCCGTCCTAGCAACGAAGCACTCAATAAATTCAAAGTTGTTCTGAATCGACCTTGTTGATTCTGGCATTTGTCCGCAGGTGTTCGCACTGTCCAATCACTGATTCATATGTTTCGTATTTGAAATATCGATCTTTGATTGGTTATCGCTCACTCGTCGATGGTGTTCGAAGCCTGCAGGGTTGGTTCAGTCACTTTCAATTAAAGTCCCCCACTGCAAATCAGTTTAGTTACTGAGTGGGTAGACTCTAAATGTGAATTTATTTATTTATTTATTTATTTCAGTTTGGCAATAAATGTCTGACACGTGTTTAGTCATTTGTTTTGCATTATTGGATCCTTACGTAAAATGCATACAGAAGGCCATGACCAAAGATTATTATCTCAAAAAAAATCCATGCTCTGTATTCAAATCAGTACAACAATGGATATTCGATCTTTCTGTCGAGTCTTTGTTTTGATTTCATGTTTATTTACAAGAACAAATGAACGTTGCGACGAAGGAACAATAAGTAGCAAACTTTAGAATACGAATCATTGTATGAATTATGAACATATTTCATTGTCGAGTGTAAATACCTGCAATAATGTTAGGCTATTTTATATCTACTCTAAAACTGACGCTTATTAATTACTGAATTCTGAAATATAACAATATACAATATTTCCACTGGATGAAAAATTATTTATTTATGAAAAGTTGGTGATGGCACCGATCAAGCTAATCTCGGATTTAAATACGTTGGTGAAACCGGGCCTAAGAAAGACTGTTTCGAAATTACTTGTAAACATGTTTTGACTCAAGCCAAAAATTGAAAAAACTGCATGTAAACGTGGTCATTAATGCAGGATGATATACGTATAACAAACTAATCCCATAGTATATCCTACCTAACCAATGTTGTTTAAAAATTATCTTGACTACCAAATTTGTTCACGTGCTTATGAAGGAACACACTCTAAGCTAAATGGAATAAGCTAGAACTCATGCACTTCGTTACATTTCTGTATGGTCGTCTCATACACATAGTGTTATCATAGACTCCAACAATGTAGGTAATGCTTGGAAGCAATAATCATTGATGACAGAACTGGAGGCTAACAATTACATACATACTACATAGGGATGTATGTAATGTATGCATATTGAATTTAACGAATACACAAGCCACATAATATTTAGTACGCATACATAGCGTACCCAATCAATGTTGGCAAGTACCTTCACTACCGACATTTTTTCGTGTGTTAAGAAGGCTACCTAAAACTATTTCTATCATGTTCTGTGTCTGGTCATCTCATACAGATAGTGTTATCATAGCCTCTCAAACAATGTAGGTAATGCTTGAAAGCAATAATCATTGATGACAATTACGTCATAATTTTTCATGTGTTAAGAAGGCTACGTAAGACTATTTCTTTCATGTTATGTGTCTGGTCATCTCATACAGATAGTGTTATCATAGCCTCTCAAACAATGTAGGTAATGCTTGAAAGCAATAATCATTGATGACAATTACGTCATCATTTTTCGTGTGTTAAGAAGGCTACGTAAGACTATTTCTTTCATGTTCTGAGTCTGGTCATCTCATACAGATAGTGTTATCATAGCCTCTCAAACAATGTAGGTAATGCTTGAAAGCAATAATCATTGATGACAATTACGTCATCATTTTTCGTGTGTTAAGAAGGCTACGTAAGACTATTTCTTTCATGTTCTGTGTCTGGTCATCTCATACAGATAGTGTTATCATAGCCTCTCAAACAATGTAGGTAATGCTTGAAAGCAATAATCATTGATGACAATTATTACGTCATCATTTTTCGTGTGTTAAGAAGGCTACGTAAGACTATTTCTTTCATGTTCTGTGTCTGGTCATCTCATACAGATAGTGTTATCATAGACTCTCAAACAATGTAGGTAATGCTTGAAAGCAATAATCATTGATGACAATTACACACATGCACATGAAAATATTAATGTAGTCTACGTACCTCATTGAATTTAATTAATGAGCATGGTAATATTAATACGTATACATAAACGAACAAACGTAAGGTTAATTTGGGGCATGTGTACCTAGTATGCAAGTAATGTAGGCTACAAAATAGTAGGCCTAGATAAAAGATGATGACCGAGAAGACTTACCTCGGATGGTGCGTCGCAGGATCTGCCGGGGGGCACGGTGATGGAAGGGTCCACGTGCGGGGTTGACATTACACCGTTTGCGGAGGAAAGATAGGTACTTCAATTTCGACCTGAAACAACATTAATTATTTGAAGCTGCCATTCGAACGACTAGGCCTACTGTTCCTACAATGATACTGTGGGTAGAGGTAGACCTACTATACGAACTTGACACTAGCTAACACTGCAACACATAGAGCTTTGGGCCCCCATGTGTACCGGTTTAGCATGAAATAAATGAAATCGTATCTAAAAAGAAATTCATTGTTTTGGGTGAGATGATGTTAGTTCAGATAAACCAGATTTAAACTTCAATGTCAAAATAAATAGAGAGAATCATGACCATTATTTTTCCTAAACAAATGGAAACCAATGGGTAAGCCTAAAATTTAAATGAGCAATCTCAGTGGTAGTGACGAAACTACAATATTTAATTGTCAATCACGAACATATCAACCAATAGTTATACATCATTGATGCTCATTTCAAAATTGTACCAAAGTTCGGTCTGATTGTTGAATAATGATGGAAGATACTTTGCGCCTTGGGCTTTACTGGTGCCATCAAAACAAGTACCATTAGCCTACAACCAGTACCGGTATGAGGGTATTGGACTGGTTTTACTCTATCTTCATTGTCGCTGCAAGTTTATCCTTTCTTATCTTGATAGGCATACCATGGCCGAGTCGTTTAAAAGCCCGCGCGAAAATATACGTGTACAAATATTCATACACGTTTAACCGTGACTTATACCCCGCCTGAACAATCCCCTCCCCTGGGGCCCCCACCCAAAACCCAATTCACAGATTTTCCGATATCACAGCTCTTTGACGAGCCGACAAGGCATAGCTAAGTGTGTGGAGTCAAAATGACTGTGGACAGTTGGACACAAAGGTGGGGAATATAATCAACAATGAATATTGTAATAAATCAACCGTGTTATTTCGTTGAACATTATAACTCATTTTTTGTTATCATTTTGCAAACAGGGGTGTTACGTTTAAACACGAAAAACTCGGAAAAATAAACGTTTACAAAATTAACTGTTTTCTCACAGCCCTAGCATACCATTACATAAAGTTGTAAAGCAATCTCAGTGGTAGTGACGAAACTACAATATTTAATTGTGTCAATCACGGACATATCAACCAATAGTTATACATCATTGATGCTCATTTCAATATTGTACCAAGTTCGGTCTGATTGATGAATAATGATGGGTGATAAGTTGCGCCTTGGGCTTTACTGGCGCCGTCAAAACAAGTAGGCCTAGCCTACAACCAGTACTGGTATGAGGGTATTGGACTGGTTTTACTCTCACTTCATTGTCGCTGCAGTTTATCCTTTCTTATCTAGATAGGCATACCATTACATAAAGTTGTATTGAGCAATCTCAGTGGTAGTGACGAAACTACAATATTTAATTGTCAATCACAAACATATCAACCAATAGTTATACATCATTGATGCTCATTTCAATATTGTACCAAAGTTAAGTCTGATTGTTGAATAATGGTTGAAGATACGTTGTGCCTTGGGCTTTACTGGTGCTGTCAAAACAAATGGTCTATAACCAGTACCGGTACGAGGGTACGTATTAGACTGGTTTAACTCTCACTTCATTATCGCTGCAGTTCCTACTTTCTTCTCTGCATGCCAACCTAAGAAGCACCCTGCCAATCACTACACTCAAAGGGAGACTTCCCCGTCACCTCCTTTGTTGACAGTTGTAAATGTTAGCCTCGTCTCAAATCTCAAGCGGCAGTCAGAGGGGTCCAGGACAAACAATTGTAACAAAAAGGGGACCTTCCACTGCTGATTGTCGCATTTCTGTTGCGATAATGGTAATTTTGACATGTTGTATTCGAATGACGTATTTCCAATCGTGTTCTCTGTTACTGCTTAGTGCCTGTACCTACTAGCACTGTCGGTAAGTTGCACAGCTGGATCTTGATTGGAGTCACGTAAAAATAGCAGTTTCAAATCAAATGTAAATAGCACTCTAAAGTTTAACAATGAGACATGAGATGCGCCTTAGGCTTTACTGGAACCGTTAAAACAAGTAGCCTACAAGGATATCGGGCTGAGACAACAATGTTTTACAGTCACTTCATCATTCATCGCTCGAGTTTCTCCTTTTCATACCATCAGGCCTACATAAAGTTGTATTGAGCAATCTCAGTGGTAGTGACGAAACTACAATATTCAATTGTCAATCATGAATATATCAACCAATAGTTATACATCATTGATGCTCATTTCAATATTACAACATATGGTACCTGTAGGCTGTACCTATTGATATCGATGAATAACGATGGGACACGAGATGCGTACCCTACCTATAAGACTTTACTGGTGTGCTGCCGTCAAAACTACCAACAAAATTGAAGGGAACAGGAGTCCTATCTCTACTGGCTAACTAGAAAACACATTGATGACATAGAGGTAAATACTAAATTGTGATTTGAGAGCATAAGAAAAGAAGACCTAGGCCTATCTATAATTTGGTGGTAGGAAATTGGGACTTACCTGAAAAAGTTGCCCGAGATGTTTAACGCCTCACATCTGACAACAGTAACTCGGTGTCCTTGTAAAAGTGTCTTGGCTATAAGAGCAGCCAACCGACCAAGGAGATGGTTCTTACCATCTACAAGAATGACCTAAAAAAAATCACATTTTAATATTAGGACCACCTACATGACCTGATACACATACCAACAGGTACGGATTTATGAGACATTAGGTAGGCCTAGGTATATACCTAGATTTAGGAATTTAGATAGGGCCCAGGCCATAACCTGACCCAATAACCTTCTTGCTCCCGTGGGATGTCAGGCAGCTGGGAAGTCACTTTCAGTGATTTCACTTTGGTAGGCCTGCATAACGTCGGGCGGCACAAAAAGTATCATGGCGACATCACGAAAAACTCTGTTTCAGATCATCGAAAAAGGTAATTTTGAATGTTATAGCAGACACCAAATCATGTTTGGGTTCATTTTAAATATTAATTTGTCTATTAGTAAGTGTTTTAAGTACTTTCGGGACTGCATTTGTGCAAGTAAGCCGCGGACCCAATCGGCAGAATTACCATGTATTCATTTGTTTGTCGTCATTTAATGGTTTAGGCCTAAATATAATAAGGTATACTATTACAGGAATTATATGGTCAACCAGCCAATACCCGAACGGCTTAAAGGGGTTCTCACCCGCTAGATTTATTTTTTACCATATGATCTACTCCACCACACCAATCGATAATGAACCATTACAACTCGTCAGTTGAAACCTGTGAATTGTTATTAATTAATGAAATTTCTGGTTAACTGCCGCGGCGACTGTTGGTGTCAGCCGGCTTTTGGTGCGAGTGTACTCCATTCGACACCGCTTAGCAGGCCGCGTTCATTGTGCATGCGTTGACTATTTCCCCTCCCAATACTAATCTCTCTCTCTCTCTCTCTCTCTTTTTTTTTGAGTTAATCCAATACACAAACTGTCGGTACGCTAAATGCCGCCATAAATTGTTTGGTACTGGTTCGATAGAATACGATTTCTTTTTACTTCTTTCAGTTGCAATTAGTATGAAATCAAAATTAAGTTATCAAATATTTGGTGGTCCGTAATGCACACGTTGTCTTCTAACATACTTCTCACAGCCGGTATTTTCGCACAACAAATACATTCGGCGACTGTGGGCATAACTGAACATTCGTCACATTTGCACCAATTTTCCTTATTGTTCCTATCGCCATCGCTAATACTTTCAATAGACTCTTTGGCTTTCTCTATTTCTGCCAATTCTTCTGCAGAATATTCGGGCTCAAACTGGTACACAGCAGTAGCCATCGAGAAATATGATACGCAAAGTGTTACAATTTCGAGACGATGCAATGCAAACCCGTCACCCTGACTGACTGACGACACGTGCCTGCCTGCCTGCCCCCCCTTCCACTCGTTACCCCTCCTCCGAGCATCGTGTGACTCGACAGTCGACACCCGCCGACTCGACGTGCACAGCAACGCACAGCAACGCTCAAAACGAAATGGAGCACCCGATTACACATCTTTATTTTGTACCTGAACGGAAGCTCCGATTACAAAACCAAAATATACGAAATACGCAGAAAAGAAAGACGCAGCGAAAAGTATAACATCATTTTTTTTTTGGAGCAGAATCCTCCAAGGTCCCAAGGCATACAGGTCGTCCCAATGATATTTCTTATGGGAGATTTTCGCCGATGGGACCTAGCTCGAAAATCACTAACTTTGATATTTTTTTCCCGGGTTATGGTGAACCCGATTTTTTGTCTTTAAGTCTCTAATTTCATAGCTAATTAGCCTTAGTTAAACATATTTTTTTGGTGTAGCGGGTGAGAACCCCTTTAAGCACTTTCACATGTTCGCACATCTGTCAAAAGTGTAAAATGGTGTCAGTGAGCTAAAGGTAGTGTTTTTCTAGTAGGTAGCACGCTATTGGTCAGTTGTGGCAAGTTTCAGCCAATCACACACCTCCTTTCATATCCATACGTGAATTTCAGTAGAAAAATAAAAGCATCGCAATACCCGAACACCTCTTTCAATAGTTGTTGATTATCCTCGCTGTTGGCCGTAAGCCGGTGGCAAGAGTGTATACTTCTTCCTCCATCCCTCATTTCCCATTTTTTCCTTCTTCCTCCAACACCCACTTTCTTTTTCTCATTCTTCTCAGCCAAACACTTACATTTCATTAGCCAAACATGCTTATTTCAATGTCAAAACGACGTGTTGCAATTGTTTTAAAATTCTTGGTACCTAATTGTTCCGTATCGCTGAACGCGTTTCGTACTCACTTTTTTCGTGGGATGTCAGGCAGCTAGGCCAAGATCGACCAGATACAATAACCCCCCCTAACCGATTTGCGCTCGAAAGTGACTTTGCCCGAGATTAAGGGGGGTTATTGAATCTGGTCGATCTTGGCCTAGCTGCCTGACATCACGAAAAGTGAGTACGAAACGCGATCAGCGATACGGAACAATTAGGCTACCAAATTCTTAAATAGTTATTTATGGCAAGCTAATCGAATTTGGGTGCAATAAAATGAAAGGAAATACATTTTTCTTTACAGTTACACCAACGAGTTTTTACAAAAGTATACCTGGAAGCAGGGGTCGAAATTAACGCTCGCCCGCTCGCCCGAGGCTAGTCAAACTTTGCTCGGGCTAGTAAAAATCTTATTTCACTAGCCCGACGGGCGAGTACGTTTTCCAGAGCTTACAATTGCCGTTCAAAAAATCATAATATTTCGCGATATAATATTTCATAATATAATCTTACAATTTGAAATTTGAAAAGCTGGCCAAAATCGCAAGAAAATCGAGAAACGTTTGGAGACGGCCAAATTGAAAACTTGCAAAAGATCTTTAGTGAGACACTTGTAAATCACGGAGTCGACATTGCAGCGCTAAGTGTTGAATGGGAAATGTTTAAATCCAAGGTTCTGAAGCTGGAAACAGGTCAAACTAATGAGGTTTGCCCTGCATTGCTGTCAAAAGAAATGGGCCTATCAAACTTAAATAGATTGTTTCTTTTGTTGCTTTCTCTCCCAACAACTTCAGTAGAGTGTGAGCGTGGCTTTTCTCACATGAAAAAAATTAAGTCTGATTGGCGGAGCAAATTGGAAACTAAAACAATGTGTGACATTTTGCGCATCAAATTGATGAAAACGTCGATTGAAAAGTTTGATCCTAAACCAGCAATTGAATTGTGGATAGCAGGTGCATTACGCCAAAGACGACCAGATAATAAAATATTCAAGAAGAGGCGGGTTGAGAAAAGCACTGACAGTTTGCCAACATCTCAGGAAGAAGAAGATGAAGAAAATGATGATGATGAAGAAGGAGTAGAAGAAGAAGAAGAAGAGCAGCTGGAGGAGGAGTGTCTGCAATGAGTCAGTATATAAAATTGAAGGTGTGAGTGTGACTGTTACCTGTTGATATCCGAGAGTTACATTGAAGAGGGAATAAGGACAATGTGTTTTTAAGTTTTTGTAACTTGTTATATGAGCAGTTATTTTATTATATGTGGGGGCCAGAAGTGTGTATTCAAGTAAAAAATATAGTAATTTTCATAAATGTGTTTTACAGATAGATACAGACTACAGCAGTATATATCTCACGCTAAGTCACAATGCATCTTTTTTAATATCATATAATCATATAATTTTCCATTTACAGTAGAAAATACAAAAAAAAAAATCATTTAGGCCAACAGGTTTATTATGGTTAACAATATTTCCCACTCACTCCCTAGTACCCCATAAAAACACGTCAAACCTGGCGAATATTGTGAGTTGTGACCCAAAACTTTCATGTATGAATAATGATCGTTTTACAACAATGTAACCTATTTCATTACGGGCTAGTAAAAATGGTCTCGGGCTGGAGAACTATTGATGCAACTAGCCCGGAGGGCTAGTGGCCAAAAAAGTTAATTTCGACCCCTGCCTGGAAGCATACATTTTCGAAGAGGTGTTCGGCTATTGACAGGTTGACCCTAGGCCTACAGTAGGCCTAGAGTTCCGCGGGAGTTTACACCATTTCCTCCCCGTTTTGGACACCCATAGGCCTAGATACGTTGAAAGATAAGCTACCCCGGGATTTCTTGTTTTCCTAGAACGATCGGACCTCATCGCCTTGAAGAATGTGATGAGTGGAGGGGAGAGGGGACAGGTGGGAAACTATAGACCGATTAGTCTAACATCGGTGGGTAGCAAAGTAATGGAGAGACTGATTGTAAATTATGTAAGGGGACAGTTAGAGGAGGGTGGGGGGCTTATTAAGGAACAGCATGGGTTCAGAGCAGGACATTCGTGTGATACGCAGCTGATAGGTTTGGTGCAGGATGTTGGGGAAGCTTTGGATGGAGGACAGGAGGTTGACGCGGTATTTTTAGATTTTCAAAAGGCTTTCGACAAGGTACCTCATGGCAAACTAATGGAAAAGGTGGATGGGTTTGTGAATGACAAGGGTGTGGTAAATTGGATTGGGGATTTTCTGAAGAATAGGAGACAGAAGGTAAGGGTGGGGGATAAGGTTTCTGGCTATATACCAGTCAAGTCCGGTGTCCCGCAAGGGTCGGTGTTGGGTCCGCTACTATTTATCATGTTTATAAATGACATCGGTGCGGATATAAAATCTAAAATTAGGCTATTTGCGGATGATTGTGTAGTATATAGGGTGATTAGGGGAATGGACGATGTTAGGCAGATGCAGGAGGATTTGGTTGCAATTGAAAGGTGGGTGGATGATAACGGAATGGGCCTAAATGTAAGTAAATGTAAAATGTTAGGGTTTTCGCGCAAAGCTAGGAGGGAGGTTAGGGAGTATGTTATGATGGGGGCTATGGTGGAGAGAGTAAAAAGCTACAAGTATCTGGGAGTTATGCTGGCGGAGGATTTGGGGTGGGGGGGAACAGGTTCAGCAGGTGGTTAGGAAGGGGAATAGAATTGTGAGCTTTGTCATGAGAAATTTAAATGGAGCCAGCAGAGAGGTTAGAGACAGGGCATATAGAACTGTAGTAAGACCCGTGTTAGAGTATGGAGGGGCGGTCTGGGATCCATATAGGAAGGGCGAGGTGGAGGAGGTTGAGAAGGTGCAGGGTAAAGCAGCGAGGAGGGTTACGGGAAAGGTTAAACGGTGGAGATGGGAGGATGATGGGGCTGGAAATGTGAGGAGGGTGTATGATAGTGTTACGGGTATGGTGAAGGACTTGGGGTGGGAATCTTTGGAGGAAAGGCGAAGGTTGGACCGGTTGACGAACTTCTATAGGATCTCTAGGGGGATGGGTGGGTGGATGGAAATGAAGGAAAGGCTGGTGAAAGGGAGGTATCTAGCAAGGAGCGATCATGAGTGGAAATACCAAAGGGGTGCGAGGTTTACTGATGTAGGGAAATTTTCGTTTTTAGATCGCACAATCAGGGAATGGAATACCTTGCCTGCGGGGGTGGTTGACCAGCGATGCGTGAAAACTTTCAGGAGGGAATTAAAGAAGGGGGTGGGGGTTTCGTGAGATTGATATGTGAAATGTACATAGGTATTTTAGGCTCAACTTCGTTGGTTTTTATTTTTTATCTTTCGTTGCAGACAACTATAGGGTCATCGGTTTTATAGTATGTTTTTATGTAATGAACCTAGATTCTACTGTGATTTTACTGTGATTTTATTAATATTTTATACTCGTGATTTGGGTCTGGCCATTGACGATGAACGATAAGTTCGTGAACATTATTGGACGTTGTCCATATTTTAATATTTTATATATCTTAGAATTGGACAAGACAATATGGTGCTGTTTTATACTTGACTTATGTTTATTGCTCAATTAGTTTTAAGCCAGTACCAGTGTTGGATACTCTACTTTAATAATGACATTAGGCTTAGGCCTATTCCCTAGTCTGAGCAACTTATTATTATTACTTACTATTTTTATACTGTTTTATCATAGGATTTATAGACTTGGCCTTGGCCGTATTAGTTGGTTGTCACCTAAATCACGAGGCGCGTGTATTGATTTATTTTAAATGCGTGATATTTTATACCAATGATAGATACAATTTTTAATTCTAAATGCCCACTTAATAAATCTTGGGGGGAGGGAGGAGTCTCTGCCACCGGGTATACGGGCCCAGCCGCAGAAGAGAGAGAAATAAATAAATAAATAAAGTGTATTCAGTCATCTGAATTCCTCATCCTTTGCTCGAGTTTAAATGGAGATAATTGCTCGACTGGACTTTGCTCTAGGGGTGTACCAAGAAAAATACCCAAAAGGTTGGTGTAAACTCCCACGGAACTCCACTGTAGGCCTAGGCGTACATGTCCATATTATAGACCATATCTTGTCCATACTCCATAGCATTAAGTATGTTAATATTAAATTTGGCCTAGGCCTAGGTCTACGTCTAAATTTTAACAGATTCCACGTCCATTAGCCTAGGCCTACGTCTAGCCTAGTAGGGAACAGCTACAGCTAGGCCTAGATCTAACATGTCAAAATTAGTTTCCTCGCAACATGTATTTTTATATCAAAGGCCTAACTCGGCGAGAACCGGGTTATTGTATTAATCTATGAACATATGCCCTATTGAACAGCAAATCTACGGCTAAAACTAGCCTATACGGACCAAAGACTTATTAGGGTAGGGGCCTAGGCCTAGGCCTATCTAGGTTAGGGCCTCGGCCTAGCCTAGGCCTAGCCTAGAAACAAACATGTGTGCGGCCTAGACCTACACTTAAATCTAGGTCTTGATCTACGTCTAGGACCTATCAATAAAAACCGAAGTCAGCAATACGCCTAAGGTATTTCAGGCCCTAGTTCTAACTAAATGAAACCTCAAAAGGCAGAATTCAACACGTGTAGATGCACCATACCAACACGCTTACGCCGAGCATTACGTGATCATTGCTCTTTAAAAAACCTCAAATGGGCACCTTCGCGTTAAAGATAAAATCCGCCGGAGATAAAGAAAATAATACAATCAAGTTGTTAGTGAATAATTCTGACAATACCACAAATTACTTACTTTCTCACTGAATCCACCCATGATGACCACAGAAACCCACCGGAAAGAAATGTACTGAGGTGGCAAAATGGCTACCAATCAAAAACCGGAAAACCTTGTAAAAATACCACCGCCATCCAAAGGTGCAGTCTATTTGTTGGCGGGCTTTTCTGTCAGATTTTGAATTTTGAAACCACTTCCTAAAAACATCTAAAAACAAACATTGTTTTAACAAACATGTGAACAAACATGTATGTGTAAGTTCTTTCTTCATCAAATTTGTCCAAAAGTATAATTAAAGATGAGATTATACACGGGCCAATCCAGACATTCTAATAGTGATATCAATAAGATTGGTTTACTCTTCGTTCAGTGCTAGCTAGCACACTAACATTTAATTCGGGAAGTTACCGGTTCCGCCAATCCTGACTGAAAGTTATGTCCGTGGTTTTCCTCAGTCACAAGGCGGATGCTAGGCTGGGCATGAGTCAAAGGTTTTAAGAGCCTCGGATAATCCTTCCCAACTATTCAAAATATCTCAATACCAGTTACAGTTTGCTTATAGTCGTCGGGGAATAAATTGGCAGCGAAGTCGACGAGAGAAAAGGCCGATTGTTTTGTATTTGGAACAGGGCGTTTATTTTAATTGGGATCGGATTTATGCCTAAGAGGATCTTCATTCGCTATGCATGTAAGAATATAAATCATTTTATTTCAATGAATGACGCTGATTTGTCGTCTAAGAGGAAGAGCAAGGAGCCTACGCAGTCTTTTGTTTTATTTAACTTTTTCAATAGTCAAGTCATTTGATTTTTAGTAATAATAATCTGAGCTTATTAGACATTAGATATTAGTGCTAGTACATAATTGTATTATTTTTATTTTTTAGGGGTCGGGATAATATGTGACCGAATGTTGTCAGCATGGTACATGCTAACTATAGGTGGTTCCTACCTAAGAAACACCCTGCCAATTCTCAGAGGCGATGTTATTCTGTAGATAATCGATGTCAATCATCCCCATTATTCCTCACCTTCTCGGCCGGTACCGACAGCTTGTAACCCGAACAGCTTGTAAAATCTACTGCCGCTGGAGATTTTAAACATTACGATATGTACAACAGCTTTCAACAAAGAAGGCGTTTAGGTTAGGGATTGGCAGGGTGTTTAGGCTGAAAGTAAAGTAGAAAAGACGATCGAGTGGCCTGCGCAAGCCCGGGACCCAGTAACGAGAAGGTTATTGTGCACTACAACCACGGATAATTAATTTTAGAGCCCCGTAAAATTCGCGATCGCGAAATCGTATGATCGTTGTGAATATTGCTTTATTTGATAAAATGTCGGCGTTTTATAGCGAGAGGAGTCCAAAAATATAAAAATTAAAACGCAAATTCGCGAAGAACATAATACACAAATGCTTATACTTTAAAGAGGCAGACATACAGTTCTTGTGTTACTCAAGCCAGGACATGTAGTGTAGGGAGCAAGGATATAAGGCTATGACGGATGCATTAGTTTGTTTTCAGAAAATTTTATTTTACTCTTGATTGATTTGAAGTATACACAAAATTAATGATCATACACATTGAACACATTCTACAAACGTAATTTTTAACATTTATATATTTATATATTATATAATAATCATTAATCAATATCACAATAATTATTATGACACCATACATAAGATACAGTTTAAAACTACAGCTACGATATAAAGAAATATTTCAGGTTATTCGTCTACTACTTGCCCAATGCAATACTGTTGATTGATAATGCATTCCAAGTAGCTACAAAGTAGAAATGCTTACTTCACAGAAGCAGATTGACGTATTTATGTCAACTTCCAAGCATTTAAATGAAACACACATACGTGTTGTTAGTAATTTAAAAATACTGGACGAGATGTAATTAATGTTATAAATAATGTGAAACAAAACTATAAATACGCTGATTAAAATAAAATATACTATGCCAGTAAACAACTTAATGGCAATAATTACATCGTTGGACGATGGTGATCACATTTTTCTATTTTAGCAGTCATGTCAAAGCAAAGTATTAAAGAACAGTGAGGTGAGGTGTTACGTGTATATTGATAATACTGGGGGCCTATATTTGAAGTAATATCAAAGAATTACGGTCAAAACTTGTACAACTACAATTTTCAATATTGTTTTGTTCTGAAAAGAAGACTCATTCTCAGGGCTTCCCTCCACCGTAATCTCGTACAAGATTACTTAGCCACTTTCTTCACAGATGGACGTTTATATCCTTAGATTGACCTTCAATAATCATTATCCCTATAGATAGTGAGCTACAGATTTGTTTTTCTTTGCAGAATAAAAATATTATTATATCGAGTACTATATTTCTCATTGACGACTGATGACAATCACTGTTGCTAAGCTATTACGGGATTATGCGATGTAGCCCCATTAAATATTTTGTTGTATATACATCTCAATCAATGTTTGCCCTTAAGCTCTATCTGTACAATATCACATGCAAAACCAACTGAGGGCGCCACATCACGTCACAGCTTAATTTTTAACACCGTTAACCAATTGAAAATATGTATACAGAATTGTACAACATGTCTGTATCAGTTTTCTTTCTAAAATATTTCTATTTATTAATTAGATAATCTAATTTCAATAACTCGAATTATTCAAGAATCAATGCTTTTGGTTAACTTGAGCCATCCATTTTACCACTGAGGTTTGAGCATTCTTGTTTTTACACTAATAAACCCTTCATACCCTGGTTCCCGTTTTCTCCGTTTCCATGTTAATCACAAAGACTTTGTACACAAAACAAAGCATGTTTTGTTTTGATTGCATACTTACACAACTTTTTTGTTTTATATAATGTCAGAAAAACATTGAGCGGAAATTGCACAGATTTCCTTGTTAACTACCCTAACAATTGACACAATATTGACGAACACAAATATTTAAGATGGCTTTCTTCAACACTCGAAGCTGCAACATTTATTATTTTACAGGTTGCCAAAAAATAATTATTTTTCTGAAAGAACAGTTGAAACGTAGTAACATCTTCCTGTTTACAGTGCCCTTTCATAGTATAGCACAACACTAAAGCACTAGGTATTCTTTAAAACAAAATTAAAAACTCCTTCGTTATTCTTATTCGTAAAGATGAACATCTTTCCGTCCCGACTTCTTTAAAGCTATATTCAATCAAAATGGGAATAATCCCTATCAATTGAAGAAGACGACAACCAGATGTCAATCCGTGAAATTGGAATTGACTTAAAAATATGAGAGACTATGCTGCAGTGATTATTCAACAAGCAAGGCAACACAAATTATCATGGTATGGTGCTATTGTCATGTCTTTATTTCACGTTGTCCGCGGTGAATCATTCAGTTGAGGCGTAGGCCGCCCTAGCCTAAGCGCTAGATAATTAGGGTCATGGGTTCAAATCCCGCACACAGCATTAGTCCTTCATCTTCATCTTACTTGTCGTGTCACTCATTTTCTCAAATAACACAAATGGAGTAATAATATTATCATTTATTTTTACAACTACTCTGGGTTCAAAAGGTTATCATTCATTATGACAGGTGAGTGATGCATGAGATGCACATTGTGACGTCAGTCTAAGCTGTATAATGTTGGTATAGCTGTTAGTTTCCACAGTAGATCTAGGCTATACGGTTGGTACAACTGGAGAGCTGGTGTACCTACATGTAAAATCCGAACTTCTCTTCTGTTCATTGATTCATCCATATCACTCATAGATCCTATGATATCACTACAGCACGCCAATAATCATAGGGACTTGGACTTATCTGTGGTAGCTCTATAAAGCACAACCATTGAGTTTGGTTGACAAAAAATAGACGACGAAACAATATGACAACAGACGGACAAATGGGAAAGTACTTGATAGAACAAATGTAAGAAAAAGTATAGGACAAGTTTTGTTAAACAAATCTATGAATCGTATAAGTTAGTTGGACCTATTTTGAGACACGAAATAATACTCAAGAATATTGTATAACATATATTATGCAGGCAAGTGGAAGTGCAAAGTAGTAGAGGCAGATTAGGATGGAATACGTGCGACAGATAATCCAGGATATGCGTAGAAATATTTGATCCAAGCAGTGGCGTATCCAGGAATTGGGAAAGGGGGGGATTTCAACCCATAATATAAAGAGTGGAACCGAAACATAATTGGGGTTCCGGGGGGCTTGCCCCCAGAAAAAAATTCTCGTCAAGGTAATTTTAGTGCAAATCTGTGCGTTCTACAGAGGCCAACTGAAACAAGATTACTCAGTTTCTGGCAACACATTTTTTCCTTAGCACCGTGTTGCTAGATAAAAATATCGATGCGTGTATTTTTATCAAAAACAAATGTCTAAAATACTGTCTATTGAAATGTAAACGGTAATTTTCCATGTTTCCTTTGCAAAGGGGGGGGGGGGGGGGGAGGGGGTTGTCCCCCCCTCCTCCCCGTGTATACGCCACTAGATCCAAGAGACAGGCACGAAGGAGGAATTGAGAACTGTTCCAAACGAATCAACGGATTGATTGAAGTTCAAGAAGAAGTTTAAAATGCATATGAATGGATAAAGAATCAAGATTTACAAGCAAATATTATATTATACTATTGTCAAAGTTAGTGTTTGGAGTTATTTTCTTCCCTTACAGTGTGCATATTAAATCGAGGATGCATTCTTGAGTCAACCATAATATTATGTACATTGTGTTTAAGGTGGTGACGTCACGGACTGTGTAATAGTGAAGTAACGCGTGTGACAATACCAACCTAAAATCTGGTTGCATCTCGTTCTCATACCTCCCGTAATGCAAAAAGAGATTATCAGATAGTCTGTTGGCAGGCGTTTTCTAGACACATTCCAATCGAGGCCAGTGCACTCCATACAATGTACAATATCCCGCGGTAAACTCCGTTGAAACAGACCGAGTGGAGCGACCGTACCTTCTGAGAATTTTACAACTAACATTGCTCGTTAACTCGGCGGAACTTTATGATTGAATTATTTGTGGGTTGAACATGAAAATGTATTAATCCTAAAATGTAGTGTGAGAATTTGGGATATCAGTTGTACAGCAGATAAGGCATATTTATGGGCTGGTTAGTGTCTATCTCGGTTAGAACGTATCCCCTCTAAGACCCCAAAGGTCTTGTTCTAAAGATAATAAAGCATTATATAATAACCAACTAGAATGCATGTATGGGGACAGTTTTTGTTTCAAGTATGCATCTCAGCTGTATAAAACAGGGCAACAAAGGATTTCTTGGGAATTACAAACTGGCTTCATTACTGTATATACGCAAGAGAAATGATAAGTTATTGTAATGAGGTGAGGGGGGGGGGGGAGGGGATTCCTTCAAGGCTTTAATCTGAAACAAAGGAAGACCAGCCAAAACAAATTTGCGTTAGATTAGAGAGCACAAAGGATTTTAATGTAGAATTAGGTATTTGCGTTTTCTATGACCGTTTCAAGTTTAAAACACGCACAGCTAACTTTTTGTCACAGCACAACATTTAATGAAATTGAATATAGAATAGGGCTATATCCTTTCATAGATAATGCTCTTGACTTAAAAAAAAAATTTTCAGTTTTAATTTAGTTTGCCATGCCCAGATTGTAACACATTATTTAATTAAATAATACTACAAGTGGCTCTTACTCCCTTAGACATAATGCATTTATTAAGGTACTCTCAATTCGATTGTATTCCAAATTCCAATCAACTTACAAGCAAGCAGCATAGTCGTCGAGAAAGCATATGGTAGCATGACTTAATTAAATGTGAGCTTTGTAGTTATTAAGGTAATTATAAACATGATCAATCATTATATTAGCTTTGGCACAAAAGTGAAGCAATCACAGTGAAAAGACAGTCACGCCTATACACAATAGTTTATATTGTTGGGGGTTTACATAAAATGGAACAATAAATAACTAAAACTTGTAAGCAAAGCAATGATTGGGGGTTCTCGTTTATCTATGACGTAGGTAAAAAACACTTTCAATCGACTAGGGAAGATTCTATCGCTGAAACGTCTTTACCAAACATTGTTCCAGCGATGTTTGTGGTAGTCTAGACCCATGCTAGCTACATGCTAATTACGAAAATACAAATGAAGTGCTACAAATGAAAATGCTCTTGCCAATTTCATTTCAAATACTACCTGAAGTAAATGATTCTTCAAAAGAGTGTTGGATGAAGAAGTACAAAAACTTCTTGGCTGGGCAATTTGCGCAGAGAATATAGTAAATACTATTTTAATGTTCGGATATAATATTAACCACCTTAGCATAGGAGTTAGTCTAATCCCAATTACGGAGGTTTAAAAACTATTTAGCCACCATATAATATAGATACAGAAATGTCTTTAAACCATTTTGTGGTTCCTGCAACTATTTGTAACTTCATTCCTCAAAACTTACAGCAGGCAAATGGAATAATCCCCCGTTGTGTCACTCCATGATAGCCATTATATTTATAAGTTGTAACTTTCCACAATGCATAGGAAAAACAAGTGGGTTTAGTTTTACACAGCGGCTTTCAGCGCAAGATTTAATTAATGACAAAGAGAGGTGACAAGATCTAAACAGTATTGATTGCACACAGTCCATATACGCACAACCAAAAAAATATGCAATACTCATTGGAAAAAACCTAACACCCCGAGCAAAGCATGACGTCGTGAACTGCTTTAAAATTGTAACCAAAACTTAACAAATACACTAAAGGAAATACATAAATAATAATAATAATGGAAAGTAATTATGAATTGATTATGACATTCCCCACACTAGAAAATTTGCTGTTTCAAAAATATATATTTTTTAAATTGTACCGTTAGCTTTTGAACGTGTGCTTTACAAACACATTAGATAAAAGATACCCCGTCTGGGCCCGGGGTAGAATTTGACTCAGGGTTACTCTCCCACGCGTAAGAGGCGACGAATTGAGATCCTCCAATTTCCCCTTCCCACTCAATACCTATTTAAATCTATTTTTCTCTCCTACTTGAACCTTTCATCCAACGCCCTAAGAAGTCATATGACCTAGTTGTCCAGTACCTCGTTAAACACCAAATAATACTAACAAAACAAACCAAAGTTACTTGTACAATAAAAAAATAGCATTCTTGATGATTTTCAAACTAAACGAAAATTTCCAAGCAATTTTAATCGCTAAAAATCATGCTTTGCTTGCAGTTTGACGACACTGAGCCCCACGCTTTCAGTTTGGAAGACAATCTTCTTGTCGAGTCGATACAGTTCATCAACCGTAACCCTTCATCTTCATTAACAACGATCACGTTTACAAACTAAACACCCTCTCCGACGATCAAATCACATCGTTGTTTTGTACTGATTGTATGGTTTGTACAGTGGTGCCACTTGCGTCTGAGTGGTTTCAGATCTGTACAGTGTTGCCACCTCCTCGGCTCTCATACTGCGGCGGCGGCCAAGTGGGTGTTGCCCGTCTTGGCAGACTCCCGGCTGTGACTGATGGCTCGCTCGTGGTCTGTCATGGCGAGCGACGTCGCGGGCGTCGCGGCGCCCCCCGGCCAGCAGGAGTGGCAGATGAGTTTCAACAGGTTAGAGAAGCATGGACGTCGCTGGCACCGGAAGATCACGTAGATATACGGGTCAAGGGTGAAGTGCATCGCCATCAGAATATCGGCCATGCGGAAGAACCCCTTGCAAGAGTGTGTTGGGGCCAGCTGCGCGATGGGGATGGTGATCTGCGCATAGAAAAGACAATACAGGTCAGCACTGCGCACGATGACGTAATACGGAGGATAGCTGAGCAATTGGGAAGGTGATCTGCGCAGAGAACATACAAAATAAGTTAGTACTGCGCACGATGACGTAATACGGAGGATAGCTGAGCAATTGGGAAGGTGATCTGCGCAGAGAACAGACAATACAGGTCAGCACTGCGCACGATGACGTAATACAGAGGATAGCTGAGCAATTGGGAAGGTGATCTGCGCAGAGAACAGACAATACAGGTCAGCACTGCGCACGATGACGTAATACAGAGGATAGCTGAGCAATTGGGAAGGTGATCTGCGCAGAGAACAGACAATACAGGGCAGCACTGCGCACGATGACGTAATACGGAGGATAGCTGAGCAATTGGGATGGTGATATGCGCAGAGAACATGCACAACAAGTCAGTACTGACACGATGACGTAAAACTACTAAGAAAAATTGACTTTTATTGAATAAAAAACTGATGGCTTTACACTGAACATTGAATGACTACAAGAGTCCAGTGAGATCGTACTGTCCACTTAATTGGAAATAATGCTTAGTTATATAATATGCAATTTAATATACAATTTGATTTGAATAATCTGTATAAACATTAAATGAAATATATAAAATGGATGATGGATGTATAATAATTGACTATTGATAGCAATTTCATTTCATAATGTGTGTATACAATTAATATATTGCAATAAATAAAACTATATTGAAAAAATTACCATAACCCTCAATGTAACAAAAAACATGAACATAGTTTCCGGGCATTTAATTCTAATCTGCGATATTTCATTGGCCATTTTCCATCTTTAAACGTGTTTTTCAACGCGTATGTGTTGTGCTTTTACAATATCTGTTATCTATATACCTATATGTATATATATATTATATGTTATCGTCAGCGCCCGAAGAAATAGTTCAAGACGAAGCAAACGTGAAATTCTATTAAAAAGACTATCTAATCTAGATTAGAAAATAAATGTGGAAATACAGGAGTACGCAAAGAGACGGGGAAAAATATACACATTGCTTCGAGAAACGTAAAGCGGATGGATATTGGAGAAAGTAAAATGAGACGATAGCGGAAATTGGACTTCTTGCAGGTTGATGAGAACGAGAGAATGTATTATTGTATTCTCAGTGGAATAGATAAAAATAATTCGTATATTGTATCGAATATGAATATACAGACCGACGAATGTTTGATTGGGTTGATACGCTGGAGGTGGCGAACATATAGGGTACGCAGACACGCTCAGTCGCTCTTACCTCGAGTATATTTTGCTTTATATCGTTGGCGCGTGGGTAGCTTTTTCCATCACACCAATGATCACACTGTCTATTATATCGATAAAGAGCGAGTGAGCGCAACGGCAGCGTTATTGCTATTATCTACGGGAGACTTCTACGCTCCCACCCAACACACCAACACAACACACCATGAAGAACTGTTCACTATCAGTGTTCTATTTATTATTGTCATCCTTTGTAAATAGGTGTTATAGATAAATAAATAAATAAATAAATGAATGAATGAATGAATGAATGAATGAATGAATGAATGAATGAATGAATGAATGAATGAATGAATGAATGCATGAATAAATGAATGAATGAATGAATGAATGCATGAATGAATGAATGAATGAATGAATGAATGCATGAATGAATGAATGAATGAATGAATGAATGAATGCATGAATGAATGAATGAATGAATGAATGAATGCATGAATGAATGAATTAATGAATGAATGAATGCATGAATGAATGAATGAATGAATGAATGAATGAATGAATGCATGAATGAATGAATGAATGAATGAATGAATGAATGAATGAATGAATGAATAAATGAATGAATGAATGAATGAATGAATGAATGAATGCATGAATGAATGAATGAATGAATGCATGAATGAATGAATGAATGAATGAATGAATGAATGAATGAATGAATGAAAGAACGAACGAACGAACAAACAAACAAACAAACAAACAAACAAACAAACAAACAAACAAACAAACAAATAAACAAACAAACAAACAAATTAATTAATTAATTAATTAATTTAAAAATTAGAAAAAAATACATAAATACATCAAGTAGTCCACGATTGCATGGGCCACATCTCCGATGCCGCATGGTAGGACACGGCACAGTTCGGCAGTCATGAAAGTTGACGCGGGATATTATACCCGATCACTAAAGGGCGATGTTTCCTTATCAGTGAACACCATTCACAGAAAGCTCTTATCAAGTTGATTATTGTTGTAGGTTCACAGCTGACAGCTGACACTGTAAGCTCGGTAATATTAATCGTGCGTAAAATCACAGGTGTGAAAGACGTTACATATTTTTTTAATGTTCCGTACGAAAATAAAACCGATATTGTTACCATGCAGCTCGATTTCTACTCCACAATATTCAAAAGTTATAAAAACGTACTGATTTTGAATAGTAACAGTAGTGTTTGTCCTATTTCAATAGTTCAAACTCCCCCCCTCCCTTATACCCAGAATTCCATGTCTAACTCACTAAAACACCTACTAAAAGACGCAAAAATAAACCCAGCGGAGCCAATAATTGGGTGGGGGGGGGGGGGGGGGGCTGGCCTCCAAGCCCTCCCCCCCGCGGTTCATCGGCTTCGCGACTACTATCTTGTATTTATTTGTCCCGGATTTTCTTTTTTGAAATATGGTCACCCTAGGCATTAAGTCCCATACACACATGTCTCTTTTGAGGCGCACATCACATCGGGATTATGTTAATCCATTATCAGTCTAGACACTAACGTCATCACGAAAGAACTACCAAACTCATAAAACATTCCAAACTCTCAACAACAACCATCGAGACAAAACGTGCTCTCATCCGATCACCGGATACCAACCATACAAATGGTCTGCACATAACAATTAACATGTAATTATCACCATGTAACCATGCCCATAGCCGTGCATTCGTATACTTACCATGTACCTTGTATGTGGATCCATACAACACAGTCATTTAGAACACGAGGCGCCATCTGAATGGGCGGCCATTTTGTGTCATTCATTTCCCTAATCGGAACGTAATGGCGGTTACGTGGCGGCACGTGTGGTGAGACGCCGCCATTGTAATGCGGATACATTCAAGACTCGATCAGCCATGTACGAGAGACGTACAAGGAATGTGTGATGAGCCCAGGCGATACAGAGGCGACAGTCTCGATCAATTACTTCCAGGAAATTGGCGTAGTTGAATGAAATGTTCGCGTGACAGTATGTAGCGCAATCACTCGTCTCTGGCTTGTAATTTACTAATTGGTCTAAGTAATGATGTGCGGGACTAGCTTGTACGTTAACTGCTAGCGAGGATTGCGATACTCTGAGGGTGGAAATGTCGGGGACAATATTTATATGTCTAGACGAGCTTATATGAAGACGATTTATTAATTGAGAATCCATTGAAGAGTCTTTTTATCTCTAAAACTACATTGAATTTTAAATTGAGAATCAAATTGGGTACTATACATGTTACGTTTTTTTAAAAGAAGTTCTTGCTTGTACTAGAAATCTTGATTGCGGATTACAAAGATGTACACAACACAAGCAGATGTAATTAGATTGGTTTAGAAAGTTCTCGTACTCTCCAAAGCTTTCAGGCGAATGAGACGCACATTAACACAGGGGCTAAAAGATGAGCTCATCGTCCTTTAGAAGATAAACAGCGAATGTTACTTAGCAAACTTTTGTTTGAAAAGGGTGGAGCAAGTTTCACTCTTGTGAGAATCTTTCCACCTGTTGTGCAATGAGAAGACAGGATGATGGAAATATGGCAACATTGTTAGCTCTTTTAATAGTTGCACGTTACAACCCCGCATCTTAGTTCTCATAATAAAAACACATCTAGTTCGGTGAGGATGAGGGTAGGCCTACTCTAATGAAAACTAGCGTTTGCTCGCCTCACGGCTGTGCTATGCATATTATTTCCAGCACACTTACATATTATTTAAGTTATACCAAGTAACTGAAGAATATCAAGCAATAACAACGAGTAAGCACTCATAAACCGCTAATATCCCTTTTCATTTGAATATTAAATAGTCATACTGTTTCCAGGCTCGACATTACAAGTTCTGGAATTAGAAGCCATTCAATATTTAAAAACATTGACAAAAAAGTTCAAACTTTGATTTTAAGATTATTTTTTTTGTCTTTTTTTATTTCTCATTGTGGTGCCTATATAATTTAGTCCTAAATTAACATTTTTACTTGGATCGCAATCGCAAAGCGTTATAAACTGATACAACTTCCTTCACTCTTTATTATGGCCTCTTAACTGACAACCATTTAAAATAAGTCGATTAACTGGACCCTAGGTTTTTTTAGCCTTCTAAAGCATCTGACGGGCGCTTAATGTCCTGTTCTATTATTATGAAGCGTCGTTACTCACTTGGTTTTCCCGATAGGAGGAACAACTATTCGCATCTGGAGACGTTGTTTTAAATAAAAACATAACAACCTACTTTAAAAACATAACTTCGTGATATGACACGAGACAACTTGATCGGAAAATGAATCAAAATTCATGTTTATGTCTTGGCTTAAAATAGCTTTCGAAAGTGATGTTCAAGGGTAGGGTCAATGTATGCTTGGAAGGTCGCACAGCGCTTTGAGATGATAACATCTGAATGCTGTGTGTAAGTTGCATCATTTCACAAGACTGTACATTCAACAATACAAACAACAATACAAAGAAAGCCATATTTACAATAATGTTGTATTAATACATACAGGGGTTGATAATAATTATCATTATTAATATAATTATTATTTTTATTGTTATTTTAATTGTTATTGTTATTGTTATTATTATTAATTATTATTATTATTATTATTATTATTATTATTATTATTATTATTATTATTATTATTATTATTATTATTATGCTTTATGCTCTAAGAGACTTTTTACCATTTAAACATTTAAAAATGGTGTATGTCGCTCTCGCGGAATCCGTCATTTCGTATGGCCCATGGGATATTAGCTTGGGGAGACGCCTCCCACTCGCAACTTAAAAACTTAATTTCCATACAAAACAATATATTAAAGATGATGAGCACAAGAGGGAAAGCAGAAAGTAGTATTAGTGTACATGATTTATATTTATTATTTGATGTCTTGCCAGTAAGAGAAATTTTTGTATACAAGCTAATTAATATTAAAATACTTTTTCGAACAACAATACAAAATTCCTATTGTTCATGATACTTCAACTCGGGCAATAAGTGCTGCAGGGCGATTCTCTAAGATGCGCGGTAAATTTAACCTTAACGACACTTGTACTAAACTTACCACACGATAAGCTACCGCGCGATTCCCAACTACCATTTCATAACGTTCGATAACCGTATCGAAGGACGTAGCCGTTGCAGCAGAGCAGCGCCTGTTACATATTAGTTTGTGGATGTTTTCGAGATGGCTGTGTACACTATAGAAAGTTAACCAATGACAACGCGTGAATAAATGGAACGTTTGCCATTGGGTGCGTTTGATTTTCGGACACCTTCTGCACTGTTTTTCACTTATTGCATCATTAGGGTTCGTTTGATTTACCGGCACCTTTTGTACTTTATGCCATGTATCCCATGAAATAACATTGAGTGAGTGCAAAGAGTATAAAAGGTGTAGCAAATCAAACGAACCTAGTGTTTGAACTTAGAAGTATGCCTAGGGTTCTAGGCCTACCCTACGTGCCGTGACGGCACGGCCAAACTAGGAAAGTAGGGTTATGATACAAAATTACTTCTAGACTTTTGTTACATAACTACAAATTATATTTCCTAACTCACACACATATTTTTAAATATAAATATCGTATATTATTTGTATCGATACACACAACAAATTTCTATAATCAATTAGTTCAAATGCTGAAGTGAACATGAGACGGCTTGAAAAGTCCGCCATGTTTTCTTATCGCACGTCTAAAGGCAGGGTTTTGGAGCGCGCAGCTTTTAACGTAGGTGGTAACGATCTTTGTCGATAAAACACGGTAGAGAATCGCTAACTCAATGCGGTAAGGCTCGTAACGTCGAAAACGGGCGTTCAATTTACCATGGACCTTAGAGAATCGCCCTGCTGGTATGTATAGGTTACCACTAGTTAATAACAAATATGGAAATAGATCATTAAGTTATTGTTTACCTTTTTATTTTAATAAAATTCCAATGGAGATTAAAATAGTAGACACGTTCGTGGAATTGAAAAGTAAATTAAAAATGTATTTGATTCATAATATAATATTGTAGTTATTTTTAATTTACTTGTTCAATTAATCAAGAGTGACATTTTTATTATATTGCGTAGTGTCATGTTTTTTTTTTGTAATGCATTTATTTTTTTATTTTTTTCAGTTCCATTACTATTTTGTTTCGAATATGTGGAACATACCATACTTTAGTATACTTTTTTAGTTCATTTAGTTCAGAAGTGTTATACTGCGTTTTTTTAAGTTAGATTAAATCCACAGATAAGTTGCTTGTGCAACTTGTGGATGTCCGGATAATATTATGCAACTAATTATGTAATGGGACAAATGTATATTGTAAATAAAAAAAAAAAAAAATTATTATTATTATTATTATTATTATTATTATTTTATTGTTGCAATACATACAAACTCGGTCAAAACCGGCATAAACATGTTGTACGGACACAAATGTCAAGTATTTCCATGTGTTTACCTTATTAAAATCTACTTAGAACTACTTAATATATCTTCTTCTTCTTCTTCTTCTGCTTCTCAAATGCCCACATTTGTCTATACTACTTAATATATCATTGTCCACATTATTTTTTCCAAACCGAACTGTGGATGCTATGTACGGTCGTGGCCGATTTGTACTCATCCCAGCATTCGCTCTTTGTACGGTGGAAACCATGAAAACCACCATCGGGATGGAGAACTTCTTATTATTACTATTATTATTATTATTATCATGTTTATTATTATCATCACTATCATTATTATTATTATTATTATTATTATTATTATTATTATTATTATTATAATAACAATAATAATAATAATAATAATAATAATAATAATAATACCATCTGTGGCATCCAGCAGACGAAGAAGTTGCATAGCACGCCATGAGACGAGCAACGCAGGAGTCGAAGCGTTGACTGGGCTCAGCACAAGCACCAGCAAGTAATGTATCACACAGGTCTTACCATCTGTGGCATCCAGCAGATGACGAAGAAGATGCATAGCACCGCCATGAGGCGAGCGCACGCAGGAGTCGAAGCGTTGACTGGGCTCAGCACAAGCACCAGCAAGTAATGTATCACACAGGTCTTACCATCTGTGGCATCCAGCAGATGACGAAGAAGATGCATAGCACCGGCATGAGGCGAGCGCACGCAGGGGTCGAAGCGTTGACTGGGCTCAGCAGAGAGCACAAGCACCAGCAAGTAATGTATCACACAGGTCTTACCATCTGTGGCATCCAGCAGATGACGAAGAAGATACATAGCACTGCCATGAGGCGGGCGAACGCAGGAGTCGAAGCGTTGACTGGGCTCAGCAGAGAGCACAAGCACCAGCAAGTAATGTATCACACAGGTCTTACCATCTGTGGCATCCAGCAGATGACGAAGAAGATGCATAGCACCGGCATGAGGCGAGCGCACGCAGGGGTCGAAGCGTTGACTGGGCTCAGCAGAGGGCACAAGCACCAGCAAGTAATGTATCACACAGGTCTTACCATCTGTGGCATCCAGCAGATTACGAAGAAGATGCATAGCACTGCCATAAGGCGAGCGAACGCCAGTTCTTCAGGAGTCGAAGCGTTGACCTCGTCGCCCTGTGAGCTCAGCAGAGAGCGAGTCCTACTGGAGCTGCGGCTGATGCGTCGACCAATCACAGCCCTCTTACGGTCGCCATGACAACCCATGTGACAGAGGACGCGGATCACCGCTAAGTTGCACCACACGATGCACACGGACAGGAGGGTACCTGCACAACAATGGAAACACAATTCTGACGTTCAGTGAGTAATATAGGGTAGAGGCGCTACCCAATAGGCAGTTTGTCTACCGCCTTTTACTGCCCAACGTACTTCAGACGGGTAGTAGGAGTTCGCCAAGCGACGCGATGACGGAGCACTCGACTGTCTTCGCATATCTTCGGCGAAGTAGCCGACCAAACAGGCTCCGTCATCGCGTCTGGCCGCGACGCGATGACGAAGCACTCGACTGTCTTCGCATAACTTCGGCGAAGTAGCCGACCAATCAGGCCCTGTCATCGCGTCGCTTGGCGAACTCCTACTACTCGACTAAAGTATGTTGGGCAGTAAAAGGCGGTAGACAAACTGACCTTTGCGTAGCGCCTCTACCCTATATTACCTTTTACACGTCCGTCTTGTACCGACCTCAGATCATCATCTACTACCCCTTTCATGCACGCTGTTTTATCGATAATCAAAAGATTACTGTAGTTCTTTAACACATTTGTTAAGGCATTATTCTACTTTTATAAGTCTCAAAAGTCAAGTGTCATTAGAATTGATTGTCAGGCGAATCAAATTCACGACCTACCGATTTAAAATCTAGCCTGTCAACCCTGTCAGCACAATATTAATAGTTTAATTAACTTATGTGCATCCCGTAACGCGCAAGTACTAAATAATGTTTTTTTATCCCACTTAATTAGTAATCCTTAAGCGTATGGTCATTTACACAGACCACTCACAATTGTCTCGGTCGACTTTGAATGTTAAATTCAGCAGTTAATGTGTGTTTGGGTAGTGGGCTGAGTGGGTTGGGGATGGGGGGGGGGGGGAGTGGGGCGTGGAAGTTATATGAATAGGCAAACGCGTAGTTTATTGGTCTTTCAGAACTATACAAAACACTGCTTGCGGGTTCGTTGCTATATTTCATTTAAAATACGCCATTTCACGAGGAAAATAACATGAAAAATATAAAAAAACAAAAATAAATATTTAAAAGCTTGCGTCACGAATTACGTCATCATCAAGAATATGAAGGTTGATTGATTATAGACAGGCTAATTTAAAGAGAGAGCGTTACGTTACGGTAGCCTGACAAATAAGGAATGATCGCATGTTCTAGCGACATGATCCATTATGAATATTACTCAAGTGAAACTGACACCGAAGGAAGAGGGATGAATTCTAAACTTAACACGTTTTGTAATTTTCTGCTGACTGAAATTTATACTATAAAAGTCTACCGACCATTCAATAATGGGGAAAGAAGTCAGCCAGTTTCATTCAATGAGAGGCCGTACGATATCAGCGCTGTGGGTGGATTTTCGCTTTACGTCGAAGACCGCTGAGCTTTGAACGCACATCAACAACCAATCGGATTAGGCGTTAGCGAACACAGCTTGATTCTGATTGGTTCGTTGGTGTGCGTTCGACGTTCTTCGCTCTTCAACGTCCATGTCAAGAAGCCACCATTACCCACGTACGAAGTGTGCGTAAAGGTAGGCTTATGTAATAGGTAGTCGGTAGTCGGCAAGACAATACAGTATGGGCAAGCGTGTTTACGCGCCTACCGAAGATATTCTTACCGCGACCATTTTCACTTAACTCTAACCTAAAAATGTCAAACAATAAACACACGCCTCACATGAAAACAGTCGACATTGGCTTCCTGAATTGTGATTGGCTAGAATCCTTACCGAGTCATGTAAAGAATGGGTATTGACCGTCTTTTGACGACTTTAGGTAACAGTTTACCGACGCTTACATCACTACGTAAACGATGGATACAGACTTCATATGATTAATTAACCGACTATCGACTGTCGAAACCGAAGTAGCCTACTAAACCCAACCCTGTGTCCTTCCGAGTAGTAGAAAAGTAAGATTTATGAGTTTGGCTCTCGTAGACTATCGTGAAAGAGTATAGCGGTAAACAGGATTATGGACAGGTATTTATAACAATGTTTTTGGACCAAGGTTACATCGGCGGAAATACTGCAGACGGCGTCGGTGGCGCCGCGACGCCACCGATACGTTTTGGCTTATAACGTTTACACCGTTCGTCCTCAGAAAGAAAACTAAAATGCTTTTTCATTCAGATAAATATTCAATTGATTGGTATCAATATCGTTATGATAATCATGAAATAATTAATAATGTAGCCCTGGTCCAAAAACATTATTATACTCACCTTTGCATTATCTCGTTTATCGCTATATTCTTCCACAAATAGCCTACGAGATACAATTTGCTGATCTACTACAGCGGAGTGTCGGACACAGCACATATTAATGTTTAGTTTTAAGTACTGAAGTATATCTATAAAGAATGTATTAGGGAGATAATATTTCGAGCACTTGACTGAAATTGTGCTATATATAGCTACCAATGTAAATAGAAGTTGAACGCTCACAGTGCAATCCTGTCATAATGGTTCCCAATACTATTTATCGCTACAGATTTCAGAAGTTCATTGTCCATTATGGTCATCCACTTGTTAAGGATACGACCAACACTCCACTATATGCTTATTGCATAGCTCCCTCTCTGTATCTTTCACATAGCAACATTCGCCTTTTGCAACACATCGATACCGTAATGTTCTCGTCCCGGGGCTGAAGGAACGAAGTGTAATGTATTCACTCTCAGTCTCAATCAGATTACCACTTGAAATGTGAATCTGTGTCAGTATCGGAATATGGAGGCTACGACACATTGATCTGAAAGTATACGTCCACCGCGGTTACCTATTCAAAACTCTCGCCAAAATGTCGGTATGCAAGTGGGTTTGTTAAAGTTCCTCCTTCAATTTCCTCCGTCTGCGAGTGCGAGGTGTATTATGAAGAAGTAGACGGCTTTGCATATTTAGTGAAAAACATGGAAACGGCATTAGTACACCTCATACATAAAGGAAATTTTATATGCGAAAGCAAGTTTTTGTGTATGAATAATCAACGCTTACGGTATAAATAAATAAAATTAGTATTGAGTGCAGGCTCTAATGGTTCATAGATAGTGAAGGCCTCCCAACGTAGGTCTGTAGCTACGATAACATAAATAATATGGAGTGAAAAGCGCAATGTCGGCTCCCATTTAGCTCTTACGCGGTGTAATCATTCATCTTATTTCGGCAAAATTATTCCCTTCCGGTAGCCTTACTTTTACGAATGTTTTTAAATACCATAAACATCATTTTCATGACTTAAAAAAGAAAAATGGTATTCCAACTATTTAATCAAAGCGTTCACATCAACAACTTCGTTAACACTGCAATTCTAAACAATGCACATTTTGAGATGTGTAAAATTCCTTCTGAGCGCAGAAAACACTTCTAAAATCCAAAGCGTCCTGCGAAGCCCTGCATGAATGAAGCGTGAGGACCTTCCTTACCGAACGTGAAGAAGACGTAGGCGTAGGCTATGTCCTTGGGCTCCTCTGCCGTGCGGTAGCGGACACACTTGCTGGTGCTGGCCTGGTAGTAGGTGCCGAACCCGAAGAACGGTAGACACACCAGCACCAACACAGCCGCCCACAGGCAGAAGATAGCCCGCCTGATGACGTAGTAGGTCACGTGCTGGAAGCAGAGGGACAGTTGAGAGGCGGTCTCTCTCTCTCTCACACACACACCAGCACCAACACAGCCGCCCACAGACAGAAGATGGCCCGCCTGATGACGTAGTAGGTCACGTGCTGGAAGCAGAGGGACAGTTGAGAGGCGGTCTCTCTCTCTCTCTCACACACACACCAGCACCAACACAGCCGCCCACAGACAGAAGATGGCCCGCCTGATGACGTAGTAGGTCACGTGCTGGAAGCAGAGGGACAGTTGAGAGGCGGTCTCTCTCTCTCTCTCACACACACACCAGCACCAACACAGCCGCCCACAGACAGAAGATGGCCCGCCTGATGACGTAGTAGGTCACGTGCTGGAAGCAGAGGGACAGTTGAGAGGCGGTCTCTCTCTCTCTCTCACACACACACCAGCACCAACACAGCCGCCCACAGACAGAAGATGGCCCGCCTGATGACGTAGTAGGTCACGTGCTGGAAGCAGAGGGACAGTTGAGACGCGGTCTCTCTCTCTCTCTCTCACACACACACCAGCACCAACAAAGCCGCCCACAGACATAAGATGGCCCGCCTGATGACGTAGTAGGTCACGTGCTGGAAACAAAAGTACCGGTTGTAAGAAGTCACTGTCCCCCAGAGTCGATAAAGTAGTTTCCAGATCTTTTTTCGACTCTGCTGTCCACGCATAGAAGTAATATTCTTCATATTTTGCTTTTCACTAAAAATGGTTAACACTTTAGGAAATATTCCTAGGTGAAATATTTGTAGTTAGAAATGATGTTATGGTGAAGGCATCTGTAAGGCTTTCTCGGGACGCGCCTACGTCCGTTCATAGGCAAGAAATTAACCCCCAATGTGTGCCATGCTCATGTTAAAACATGTATATTGTTGCATATTGCTTATGTCCAGGTGAAGTAAATGTGAAAATAATGTGTTTGTATTGTGAATATGTGAATATTTTGATTGACGAGACAAGTTAATCAGAAACTAATTGGTTTTGTTATTACAAAAAAAAACTTCACTAAGAAAAGTCTCAAGTAATTTATTCGTAAAAATAAAACTTCGTAAACGTAAAAATAAAAATTCTACCTACACTTCTCGAGCTAATTTTACAGAGGTAATTTAGTTTCATTATGAACCTTTCTGATGAAGTTTGATTCTCAAAATACATTGATTAATTTCTTAGAAGAAGAATTTGCTTTATAAAGTTCATTTGCATTGGTTTACAACTTAAATTGCTTGATATTTAAAAAAGTATGACACTTTCGATGGAAGTTACAAGTTGAGCGATATTAATTTTCTTTTATAACTCCAAGCGGGGATTAAATTCTTGCATGAACAATTATTATTTGATACATATTGAGGTATACTGTTAATAAGAGGAAAGATTATTTAAATATATGTATTCTGCGAAGATAGATTTAGGCTGTATCGAGGGCTGTACATTCACGTTTAGTACTAATTCTTATTTCAATGTTCATTTACAGTTAACACTATTACATCCATTACGTTTAGTAGTGCTAGTAATAAAACTGCGCATTATACTATCTAATGTTTTGCATTTTCAGCGGGTCGGATGGACAGTCGAGTTAAATGGTAGCATGACGATTATTAGGGAATTATTTTATGATATGAATACAGATCCTATATTCAACTCGACTCTAGATTGGTACGGAAAAATACATTTTGAAGAAAAGAAACGAGAAAAGAGAAAAAACAGAACAGAAAAAACAGAAACAGAAACAGAAAAGAAATTGGTAACCGTAACCTATCTAATGAACTTTCTATAGACGTAATTAATGAATTAATGATACAGATCTTGCCTCATGTAACCTTACAAAACAAATAACTTTTTGTTACTATAAAATGCTACTTCAATGTGTGATTTTCTTTTTTTTTTTTATTTAAACTTATACGGTACAGGTACAGTGAAGTCAGTTATTTTTTGTATTAAAAGTTTTGTAAATATCAAATGTGACATAATATGTAATATCTACAACTATATGCGATAATATAATAAACAAAAATTAAAAGAGCATAATAAATGCAGTAAACATAAAAAACAATCGGTTGCCGGCGATTCAATATGAAGAGGGGACGGGATATGTCCATGTATATAGGTCTAATTGGTGGAGGTGCCGAGTACAGTAACTATAGCTACCAAGGTCCTCTTGATCTCGGCCTAGCGGAGGCTCGTCGAACTCCCAAGTTAGGTCGTCGCAAGGGAATCAAAATCGTCATTTTGGGTCCCACTAAAAATTCTGTTATAATAATTAAATATCCGTTGTAGATCATGTAACACAATACTTAAAACACCTAAAAGAGAAATTTTGAAAGAATATAATGATTGAAGATTATAAAATATGATGATTTTTCCTTTTTAGGAGGTAATTCTACACGCATCACGCATCACGCACGCACGCACGCACGGAGACAGTTGTTACGCTAGGTTGTGTTGGAGCTATTTGACAGATCACTTCATTTGTTTTCTTTCACATTTCTCCCATTTGAATAACATGTGATTTTGAACATTGTGGAACGGACTGCGATTGCTGCGACGATCTAACGTGGGAGTTCGACGAGCCTCCGCTAAGCGGAGATCAAGAGGACCTTGATAGCTACAACTTGTTTCAAGTCGTCGTACAACAACTTCGGTAATGCTTTCGTAATCGATCAATGACGTGTTTACTGTCTTGGCCAACCGGAGCAGGTATTTAAATTAGCCACGGCCGCCGCTCACTCACCCGTGACGGAAGCATTACCGAAGTTGTTGTTGACGACTTTATTAAAGTATTTGCAGGGGCACCCGTAAAAAAAGCGAGACCTAGGGCGGGTCACCGAGAGCGAGGTATATCATAAGAGACAAAATCCGGCGAAGCCGGCAGTCCGCTGCCTGACTCTGAACTTTACTTAAATAAATAAATAAATTCACATTTAGAGTCTACCCACTCAGTAACGAAACTGATTTTCAGTCGGGGACTTTAATTTAAAACGACTAAACCAACCCTGTAGGCTCCGAACACCATCGACGAGAGAGGGATAACCAATCAAAGATCGATATTTCAAATACGAAACATAGGAATCAGTGATGGGACAGTGCGAACACCTGCAGACAAACGTCAGAATCAACAAGGCCGATTCAGAACAACTTTGAATTTATTGAGTGCTTCGTTGCTTATACATCGTGACTGCAGCAGTCCATGCCAGACAATGTATCACCATAGTGCATACCAAGCGCCCCAGCAGTGAGCATGAACCACAAATAATAATTCGAAATCACGTAATATTGAAATTTCCCTACACGCATTCTAAATGTGTTTGAGTCTGCTTTTGTCGTTGCCAAAAAATATTAATTAATATAATGATTAATGAGTTCTGTCGGCATTCTTCTTTCGTGCTCTGTGCGACGAGACAAAACGAAGGAATTTGGAGCTGCTGTTGAAAACGTCACGCTTTCCTGTGGATTGGTCTAAAGATTAAATTGAAATGGAAAATTAAAAACAACATGGGCACTCGGTTTAGGGTTGTAGTTAGAGGATAGTTCTAACTTGTTTAGATAGCTCTACAATCTACATCGTAAACCTTAGAACATTTTTCAGGAGAGAAATAACATTTATATATTTGCCAATAGAAAGGGGTTTCATTTTGTGGTTCTAAAGATTGTAAAGTTTAAAAGGACATCTTAATATTATAGAATAAATATTCAGCCATAACTTGTTGGTCGTTCACTGAGTCGCAACACACAGTTTTAGAACACTTGAACTGGAGCTTGAGCCCTTCGTATAACGCTTTGCTACAGAGTTTCCTTGTTTGCTCTTAGGGAAGCTATGGGTCACTGACTTGTTGCGCACACGTCTAACTGATCACCTCACAGCAAAGTGTATTGACACAGGTCACTACCCTACCGACTTTTTCTCTACAACGGACTTATTTTTAGAAACATGTCACTTTGGGTTCACAAAAATAATTCTGATGTAAGTTATATTCGGTGTATGATATGGGGTGGCAGGGGGGGGGGGGGGATAGACTCAGGGCAACTATATGTCGGTCGTAGAAGGCTATTAGCACACCTATTAGTAGAAGTGGGCTTCTTCCCGTTTTTGTCTCACTAAAACTGTTTCCATATTTATTCAGCTTCGGGTGTTTTGTCTCTTGCTTCCAATCATCTTCCCCAAACATAATCCTCATTGGTGGGCATTATAATCATATGTAAATAACTTATAGTAATAATAATCGTGGAAAACAAAAAATGAAATTAATTTCCCTATACGTAATTTTCCCAAATATTGTTTATATTTACATTGTTTTTGTTTATTGTTATTTATTATTATTATTATTTTTATTATTATTTATTATTATTATTATTATTATTATTATTATTATTATTATTATTATTATTATTATTATTATTATTATTATTATTATTATTAATAATAATAATACTGTTGGGACAAGCACCCGCATGACGCGTAATTTGTATTTTGTGCACGTAATTATCCTTATAATTATCTGTATTATCCAGTCATCGTCTTAAAAAGCATTTTGGGTTGCAATTGATGTAAAACGCAACAACGAAAATGGCAAAAATAAATTCTAAACGAATATCAAACCTCAATAAAAACGAGATTTTCTCAACATCATCGGAATAAGTCGGAAAGAATCGTATACATAATATTTATTTATATGATATTTCTACGATGTTCACCCTGTCCCTAATTGCTTTGGACCCTCGCCTTTTGCTGGAAGAGCATTCAAACCAATAAACCTGTATTTCTGATCGCTAACTCGAAATATTTCCTCATATTTAGCAACGAAACTAGCAAACGTACTATAGTTATCTGATAGCAAAGGTGAATCAGTGGTTATTCATTGTTTCCTTTACTTATAAATTCTTCTCAAGCGTAACCGCTCGATACGTTGGCAATTTCTCCCTGGAGATATCTCCAGCATTTGTACGGTAAACCGAACACTCAAGCGAGAAGTTCTCTCCAGGCGAGAATATATCTCTCTCTTGGAAGTAGAAGATATGAGGTTAGTTTCGAGAGATCTCAGAGTAAGAATGTAGGACCCCAACACCATCCGCAGTTTGTCCCAAGAGTACCTTACAGATGCTTTCGTTACAGGCGAGTGGCTCGTATAGCCAATCAGCGATCCGCCCGAGACAAGCCCGCGCAAAAAGTGATCGCTGATTGGCTACGAGCCCCTCGCCTGTGACGAAAGCATTCGTAAGGTAGTCTTGGGACAACTATACCAAATCGTCAAAAACTTATCGGGGAACAAGCTTATACCGATGCATTCTTCATAGACTAGTAGCCTATTGAATATTTGACACGAGTTCTGACAGTTGTCATCGAAAATGTCACAACAGGGCATTCTAAGGAGCAAACTGTTGCAGCCTGAGCTTCTGATAGGCTGCCCCCTCCCCCCCTTCTCCTCAGCTCACGATCCTTTTCAATCACCACGTGCAGATCATAGAACCACCCCATGCAAACGAAGCTTGTTGACAACCCCCCCCCCCCCCCCTCCCCCCAGCACATCGGTTTAGGTTCGTTGAAAAGTTGAACATAGTAACAGATATGGCCAGTATCTAGCTCCGAAGGAAAACTTGTAAACATTCGTGAAATAGAATCGCCGGCGGTGGATTTCGAAACTAAAACCTTTCGAATCAAAGTCAGTGCGAGGGCTGAATGATATCACTCTATTTAGTATTTGATGTCCATCGTCATAATATTATTTACATTTTTTGACGATTTTCACGCACAACAACATACCTACATTCTACACGATGTGCAATTATTGTGCATTCGTATGCGGACGTACACAATAAGACCATTTCAAGATCAACATCCCGCACGCGTCCACGGCATAAAGAGCGACGAACACTTAAATATTATGGTTAGGCTATTTTCATTGAAATTTTCAAGGACAAGTTACGCCATTTCGTACGTTTTAGCCTTTTCAAAAATGCAGCAACACTATTGCAATGGAGTTGGACGTGGGTTTATGTAAATATGTGGGAGCCGATAAGTAAACAGTTGGTTACTCGACTCATGCAGACTAAGCTGAAGTACCTTTGTGGTGGAGTCTGTTGACATGAGAATGTGGCATTCTACAAACATTTGTATTAGAAATGGTTTAAGGTTCTAAAGTGTATTACTACAATCTTGGAAGCCGCTAGTTATTTAGTTTCGAAACTTGTCTTAGGAATAAGTAAACGGTGTCTTTAGAGCCGTCATAGCAACGAAGCACTCAATAAATTCAAAGTTGTTCTGAATCGGCCTTAAATTGATTCTGACATTTTATCCGCAGGTGTTCGCACTGTCCAATCACTGATTCATATGATTATTTTTTGAACTATCGATCTTTGATTGGTTATCGCTCACTCATCGATGGTGTTCGGAGCCTACAGGGTTGGTTTAGTCGCTTTAAATTAAAGTCCTCCACTGAAAATCAGTTTCGTTACTGAGTGGGTATAGACTCTAAATGTGAATTTCTTTATTTATTTTGATGAGGGTGAACGACTATTAAAAAAAACCATGTGACTCGAACCCACGTCCCTAGGCTGGCGCCTGCAACCACGAGCCACCTCGGACAGTTACCATACATGTGAATCGGTTGTATCAACACGAGGGACTGGCATTCGGATCAACAGGTTCGCGAAACCTCAAAACTAGAAGCGACGTTCCACATTTTCCCGCTTTAATTTCCACGGAATCGTGAGGTCACACAATTGTTCCACTCAGATCGCTGCACGGAATAAGAAATTAGCTTCTTTCAGTACAAGAGTGCCTATCCATAATTACGCGTAGTTATTTAATTACTCATTCATGAGGCATAAACCCCATCATTTATTCATAACCATAAATGAACGGTTCAAAGCCTTTAATTAGAATATTTTCACAATTGAAAAGCACTTATCAATTACTTCTAACTCGATTAAATTTAATCACTGTAAGTACGTGTATTGCATCAACCAAACGCTTTGCATTGCGAAGTCGCATATCTAAGCACGCCCCCCCTCCCCCTCCCCCCCCCCCCCCCACTTAGCCCCCAAGGCGGATGCGGATACCCTAACGAAGTTTCCCGAGCTCTGCGTGATTCTGCCGTCGGGTGTCCCCGTCGTTGCGCGACCATCTTCATGTTAATGACTCATTTCAATGTCTGAACATGCACAATCTGAGCTCTAATGTGTTTATGCTAATCTCAACGTAACTACAGTGTATTGCAATGAATCTGTGGTCCTAGGATCCCGCCCACCTTCCCCTACCTCACTCCATACCTCGAATCGCCGGCTCGAGCCAGCCGCGAGGGGTAGCGGTACTACCCGGTGATTCGAGGTATGGAGTGTGGTAGGGGAAGGAGGGCGGGATCCTAGGACCACAGATTCATTGCAATATACTTTAGTCTCATACCGACCTCAGCTTCTTATCTACTGCCCTTTCATGCAGACTGTTTCAATGAAAACGAACAGATTTCTGGCGTAAAAGTTATACTAGACGATTACCGATAGAGGTATAGATCAGCGGTAAGACGTGAGACTCTTATGGTAGGTCGCCGGCTCGATTCCGGCCAACGCCAATTCTAACTGAAGTTTTTCCAGAAGTTTTCGTCGGTCGTAAAGGCGAATGCTGGGATTGAGTCCTACTATAACAGCGCTCGGACTTTTCTTCCCAATTATCCGTTACTGAAGAGGGGCACATCTGGTAAAGCTGGTGTGCATCTTATAACAGGTATTATACTAAAAGAGACGACTTGATCATTAGGAATAAAACGTTTAGAGCTGGCCAAGACAGCGCATGCGCACAAAGGCTGGAGATCACAAGTAAACAGTCAAGTAAAAACGCTGTCAAAGTCTAAAGCTCTCTCGTCTATAAAGCTTTGGAAGGATCAAAGGCAGGTGACTGAACAGTGCTTCTCAACAGGTTTTATCATAACGTCATATCACAAGTCCATTCACTACAATTTAAGCAAATATACAGGGTTGTTTTATAGTGCCGGTGATAAATACAAATGTTCAATACAAGATTTCAAATGTATATACATGTACAGTTTCCAGTATCCCCTTCTTCGTTATAAAAGTCCCAATTCCATCATTCCTGTTATAAAAGCTTTCACTCATGCAGGGAATTCCTCCAACACTTGAATTCGATTTCAGTTTTCCATTGACATAAAAAGGATTAAGTTATTACTTACTTTATACGTTAAACTGTGTTTGGTTTCATGTCTTTGATCTTCTCTTCCTTTACTCTAAACAGGGAGAGCGATATCTTGGCTGGATAAGTGAGGTGAGGAATTATGAGGTATAATCATAATTAAATTTAACAATTATACTAAATAATATTTACCGGAAAATTTAGACCGAACAAGTTGCCATGATAAGGAACCAAGAAAACACGAAAAGTATAAATTATATGACAGAATGTGTGAGCCGAACAAAGTATTGCGTTGCAATGATGGAATGTTTATTAGACTAGGAAAATGTATTTGTAATGTGACTAAAATCCCAACTGGAACTGGATACAGTACTGAAGAGAAAGCGTTTTAAGAACATAATCGATTCGGAGTTGTGTTCCAAACTTTTATTTTATCTTGTGTTTATTCACACCATGACAATTGATTAGAATATTATTTCCGAGTTACATTTCAATGTGTGTATACATTGGCAATGACAATAAAATGCACGCAAACAAAACAATACTCCACCTCTAGCCTTCTTTACGGTAATATATATAAACAAAAAATGCATAAATGAATGATTGAATGAATGGTTGAATGAATGAAAGGATGAATAAATTAGTAAACGAATAAACGAAAGAATGAATGAATGAATGAACGAATGAATGAATAAAGAAATAAAGGTTTGGGAAGAGTATTCGCATCTTTCTTCTTGTCAGTATCAGCAACGCTCATCATGACTATACCTCGCCAGTTGCCACATAAGCGTCGACAAAATTAGCAACTGGCTGCGTTGAAAACTTCAAACAGAGCAGCAATCAAGATTTACTTAAAGGGGCCGGCACATTGATTATACGATTCACATACACTGAAACTACAGTGGTGCGTAGTATACACTTACATGTAGCTGTAGCCCATCAAGGCAGATGACAGATCTTTGCATCTTTCACAACCCGGCGAGATACACAGCACAGATTATATATTTATCGGGGCTCGAAATAATATGGATCCGGATTCAAGGAAATTTCATTGCGAAAGTTAAGAACTCAGACAAGAAAAAACTGAAAAAAATACAAATACCTTGCCTACATAAATAATGTTTCTAGATTCCGAAAATACATTAGTAACACTGGGTGTGATTATCTTTCTTACCATTTTCCAAATAATCCCAGAATTAGCAAGAGTTAAAATGCATCTGTAGGGTATGCGTTTTCTCATGTTTCTTCCCCTCTCGGATATAGTGATAACTGTGTAGGGAGTCAAACCAGATACAAGTTACTTTAGTCACTTTCGGGTTCAATCAAAGCTTTAAATACAGTTTCGGGTTCAACACCCTAATTGTGACTCTGTGAGCTTGTGTGACGTACAATAATTCACTTAGAAAACACCTTGTATAAGTATGAGGACGTATAGCTTTCGTTTGAATTGAACTAACCACTTGCGTTCGTATTATACAAAAAATCACTGATTCATATGTTTCGTATTTGAAATATCGATCTTTGATTGGTTATCGCTCACTCGTCGATGGTGTTTGAAGTCTACAGGGTTGGTTTAGTCGCTTTAAATTAGAGTCCCCCACTAAAAATCAGTTTGGTTACTGAGTGGATAGACTCTAAATGTGAATTTATTTATTTATTTAAAAGAATAATAAATTTTCTACCTATATGGTTTACAATACTTGAGACCGGTTCATTAGTGAAAATTTACTGCCGTATATTGGATATCAGAAAACCCCAAATGCATTGAGCGTAACTAATTATGTTGCGCCCACATGGACGGTAGTGATGAGCCACTTCTATTAGGTTCGTATATGATATGTTTACTCTATATCCAGACCTCGCTACGAGGTAAGTGCACCGTAAACGAATACAAATTTAATCCAGCTATTTTCAAATGCGAATCCGAGACAAACACATAATCGGTTTTATCAATCAGTTTAAAATAACTGAATTCGACTGTATAAACTATTTTCGAAGTATTCACGGAAATTTCGTTGCGGAATATTTGGCCTCATTATTCCAGTATGTCTCGATTTATCGCAATGGTTGAAATACTCTTAACACAACCTTGAGTATGACGACTCATATACGATGTATCGTGTTGCATAACACAGTGCTAGTGCGTCATAGCCCATCTACACTCGATTTATTTGGTAGGGCTAGAGCTTAAACGACTGAAATATTTGCTTTGATCACAATTTAGAATGGAGAAGAGACTTAACACTGTTTAAGGTACTTCAGCGTTGCTGCTGAAAAATAACAGGCTGGTTTTACATACGATCTACGTACGGATTATAGACGTTCACTATCTTCGTTCTTTGAAAAATATTTGCAAATTATACTTCGCAATACCACTAAAGATCTATATATAATTTGGTGCTTAAGAACAGCTTCAATATTAACTCTCAGGGTAGAGGGTAATTTATATAATGACGACTGCTCTCAAATTAGTGCTTGAAAGCTGTTTTTTAAAAACAAAATTAATGTTATATGTATTTTTCGTGAGTACAACTTAAAACGTTAATAACTCAAAACAGTAAATTTGGGCTTTTGTCACTTTACGCAGTAAGCAGACGGCATCCGGGCATATCCCTACAGGTTTCTCTAAAAGTCTGAACTGCCGCGCTGTTATCATAGAATTAAACCATGCCTCTAAAATAGATAAACAACCCGGAGCAGTGGTTGTTGTAAAGGGTGTAAAAGCAGGGAACCACGAGCAAGTAAAAAGTCCGGGGAAGCTGTTTGGTCAGATAGCTCGAGAGTTGAAAAACAAACAAACAAACACACTGGATCACGCTGCTGTGTGATTGGTCTAGCTTTAGACGATCTCGATAACACAACACAACATGGGCGGTGTAATTAATGTGAGCTCCATGTCTGTTTGTTTGCTCTGAACCTGTGAGTGTACACACACATATCTCATAACCCTGGTAATTTCCTTGAGACATGGGTTCCAATTAATATTTGCTCCAGTTCATTTCTAAGCACAAATACGCGAAGCCAACGACAAAAGAAGTCGTGTAGATGATATTAATGTACTTAAGAACTTCCTTTCAGAGACATTTCATATAAAGACGGTTGTCTTGTAAATAATAATGAGCATTTCAGAACGTATATAAGATACAAAAAAATGAATAATCCCAAACATTGTACTAGAACTAGAAGTATAGTTTGTAATGTGGACGGAGACTTAGGGTACATCTATGCATACCACTGTATTCTTATCCCTTACTTGAGCGCCAAGCAAAAGATGCAGACGTGATATCGGTATTTGTTTTAAATTATGGAAGCATTCAGCATTCAGAAGAAAGAAAGTCAAGGAAACAAATTGTCAAAGTAAAGAGGAACAACAGTGATTTGTGAAAGGAGTGAAAAGAAAAACTCAATCAAATCGCGTCCTTAACGCAACCTGCAAAGTCGAAATCCAATTTTTACTCATTACGTAACGTTGACTTTGACGTTTCCATTGGAACTCCAGTAATTCGTTATATCTTATTTGCAAACATACAAACAAACACGGGAAAGTTACATTTTATGAGCCAATGCCATTAAAATGTGTGTTATGGAGACTTTCAACGACGTCAATGACTGCTATTTGCTCCTTTGATGTTGTTTTCAAGTACTTCAAAGTAAGTTTACCATCCAATGATGTAATTTACACAACTTGTAACGTGTCACCTAATCTAACTTATACTTTGACTGCTGCTGGAGTTCGTACCTTTCACAGTGGGTACATGCAATCGTATAACCAAGATTAAAAGTCATTTTCCAGCAATATGAAATGATACACACTCCATAGGAAGTGTTTATTACCTACTATTTTAGTCTAGTTAGTGTTAGTTAGTTAGTTAGCTAGTTATAGTTAGTTAGTTAGTTAGTTAGTAAGTTAGGTAGTTAGTTGTTAGAGGCACACCACTCTGAGGGTATTAGAGCATGTGCTTCATGTGTGAATTCATTGAAGAAATTGAGTGAGTGTTTGTTGAACCGTTGAGTGAGTAATATAGGGTAGAGGCGCAACGCCATCGGTAGTTTATCTACCGCCTTTTACTGCCCAACATTTTTTTAGTCGGGTAGTAGGGGTTCGCCAAGGGACGCGATGACGGAGCCTGATTGGTCAGCTACTTCGCCGAAGATATGCGAAGACAGCCGAAAGCTCTGTCGTTGGGTACGCTTGGTGAACTCTACTACCCAACTGAAGTATGTTGGACGGTAAGACGCGACGATGTTCATCCATCTTGGAACACCCGATTTTGGTCTGTAAAGATTGCTTGAAAACGTTTTTAAATTGCCCCAAAAGAAAATCAAAATGTCTCATCCTCTATAGAGAATTCAGTGCTCTTTCTTCATCGTGTTTTTTTTATTCTAATAAATATTGCCGTTTTCCATATGTTCTTGATTAGGAGTGAAAGGCGTCTAGCAACATCACACTACAAAAGTTAATTAGAAGATTTGAAAAACTGAAATACTTATTGGAACAAAGCAACATTCATAAGAGCACTAAATTCTCTAGAGGATTACATTTTTAAATTTTGTTTTGGAACAGTTTAGAGACATTTTAAATCAATTTTAATAGACCGCAGTCGTGTGTTCCGCTGGCTAGGTGGGCATACAGCCCAGCTAGATCATAAAGAGTCGGTGCATTCGACTACAGTAGAGTTCCGCGGGAGTTAACACCATGGCCACATCATTTCCCCCCCTTTTGGACACCCATAGATACGCTGAAAGGTAAGCTACTCCGGGATTTCTTGTTTCCTAGAACGATCGGACCTCATCGCCTTGAAGAATGTGATGTGTATATTCAGTCATCTGAACTCCTCGCCCTTTGCTCGAGTTTGAATGGAGATAATTGCTCGACTGGACTTTGCTCTAGGGGTGTACCAAGAAAACTACCTAAAAGGTTGGTGTAAACTCCCGCGGAACTCCACTGTAGGAGCTACTATAGCTAGACTAATACTGGTCGAAACGAGTCCCTCCTCGTGAACTAATTGTGTGCGTGTCCGTGCGTGTGTGAGTATATACATATGTGTGTAGACCATTATTAAATTAATAATGTAACCAATTCAATTAAAATCATATAGTTCATGGTCTCTTAAATACCGTAAAATCATTCGCAAATCACAAGCCAGAATATTTTCGCCATAACGTGCTTTGCCTACTGGGCTAATAGACACCTGAACTAAATATTGCCTCGCATGGCTTTGATGTGAGCGACCGCTCCGTCCAAACTGAATATAGACTAATGGGAGCGAATCAATGCTGATCAAACGGAATCTGTGGTGAATGCTGCTACAGATTGACACAAATATAATGAGACCTGACTGTCAGTCAACATGTTCGTAATGAGAATCTCGTTTTGACGTTCGACGCAGGACTTTTCATACACTGTAATAGCTCATTTGAAAAACCTAAATAGGACACGAGACAACTAGGAAGAACGGTGCAATATTTGTTTTTAGATGGGATTGTGCATCGCTCTGTGGGTTGTGTCAGGAAGTGTTAACTTTCAGTTAGGAGTGGAAGTAAGTCTAATTGTTTGTTCACAGAATGCGTATTCACAGATAAATATGCTACACTTTAAACGGGAAGTCGCTGAAGAAACATGTGTGAGTGTGAATGCCGTTGAATTGATGATTCACGAAATAGTAACCAACAATCTCAAAAAAAGATATTGAAAATCGAAAATAAATCAAAGATAAATACACATATACATGTAATGTAACGTTTTTCCTTAATTATTAGTACCTGCCCATGAACCTTACAATACTTCTTTAAAATATGAATAATCTGACATCATTCTTAGTACAGTGTATAGAATTTTTTGTTTTTAAGTAGAACAGTTAAAAAAAAGGAAATTATGGGTATAAAGTGAACATATCAGCGTTTATTATTTATCTAGATCTTCTTGCGAGTGCAGTTTGATGTTATATTAATCATACACATCAACAAACACAATACACGTCATTCGTATAAATCGATTGAGTCGAACTTACAATATCAAAATAATTACTATTATATCAGTCATGTCACGACAAATAATATTTTATTTTTAATGGTTGTAGTATTGCTAAATAATTACTCTACCACGGCGCAGTCGATCGAATAGTTTCAAATTAATAACGTTTCACACGACTTTATATTAAATGTCAACATAATTCTGTTATTGCATTCCAATTCATTCTCTCGCAATCGGTTAATAAATTGCAATTAAACGGAGTGGAATTTATTTTCCGTGTGACTAGAGTTGTAATAACTGCTCAAAGGGAGAACATTAATCCGTATATGAGCATTTACCTAGAAAATGTCACAAACTTCGTTATAAACGTTATAAACTTCGTTCGTACCCCGGGCATATAAATTTGACGTATACCTCTCTCTCCGCCATTTTGTAATTTACTCCAACAAGTTTTTGGAGGTCAATGAACCTCGTAAAATCTTAACTTGGAAAAATTTAACCACACGGGAATCATTTTTCCATGATTAATTTCTAATAACGATTAGATAAGGAATGCTCTTCGTATACACCTCTTATCCCATATAACACCCCATACTATACGTCGTATGCCGTGCATGTGCCTCTACAATACTCGGCACAACAGAGATGTAAGAGAACATATTTTACTACATAATGATGAATTCAAAGAAAATTGCTTTATTTTTATAACGAACACATTTAAAATTTACATGTTTACGCTTTATTACGTTCAAACTAAAATTGTATAGGTGGTTCCACCCGCGTTTTACGTTTTCTAAGATACGGTCAGAAAGAAACAGGTTCAAACATATTTAAACATGGTGCTAAAACATAATCGAAATATTTTTATAATTTTTCCCGAGCGTCTCAAAGATGCTTTTTTTATTTCAAGTACGCCGTATGTACCGTTCAACAATGGACCCTGATTTTGTGCACGGTTATGCTGAAAGTGTTATTCCATGTCGTGATATACTTTCAGAATCATTATCTACTATATTGTTCGTTCTGTGCATTTTTTGGTTTACCGGTATTGTTTCTAGCTTTGTACCGGCAAACGAAAGAAACCTAGAACAAAGAATTTAGTAGATTGTGATTTTAAAGTATATCACGATACACAATTAATCTTGCAGCATAACCATGAACAAAATCAGTATCAATTGTTGAACGGTATTTACGGTGTACTTGAAATAAAAAGGTATGCTTGTGACGCATTATTTGCCGTGTGCCCGATTACAAAAAATATAAAAATTATGTTTTAGCACTAGTTTCAATATCAGTTTGGTTCTTTCTGACCATGTTTTAGAAAACATAAAACGCGGATGGAACCACCTTAAAGCTCAGTTGTGCGGTTCGATTTCGGTAACTGATAATCTTAGACTAAAGTATTTTTTAGAAGAATTTCCTCAGTTAAAACGCGAATGATCGAATTCAGTCCTATAAAATAGTCCTTTTGATATTTCCAATACTATCAAGAACGTGAAGAAGTACAAGTTGTCCTTTACCTGTTTTCTTGGGAAAAATCGATTGAATTACATAAAATAGAGAAACGTGAAACATCGTCTGATATCGTTTCATTAAATTGACTGCGTTACTATTTGCATATGTCAATCTTAAAATCGGTTTGGTTTATAAGAGTAGGAAGTAAAAAGTTAATTTATTTGTTCAAAAGTTATGTAGCCTATATTTTTTAATAGAGAAACACGCATTAAAAAAACAACTTATAACATGGACGCAAATTGAAATTACAACATATTTTCGGTGAACGTAGGCTACAGCAAATTGTTCCCACAAACGCAAGTAATCAGGTTCAGACGTCGTAATTTGAACGACTTCTGCCAGTCTGTCTGGAGACATTCATCTACTTCCTATTGTCTTGACGTTAGTGTGTTATTTACAGAGACAGAGACAGAAATTGCGCCACGGGATTCCTCAACGAGAAGACAGACAAATTGCCCTGTTTGCGCGTGTCATAGGTCTGGTGAAGTATTAGCGTGACGACATACCTCGTTACTGACGTCATAGCTACATCCAATATCAAGCGGATCACGTGACAGATAAACCTCACAAGTCCGCGGGATTTGCGTATTAAATAAATGGACGTCGTAGAAAATGATTTAAGTCAAAATTACAGTGAAATCGTTGAATTTACGTTTTAGTAGGTCACTTGTGTTATTCCCTTTGCATTCTGTTAGATGATCGGTTTGGTGGTAAAGTATATGGCAAAAAAATTCAATAAATAATTTTGCATTTATTGTTAAGTCTCTCAGCAAGTAAATATTATATTATGAGTACTATAACCTGTGTTATGTGTCGCGTTACTATTATAGTTTCAGAATAATCTTGTACAATATATTAAAATACAATTATGATATAATTTAAAACTGATAGGCATACTAAACGCTAAGCTGATGAGTTCAAGCGGACATCAGGTAAAGTAAAGACCGCTCATCAAAAGCACGTGTTGTATACTTTAAAAATAATAATATTATATTGCAAGGGCTTACATGTTAATTTTAAAACAGTTTTGTTAAGTATATGAAGTAAAAGATAATTTATTTCGCCCATTCTTGAATCGAGAAACGTCGAGTGAAAACCTAATTTTTACACATCAATCATACCCAATTTTTTTTTAAATCAATATAGAATTTTCGATAAACGTTCGGAAGTTCGCGAAATTACAACAGGCTTGCACAGCTAACGTGTACAGTCTTTTATGACAATTGTTGAGCAATTATTGAACGAAAATGTAAATACAATGTTTGCGCTGAAGTTTGTTTGTACGGGTTTCGCAAACGAATATCGAACATGCGCAGAAAAGATGCGCAAACGTCGAAATGAAACTCAATCTGCATAAATTGAACCAAATTTGTGACAAGCTAAAACGAACAAAGTTAATCTAAATTAAAGAAATAGAATGTTCTTCAATAATTCTCCTTACTCCTTCCATCGTAATTTCGAAGAGGAAAACCTGAAGCAATTGTTGTCATCAAGCAAATAAGTACTAAAGATCACTAAATACGTGTCTATACCATTAACATCTGTCTATACCTACGCATTTCATTGCTTGGTGTTTAATAACGTACACGACAACTAGGCGAGGGGAAAGGGGAGGAAAAGGAGGGGGAGGACGTGGACTGCCTTTCGCCTGGCTTCTATGGTTTTACCAGAATACCTACGAAAATGTTAAATTAAAACTTTGAAATTACAATTTAATTTGTGGGCGTCAACGCATGAGGGTAGAAAACACACATACCACTAATAATAAGAACAGCATGTAATCAATATTTAATTACTGAACTGGAAACGCCAACATTAAATTAAAACAAGTTTTCAACGCTCATCTCCAACTCGGCACCTACACCAACAGAAACAATACCTTTCATGGTAGCTTCAGCCTTACTCGTCTAAAAAAAAGAAAGAAAAAAAGTGCCCACAATTACTAAATATAAACTTATCAATTTTCAATAATGAATAAAATGCACGTAATTTATCAATAACATCATTATTACAAATTAATTTGAAATGCAAAGTACCGGTATTCTTATGTATTCTATTATCCAAAAGTGCTACCATTACTAAAAATGATGGCAGTTCTTTTATTTGAATACACCTAAACATATAAAAATAAATAAAAAATCCAACCACTAAATTTCATCTAAGACAAGTTTATTTTACCCGGCACCTCCACCAAAGAAACGTGTTTTACTCAAAACGTTTGGATACAAGAACACATTTGATTAATTTGTATTTCAAATTCATTGGTAGTAATTATCTTATTGGATACGTATGTGTATCTTCATTCGTAATTAAGAAACTGATTAATCTCTTTTTAGTGATTGTGGGCACGTATTTAAAAACAAGTATAATACAAGTTATTTTTTCTGCTTGTTCTGTTTGTACCGAATAGTGTAAAAAGCTTGCATTAATTTCGTGTTTTCGTAGGCGTTGACAGTTCAATGACTATGTTTTGATAATTATATACTGTTATTATTGGGTGTTGTGTGTGTTTTCTACATTCTCTCAGCTCCGACGTCCACAAATGGAAAAGACATATCAAGGTTCTAATACAAACGGAATCTACAAAAGTGAGAATCAAACCTACCGTAACAAGGTTGCAATTTGGTGTAACCAATAATATAGACACGTATTCAAGACATGTGATATTGCCTTTAGCATTGTATTTTTAATTCGCTATGATAATATTTAAGGTTTAACTTCTCATATTTTTTGCAACGATGCTAATCGAGACGATGTTTGGGTGATTATGAACATGAAAAATGCCACATGACATCCCTGCCCAAGCCAGGATTCGAATCTGGAACGCAGAGACCGCGGTTTACTAGACCAACGCCTAATCGACCCTCGAAGAGAATAATAAGTTGTTTCGTCAGGTGTTCCTCTTTAAACCACGAGGAGTTGGAAGATTGAATTAAGAACAATCTATATATTTTATTAAATTTAGATAAACTTTGTGAGTTTTATAGCTTTTCACAAATTTGGTGCAGTTTATGCAGATTCAATTTTATTTTCGACGTTTGCATCGCTTGGGCTTATCACTCTGCAGTGATGTTTGAGTGATGGTTTGGGGATGAGATGGTCGCTTGATAGCCGATACTTGCAGCGATTCGCTTTGCTCTGTGTTGACATTTTTACAAGCGGATGCAAGAGTAAGGAAGTTTCCCGCTGAGCATGTTTTTTACTGTTTCTTTTTAAAACACATACCTTCGTGGCCAGGATTTATGTTAATAAATTTTGATAATATTAAAATATTTGCGGGTTAGTCCGCCACGTCCTACCTCCACATTATTGCCGACGTTTCAGGAACCTTGTGGTCTCAATCCTCATCTTTTTATACACTTTCTTTAAAAAGTTCTATTCTATATAGGCCCCTACACTTTAATTTCCATTTTTCATAAGCTCGCGACCCCAGGTTGATTTCTATCGACCCCGCCGGGGTAGCGACCCATAGTTTGAGAAGCCCTGCACTATTGTAATTAATAATCTGTGAGCTGAGTATGCACGAGAGATCTTTTCACTGTCACGGAAGCTAAATTAACAGAGTAAAACTTACAGCATAAACAGCTAATTGAATGCCTCCTACTCAGCACAAAGTTAAAATTCAACTAGAAAAAGTACAAAGATCAAGATTATCACAAATGGTTCACTTCCCGACCTCAGAAAGTTTATACTAAGAACGAATTCACGGTGACTGTGAATCTGGAACGTCCACTGTCTCCAAATAAAACACACATAGTACGTCAACTCTAGACGCTTCCACTCCAAGTTATAAAGTATCAAGTTTACTTTCATAAAGTCTTGTCCAAAATATAAACTTGTCTTTATGTATTAAAATGACTGGGGTTATTTTGAAATTAATGAAAACTCAAATTGAGCAATACTCACATTTTTTAAATATATACATGTAGAAGCTTCATTAATATATGACTACGAGCTTTGTTTAAAACCACTCTTGATTTGTACACGAATAAACTGTGTTGTTGCCTGCTTTATTTCCTCGCAAGGTAGAGTTGGGACCATGATACCAGACAATACACAACTGAGTCATGAAATATTAATTAAGGAGTATAGCAATTCCAATCCAGTGCTTTGAATTAAACTAGTCGACCATGGTAACGTCGTAATCTTACCTAGCTTGGAGCGAATGGGTCGACAAAGGAAACCCCTCATTAGTGGAACTCTCCCCTTGCATGTTATGATCAAACAATATGACCAACTTAGCGATTAATTTTAAGCAGAAGAATAATACCCATTATTGAAATTAATTTGCAAACATTTGGAATATCAAAGCTTGAGACCCACACGTACCAGCTCATAGTTGCGCTTTAAATTAAAGTCCCCCACTGAAAATCAGTTTCGTTACTGAGTGGGTAGACTCTAAATGTGGAGTTATTTATTTTATTTATTTATTTATTTGTGGTCTGATTGTGAAGTTTAATATTAAGGGGTTAATTAAGGCATAAACGTTTAAGCATTTAACCATTAAGGAGTCTGAGGTTTCGTCTGTAAACTTCGTCTAAAATATTACTTTTAAACCACTATACACACAAGCAATTAGGAAAGCATGACAGTTATTTTATCTAAGGAATTTAAAAGTGAAATAAATGTTGGATAGATAGTTAATATAGGTCGGTTTGCACACTTATTTAAGATTGAGGTTAAGATTTGAGTTTGAGTTTGAATTTAAGTTAAGGTTTAACATTTGAGGTTTAAGATTTTATTTTCCTAACTGATTTACGCTATCGCTACCATTGGCCGGATATAAAACGTTGGGCTACGAATTTTAGGTAAAAGAGCTAACTCTGCTATGGCTGTGTTTAAACGCCATAATGCTTTTGGCTTGATTTGATTTTGTTAAATCTTAAATCTTAAATCTGAAATAAGTGTGTCAGCCGAACTTAAATAAATACAATTAAATAGTTATTTGTTAGGCGACTGAACTCCTGTGAATGATTTTCAGGTCGTGTTCGCAAGTGTGTCAGAAATGATCCTTCTTAAGAAGTGGGGTGGCGAGAAATTGGACGTGAAACCTTCCCCGGGCAACAAATGGAATACTGTTGGTAGGATGAAGGGGAGGGGGAGGAGGTGATGGATCGAGAAATACGATTATAACTGGAGTACGGCATCGACTGACGCGTAAATTGTGTCAATCAAGATATTGCTAAATGGTTTTTCGTTATATCAGGACTAGACAATGTAATTATTTGGTAAGAGCAACTGAAGAGCAGTGATAACGAGTGAATTCAGGTCAGGATGCAATTAGAAGGATTATCTTAAAGTCTATGCTGGAAACTGCTAGGCCTATTATACTTAATTACAATCAGTTAAGTTGGTATTAACTTGTCTCTTGGTATTAACGTTGAGGATGTAGTGAAGGGTAGAGCCAAGAGGGGTTGTCTATACCGCTTTGAACAGTCAACATGCGCTAATAGCAGAATAAACGAATGCATGCATCACTTATTCGTACTACCCTCCGACTCCTTCTACTCTACTTCACTGTTAGAAATAACGACAATATATGACCACATCAACTGTGAGGTATTTTCCCAACCAAATAAGTAAAGTACAATTTATTATGACATAAAATGAGAAAACTATTCTTTATACCTTCTCGTTGAAATATTCGACGATTATTGTTGCCATATGGAACATTTATAATAAACATTTTTCCGATATTTGGAAACGGGACGAAATAATGCGCTCATAAATTACACTCAAAAGCCGCTCTTGAAAGTATTTGTTGTAAGGTTATGCGTTTACATATTTCTTTAAGTAAAGTGTTGTTGTTCCTTCGTAGAGTTTTACGTCCCATGGATGTAGATGACTTGTGAGTATTCAAGGATGTTGTGACGCTTCGATGGTTCACATTTTTTTGCCTTCAACGGTCATTTCGACCGTTTACTGACCGTTTACTGCGAGTGAAGACGTCACCATTTATGTAGCTTATATTCTGAGATTGAAACCGGAACCTGAACCGTTAGAACGGACTGGATTCAGAACCGAACCGTTATTAAATCAATTACTGTAACTAAAATCGTAACTTTCATGAACACAGATCCAATCCCTCTGATGGTATTGTAATATTGTGAAAATATTATACCGTAGGAAGATGCACCGACAAGCAGTTCACCAGCAGTGTCTTATTTGTATTACCTTCAGTAACGATATAGCCCGGACATCACTAAAATATTCACTATGAGATCACAACCGTGGCTTAAAACAGCCTCAGTTTGGTTGGTCTCAAAGAGAATTAAATACAAGGGCAATCAAAGGTAATTTATCGACGTCTAAAGGTATAGACACGGTTTTGCATTAGACACAAACATCCGTTTGTGTCACATTTGAATATTAATTCCTGTAAATAAATAACAAAACGCGAGGAATGTTGAAGCGAATTTTGAACGATACAAGTACTCTATTATTTCAAAACGTTTGTCTATCTACTTTATCCAGAAGATTCTGATAAAATCATTGCAAACAATGTTTTTACCGCGATACAAAATCTGGACAGTCATTTACCGCACGCACATCTTATTTTTAGATAATGCTGTATAGTCTTTACTTACTTACTTACTTACTTACTTACTTACTTACTTACTGAGTTACTTAATTTACTTTCTAATGTTGGCAAGTCTTTATTACTTAATTCACGAAATGGTTCCTTACGAAGTTACTTTTATAAGTCCGTGGTCATACCCTTATACTAGCTCTCTATCACCGCGCCTTATTGGATAGTCTCAAAGATATTCTACGTAACATGTTTTATCTTTCTTGAAAACTTATAATTTTGCCTCCGGCTTCAGTTACGTTATTAAAATATTACCGGACGCAACAGGAATATGAATGCTTGTATATACATCAGCTTGTAGAAAACATTACTTCAAAGACCGGTGCGAGCGGTCGATAAAACGGATCCCTCTAGTCTGCATCTAGTCTAGCCTAGTATAATATCTTGAACCATGATTGCTTTACTCCGCTAATTAGTTATAGAGTGCAATGCTGGAAATGCTCTTTCAGGCTGGGGCCCAGCCCAGCAAGTGAGAGAATCAGTCCTGAATAAAACGCGTGTGCCAGAGGGCTGGGTACAAAATCATTAAAATTTATGGCGGGTAGACCTGCTGCGGTGTAGCTGCTAATAATAACAGTAAACCACGAAAATAAATCCAGAAGTAGTAGGCCTTAAGACCACACTTCTTGTGAGCAGTGAAAACATTGTAGTATGTTGTTCAGGCAGGGTAATTTCTGTTACAAATACCTGGTTCAATTCTCGATTAGAGTATAAGTTAAGAAACTTAGCAATGAACTTAATACATGATAATATCAATAAACACTGACACGGACTTTGGTATCATAGCACAATGTATTCAGTTTCTCACTTACAAACAACTTTATTTGTTTATTGGGGCTATAAAACACACATTTAAGTATATGGTGCCATGATGGTAAAAATATACCGTACATAGTTTTATAGTTGGGAACAAACACAAACATAATCAAAGAATATTCAAGACAAAATTTCTAATAAATGGAAAATTTATAATTTTTGTAATTGCTTTAACAACAGTAAAATGGAGTACTATGCCATTCACAATAGATAAACTATGATCTATGTTTACAGTTTTTCTGAAAAATTGGCTAAGTATTTTCAAATTGTTAAACATAAACTGAAATTCAAATACTATAAATTACTATCTACCATTCTCTTAGAATGCAAACACAAACATAATCAAAGATTATTCCACACAATTCTAATAAATGAAAAATGTATAATTTGTTTAATAGCTATAACAACAGTAAAATGAAGTACTATACCACCCACAATAGATTAATTATGATCTATGGTTTATAGTTTTTCTGAAAAATTGGCTAAGTATTTTCAATTTATAAACATAAACTAAATTTATCTACTATAAATTATCTATCTATCATTCCCTTAAAATGCAAATTAATTATGAAAGTATGAAATATAACTTTCACTTCTAACTGATGGAAGTTGGTCATTTATTTAAGACGATAAATCGAAGAAGATATGTGCAAAAATCGGTTTCAATGAAATACGATACTATGTGGAGTCATTTAGAAGTAACATGAAAACAATGTTTTACAAAACAAACTATTACATCTTTTGATCATTTGACTTGTGTAAAATACCATGGATCTACATCATAGCTACTTTTTACAAAAATTATCACTTTGCTTCGTTTCCTTAATTCTGTGTTTTAAACATCCTGATAAAGATAAGACCACGGTGGCTTCTGTCTGGTTCATACACGTCATTTTATTTTCTCCTATCTCGCTTTTTGCGACTCCGTGCATTTATAACAAACTCTTAATTCCGGAAACTTGGCAGTTGCAGAGATAAATGTGACAAGAGAAAAAACTTGTGGTATAAATTCGAAAACAGCGCTAAAGTGTGAGTTGTAAGTACTCTGTGCACTCGAATCTATTTTTGGAATCTCATCACATTTTGTACATCCTGAGTGAGCTCTTGTAAAACGGTCCGAGTGTTTATTGCTTGTAACTAATGTCTTTACTCTCTTAGTTTCAATAGAGGAGTCTTTGCACGAAGTTTATTTTTAGCGACATCTTCGATACTGTGTGTATATATATAGTGTGTGTATACTACTTAGCTAATTGGATTTCTACCTGTATATAGTTCTTTCTGTTTACGGAAGCTCTTTAGGTTTAGGTTTAGGTACCGCAGAATTACTTTCAAAATTGAGAAAAAAAAAAATCCGAAATGAGATTACCCAGACCGTTGTTAACCCGAAGTATAAAATGGCAGACATGTTTGCAATGAGTTTATTTTTAGCGACATCTCCGATACTGTTGGCTGATTGGGTTTTGTATAGACAGTTATTTCTGTGTACGGACTCAACTACCGGTAGAAGTACTTTCAAACTAAGGAAAAACATTACGAAATGAGATTACACAGACCCCATTGTTAGCTCGAAGTGTCATATTATAGATAGCAAACAAGTATGATTTTGTAAGACTCGTTAGTCCTGTTGGGGTTTTAGACCTTACAATGCAGTCTAGGTTCGATTACTGATTCGGGCTCAGGGGCGGACTGGCAGGTACGGAACTACGGAAACCCGTACGGGGCCCCCCCGGGTGGGGGCCCCCTTGGGGGCCACCAACCAACCCCCCAAAAATAAATATCTGACGCAATATAGATTATGAAACTAAATAGTAAGAACAGCATAATATGTCATCTCATGTCAGTGCAGTAAGGGGCATAACGTATCAAATAGACCATCTACAAGTTCTACAAAGATTTCCGCTTTCCTCGTCTAGTTTTTTTAAAAATATATAACATGCCATTGTTGGGAAATTTATTTCTTTAATTTATTTTTCAAAGTGGTTCACAGTCCACCATGTGCTCCACATATTTATCGTCATGTATCGATTTTTAAACGTGTTTAAATGCATTCTAAACAAATTAATAGGAAACAACAGTCCTCCAAATTACTGCTCGCTAGCTTGCAACTTGAGTGACTTTTGATAGTTTGCGAGTAAACTTTGTTATATCAGAAAAAAGACAAATCGGGCTGATCGCGTGTTTATGTGTTCAAAATTTTCAAAAGCGAATATTTTGGCAAAAATATATCTATATCGGCGCCTACTGAAATCCGATCCCGCGCAGCACTAGCCATAAGCCTTTCTCAAATGACAGGACCGAACTTCTATCCTACGTAAGGAATTATAAATGCAATATTGACTTTAGTTTCATTGTTTTCCATGATAGGATATCGCCTCAAAACGCGTTTTAGGCCACTAAGCATCATGCAGGACCGAAAATTGTTTCGCCTTCGGCGAACTTGCCTCCGGCGGCAGGGGCTTCGCCCGAGGCCCTCGCTTCGCCCCAGACCCCACCTACATCCCGCTCCCTCGTTGCGAGTACTAACTGCCAGTAATGGGAAAGTTTTTTCTTCAATTTCGTTTTATAAAGTGGTGTCCAGTGTTCACAGTTCAACATGTTGTTCCACATAACTATCATCATTTATCGATTTTTAAACGTGTTTATATGCGTTCTACACAAAATAATAGGCTGCAAAATTTTCGCCTCCGGCGGCTGGGGCTTCGCCCCAGACCCCTTTCAGCTTCGCCAAGTTCCGGGGCCCCTAAAATCCTTTTCCGTACGGGGCCCTTACCCCCCCAGTCCGCCTCTGTTCGGGCTGTTCTTTTATCTGATGGAATTTATTTAGATGCCAAATCCTATTGACATAAATGAATTCGGAGACGTCATAGCAACATAGCAACGAGACATAATAAATTGTGTAGCCCCCCCCCCCCCCACCCCCCCTCCTAGCCCAACGAACATCAGTTAAATTGTTACTTCGGGGGTGGATTTATTTATTTACTAATTAGTTTATTTACCATTTATCATTTTATTTATGGTGTTTATAAAATAGTTTTAATAGTGAGCGACTCAGTGAATCAGAATTGAGTTAATTTATTTAATTAATACTCTCTAATTCCATGTTAATTCATGATTCTAGTATAATTATTAAGTTAGATCATTATTGTTAATTTGTAAGTAACACGCTACTCATCTGATCCTAAACGCTACAAACCTTTCATTTTAACTTACCTTATACCCCCGTTTATCTACAGGAAACGCTCATACTCAAGTTTATCGTATCTTAGCGTTTCTTTTCCCTTTTACTTACGACCACCAAAATATTACTTAATATTATTAGTATGTATACATTTAATCTTTGGTATATTTTATGTTTGCAATGCAACGTTGTATCACAGCTGTGGTTGTATTTTTGTAATGTAATGGCTAGTTATTGGGGGGGGGGGGGGGGGGGCGCATTTATAGACGACGAACAAACATATTCCATTCCACGTCCTTTTCAATTAAAAACTGCGCTTCCAAGTTGTTTGCTTGCACATAAGTGTGATTCCAACCCTCACACTATCAATTGTAATGAAGATGGAATTTCTTCGGGAACTACTTTGAAAAACGACGTCATATTTGCCGCCAGACGAAGCACAGTCTACCATCATCAGTATTTGACGAGGCTTCTCTCAACTTGTAGCAGACAAAGCTGCAGGCGGGAGATAATTTAACACGCGACGTAAGTTTATCAAACTATCTCAAACTAAATAATATGCCCGTCCGATCTCGTGAACCACATAAATCGTAGAACGCGCGAGTTCACAACTTGCCCAGGAACCGTGTTATATGTATTTATGTATTTACTTCCGTCGACTTCAATAAATCAACAGATAGTTGATGTTGGCAAATCTATGTATTTCTTTTGGCCGCACTATTAAAGTCTACACAAATCATCTAAATGGAGGTGTTTTCGCTTCAAGTGACGTGATTATTTCTAATTCATCCCCGTTGCGACTTCAACACGGGTAGAAGTGGGCGTGTTGTTAGTATGGACGGCCTCGCGTCCTGACGTAGGCGATTTACCGACACGTTGGAGACGGAAGTTTGGGAGAGTTTTGGCAAGTATTTCAAGCAACACTCACGCGACCCCGACGAAGAAGTTGAGCGAAGAAGGTGTGGCCTACGACCATTCCCTAACGACTTTTTATGTTCACCGTTCAGTTATTATTAGATTTTCCCTGTCTAATAAAATTTTGCAATAAAATGTTATACTTCCTTATTGGGATTCTTTTGATAACTTTGATAACTTGCGCTCACTGGAGTGAAAGAGCTGACAAAGTAGGAGGACGAGCAAATACATGAATCTAGGGGCGAAATATATTCCAGCCACATGTTTGAATATATGGATAACATTGTCTATGCAGATTGCTCAGTGTTAGCGCTCAAGACTCTAAATTTAAATCGTTAGTCCCCTGTAGAGAAGAGAAGTAGGTTTTACCTGGGCATGTCTTTCATGATAATATATAAGAAAAAATTGCCATCAGAGATAATATACATATATAAGATAATATAATGCAGGTAATTAAGGAGCCAAGAAATAAATGTACAATGTATGAATGATGATTGATGAATCAGTGACAATAAATGGTTTCATAATAAATCAGACGATCGAATTTTATTAACGAGAAAGAATAATGGAAAAATGTATATATATATATATATAATAAGTACGGAAACAAAATTATGAAATGAGTATTGTTGTCAATCTTCTGTGACATAAGAATCACCGTCTTTTACCTGTTAATAAAGAAGCGCGATTTAAATTTTGAAACTAGCGACCGGACTAGCGATAGTCCATTCTATAAATTCTCTCTTTTGGAAGAAGAAATAACCTAATTAATGATTTTGAGAGGAGTCTTGGAACAACTATGTAGACAATATATAACTATGTGCGAGATTATTGGGAGCAACTTGGAAAAGCCATCAGCATTATTAAGGCGCCATAACAAGATAGTTTGTAACTGAACATAGATTGACCATTAGTCTATTACCGTCATTATTACGTGTTGCTCAGGACATAGATAGTGGAGACTGTATACACAGAAGAACGGGGAAACAGACAATGTAAAATGCTAGACTTCAATTTTGGTGCAAGATCTAATCTTCAAAGGATACTAATTTTACCAAAGAGCAGCACTTGCACGCGCGTTAACTCCTCAGAAAACTAATCAACTATATATTTCAATAGAGAATCACCGACATTTCCTGCATTGCAAGATTTATACAACGATGACTGACCATACGCCGGGAGCCGATCGAGAATGTCCGAATGACCGCTATGTATACGCTGAATGTATAGAAACGTGGCAACCCTGTATCGCGCAGATGGATAATATGAGGGGTGTACCCGCCGGACCCCACTTATTCTGCCTCAGTGGAGAGCGGCATATCCCGCCTTGCACCTAAATTGAAGTCTCCGATTTTAAAATCACATATAGTATCTTCGTGTTAACTTGCAAGGTGCTGTCGTCACGGATTATGTAATAGGGTAGTGACGCGTGTGACAACTACCAACCTAAATCTAGTTGCATCCCGTTCTCTTGCCTAAGGTATCGTAATGATGATATCGCTCGCCTGTTGTCAGACGTGGTGGGGTCGCATTCCATTCACGGTTGATGCAGTCAATACAGTGGACAATAACAATGCAGGTATCAAGAAATCCCGCAGTGAATACCGTTGAAATAGACCGTGTGAAGCGACCGTCTCTTCTCAGAATTTTATGGAAGACCTTGCTTCTTATAAGGCGTGGCCAGTATAATAACTGTTTGTCACAGCTTAGTTTGACACAACGAGGTTAATAAAGACGATAAGCAGTTTTCGTTATTTGGTATCCTTATGCCATGTTTAATTTTTCAAAACCTTGACCTACCTATACAACCGGCACGGATACTAAATAAATATAATAATATAGACATAAATAATAATATAATAATAAAATATAAAAATACGCAAGTGATAATTTCATAATAAGAATCCGTTCCTATTCGATCACAATTTTGTATGTAAATAATATTATTATTGTGATTCGCTTTGGCCTCATTAAAAAGTTATTGGTTTCAACCGTTAAAATCCCATGTAAGTTAAAAACGTTTATTTCTATTAATAAATTTATGAATGTAACTAATTAATTTAAAAGTGCTGTGACCAAGTATTCTGTAAGATGGTGATGTTGTTCTGGAGAGCTGTGAGGCTGTCTACCATGTGTGGATTAAATATGGGAATGGGACGAAAATAGTCAAGTTCGCAATTTCTTGGTATCAACTAAAAAAGTATCCAAACGATAACATCTACATGAGGCTTCACAATTCCTTGCTCGCGGTTAATAACATTGAAGTTTTATGCCATACAATCCAGTCTTCAACGTCTAGTCTGCAAACCCGTAAATTGAATGAGCAGTAAACGTTATCACTTGCTTTATAAACAGAACACAATTTTCTTGTAATGTACGTTGCACCAAATCACTTTCTCTCAGAAGTAAAATGGATTTATTTTCTGTGTGTCCATTTTAAAATGTTCTGACGTACGTCTGTACACAAATAGATTTAAAAGAGGACAGATACGGATCTACCATTAAACCCAAAACTATTTTGGGACCCGGAGTATGATGTATTTGAAGCGTGGAATGTGCATACGTAACGTACCTCACACAATTCACTTTCTTGTCGATGTGCGGCAATACAGACAATTAGATGTAGCCACGTAAATCAAAAGCCGAATAAAATAAAGTGAAATCGCAAGCAGTAAGCACATTATGGCTGACAGGGCGTGTGATGTTTTGTTTCGCCAGTAATACCGATTCAAAAACGAAAAAAACGATTGCTCTAATTTTCTAATGTAATTTATTAGGTTGCACAGGAAGGATTTGTGCAAATCTTTCACAACCGAAGACATATTAATAAAGTTTGTGTATTTAAATAAATAAACTGTTTAATATTATGATACATGGTGAAAGCTTACGTAAATCACAACTTCTCGTGCTTCGCTTATGCATTCAACTGTTTGCAAGTTTGAGATAAATATAATTTATATTTTGTAAAGGCTTTAGAAATTATTAAAAGGGATTGTTATATATTTTCACATTTTTAAATCAAATATAATTTATCAAGGAATCTTTCGCAAACAAATTTAACATAATTTTGAATTGTAAGGAATGGAAAGAAGCAGTGACAAGCTCAAAAAGAAAAATACACAAGTAACAAATTTAATCATATTCAAAATTTTTCCCTACGTAATATACATGAGGGAGAGATCTAATTAAAAACTATAAAAATTATCAATAACAGTCTTGCATACATCCTTTGTAAACCGTCTCGTATCATTCCAAAACATGTTTACGAAAATTACGGCCTGAGTCATACCGTAACTAAGGACCGGTTTCACCAGCATTGACTTTTGTCGAGTTCAGCTTGAACCTGAATGTTACCAATTTGACAAAAATAATAACTTGTACCTATTTAATTTCTCACATATCTCGCAGTTATGTTGTTTTGGATACTTAAGTATTGTCACTGCATGTTTATTGTTTACAGAGAGATGGAAATCATTTCTTACAATGCCACTTATTGCCTTTTGTAATACCATGAAGTTTAAAATAATCCATGTAAAGATTGGTATACATGTTTGTTTACTCATAGAACAGATGTAGTATTTTTTATGTAAAAATGATTAAACAAAAACTGCAAATGCATTGTTGGATAGAACCCTCGATGCCCACCGTTCAGATTTGTGATGATAATCTCCAAAGCAGTTCTGTCACTGCCTTCTGTATGTATTATGCACAAGCAGAGTACAAGTTATCCAGTAGGCAATGGCTAAAAAATTGACTGTAAATATCTTTGACATTTATTACCAATCTGAGAAAATCTTCCTTCAATATCCTTCATATTTGCCATTAACAGTATACAATTGCATGCAAATGGGCACTCGCAAGTAAACCGTTGTACGGAGTAGACGTATTCTGCTTCACTCTGTGCGCGTCATTAGTGAGCGATATCAGTGTTATTGTATTGTAGTGAATAGTAACCTCATATCGTGTGTGCATCCTAAGGAACATTCAAATGATTGCTTCTTGGACTATCTGCTTTCTGTTGGTTTTTAATCAATGATGTCTTTCAAAGGTATAAACACAGAACAATACACAAGGGCTTCATCAAGTAAAATTAAAAAACCTTCCGACGATGCTGTCACCCCTGAAGGAAGCAACACAAAAAAGAGGAAGAAGATTACTACTATCACCGAAGAAGGTATGGAACTAGAGTCGAACATACCAACAAAAAACCGTTTTCACGCCCTCTCCGAGTCAGACGGGGATGACGAAGAGGATGATAAGAGCGTCAATGACTCAATTCACCATCAAGGTAAACAAGAGAAAATACCTCCAATTGTTTTATATCATTTTGTCGAACACCACACAAAGGCGTTTAGTTCTCTCAGAACTCAACTGCAAGAAGACTTTGACTTAAAATATAAAGGGGACAGAGTCATCATCAAAGCCAATACCAAAGAAGATTATGATAAAATACTATCAACGCTTAATCAAAACAAGCTACAATATCATACCTACACACCATCACAAGATCGGGAACTAAGACTGGTCTTAAAAAATATGCCTCCCAATCTTACTACCGAAGAAATATTCAATGATATCAAAAGACTAGGTCTTAAACCTATAAAAGTTAATCAAATGTATAAAAAACAGAATGAGAACTCAAACCCTGTCCATCTATACCCCATGTATATTGTGACCTTCGAGAAAGGGACGATTCTTAGGGACGTGTACCAACAAACAAAAGTATGTTACTGCGTAGTCAAGTGGGAAAAATTTAAAAACATGTCAGGGGTAACACAATGTTACAACTGCCAGTCATTCGGGCATATTGCTAAAAATTGCAAAAAACTTCCGAAGTGCGTAAAATGCGCAGGATCTCATTTAACCAAAGACTGTGAAAAAACCTCAGAAGTAAATCCAACGTGTAGTAACTGCCAGGGCCCTCATCCTGCAAGTTATAGACAGTGCGAAGTATACGCTAGACAACTCAACTTGAAAACTCGTCCTCAACAAAGTCAACAAAGAGAACGTGATCATCGCTCAAATGTCAACACACCGACGTTCAAAGATAAGGACTTCCCAACCCTCTCGAGCGACCCGCCGTCATCGTCGAATCAACAACAACCAGAGTGGCCCAGGTCAACGACATCTCAAAATGTAGAGCAGCCAGAAACGGTTAGTTTTATCAGTATACTACAAGAAATTAAGTCAATATTTTCCGACTTAAACTTTAAAAACATAAAAACTGTACTAAGTACAACCATACTCAAAATGAGTAAGGCATCGGATAGTATTTCTAAAGTAGCAATACTTTTAGAGGGAATTATTGATCTATTTCCTTGAGATGGCGGTCCCAAAAGAACTAAACTTCATTTACTGGAACTGTAATTCAGTAGCCGCTAAAGACAAACAAATCGAACTCATGGATGTCATGGTACAACATAACATCGATATTATAGGCCTATCGGAAACAAAACTAACACCACGTCATACATTAAAACTACTAGGGTATACAGTCTATAGAAGAGACCGTCCAAGTGCCGGTGGTGGTGTGGCCTTGGCGGTCAGTAATAAAATTCCACATTACGAACAACTTATCCCAGCTATGACTAAGCTAGAGGCAGTCGCAATCACAATAGATCATCCACGACACCCAGTTACGGTGGTTTCAGTCTACAACCCCCCCAAAGGTCAACTTGATACGCGTGATTTAACGAGCCTACTACGGCTGAACAATAAAGTTATCATCATGGGTGACCTAAACGCTAAACACATTGCATGGAATTGTCCAGTAAATAACAGAAGTGGAATAACACTGCTTGAACATTCCTTTACAAATAATTACGCAATCGCATCTCCGCCTGAGCCCACCTACTATTCTACTAGAGCGCAAGCAAGGCCTAGCGTCCTTGACTTAGCAATATTGAAAAACATAAACACTTCTCCACTACACACAGTGCCAGTACTGCCTTCGGATCATAACCCAGTTCTATTTACTATCAACAATACGACTGTCCCCCAGCCCGCCCGCCTATCGTATCGCTATAACCAGGCAAACTGGAAATTGTTTCGCGAGGAAATTATTAAAGACATACCTATAAACCCAAAGTTAAAAAATGGGAACGAGATTGACAGGTTTGCTAATCTTTTAAGTGATTCAATAAAAAACGCTATGGACATGGCAATACCAAAAGTACCGATGACGACAAAGTTCAGTGAGTTGCCAAACATAATACGCGCGAAGATAAAAGTGAGAAATAAATGGCGACGCTTATGGCAGCAACACAGAGACCCCCATACAAAACAAAAACTAAACCAACTACATCAGCACATTAAAAATGATATCTATCAGTGGAGAAACACCCAATGGAATTCGTTCCTAAAAACGCTACAACCCACGGACAACTGTTTGCTCTGGAAAACAACAAAAATGATGACAAGAAAACCTGAAGCAATACCACCACTGGATACACCCCACGGCACCGTCTACAAACACGAAGACAAAGCTAATGCACTAGCTGATCACTTCGAAAGCGTACATATGCAAAATGAAAACATGAGTAACCGATCTCACGAAAAGAAGGTTCAAAAAGTAGTCCGAGAATTCAACGATGATATTTCAGCCAACATTAGCTGCCCACTCGCCTCCCCACGAGAAGTATTGAACATCATTAGAAATCGCCGGAACAGAAAAGCGCCCGGAGAAGACAAAATAACTAACTACGTGTTAAAACATCTACCGAAGCAGTGCATAATCGCAATAACAATTCTTATTAATCACGTATTATTACTCTCTCACTTTCCTACTCCCTGGAAGAGGGCAAAACTTATTTCCTTCCCTAAGCCTGGGAAAAATACTTCTAATGTTCAAAATTACCGTCCCATTAGTTTATTGACTTCGCTCAGTAAGGTAGTGGAGAAAGTGATACTTACAAGATTAAACCAGCACATTTCCCAAAATAACATATTAATTCCCGAACAGTTTGGATTCCGAGCAGGCCATTCTACAACGGCACAGCTTGCGAGACTTGCTGATCACGTCACAGACAATTTTAATTTAAAGAAACACACAGGCATGATTCTACTAGACATCGAGAAAGCCTTCGATACTGTATGGCACCAAGGCCTTATATATAAACTAATTTCCCTAAAATTTCCTAAATATCTAATCGCTATCATTCAATCATATCTTAAGGAAAGAACTTTTTACGTTAATGTTAACCATGCCAAGTCAAGCATCCGAAGCACTACAGCTGGAGTACCACAGGGCTCGTTATTGGGACCAGTCCTATTTTCCATTTACATCAACGACATACCACGCATAAAAAATATTATACTTAGTGTATTCGCAGACGATACAGCACTCATAACTTCATCATTTCGCCCAGGCGCCATCGCACGAAGACTAGAAGCTGCTTTCAACAAACTCAAACAGCACTTCCACAAATGGAAAATCAAAGTCAATGCTCAAAAAACAACAGCAATCCTGTTCACAAAAAGAAGACCAATGAATAAGCCACAAATTGTAATCCAAAATCAAACAATACCCTGGGCAAACGTCGCAAAGTATCTTGGACTTCATATGGACTCGAAACTCAATTTCACGCATCACCTAAATCTCAAAATTCAACAGGCATTTTCTATAGTGGCTAAATTATACCCCATGTTAAACAATTCAAGCAAACTAAAGACTAAAAATAAACTGTTATTATATACAATGCTCATTAGACCTGTGTTAACATATGCGTGTCCCGTATGGAGCTCGACGTGTGCTACGAACTATAAAAAAATACAAATAGTACAAAACAAAATTTTAAGGATGATAGGTAATTTCCCCAAAAGAACCCCTATTTATAAGTTACATAGTTTTTTTAATTTACGGCCGATAAGTGATTTTGTATATGACATAACCGAACGGTTCTATATCAAGTGTACCAAGCATGTCGAGAATAACCTTATAAGTAAAATAGGTGACTATACCTTATTCACTCTGCCTTATAAGCGATACAAACATAGACGGACTAAGCACATTCTATTATAAATCATTCCTAGAGCTAGAGTTAGTGTATATACTAGCTAAATATCTATTAATATTACTATCTATGATATTATTGTTATTTTATTATTTTTTGTCTGCTATTGTTTCCTCTTATGATCAACTTATCTTAATCTTATTGATAGCAAGTGTACCACGCTTCCATTGCTAATTAATGTAAAATTGACTAGCTGTCAGTTCTATTCTCTCAAACGAGGGTTTTTTTAAATAATTTTTTCCCTCATTCTTTTACTCCAAGTTATTCTGCTGTATCACCACAATTACGTCATGAAGTAATGTTAAGTTGAAAGTTAAGAGATATATCTGTTCTCAGGAATTTCTGTAAACAAAATCAATTGTACTTTGTGTTTCTTGTATTTCCTAATAAAACTGATTTATTTATGCAAATGGGATTTAAATGTGTATCTTGTATCACATCATTACTGAAACTATCTGTATAAATCGACGTATAAAGCAACACATTATCAATAAAACATTTCACTCTTCATGCAGTGGATTTTGCAGTTAAAAGTTGGTGTTAGCGTCGTTTGGATTTGTCATCCGAAAATAGTTGAAATGGCAGTTTAACATTGTCAACAAGTTCGCTCAAGCGCAAACGATAGTTTGTAAAATATCAGTATTTCTATCTCAACTTGTACCCTCACATGCATACCAACACCAACATCATAGAAACAGTACGTGGCAGTACTCGAAAAAACAGCATTGTTATTAACCATCAATAACACATTCAGTAAATTCAGTAAACCATCAGCATATTTGCCATTAACACGTGAGCATGTGCACATTTCCACACACGTGACCATATTCATCGGTTAGGGAACAATATTTGAATCAGGAAGAAAGAAGACATTTCTAAACTTGACGTTCATCAGGTTCAAGTTAAAGTTCGATCAGTGATCGATCAATGATCATCGACAGACGACAGGGGTTGCTCTTTGGTATAGGTACAAGAATAACAAAATAGACATACCCCAAGCACACACGGACTCGGTCGCAGATGCTCAAAACATGTCTTTTCTGTACCACGAGACATGAATTATAAAAGAGACGCGTATTTTGAATTAAAAGTCATCGTTGGTTTTACCACGGGAAATTCGTGAACTTCAATTGGCGTCTTCTTTGCAGAATAAACGACGAAACCAGCTGTGCAATCAGTTGATTGTGATAACAAGAACGAAGTTCATTAAACGATATGGATTGGAATGTCGTAATGACCACTGGCAAAGGATTTTTCACGGCCTTCCGAACAAATACAAGATTGATTTGATGATATAATTAGCGTTATTGAATGGAATGTTGGTGCTACGAACTGGAACTGCACGTTCTTCGACATATATTATCAAAGTTTACTCAAGTAACTGTAAGTTTCCAATAGTATAGTATGCTTAGCATCAAAATCAAATACTGTATGTTTACCTTAATAAGTTATACACTTGACCCTGTTTATGATTTAGACCCTAAAAATATTCAGCATTCTGGAAACGGAATGTTTAAAATTACGTGGTGAATTGTAAGTAGGCCCTCATTCGCCGACATAGTATATATACGTCGAGGGTAAAAATATACCTTGATAGTTCGAGAGTTCCTATAGCGATAAGAAGCAAATAGCTTACTACCCTTGCGTATTTCACACAGCAAAGAACACGGTCTTTGTAAAATTTAGACTAAAAATAATTCTGAGCTAAGGTATCAGCGCAATTATAGAGAAGCCAATAATATATGCCCCACTTGTTATAATATCCTCTTCACCTAGGATCAAGTACTTAAAACTTACAGCCATTCAACAGGCGTTCATCAATGTGGCCTTGACTTATGCCGACATTACACGACTAAATACTTTCGTCAAACTTATTGAATTCAAGAACAAAAGCGAATCAAAAACAGTTTGGTAAAAACTGCAACAATATAGCTTGTATTAATTGATGCTTTTTTGTCCTTGAATTCAATAAGTTTGACGAAAAAATTGAACCGTGTAATGTGGGTATTACGCGTGGAGACGAGTGCATATAAACTCGTGAAATACTATAAGTAAAAATGTTATAGTGTCCATTTAAGAAACATATTTTACAAATACACGAAAGATCTTGCCATTCTCCTAATCTTATAGCGAACTTGGAAGGAATCCTAATTAGTAAGTCGGGAGTCGAAATAGAGCCCTTCCCTCTTTGCAATTACAAGCTAAACCACAACCCACACAATCTTATAGAGTCTAAAGAGATTTAACATTCCTTAGATTTTCCCAAGCTGCTCTAAAAATTTAATTATGGTAACATTTTCAACAATTTTTGCCGCGTTAATTGAGTTTCTTGAAGATTTGAAAAGCGTCAGCGTTGCTAAAAGCGCTTGGTATTTTTTTAATCTTCCCAGATGTAGTGCGCGTACTTAATACTTAATAATACAGAAAGCTCAAACTTTTAAGGCTGACAGCACAGTTTTGATAATGGAAACTAACCATTCATCTTTTGTTTAAACATTTGCGGTGTCTTCACAAACTTAATCATTTCTATTTTCAGTGCATGGAAAATTTGAAAATGTTCTCTCAGTGTTCAATAAATTTAACAAATAGTGCGTTATTTACCCTTTTTTTATATATTGTAGCTGTTGATTATTGTTAGGCCTAATGTAAAGTTAGTTTCATCCATCCGGCAGGAAAGCTCACTATTCAAAACATAAGAGATCTCTTTTTCACTTTGTTATAAAAAGTACTTCTCTATGTATTTTTGAAAAAGATAAATTACATTTTATTAAATCAAGAATTTCATTCAAATAGATAGTTAATAAGAATGGGGTTATAATACTCGTCAGCGTAATTAGCTTACTCTTAGAGTGTTTCAAATGCGCTGCTTATTAATCTAGCCCTAATGCATGGATGATTTCCCAAAGGGGGGATGGCGGTTACTGGTACGCGTGGTCAACATTGATTATGGTCTCAGGAGACTATTCCACACATCCGTTGCATGTTAGATACCAGGTGGGGACAACCATTCCTGCCCACGGTCTCTTATCACACTGCCGCTGCCATATGCGACAAGTAAATAGATCCAGATCGCTCATTGGCTAATACGGATGAAACTCGAAATTAATCTGATTACCTACCATGAACACGGATGGTACAATATAAGAAAGAGGAAAAGAATAAAGTAAGTATAAGACAAAAATAAGTAATAGTAACCTTCAAAGTTTCCCAGCATTCGTGAAACCGGTACAATATAACGTTGTGTGTATTGTAGGGTAGAGACCAAACGGCTGCGGTTGTCTGTCTCCTACTTCGTACCGCTAGTAGTAGGCTAGTAGCAAAACGCAAGGGCGTGGACAATGTCAGCGTACAATAACACAGATCAGTGATGCGTTTACATTCTGCTACTAGCCGACTAGCGCATGTTGACTGAAGAGAGCGGTAGACAAACATCCACTGGCGGCGTAAGGGTCTACCCTATAGTATCAACTCAACGAACATAGTGATACTTTCAGCGCTTCTGTTGGCTTGCGAAATATCTTCCTCACAATGTAAGGGCCGGTGTTACAATCTCCTAATAAGAAAGTTACTTGAAGCAATTGCTATTTGGAGGATTTCACGGGTTTTGATTGGTGGTTGCCATGGAGAAAACAAACTATTGACGAATAAATAGTTATTGGGACATTGTTTAAGACTGGACCTTAGTATCTTTGGTCGTGATCAGTGCTTAATTTGTAATGGAGCGCGGGTATACGCAGTATACCCACCTATTTTCGTGGGTATACGCAGTATACCCACCTTTTTTCATGAATCATTAGGTACGCAACAGTCAAAGTTTGGCTAAAATAAATAAAAAACAAAAATAATTTGTATTGGTTATTTTACCCTCACATGCTCATATTTCAAATTTACTTGAATATATCTATAACTCTAAATAAAACTCTTATCTCTTGGTTTTACGTTTTTCCCAAACCAACTTCCGTACTTTATAAAATTAATAGAATCATCTCCTATTGTTTTTGGCTGCAGGCTCCTCGTCAACCAGCCAGTAAGGGTTAGCAACACGAAGGCGGTACAGTCGCTCTCGCTGCTGTGAGGGAAATAGCACAATCCGTAAAATATCATATACATGTTTGATACAGCATTTCTCTGTTTGTGGATATACGTTCGATTCCTCTTTAATACTAAAAGGGTATCCTGTTAAAACTAAAAATTTGGCTCTGCATTATGTTTGATGGTCCCGGGCAGGGGCGGACAGGCCCGCCGGGCAACCGGGCAGATGCCCGGTGGCCTGCCTGTTTTGGCCCAAATTTGGACTGGTCCGACTGGAACAGGCATAAACTGCCTAGCGCCAGCGGTAAGTTGCCGCGCATTGAAATTTAAATTTCTTTAAACCCGAGTCCCTCCCACCCCTTCCTTCACGATATTGCAAGGTTTAAATTACATTGTAGATTCGTTGGATTTCGGTGTAACTTGATCTCATTTTCTCATCAATCTTCTTGCTGGTGTTTTTCTACTTTTAACCGACGAAAACTACAGTATTTTGGTAGTGCATTCAGCCTGCTATGTTTTTTCTAAAACGCACCGAATGCCTTCTAAAAACATGATTTTAAAAAATTTTGCCTGCGGCGCTGTTTGTTGGGGGGCCACAGCCTCCCAAACCCCCCGTGCCTGGCCTGACCAAAAGTTTGCCCGGCCTGGATTTTTTCCCCAGTCCACCCAGCTGGTCTGAAACGCGTTTTGAGGTGATATCTTGTCATAAAAATAAATACAACGGATAAACATTTCTGCTATTGTTAGGTTGTTCTTCTTCGGAAAGAATTATTGCCAGTTGGCACATAAAATTACTGTAAAACTACTTCAATAACTGATATTTTATAATATACGTATCTGCTTTTAATCATTTAATGGTAAACTTACAGGACAGTTAAACTAACGATTGGCTTTTGAAGACGAGTAAATTTGTATCAAATCCAACCCAAAACTCTAAATCCAATTCCAGATTACGAGCCCAGAAGCTGAATTGGTAAGCGGGTTGGAGGGGGGGGGGGGGGGGGGGGGGGGCAATTTTTTTTATCACGAGCACATTGTAACATGAAACTATGATGCGTATACCCACCTTTTTCCTTACAAATTAACCACTGGTCGTGATAGCTTAAGTGGGGCTTAGCAGGCTGGTTAACTCTACTAATTCTTGCGTCATAGAGTTGCGCTGAAAACAGGGGGTGTACATGTACACACGCCGTACACAACACCAGGGCGTTATAGGTAATTGATTGCGTTATATCGGAGCGCTCTGATCGTAGCGTGTAAGCCGAGTGCATAGCGAAGTCGTGTCTGATACAGCCACAACGAAGTTGAAATAAAAATTCTTTCGGCAACCGTCTTGGGGTTTCGCCTCCCAAGTCGTCGAGCATAATATATAACTCAAACTGCTGTTCACAACAGAAACCATTTTATACACACACTAATAACGTTAATTTTAAATTGTTTCTATATAAATAAAGGTTATATCACGTTTGACAACAACAAATAGGCACCGTTTCATTTGATAAAAGTACGTTTCCTTGTATGTCCGTTGTTGCCAAGTAAAGGCTGGTCCACACAGATTTTTAAGACATAATGCATAAGGTTTTAAGACGTTGTTTTAAAAACAACAATGAAAACAACGTCTTAAAACTAAAACTTTGTGTGAACGCCAGTACGTGTTTCCTATGATCCAACTTTACGACTACTCGTTAAACCTTAAATAGTATGTCTTAAAAATCTGTGTGGACCAGCCCTTACATTACATACATTCGCTTGTAATATTAAACAGTCCCTTAGTTATCCGCCAGCATTAGAAAATATAACGCTGAGTTCATGTAGGTATCGCATTCATGTGATAAGAATACGTAGTAGGGCGGCGCTAAACAAAGTGAATCCAATACATGCAACAGGTTTTGGCCACTTTGCTGTACAATGACCTATGACAATCCCCACCCCTCCCCGCGAGAGACCATTATTCACAGCGATGAAAACACATTAATCTTCATTATAACGTTCGTTAATGACCAAGTCAATTCATTCAATACAGGACTCATTATGTCGATATACTCTGACAGAAGTGTCTAGGCTAGAAATAGAATGCAGTAAATGTTGGATATGTTATGTCACAAATATGCACGGTGGGGAAAACGCAGAATGGATCATGATTAGAATAATAATTTTTAAAAAGCAACATTTTTAATTTCTAATCGAAGGATTAGCACTTTCAATTTAAAAAAATATCAATTAGGATTATATTTTTCCCCAGTTACAAAAACGCGAATCGATTAGAAAGTATGTTCGCCTAACCTGTGGAACTTCCGATTTGTATGTTATAATTACTTTAAAATGCTTTAAAATATACAAAAGTGAACCAAATTATGTCACCTATTGATAATTTAACGCTATTTCTTATTAATGATTTTTGTTCCAATACATTTTTTAAAATCTTCTTATTTATTGTTTGTATAATGTATATTTGCAACATACCTTTCCCCCCTAAATAAGAACATGCTTGGAAAAACGGAAAAATTTATTGGAACAAACAAACACTTATAAGAACAAAAATACATTCTATATAGGATGACATATTTGCATTTATTTTTGAAGCATGTTTTACAGACATAAATCAGAGGTTCCGCAGGTTAGATTAACATACATTCTTCTCGATGTGCATCAGCTATACTGCTTGGCTTGGTGGTCGATCAAGTGCGAATGTACGGTTCAATGCCGGGACACCCACACCAACTCCTGAGACACCCACACCAAACCTTTGACCTCCACGAAGACAGACAGACAGTCAGCTGTGACATAACGGAAAGACGGCGAGGATCTGAAGGGTTGATTGGATTTATTGGACTGGAAAATCTTGTTGCTGGATCAATATGGACTGAACTGACTCGGGGGCGCGCAGAGTCACAGAAGTTTATAAACGCATTAGTTTACTTCGACGGTTGTTGGACAGTTTTTAATTTTTTAGAGGAAAATCGATGAGATATAAGCTTGTTGGTGAGAAGGTCTAACAAAGGAATTGTGAGGAAACCACTATAGTCAGTTAACCCTTTCAGATCCTAGCGAGAGAGGCTCGACATAATAAGTGCTACAGTTAGATGCCATCGAAATTTAAAAAAAAAATACACGTACACATATACATTATCCATTGCACTATTTTATTAAAAAAAAAAGTATTTCCCACAGTTGTGGCCGCCTAATTTAATCAAAAATGGGCTTTTTTGTGCCAAGAGACACTGATAAAACTGAACTGATTAAAATAATTGGAATGCAAATGGTTTAATACAGGTGTTGAAACACACTATTTTTTTTTTATATATCCATCGGTCATTTATTATCCATATATTTTCCCACGAAGATGCAAAGAATCTACGCCACTAGTATGCTTGCTATGGGGTAGGCGTACACATGTATTGCCTTATAATATGGCTATAAACACTTATGTCAGTTTACAAAGACACGCGATAGTTGGCTAAGAAATGTCTAGATGCTGATGACCAAATCCAAACATAAACGGAGGAAACACATGAAAACCCAACACGAACAGCAAACGTTCGAATTATACTGTCGTTAACACCCCTGTGTACTAGCTAGCTTGTTTATGTACAGCTTAGTAATGCACGCACAGCTTAAATAAATAATCGTAAGTTTGGTGCACTCCAAATTAGGCACCCCAAAACCCCTTCAAATTAAGATTTTGTACACCAGCACAACTGTCTAAATTAAGAGTCCGTAGTTTCGCCCAAATCTTCCAGTGGAAAATTGGGAAGGGTTGGTTTGTCTGCAAAATGAGGAAGTAATTGGAATTTAAAAAAAAATGTAGCTTATTTCCAAGTTGATGAGCACATGCTTCTCGGAGCCACAAGCCCTCTGCAACTCATTAAATCAAAGATTCCCACTTTCCCAAACAAATTTCCCAAACAAAAAATTTCCCACACAAATTCTAATAAAACGACCTAAAAGAAATCTTTCCTAGAATGGTGAATGGATGAAATAAAGTAATCTACTCGAAATTAAATCTGTCTACTTTATCTCATTTCCTTCAGCAGCAATTCATAGAGATTCCCCGAAGCGCTATAAAAACACGCTATATAAAACCACCAACATTGCTCGGAGAAGCGTTTTAGCTCTTCGAGGAGAATTGCATATTATGTGATCTCAAATATTGAGCCGAGTAGGAAGTAAAATGTGGTGGTCTTTTTAGTGTTTGTGTAGATGAGACGAGGTGCAATGTTGATAGGTGACGGGGGGTGAGGAAGTTATCATGCATGGGCGCTGCAGACTGGTTATGAATGCTGACAGCTAGTTTCTGTAATAATATGCTACCATGCAAAGATGTTTTACAGCGCAATGTGGAGGTCTAGTAAAGTAGTACGTCGATTTTATTGGATCCAGATTGTGAAATAAATTTCGCCGTCTCTTCAGATAGCCAAAATTCGAAAAACCTTCCTCTGTTTGCATTTTTCACCTCTCTCTCTCTCTCTCTCCCCCCCCCCCCCCCTTCAAACAATAACAGTCACAACAGACAACAGACAATAACGCTATTACAACAGACGTAGGTAAGTACCTTTCAGAATACAATTGAATTATGTTCTATACTTAAAACAATAGGTCCTCATATTTTTTCAATAATTATTATATTTTCTCCCTTCTCAATTTGATTAAGGAAACATGAAAGTAATAACTATACAAGGATTAAAATCTATGGATTGAGTGAAAGATTTAGCCAACAAATTACCAATTAGTGTAATTGAATCGTGTATATAGGCTCAACGTATGTTGAGCGTATCTCACGTATATTTTTAAAGTTTAAAAACATTTTCAATGTTATTTTCATTGTAGGTAATTCCCATATGACGAACACGTGATTTAATAATGCAATGCATTCATAATAAACACGTATTCCGTAACCTTGTAAGGGAAGATTCAAACTTGAATGGAATAACTGAACAAGCTCCGACCCAATGGCAAAGTGCCATGACGACAGCGAAGTCTGAGAGCCCAAAAGAATCATGACTACAGAGTACAGATAGTGGCTGACATATCGCTCCCAAAATCCCTTTTCAATTATTGGATTTGAGTTCAATGCATTCACATTAGCGTGGTGGATAGTAACGTAACTTGTGTGACAAACGTTTAGAGCGATTCGTTGCTTTTTCTAGAGCAGTAACTCTTTAGAGTAACGTTATTTGCGGCTGATAACTTAATGCGTGATCGTTGCCATAAATGCTGAAAAGAAAAATTGCCATTATATAAATTGATGACTACTATACGTTAGCTAGAGCTGCTTGGCACATATTATTGTTTCGAAAAATATGTTTGATAAGAAAAGAAATCTTTGAGTTTTCTTGACTTAGGCTTATAGTTACGGAGAGTTGGAGATGGAAGCCTACTTTTTCGGTAATATTATCATCACCTGTTATTTGCTGTGAACAATCAATTTTCATTCAAAGAAAACACAACAGCAGCTATGACCAGTAAAACAAAAATAATAGTTGTGCCCAATTATCTTTTTCAGTTATTTTATTTTTTACGGGATCCCTTTAAAAAGAAACATTGAAGAGATCCCGTTTACTAATAAGATAAGTTATACAAACAAGTGCCACAGACGCTGCTTGCTCGCTCCCTTGCTCCACCACGGATTGGCACGAAAAGCTCTTAGAATTTAAATTACTGTTTGCAAAGCCGTGAGTCGTAGATTCATGGATAAGACTAAATGACTAACAATTAATATCGCCTTCTAAGATTGTTCCCACTGACATGGATTCGTAAACTTCGCTCCATGACTAGAGATCCTTTTGATATCGCAGTAAGATCCAAAACGAATTTCAAATTGGTATATTATATATAACATAATTGTAATAAAGATAAAATTGATGTGTTTCAACTGAAATTAACGACAATCAACGTGTCCTGTGTTAATTATTAACGAGAACTCGAGATGAGTAAGACATAACAGTCTTCGCGTCCTGTGCTAATGTAGTTCTGTTTGAAATGAATTCAGGAGTTTCGTTCTCCTACAGGGTTTGTTTTGTCGGTGAGTGTAAATAGCTTCTTGCTCGACGTCATACCGCCCATTGGGTAAGACGCAATCAACCGTTGTACAGAAAATAGCATCCTTTCTCGCGGAACAACTTCGCTTGGGTCTTAGGATTGTCGTCTTAATGGGTTAATTTCATTTCAACTTTAATGAAGAAACTCTACTAAACTCTCTCCCGAATCCCGAATGCCAAGAAACTTTTTTGTAAGTTTTATTTACAATCTCACGAAAATCTCCCGTTAGGATTTCTCGAAGTTCAACGAGCTTTGCAATCTAGCCCATGAAATGTTCTACTCTACACCGTTCTACAGAGTAACTGAAGTAACAGGTTGGTAAGTGGTTCGGCTTACCTTACAGAGAAGGTTGTGAAGGAAATTTGAGAAGGGCTTTTAAAAAGCTTCCTCTAATAAGGGGTTTTAAAATGTATTTAATAAATAAATGGGCAACTAGGTGAAACATATATTGAGTTCTTTACTAGAGGCAGGAGAGATAAAAGCGGTAAGAAAGTAGATATAGGCATACAGAGGTCTTTTCTGCAGAGTTTTAAGAAAAGGGGGGGAAATGTTCAAAGTTATTGGAATACCATTACGACAGAAGAGGGCATCTTCATAAAGATTCGGAATCTTCAATAACTGCTCACAACTCAGTTCGTGCGATCACAATGCGACGAGGTGAATGCAACGGCTGTGAGAGGCACACATCATATTCGTGAAATCAATGATCGACGTGCGACATTTTTTACAACAATTTGTGCATTTTGTACTAGAGAGTTAAATCCATTTTATTTAGTAGACACATCTGTTACCAAACACCCAATGTTGCTATTGCAGCTAGATTTACCTTTGACCGAGATAGATTTGAGCCCAGTCGTATAATAATGCACAATAATGAACTTCGGAGTACCTAACAAGGTGCAGGTGCAACCACTAATTAGTTGTAATTACTAATTACTATTACTTATTCGAATTCTAGAACATGAGATCCGTATATTTTCATTTTTTTACGTTGTTCTAATTGAACATATTTAGATCCTTGAAGAATTTAGTTTAGATGAATCATGGTGAAACGTCGGTTTAAATAAAATAATAAATTGTTTTAAATATTTGTCCTTACTTTAATTACAAAATAACAATACACAGTGAACTATTCTATAATATTTATATTATAATACAAATACAATGAATATATTACAATACAATCTGACTGAGCTGAACTTAGCTTCCGACGTACCTATGTACTCCGCTGATCATGGAATCATGGCTAATTGTGTTAGTGTTGGTGATACTGTGTAGGAGGCCATCAGACAATAGTTATTCTTATTTGTTTTGTGATTATAGTGAAATGTAGACAATAAATTGATAAATACACAATAGATAGCATTGTTTGACTGTATTTAAACAAGGATAGTAGGATCAGTCGGCTGGTTTAGACTCATATTATATTAGGCCCTAAAAGCTATCCCATGAACGCACAAAATTGAGATTGTTGTATTTCCTATTTATGATTTCATATTACTGTAATGAAAAAAAACTTGGCTCGAGTATCGGCTTACAGAAAACAAATAAACCAATCGTACATGAAAACTAAAGGAAGTACCAGTCAAGATTGGTATCACTATTTAGTGTGTTCCAAACAAAAAATGTGTGTGATATTTTCAGCGAATTTTTATCCCCTAAATTACTTTCAAGAAAAATGAAAAATATAGCTCGACTGTCCGTTTGGAATGATAACGAGCCTGGTGACAGCGAGAGTTTGGTACTTTCGCAAATTAATCTTCTGTGTTTGCGTGGGCGGATGGGCGGCGGTGTAGGAGTGGGGGAGTAAGGGAGGGGGGGGGGGGAGGGGGTGTAAAGTAACACCTCTTGACGTCCACCGTCAGTGAGTGGAACAAAGAAAGTGGCCGTTTGTCAAAAAAGAAAAAGGAGAAGCGACGCCGGGCGGCGGTTCCGAGGTAAAATAAAACCTAGCCTCGACGACTCATACATAGCAAGTGTTATGGCGAGCTATCCTGCTTTGCTTTGCAGGGCTTCGGTTTCGACAAGGAAAGCCCACTTTAGCACTTACTTATACTTCTTTTGTTTTCTTCGCTGAGGGAGACTATAAGTGACGGGTTGTCGTGTAAGATGACGCAGCTATACCACTAACTAACATTTCTAAAATATAACAAAACTAGAGTTAGGTAATCTAATATGCTCTAACCCGACCAAAAGTATTTTTCTACCTTCATTTGTTGGTGTGAAAGGCGGTTATTGTTACACTTTTCATGAGAAAGAAAGGGTAGAGTTTCCCGGGAACTAAGTAACTTAAGACACGATTACCTTTTTTAGAATACTTTTTTATTGTTACTTATTTTACTTCTTCTCTGCAAAGAGTATTTTTTTGTAAATAATGATCGGTACGGTGCGTGATCAAAATTGTCTCAAGAAAATAATGCCACAAACAAAATTGTTTTAAAGAAACAGTACGGGTGTGAGAAAACATTTTTTCCCCCGGATGAAATTACTGCATTACTGTTTTGGGAAAGATAGTATTTTTACTTTTTTTCTTATTTTGAGCCAATTCATCCGTTTAGCGCTTTCATCGCGGTAATATGCGCTTTACTCGCACCACCGATGTTTCTGTCTGGTGGTATCTCACTCTACATGTGTTGAAGCATCGTTTCCTGACGCCGTTCTCGTCCACATTACTTACAAATATGCTTTACACACACAGATCAAAATATTTATCAGGTGTTTAAAATTGCAGGACGCAGTTTCCATAAACACCGTCGAAAGAAAAAAAAACACCGTCGCCTACTACGGCGATCATAACTCACACATCAGCAATCTTCTATTCGTGTCCCGAAACCGTTCCCCCCCCCCCTCCTTAAAAAGGTATATGTATATGCTCAAGGAACCAAAATTTCTTATTGCTAACATCAACTTATTAACTAGTCCTTTATTCAAAACAAGTATTATCCGGGATTTAAAAAAGGGTTTTAAAATAATAGAATGGCAACATAACAGGGAATATTTCTTTCTCAGCAGATATTTAAAAAACAGAGCCACGAGGCATTCTGGGTGAATGCCCTTTTTCGAGTATATAGAACACTCCAAACCTAAATAATCCCTAGAAATACGTCATGTATAGTTAGACTGCATTTACGGTCGAATGCGTACCCGATATCCATCAACTAGCCACGGGAAGTTTATTCACCTCCCTCTATAGAGGTCTCCCCCCCCCCCGCCCCCCCCCCCCCCCTCCCTATAGAAGTGATCTTGATGAACGAGGGTGGTTTTACGTTTATCTCCTTTCATTCTTCCTCTGTCGTCGAATTGCGATTTTATGTTTTGGATTAATCGGCTAAAAGGCGATATCTACCCATTTACCCTTTTTACTCTTTTACCCGTTACCGCATGTGTGGGTGCTTCGGTCAGTGCCACAATGATTCAGTGCCACAATGAGTCAGTGCACTAAAATACAATTGACCCCAAATCACGGTAGCTGAAGTAATTCGTTCTAGTTTATACAATTTGTTCACATTTTCACAGAACTAGCAGATGTTTTAAAAATGTATTTTTCGTAAGTATAAAAGTATAAGATGAGTTATGATGAAGAGAACATTAATAATTAATGCAAACGTTGCATAAGTATTCATAATACAAATACATGGATTTGTATGTAATTCGTACAAAAGACTTTGTTTGCTACTTTTTGATTGTTCTAGAGCATTGTTGCAAAGTTATTGCTTACCAATGTTTGAACAACCTCGCGAAGACAATCTGTTGTCAATTGCCACAAAGATTGAAATGACCCTGATCCTATAATTGATATTCGCAATATAAGAGACGACACTTGTACACGACACTTGTAACCAGTGGCGGAAATAGGGTGACCAGATGCTCAAGACTGTATTTCGGGACACCTTTTCTCTAACCCAATTCAGGTGTTTAACCCGTCAGAAGTTACATGTTCACTGAAAGTGAAACGGCGGCAGTGGTTTTTTAATATATTTTAATTTTTTTACTCGATATTCAGATTTTTAGATTCATATTCCTTATAAATTGTGGTGTAGAAGTGCCAATTATTGCCGGTTTGCCGGTGCATTGCACGCTAGCACTAATAGTTGCTAGGGAAGCGCAAGCGAATAAGACGTATTTACGCAACAGTCTGCCAGTTGTGGCGGCGCGCCGAATTAGAAATTTACCACTGACCGCTTCTCTTCTCGCAATTAACTTTTTTCTCGTTTAAAATTTTAATTTTTTAAACACAAATCAGAGAAAATCGTGAATTTACCAAACTCGGGACAAAAAGCATCTCGAAATGAAACATTTCAGGACGCGGCGGGACACTTGGGTCAAATTCGGGACTGTCCCGCATTTTTCGGGACGTCTGGTCATGCACCTTAGGTGGAACCCTAATGCTATACGCTTTTTCCAGGGAAACGTGCCAGTTAGTAGAGACATGGAGTTATGCCCCTCCCATTTCGTTACATTACATTTTACAGGTTTGAGAAAGCTTTCGTAAATAATTTACATCAATATGAAATCATCTGATATAGTAGTTAACTTTACTCTAAACATACCAATGTTACATAATCAGATTTCCTCATTATACTTGTAAATTGTAATTACTATTTACTTATTTTAGGGTCTCATTCATGTATATTTATTCCGCATTAATATAAGCCACAAACAGCGGATACTCAAAATATATTAATATGTATACCATAGGATGTAAATTTCGTTTGTGACACATCTCAGTATACCCGCGTATACCACCTATGACACCACTGCTTATGACCATGCAGTAAGTTGTCCATGTTATATTTAAAATAAACAATATGTATCGGAATTTGGTTAGCGGTTTCAGAACAACTGCAATGAACACATCGATAAAATGTTTTGTCCGAGAGATATAAATCTATGATGATATGATCTTACAACGCATAATATTATAATGTCTACAGGAACCAGTTTGTCCAAAACTCGCTCGATCTATTTCTACCAGAACATTCTTACAACACTCACGTAACCCATAGAACGTATAACGGTGGTTCTGTGTCCATTTTAATACAATTTGGAGTAACAAATTATTCGTTTTTAAAACCAAATCAAACGAAATTCTACCCCGAACCCAGAAAGGAAATATATGAAGAATATTTATTTTATTACAATCACTTTCCATTTTGAGTGCCAGTGTAAAAAAACGATTGCCTTGATCTCGAGCAAAAATCAACAGCCAAATATTGATTTTTAAGAAATACTCTCATTTTATTTTGTTATGGTACCATCACAGTTTTCAATAAGTGGATAAGTTTGAAATAACTTTCAGTTACTTTTTGTTATTTGTATTTTACTTTTGTTTTTATATTTGATTATGTATTATTCTCATTATTCACAATTCTATCCTTTTGTCGTTATCCAGCATATTACAATTTATGTCTCGTTATATATGACTACATGATATGGGGTACACCCACTATTTCTTTCCTACTATCAACACTTCCGTGTGTCGAAATATATATTGTGTTATCCTTACGAAGCTCATGTAGTTAAGTTAGTATTAAAATAATGGCCCTTTAAATCAAAGTACGTTGAGTCAAAGTTTGCAGTCGACCATAAACTCCGAACATAGCTCAACCATGTCTGTGTCTGGAAACCCAGGGTTATCACTATATTCATCACACATGAATGCACATACAGATACTTTTAAATTGCCTAAAATAACTCACAGGAGCTTTCAAAAGTTCATGCAGAAATACAACTATTTTACAAATTGTTGTTGTACGAAGCATGCAGAAACCAAATTACGTTTCAAACCTCTATTTTCTAGAGTAGCTTACTAATTTCCCGGTGGAAATGAATGTCTTACGTTGTTTTCATACGTGACACGAATGTTATTGTGTTCTCCAGACATTGAGAGTTCTTGTCGTGAGTTATTACTTAATACTTGCGTTTTATACGCGGCTATGTTTAGCTCGTACCAGAGACTCTGTGAGTTCGGAGACGTGTGTGCGTGTGCGTGTGCGTGCGTGCGTGTGCGTGCGTGTGTGCGTGTGTAAAGTGATTTACCGTAGACAAACTGTCAACCCGTCTATCTTTCGAGCAATTTTGCGAGCGATTTCGAAATGCAAATGGAATTTATGTATTCTTCGATTGACAAGTGGAGACAGTTGAAAAACATAAATAAAACACCCCCCTTGTTCAATATTTGATTTTCACTCAAATCAGCGACGAAGAAAAAATACATTTATATATAAAAAGGCCTAAATCTACAATTTTGCCTCTTTCTTTCTTTCTTTCTTTTTTCTTTCTTTCTTTTCTTCCTTCTCTCCTTCCTTCCTTCATTCCTTCCTTCCTTCCTTTTCTTCCTTCTTTCTTTCTTTCTTTCTTTCCTTCCTTCCTTCTTTCTTACTTTCTTTCTTTCTTTTGAAAGACGTCAACTACAAATTGATTTTAATTATCAACATTAGCCTACATTTTACGAGTGACATGATAAGAATGTGCGATGAATACCGTACGCTATTATTTAGACGTATGTACATATAGACGTGTGTGTATAGGGTAGAGTATTTTTCACAAGATTACTTGTTTGTATTTCCCTTGTGAACGTACAGAACGTAATGAATTGACAGCATGGCACGGACCCAGTTGGAACACCACCGTTTGGATGTTGTTTTACGGAAAGGCCATTTCAATCTATCTGTATTACACGTCTGAAGTAAGCAACATCGACCTCAATGGAGATACAATCTACGCAGACAGCTGATGCATGAGGGATCTGCAATGTATAGGGGGGGGGGGGGGGGGGGGGGGGGGGGGGTCGTTCTATATGTATTCCGATGCTGCCGTCATAGACGCGTGAGATTTTGGCCATTCTGCAGACCGCCACTTAACCAAGCAGCCGTGGCAGTCAAATGCCAATAATTAGTTGGTCAACGGCGAATACGATTCACAAGGTTTCTTCGTAGTATAAGTTCTTCTGTTCTGTGTTTCATGGAAATCGACGATAAAATACGCAAATTGTTATAATTAAAGATAAAGTAAAAACGAGAGTAAAAAGAATAAGTTTAGATCTATCTCTAGGCTTTATTGTAAAAAAGTGTTCACTTTTGGTCTATATATACATAAAATATATATATATATTTAAAAATTTAAGAAAAAATTAGTTAGAAAATAACTATGCAAACTGCATAGTGCAGAGCCCCATGCAGACCCCCCTGAATCTTTATTTGTCATTATTATGTGAGACATCCAAAACAATGCAGAGGGACACGTGACATTCCCCCCCCCCCATCGATTACAGAGCATGACACGGGGGCAACTATGATTCCTGACGTTCTTGCGAACGTTTTGATACCCATGTCGCACTTCTATTTAAAAGTTAAGCGGAATGATATTTGTCGTAGTTTCCCTCCAGACGTAACAGTAGAAAGAATGTTGGGCACATTGACATCTTTATATTGGCTTGATGTGTGTAAAGAACGCCTTCATAACTTACGGAGGCGGAATGGACGAGTCTAGACACGACTAGTGAATACTGAAGAATACCTTATACGATCGTAGTACGTGTTATGAAGTATGTGACAACTGCAGACGGTAGCAAATTAAGCTTTTTGTGCAACTCGAGCAAACAAAAAATGTGTTGAAGATGTTTGAAGAAATTAATTGAATTTCTTGTAGATATAGGTGGGCGTCGGGCAAGGCGGAGGGGGGGGGGGGGCTCTCACACCAAAAACGGCCCAGCCTAGTATGAACTTATATAAGGTTTAGAGGATAGATGAGCACTTTATTAAAATGTTGGCTTATCCCCATCCCCCACCAAAAATTATTCCGCGACGCCCGTAGATATCGCTTGATCTATGATGTTTCACTTTATAAAACCCGTAAATTTATAATAAGAGTAATCAAAATATTACAGTATTTAATCAATGTTATCAATCACACATGATCAGTGCTCACTCATTGTATTATCCTACTGATTAGGCTACAATATTATGAATATTAAACAAGCAGTACAGTGACTGATAACGAAACCAGAGGTTGGTGTGTTCGCACTTTTTAATGTGGAGCACACATTCTTGAGATATGACTATACAAAAAAAACATGTTTTGTGCGATTTAAGTGCCGGATTTGAGGGATGTCAGACCAAGTTTTAAACCCATGGAAAATTAAGGTTGTTTAGTAATATCTTGATAACGCCCCACAATATTAAAATTAAGTGATTACTGATTAATGTCCACGATTTGGTTGAAACTATTTTAAAAAAGTTTCGACTACGTTTGTTATTTTGGGAATTATTTAAACAAATTTTATATATTTTACTTTTTCAATATTATGTTGAGTTCTCAAAATATTACTACAAACTTGAATTTCACGCTGTTTTCATTCTGGAACTCTAACTTGACTAGCCAAGTGACGTCACTATGAAAGCCACCACGTGTTTATTTATCGTCTGCAAAGTGTTGCGTATATAATCGTGAGAGTAATGAGGGCTACGTCGGCGGCGCTATAGGGGTCCAAGTGGGGGGTTCATCACGTGCTTTAGTAAGTGATAAACGCCACCTAGATTCTCCCTAGTGACCCCGTCCGAATCTCTTCGGGGTGGAGCCGAGAATAGCCGACAAAGAGCGAACTTAGGGGTCAACGAAGGTCAGACACAAGTCTGTGCTGTCACGTTGCTGTATTGAAAGCAAATTTCAATAATCAAATTCTTCTGTCAGGTTGGACGTGTTGTCTTGATAGATATAAAATCTTAGCTTGTGTGTTTGTGAATTGTCACGTTATAAAATAAGTGACTTGAACTTCAGTTAGCGAGACAGTCAGTCCATTCATACACTATCGCATGGCTGAAACTGAAATAGATGTTAAAATATAAGAAGCGACGTGTGAATTGTGATTTTTGGTATTTTAATCCAGCAACCCCCCCAAAAAAAGAAAACATGTAATCCCACCCACGACAAATAATGATACATATTACATAGAGATAGAGTGCACAAAAGTTCCCATCACAAAGGGAAATCGTATATATAGAATTAGCATGTATGCCTGTACACTGTACAGGCATGCATGCTAATTCTAAATATACGATTTCGTTCGTTAATGTTGTCCTACAGGCATGTTCATTCTAAATATACGATTTCGTTAATGTTGTCCTTTCTTTTTGAGGTAGGAACTTTTGTGCACTCTATTCTATGTAATATGTATCATTTTTGTCAAGGATGGGAAAATATTTTTTTTCTTTTTTTTTAGTTTTTTTGCCTGAATACCCCTTTAAGTACTTACTTTTTTGTCACTGATCTACCCAGGTTTTCTTCAACATTCTACGATCAAGTTAAACCCCTTTTTTCCTCTTTTGATATCTACCATGTTTCGTACACGTCGTCATAATACGAATATTTTTACACATTTCTCCTTAGTTTAAATATTTACAACTCTCGATGTCGAAACTATACAGTACCGTAAAGAAAATCTTAATTGGAAACTCATAGTTTTATTTCCACCAATGGTTCTACTCACTGACAAGTTTACTCGCACATTTCCGAGTTCCGCCCTAAAACCTTATATTTAGGACACACTCATTCTCAATACAATCTATGCACCCCCCTCCCTCAACACCAACCTTTAGACAACGTCACGTTTTTCAACGTTTTTACGTCAACCGAACAGGTGGAATAATCCACCCTCCATAAACTATCTATTCTATGGCTTACTCGCAACTATGTATAATCAATTGTAGTTCGCCTTCATTATCCAGGTGATTGCAACAATGGAACAGACTTTGGTTGCTGAGCGTTTGCCGACAAAAAATAAGTTACAATCCCATGAACTAAAATTCTACATTTAGGGTGGTTACTTTAAGATTGATAGACAATACACAAGATTGTAGCAAGAAGGTGAGAAGGTGAGCTGCGCCCTGATTGGCCGTGACAACAAAGCTCCGTGCACACACGCACGCGCACACGTAAGGGTCCGCACTGTGTAGCATTCACAACCACTGTTGTCACGTACGCCAGGCGGACAGACAATAAGAACAAAGTAGTCGTTATCTATGAAGACGACTGTCCTAACACATTACGGAGCGTCATATCGAATTATGTAAGCATTTTGTGTGTCTACGGAAATCATTATATATATATTCTAGAGCAGTGATGATTTCAGACATTTTTCCTAGGGGGGGCTGATAAAAATCTGGGGTGTTGCTAAATTAGTAACTCATTTTATGGCTTTTTTTTACGCCGTGACAAAAGGCAGGGGCGGAGGGGGTTACGGTCTCTGTTGATGCCATCCTTTCAGTTTTCGAATATGAGGTGATTCCTATTTGCCATTTTTACCTTTACCTAACATTGTTTAAATAGAAAATAAAATGTTGCACCATTTATGTAGATGAGTTTTTCGTGGAAATCGATTTATTTCCTAGTCCTATATGAGGTGGAAAAATATACCTCATTTTCTTGTATTTTGCATTTTTTTTTTGCAAATTTACATTACTTCATGTGGTTTTTTCAATTTGCTAGGGGGGGCATTAACAACTGCCGGGGGGGCGGAGCCCCCCCCGGGATATGCCTGAAATCATCACTGTTCTAGAGTATAGTCTCTCTGCACAAATAAATAATCAAGCAAGCATTCAATATGAAAATTTTGGAAATTTGCGGGGCTAGATAATATTCTGAACATCTACATAATATATTTCCCCCCAAAAATATGCAAAATGTATCACGTTTTGCGGATTATTTAAACTGCGTGATTTTATTCACACATTTTATTCACCGAGCATATCTAGACCCGCATAATTCCAAAATTTTGGTATTGAATGTAATTTTATAGATACGAACACAGCCTTAAATTTTTACGCTTTTCAACTTTTCAATCTATCTGTGTATAACTCTACCGCATGGTCGAGTATGTTGGATGGTTCCTCCGGATACTCGATCCGGGCACAACAGCACCGAGGTCTCCGGAAGAGTTCACGGACACTCACTGAATAATGGGTTGGGTGCGCGTTAGGAGAGGGGGGGGGGGGGGGGGGAGCTACAACGGTGTGACGGCGTGTTTGGAAACAAAACACTTTCACTGACGAATTTGCCTTCGGGATATTTTTCCGTTTGATTTCATTTGATCGAGTCATGGATAAACGTCCTACGACTTGTGCTCGTTTGTGCTCGTTCGTTAGTCGTTCCTTGGTGGCAGACATCATTGTTTGTTTACATTTTATAACTAGCGTGTTGCTGTATCATACTGTATATCAATAGTTGGAAAAATAAGGTGGAAGAATATTGTGACCATATTAACAAGCTATTAGAGAAGATAAGTGGTGATAGAAGAACATGAAGGATTACAAAAAAAAAATAATGCCCTAAGCGGGATTCGAACCCAAGTTCCTAAGTGACATTCCCCAGCAACGCGGGCGGATACCAAGGAGCAAAATAAATATAACTGTATACAATTTACAACGAAACAATAGGAAAAACATTGAAGAAAATAAAATCAAATACAGACAGTCCACAACTGAACCGAGCCGTCCATGGTGGATCATGCGGTTGAGGGCGCAGGTCCTAAGCGTATCTATGCCACCTAGGGAAGTGGGTTCGAATCCCGCCCAAAGCAAGTTGTTCTTTGGTATTCTTCTTCTTCATCTATCACCCCTCATCATTTCAAATAGCATTCTTGTAATAAGAGAGTCGTAAGCAACAAGAATAATCAGAACAACCATGCCCACGTCTTCTGATTATATAATAAGCCCCTTGGGTGTTATCCCTGCCCCCCCCCCCACCCCCCCTTGGACCAGCCCTGCACCCTAATAGCACAGTGTGATATGCTATCTCTGCTATTAGCCCAGAGCCCCCCAAGGGCGGACCAGGTGTATAAAAATCACCTTCGGCTTCTGATAGAGATAGGGCCGCTTCTAGGCCAGCCAGCCCCCCCCCCCCCCCCGGCTGCTTGGACCTGCCACCATCCTACTATCACCCCCAAGGACGGCCCAGGTGTATAGTAGATAGCTCATCTTCTGGTATTAAAGGGCCGAAACCAGGCAGCCCCCCAACTCCCCCCCCCCCGACTGCTTGGACCTGCTACCACCCTACTATCACCCCCAAGGACGGCCCAGGTGTATAGATAGCTCATCTTCTGGTAGAGAACGGGCCGAATCCAGGCCAGCCCCCCAACTCCCCCCCCCCCCCCCCGACTGCTTGGACCTGCCACCACCCTACTATCACCCCCAAGGACGGCCCAGGTGTATAGATAGCTCACCTTCTGGTAGAGAAAGGGCCGCGTCAAGGCCAGCCACCGTTCCACCGCCATCACGATCGCAACACACCCCGACCCCAGTCCGAAGAGCCTCCAGATGACCCTGAACATGCAGAGCCACCGACTGCTCGCCAGGTGCTTGGGTAGGTACAACTGCAGGTTCATCTGCACCAACATCCCGAGCAGGGCCACTAGATCGTTACACGCAAGGCATCGCAACATCAACGAGTGTTTACTGTTGCGTAGCTTCTTCTCGCTGCGACAGAGGATCGCCAGTGCTGCGAGGTTACCTACGGCACCGATGACGTAGGAGATCGTGATGACGACTTGACCGACGACGGATAAGTGACGGTATGACGACACTGTTGTGATGTACTCATAGGATTTCGGTTGGACGTCGGTTGTGTTTTGCCAGTCGAGCGTTGAGAAGGTGAAATTATCGCCCGTATCCATATTTACGGCAAAGTTAGCGTTCCTTGTCTTGTTAATTGAGTGGGCTTTTATATTTTAATGACCTCACGAAGAAGCATAGAGTTTAGATACGTGAGTTTCGTAAACGCTCTCGATCCAACGCTAGCTAGATACCTGATGTTGCGTATGATTTAAAATGTCTCATTAGAATAATGTCTTTGTCACTCCTCAAAACTTTACAGTCGTAAGAAATGGACACTTTATAATAAACTGCGACATTTTCTTTCACATCAATGTTTTCACATAATAATAAACATTGTAGATATTACTCATTTTATACAAAATCGTTAAAATCTAGCGTGCTACAGTCAATGAACGTTCTTCTGAACCGATGGTGCAAATCAGCCTCTCTGTTCTCATTTAGATAATTGTGTGCATTATCTTTGTCAACTTTTGACCCGTGAAATAGATTTATATGCCATTAAACGTCAAATATAGATCTAAACAAAGATAATATCGACATTAAATTTATGCACTATGCCATGGAAGTGATATGATTACCACTTTGCATAAGTGTGTATTATGCATCGCACAAAACAAGTCCAAGTGTTTGTTTGTTTGTTTGTTTGCAATAGAACCCTTATGTAAGTGAGGTGGAGAAACTAGTAAAAGTGGGATATACAAATAAAACAATATCCCTTTTTTATAATAGGAAGCCTTGATGGAGTTCGTTAATTTCTTGAGTACAACTAGATCTTGTTCGAGGAAAACTATTTATTGAAACAAACGACTTGCGATGATATTGTAGTGCTCACCATCTCACACATTCTCAACATTTCACTAAACACAATTCACGAACACTTTTCCAGCGCGGAATATGTCACTGTCACTCACTGTCTATGTGTGAGTCTAGTCTAGAAGCTACGAACAGAAGTTTGGTTTGTTGCTTGACACCTTTGACACACAGCCAGGGGCGGACTGGGGCGAAAATTGCTACCGGGCAAAACTTAGGAGGGCCCCATTGGACAAGGGCCCGATGGTAGGTATGAAAAATTTTTGACTTTTGCGTTGCGGGTTGCATAACTTCCAGGCACATTTTCCACCTGACTTTAATGAAAGTGACCGTTTTTCACCTAATATATAATTTAAAGAGAAAACAAGAGGTATTAAATATGTAAGTGCACGATATTTTTAGAGTGGAACATTTGTGGAAAAAATTACACACAATTTTTTTAAGTTACAGCTAACAATTTATTCAATTGCTTATTTTTTGTACACAAATTATCAATCACAGCATCATTTGTAATTTTATTTAACAGTCTTTTCTCACAATACATCAAGGACAAATTTTCAAAGTTACTCTCGCAAAGAGTACTTGGTAGCCTGTTTTTGAGATATTTCATTTTTGAAAATGTTCTTTCACATTCAACCTGGCCAATACTTATTGTCAATACATATTTGTAGGCCAGCCACAAGTTTTTGTATGCTAAACTGAACATGTTATACTTTTCCAAATATCTTAAAACACACAAAGGACAACCTTCTTGGCTCACACATTTGTCATCACATTTTGCAAAATAATTAGAACGATCATCATCATCGTCACCAGATTCTGAATTTGAGTCTGAATCACTGTCAAAAACAAGCTCCTCATTTTGTTCGAACAATGAGCTATATTCCTCTTCATACATTTTGTGGATGTCTTGATTGAATTTTGGCCAAGTTTGACTGAAAAGTACAATTTCAGATCTAAATTCATCAATATTGAAGCTGGGAAAATATTTTGAAACATTTTCAGCAAGCTTACAAAATTTATTCGTTACTAACGAAGTGTCAATTAATTGGAAGTTTCTTGGTTCTAGGAGATGCAAATCCATAGCCAGAGCTTTGTGCTTTTTGAATCTCTCTGAGAGCAGGCGAATTACACACTTGTAACTGTGCTGAATAATGTCATTGACAAAAATTTCTTTTTGAGTCAATTGTTCTGTTTGGCTGTCATCATCAATTGGATCTTCGTCAAAAAATCGGTTCCTACGACTGACTCTTTTGTCGGGAAATTCTGTTTGAAGTTTAATACAGCTTTTCTTCAGCAAAAGCAAAAAATTACTAACTACTACTAAAAAATTACTAACTAACTAGTAACTACTTTCACCAAATATTACTAACTAAGCGCTCGGCCTCCGCTTCGCAAGCCAGCCAGCAGCGAGCGTAGCAAAGCATAATAGTATGAGAGTGCTGCATGCTCCTGTTAGAGCTGGCACTGGCGGAGCGCTGCGACGGCGAGCGCTTATGAGTCACACCGCCCGCTCCTAACATACTCGCTGCTTTGTAAAACTTGGAAAAAATATCATGGGCCCCTAATTCCGGCCCTCTTTGAGAAGGGCCCCCAGTTATGTTTTTTTGTTGAGGCCCCATTGCACTCCTTTGCTCCTTCCTTTTATTCAGCAGAGCGCACTAAATATTATTTCGTATTTGGCCCTTTTTTGAGCATTTTGGGGGCCCACCGGGCCGAGGGCCCACCGGGCACTGCCCTATCCGCCCGATTACCCAGTCCGCCCCTGCACACAGCCTACGAACCGCCACTAACTATTACAGAGTTCGTATGTAGCCATTTAGATGAAATAACTCGCATAACGTCAGTCATTAGAATTGATCTGTGATAAAAGAATAAATACCATTCAACACCATTGTAGAATGTAAACGTTAAATAAATAGAACCTAAGCATCATACAAAAAATAGCTTAATTTCGAAGTCAGAATAATAAATAGTCTGTCGGTAAGTACGTTTGTTTTCCGATAAACCGTTAAAATCACCCACTAAATCCAGTATTTAATAGAACAAACATTTGAATTTGAAAGACATCAGATCAGCACAAAGTTCAACGGATGAAAGAAAGATTGTTCCGTGTTTACTTTCTATACAAACAACCACACAGCTGATCGCTGTGGGCCAGCGTAGAACTAAATACAACGCGTGGAAGTCAGAAGACAACTAACCAACCGAAGACCGAACGCTCTTCCAGGAGTTGTTGTAGCGCTGAGGGAGGGGGGAGGGGTAGAGGGGGCGGGGGACAAGCACCGAACAACGCACGTCGCACGCACTCTGCGATACCGGCGCACGGCTGCATCACCGGCCGAAACCTAGTACGAAGTATCAGGCTAGCAGGAAACGCTGAGTGGTATGTGTGAGTCCTGGTGTGAGTGTAAACCACCTGCGCGATCGGGTGCGCGCGCATGTGGCTGCGTCGGGACTCGATCGGTACAACTCGAGCTAGATTCGTTGTGAATTGTGATACTATCAGAAGCCATGCAACTTGCATCCTGATTAATTGCATTCTTTCCAGTGGCTTCAGAAGTCAAGTCGACGAAAATGGTAGTTGACCAGCAATCTTGTGGATGCTGACGTCATAGATGAGTGAGGCAGTGACCAACCAAAGGTCAATATGTGAAAAAGTCACCCGCTGATTGGCTCCGACTTACTCATTTATGACGTTACTTGACCGTAGAGACTGTCTTTCAATCAAGCTTGAATCCTGTTGACGTGATATTATGACGTTTTATCCCCGCGGGGAACCATTTCACTCATGACTATTAGTGAAGTCCCAAGTTGTCACATTGTGACATAAACTCTAAGTGCATGGTATAAGAAAGGTAAAACTCTCACTTAACCTCACTTAACGTGATTAGTTATAAGGAGTTATCACTTTAAGTGCGATATGTCAAGTGACAATCTATCAGGAATAGGGTTCCTACTTCGTGGTATGGAAAAGAGACAGTTGTTCTTTTTTGAATTTACGACAGAAATTTGATTGACTCCAATTTCAAATCAATTGTAAGCCCCAGCAATTCATCTTCATATCGAGGGAGGGAGGGGGAGGCGGTGGGGGGGGGGGGGGAGACGAATCATGAGCGCGTCACATCCAGACTTGCATATTGGAAATTATGTTTCTTCCGTTCATTTCTCCTCGCACTGACGCTGATCACATTTCACATTTCACTTTTCAGATTGATTTTTTACCGCTCTACGCCAAATAATCAAATCAAACAATAAAAATTCGATCACATTATGTTTTCAACCTTGAAATTATGTCTGAGATACGTTTGAAGCAAGTTTAATGTTAAACGTGGAATAATTCAATTTATTGCTATATGTATCTGTCCATTTCCCACTTACTTGAATCGTATATTTTCGTTATCACATTCAGAAAAGTAGAATTTGTGGCATATTCTTTCGAGCAAATACTGTAATATTTCAGGATTGTCATTTACCACCACTCTAAACGATAAAAAACAGACAACAAAACGAAACAAAATGATTTCTGCGTGGCCCCAATTGTGCTCAGACGTATAAAAGTCACACTCCTGCAACTGACACATTGAATTTTAAAACACCATTGCTTTGTCGTCTTCTTCTCTTGCTTCTGGAAGTGACAAACTGAATAATATACATCAAAGCACTAAACAACGCTGCATCAGTTGATGTATCAATATGCTGAATATGGATTGATTCGGGTTTGAATACCCACATTACACGGTTCAATACTTTCGTCAAACTTATTGAATTCAAGGAAAAAAAGCATCAATTAGTAGAAGCTATATTGTTGCAGTAGCTAGAACAATTGAAAAGAGTTTTACGTTTATTTTTTGTAATATCTTGGGGACGTACGCAATATCAAAAAAGTGATAACTATACTCGAATTGTGATTGATTTAAAAATAAAAACATACTTTAATCATAATACGTGGTTAATATTGGTAATTGACAATAATTACAACTAATTACTACTTACTCGGGAACAATACAAATATTTGAAACTTTTGAATCCGGTTGTGATGATGACGGTCGTAAACAAAAGCCACTCACCATATTGTAATGTGCGTAAATTACCGAGAGTTCCGCTGTCTTCCTCAGACGCATCAGCGCGTTTGAGGAAGAGAGAGAGGTCCTTTCGAAAATGTATACGCACTTTGGTGAGTGCAAATTTTGTTTATGAGCGTGATTATTGCTCGTGCTTATGACAATCTGTCATTATTATTTAAGTATTGATTTAAGTATTTATTTATTTTATTTATCTATTTATGTATTTATCTATGTATTTATCTATTTATCTTTATATATTTATTTTATATATTAATTAATCAATTCGTTCATTCATTCATTCATTCATTCATTCATTCATTCATTCATTCATTCATTCATTCATTCATTCATTCATTCATTCATTCATTCATTAATTAATTCATTCATTCATTTATTTAGTTACTTATTTATTTATATATTTTTTCTCCTATTCATGTTTACAATGCTGAATAGGGGTTGGCAGAAAAGAGCACAGTTCCAAACACACAGTTACTACCATCCCATACTAAAAGTAATTAATAACTAAATATACAATTATATAATAAAACATGGAAAAGATAATAATTATTCAGTTGACGCACTTAATCTTTAAATTGCAATTTTCATCTGGGTGGGGTATATAAACAGCTTATGTTGAACGTAATCCTCCTCCCAATCCAGAATCGCCTTTTAATTGGACTCTGTATCTTCGCGTCATAACAAGTTGCAGCTCCTGACAAAGGCTTAAGCGACTTATTTTCTTTGATTGGCTTTTAACCACACGAAACTTGAAAGGCAATCATATCTGTTGCGAGAGCTTGTAAACAAACTTCAAGCTACAAACAAGCACAGATACACAAGTTGCTTTCAATAGTAAATCCCCGAGGGAGTTACATCCGGTCAGAGAACCTCAGAACCGCAGAAACGATCGCAGGAAAATTTTGTTTCTGCAGTCATTTCGAGGATGTTTTACCAGCGGTAATCTATAAGATAAGTATTTGAGATCTTACAGCTTGTCTATAAACGGGAAAGATAGAACTTGATCAATTTAGCAAATGCGCTGTACTTTTTATAGATCGCGATTCCCTAAAAATAACTATACAAATCAATGTTTTTGATACTTTTTAATCGCATAGTTTTATTTTATTTTATGAAATAATAAATAATTTAATATTGCATTGTAAGTTATGAATACATTTGCAGAAGCCACTAAAAATCATAATAAGGCAAAAATATAATAGAGCATGAGCCATCTCTGCCGCACAATATTTATTTTAGAGAGAACATTTGTCCACATTTTGGAGTTTTTTTCTCATAATATTAATAAATATTAAATTAATACAAAGTCTCAGCTTTCAACCCGCCATGGTGCAGGAAATACCATTAGATTCTTACTTTTGCAGTTGATAAATACGTTAACTAATGTTATCACCAAATTATAGGTAAATATATCATGGACAACATATGATAATATAATTAAAATGCATTTGTTTTTACAACGCTTATATTAACTTGCCTTGTTTGTCTGGACGAAATCTTTGAATCGATATTCCACCTACTTCTAGATGTCCGATCAAGCTGAAATTTTTTACACAGACGTATTCCTGATGACAATACATGAATCAACTGTCATATTTACTAAATTGTCAATTAGTTCATCATAATTAATTAATTAATGTTTTACATGGAAATCGATGAATCTTTGAATCGATATTTCACCTACTTTTAAATGTCCGATCAAGCTGAAATTTTGTACACAGACGTATTTCTAATGACAATACATGAATCAACTGTCATATTTACTAAATTGGCAATTAATTCATCATAATTAATTAATTCATGTTTTATATGGAAATCGATGTTTAACCCACTTTCCAACGTTAAATCGAATTGAAAGTTTTCACACAGACGTATTCCTAATGACAATACACGAATCAATTGTCATATTTACTAAATCGTCAATTAATTTATCATAATTAATTAATTAATGTTTTATATGAAAATCGATGTACAGCCCACTTTCCAACGTCAAATCGAGTTGAAAGTTTTTACACAGTCATATTTTTATTGACTTCACAGGAATCAATTGTCATATTAACTAAATAATCAATTAATTCATCAAAATTAATTAATTAATGTTTTATATGGGAATCGATGTTTCACCCACTTCCCAACGTCGAATCGAGTTGAAAGTTTTCACACAGACGAACTCTTAATGACAATTCATGAATCAATTGTCATATTTACTAAATATTCAATGAAGCCATCTTAATTAATTAATTGATGTTTTATATGGGAATCGATATTTCACCCACTTCCGAACGTCAAATTGAGCTCAAAGTTTTCACACAGACGTATTCTTAATAACAATACACGAATCAATTGTCATTTTTATTAAATAATTAATTAAACCATCATAATTAATTAATCGATATTTCACCCACTTCCCAACGTCCGATCGAGCTGAAATTTTCACACAGTCGTATTTTCTAAATGACAATATATGAATCAATGATCAGATTCACTTATTAATTAATCCACCATGATTAAATTATTAAACAATTAGCTTCATATGGGAAATTAGTCACAGCTAGTGAGGATGGGCCAACCACATGCAGGCATGGTTCGGGACTCAAATATCCGTGACGAAAGCATCGGATATGTTTCTATGCAGCAAGAATGTCAACACGCTCCACTTGTAAGTATGGTACAGCCCCGTGCGGTGAGTCATTCACCATGTACGCATAGGTGCGTTCCCTTCGCGTGGTTTGACCTCACAGTTGATCGTTGGTGTTAGTTGGTGGTAGTTGGTGCTAGCGCAACTGCTGTTTTCTATCACGGTAGGAATTGATTGTTTTAATATAATATAATATAATATAATATAATATAATATAATATAATATAATATAATATAATATAATATAATATAATATAATATAATATAATATAATATAATATAATATAATATAATATAATATAATATAATATAATATAATATAATATAATATAATATAATATAATATAATATAATATAATATAATATAATATAATATAATTCTCACATAGCCACATAACCCCACTTTTCATAAGCATTGTTGGCCGATCGCACGGAACTGTCCGAAATTCAAGTTTGCAATGCGAGCACGCTAGTTTGCGAGTGAAGTTAACAAGTACAAGTACACAAGTATGCAGTCTTCTAAATTCGGACACGTCCAGTGAGCATATATTCGATTGCAAGATTCTTTAAGACTAAAAAGTATAAAATAATATTACATGAAAAAAATACTTTTTTTAAAAAACAACGCTTATATTAAAATGCACTAAAAAGTAAAAAATAAATTTTCGCCCAGCAAATTTTTGCCTAACTCGGAAAATAAAAGCGTTGGGCGCTTTCCCTGCATAAACAGCAGAATATTGCTATCTATGTCAATACCGAAAGCGCCCAACGCTTTTTTTTTTTTTTTTTCCCTGCATAAACAGCAGAATATTGCTATCTATGTCAATACCGAAAGCGCCCAACGCTTTTATTTTCCGAGTTAGGCAAAAATTTGTTGGGCGAAAATTTATTTTTTACTTTTTAGTGCATTTTAATATAAGCGTTGTTTTTTAAAAAAAGTATTTTTTTCATGTAATATTTATGTTACATATCCAATACAGAAAATCATTTACTTTTTTGCCAACGTGTGGGAAGAGGCACATAAAAATATAACTTTTCACAACATATAACAATTTATTCTACGACACATTTAATTAAGAGTTTCTCAACTTTTGAGGGTACGTGAAAACTGCTCAACGGCCAAGAAGTAATGAAAACCCTTAGATAATATTGTTGGATCCAAGCTTAGTGGAATTCCTGTTGTGATTGTGCGGGGATGCCATAATAGATGAGAAGTCTTGGCGTGAGCAAATAACGCACAGGGTTTGTTGACCATCGAACCTGTATGGATGGCCAAACCCTTGAGTCGTGGTCGTTGGGATTCAAGCGGCGTTGCTGTGAGAGAGTAAAGTAACTTAGTAAGTAGGCTAACGAAGAGCTGTGTCCAGAATCTTGCCCGCGCTAAGAATTTTACAAAAATATCGTGCCGAAATAAAAGTTATGGGACAAACTATAGGGACACACTTTGATTTTAGATAAGGTACGTCGTTCTAAAAGTATTCAAATTACAACATCTCGTCGGACTTTTGTTTAAGTTTCTTAATTTTATTATTAACGTAAAAGCATAATATAAATTGTATAGCCTACAACATTGTATAATGAACATAAAATACCATTGATACTTGTTGGTCTGTTAGCCCTTCTAGAGACCATTTCACATAACTTATCAATTACTCATCTCAGTGATGATATTTGGGGTTTTACGCCCATATTTTTGCAACGAAGCTAATCGAGACAAACTCGATACTCATTTCAAAAGTAAACCAAAACTGAAAAGGTTGTTCCTCTTTGTAAATTTTTACATCCCTGTCATAGGTGTGTCGCTAAATTGAGTATGTTATCAGTCACTATGTGACATCTGTAAGGAAAATGAATAGAAATTATATCAATAACTTTTTATGAAAAGAAGATTTTTTAAACGTTGTTAATAAAAAGTGTAATTTTATATCTCAACTTGACAATGATGAATATGAAGTCGGGTCGAAAGGTTCCGGGAATCATTAATTCTTCTGACATTTTATCGACATTTCCCTTCTCATCACTAAACAGCGCCTGTTGCATGAACACAGATGATAAGCAATATCTCTACAGTTGGCTGCTTTTAGGTTACGGGGGGCGGGACGGGGGGGGGGGATTGGGTCTACGTACGCCCCCATCTTCACATTCAACCACCGCCTTTCCAAAAATGTGCTTCTTAGGCTTTTACTGAATGTGAACGATAGAACGAATGTGGCGAGATTCTGATTTCCAGAATGTCATCACAAAAAGCTTAAGCTTTATGTATAAGCAATAATAAAAGTGTGTGTGAAAATTTAGAAATCGTTTGATAGGAAGCTATCGTGGCGCGAAAAAGTTATTCAGATAATATTTCTGGGTGAGAACAGAACGTCCAACGCACACTAACGGGCCAATCAGAATGAATCTGCGTTCGGCAGCACAGAATCGGATTGGTTCGTTCGACGCTCTGCGCTCTTCGAAGTCTGTCAGAAATCTACCAGTATACCGCGATATACCGCGATAGAAATCAAGCTTTGCGCTGGTTGGGAATCAGGGTTCGAGTCCCAGCGGGAATGGAATCGTCTTCCTATGAATGTGTATGTCCTATGTATGTGAATATCGGATGGTATTCACATATTGCGCATGATTGCCATACTGGAGGCCACAATGGCATGTGATTGGTAGTTCATTGTTACTATCAAATACCTTACTGTTACTATATTTCAGCTGGCATTTGGTTGAAGTTCAACTGTTCTCCAACTTTGATTTGCTATTATTACCGAACCACAACTTAAATAAACTATCTCTTATTTCGGCCACTCTTTTTGTTGTTTACAATAGCACACATAATCATTTCCGTAAACTTTATCGGGGGATATACGTATTCAAAACTCTCATATTTTCCCGTAAACAATATTATTCGTTTTCTATTGACAGCTCAATGAACCTTGAAATAGTATAGATGGCCTCCAATATGGCCGATGTGACGTCACGTGAATACTCCCTATTCTACACCATATTGGATGTATTGAAACGAACATATTTGCGATCTCCACCTCTCATGTAGGTGTATACGGTGCATGTGTACGATTGAGTGATACCGAATACCAACCGGTCAACATAGACCATTATACATGTAACATGGCTCTTAGTAGAAAGTAAACATGAAAGCAAAGAAAAACATGTCTAGCAAACATGTCAGGGAAATCGTTTTCCACGATTTCCTTGGGGTATTAGTTCGGTTGATTCTGTATGAGATAAATACACACAATCCCCACCGCTTCACTACACAGCCGTAGCCGAGAAATACTAACACTGTTCAAAATCAAATACAATCGTTAAAAGTGTTATAAATACAATTTTGTGTAATATAACAGTTATGCAAACTGTATGCAATATACATTTGTTCTACCTCAACGTTCAGGATAATTATAGGCTTAAATAGTGTTGTTAACTTGCTCTACTGTACATCTAAATAATTTTGAAATTGAATGAAGCAATAATATCATCATCAGTATTCTTATGAAAACAAGCAAACACAAACAAGTAAAAATACGTTGCATATACAAGTACCCTCAAATAGTCATTTCTAGATTGTCATCAGTATTATAGAACATTAAAAACATAACCTTTAAAGAAATTCTAAATTGTCTGGAAATTGAAGTAGTTCCCAAAACAGCAAAATATTCTTTGTTAAATTCTTTGAACTCAGCACAAAGTCCAAATTGAATGATAACAAATTAATTCTGTTTTTATTTATTCATAAAAATCCCTGAATGGGTTTAAATTTTTTGAAGAATAACTTGAAGTTCGAAGTTCCTTAAAATAGAACTCAGACATTGATGACCGTTAAATTCAATATAGCCCGGCCCAGTAGAGCACATACATGGTACATACATTTTCTACAACAAAAAAGGGATCAATCTGTATGGTTTCAAACAGAATTTAACTCACTGTATATACGAGTATCGAATTCGGAGATACATTGTTCAATATTTATTTATACCTCTATGGGTTTCCATAAAGCGTTACATAAAATCCAACAGAAGAACCAACCCAAACAAAGGCAATAAAGCTTCAGCTCGTTTGGATGGTGGAAATAGTGAGATTGGTTCAGTCGGATCGAATCACATCACGCGTTGCGTACGATGAGTTCGATGAGAACTTCTCGAACTCTCCGCTGGGAGTTGCCTGGAATTAACTTTGCTAACAATATAAGGGGTGAATGGAGCTTGAAGACGAGCAAGTGTGTCATCACAACCCTCCCTCGCTTCGCTGGATATAGTAACAGCTCCTATGTGCACTCACTGACAATGCCAAAATACATTGGTATTTATTGTCTACCTACCCATTTAATCACAAGAACTGATTTTCGGTGGGGGGCATTTATACTATTTCATTATGTGCTTCGTTGCTTCGGCTCTTAAGTCACCGTTTACATGTACACCAGTATAATATTACAGATACAGTTGTCCCAAGATTACTTTACACCTGCTTTCGTCACATCCGGGGCTACTCGTAGACAACCAGTGAACCGCCCGACACACACCAGCGCCAATACCGATTGCTGATTGGCTACGAACCAGTCGCCTGTGACGAAAGCATGTGTAAGGTAAGTCTTGGGACAACTAGATCGATTAAAGTCAAGTTTTAAAGTTAAAGAAACCCCAGCTCGAACAGGAATCGAAGTAGAAATAAACCTACTATAGATCAACAAGAACAATAGCATCCTCATTTCCTCTCCTCCGCGCTCAAAACCAATAGTCTATATTTAAAATAACAAAATGCATTGCATGCAATGCAATGAATTTATGAAGTAAAATCAATATGTCTATCAAAGTTATTAGTTCAAGTTCGTGGACGTTACAGCTGGGCCAGAGATTGAATGAAACTTTGACCATCATTTCCCTAAAGTCCTCTGATGCTCAGTAGACAGTTATTGATTCCCATGACAGTCTGTCTAGTTAACCTAAGTGGTTGGCCTGGTGTGTGCTAAACCCGTTGACCACGCTATTTCAAGTCCACCCCCGGTCCCATGATACTGACCAATATACAACGTTATCATAGCGATGAGAATAATAATCCTCTACTATAACATTAATTTATATTATTATGATAAAATGTTATTATATATTATTTATGTTTGTTTATTTATATAATTATTATTGGCCTTGTTATAATAAATGCACGATCTGTTGACGGAAAAATGCATATTATACTTCTCACAGTAATTAGATGTATTGTAAACTAATAGTATCAAAACAATAATAATTGTAAAGATTACAACTACAATTACATACTTGTTATTACATACTTGTTACACAGGGTTTTGGTTCAATTACTAAAACTCCTCTCTCGTGTATTGTGATATTGCGACCATGTCCATGGATCATCTTCAACTATGTTTGGGGAATTCTGACCGCGCTAATTTAATTGTTACAGACAGAGGTTGTTTGGATTTCAGATAACAACTTGTGTATACAAAGACCCGGGCGCACAAGGATGTAATTGTATTTTACTTGGAGTTGGACCACTCCTTTGCCTTAGTTAGTAGGGAATATCTAGGTGACCCTATCTCGACAACCATCGATTCACTTCGGGTCGAATCTTATACGCATATTCGAAGAAGGTCCACACTCCAACAAATAAATAAGTGCATATTATACATAAAATTTAAACTTAAAAATAAATGTTGCCCTATGTTCATATTTACACTCTCCTCACTATTTTGATATTCTATACCTGTTTTGTGTTAAATCCTTTGTTTGTTTAAACATCTTAGTACTAATCGTATATTAACAATTTTTAAGATTGTTGTTTTAGTGCCTTGATGGGAATTTCACGTTGCAATATTGAACTTTTATTATAATTCTTGCTTCAACTCGAAAATAGGCTACATACATTTTATTTTACATAAAATGTGTACAACGTTTTGAAAAACATAAATTTTGTGTATATTCCTTTTGTGCTTCTCGTTTATTGACAATAGTTTACATGAGATGACTACTATGTTATAATATCGCGTTTGGTAGCTCGCAATCCCTTCAGAAGACATACAAAATTAATAACGTTTTTAAATCTTGTATAAATATGCTAGGCTCTTTCATAAGAATTTCACATCCCGGTATTATTAATATTATACTGATAGACAATATTGTTCGACTCGAAGATACTTTTTCAAAAAAATAACACAGTTTGAAAAACATCAATTCATGAACCATTGGGATTATCATCTAGAATGTCTAGAATTACCTACACTGACAAAAGCGCGTTGCAAGTTACCAGAGGGGTTGTTTGCAACTGGATTTCAACGCAAGCAAGATTTATGTTCAACACAGTAGACCTGAACTCAGTGATTTACGGTTGTTATATTATACATGCATGCGGATTAAATTCACGCGAGCAGATTGCGTGTTCTATAGACATAATATATAAATCTACGGAATGACTGTACTATAGTGAGATAATAGTGGTTTTAAGTTGAGGGTGGCTGTTAACTTGCGCAATGCCTTTTCTAACATAATAAACATAATAGAATAGACATAATAAACAATTTAAAACAAATTAAAATTAAATGAAAATGAAGCAAACAAACACACATTAGCGGCAATCAATTTGCACAAGTTTTTGTCACCAACTGTCGTTTAAACGCTCAACCCACTCATATTTATTCAGATCCAGCTGAATGTCTGGATGAGTTTGCTGATATCAGTTCCGCATCCGGTGTTGCCAAGTTGTTGTAGGTAGGTAGTGTGTCAAGGTTGCCAGAGTTTGCTTTATTTATGATCGTATACATGAAGATAAATAACCTGTTGGTCATAGAGCGGTGGCAGGTTTTATGACAAATGGTTGAAAGGGGGTTGAAGATGGAAGAGAGTTTTGTTGACTATGAATAATGGACGCAACACGAGGAGAAAGATTGTCGGGTTCGTTATGTTCACTACTAACGAGAATAGAAAAAAGAGTTTTTGTTAGAGAATTCTGAGAATTTTACGGTAGTCGAATAGTAGTTTCTAATTTTAATTTCAGTTTCCTCACTGTCGCACATTATTGAGAGAATGCTATTGATTGTTGTACGTAACAATTACAAATGATGTTTAAATAAACACACATCAAGCAATTATTATTTTTTCATAATTTTATAATTTGGATCTAATTTTCTCTATACTTATTTTTTAAATCATTTTAAATATTACCCCAAGTTCAATGAATGATTCTTCTTTTGTATCAAAGAGACCACAATTATAATATTGATAACACTGTTTTCTTTTAAGTACACAATACAATCCGAAACAGTAAGTAATTTCATAAATTATAACTTATAAGTAATCTTCTTTCAAAATCGATATTCAAAAAATAACCATACGTTTATGAATAATATAAAAGCATGTATCGGAAAAAATTGGAAGTTTCTTTTGGTACTAAAGAATTAAAGATAAAATAACAAAATATTTATATGATTTAACGAAACTGAAAGACCCCCAGCGGAGGTGCCACAAAAAGCGGAAGTGTTTTTATTGGCAACTGTAAATCGTTTTGCCTCGCTTTCCTTTGTATCACAATGTTTACGTTATCTAGATCATTATACTTCCCACTGTGCGGTGACCCCCTGCAAGCGCTCTTTCCCTGATCTATGTTGTAAGTTGCAACCCACCCACAAGTGACGATAACGTTTAAATAGCCAAGGCCGTCCAGAATTAGGTTTATTAATGTTATGTTGACCCGACCAAAATATAAAAATCTGCACTCATGTGTCATCTTGTATAACATTTGGCAGAGGGCGATGCCGAGGATATGAGCCATAATTTGAAAATAAACAAGGCGAAACAGACGTTACGCTACGTAGGTGTAAAATTGTGTGATTTCTAATGGAAGAATTCATTAGACATACGCCAAATATTATTAACATTTTTTATGGAGATTGTACTTATAGCTCTTAGGAAAATAATAAACATAAAATATTACATAAAAATTAAATAAATTCAAGGAAAAAAAACAATAAAAAACTTAAAAGGTGATTGGTTATCCCAAAATCGTGCCCACGTTTTGTTTTAGATGCACCAAAACATTTCACAGTTCCCACGTGACGTCACAGCGGCCATGATTGGGACACAAGTGACGACGATGTATCCTCAAATTTATAGAATTTAAAAAGTAAACAAGTAGTTATAACAAAATAAAATATTACTACACCAACTTTATTTCAAAAACAGGCTGAATTTTAAATAACTAAGAATTTCTGTGTTCTACAACAACAGCCTTCAACTGCTTCTCCATGGCAACGTCAAAGTTTGATCACAAATGTGTCCGCCACGCGCAAACATGTGACGTAAACGTGCAACCCATGAGTGGGACCCCGATATCGGCCTATACACTCATTTGGGAGGTCACAGATTTAACTCCGTCTCAAGCAACCCTGACTATAGGTGTTTTCCAGCACCTTTTCATTGATAAGGCGAATGTAATGATGATAACTTCAGAAAACCTCTTCGGCCGAGATTTATTTATTTATTTTTTATTAATTTATTAATTGGCATCATACAGCATTTTATACCATTTAACAGTGACCAGTATAACAATTCGGATGATTAACAACGATGCATGATGATGAAGAAGGGAGAAGGGGAAGCCTGGTACCGGCACGTAGCCTACTCATGTCGAAAAGTACCAAGGGAACCATCCGCTTTACGTCCCATCCGAAAGGACGGTGTAACTTTGACCAGTCATATAGGTTTCTCCACTAATCTGGACTGCCGAGCAGTTGACGAGAAGAACAAAGCTGTTACACAAGCTTTCGAACCCTCCAATCTGCTGATTCTGCTCTAACCAAACACGTAACTAATGTTTCAGAGGAGAGTGGTCATGCACCCATCCACCTCCTGACCTATCCCGAGGTTGCTTAACTTCGGTGCTCGTATAGGAACCGGCTAAGCGACCGCGGCTAAACCGTTAACTGGTAAATGGTTAGTGTCTCCCGAATTAGAGTCCGGTTGCTACAGCCCTGATCGATACCATCTCTTAGAAGCTCGGCTCGTTATAACGAGTGACTTGATATATCGGCAACATTCATTACTCGTTGGCTTGCTGAGTTCTACTGATAGATGGCGCCGTCAACCCCCCCCCCCCCTCTTCTACTTCTCTGACGTCATCACGAACCACAAACCTACATACGCGTTGAGAGGTGGACCGAAGTGGCTCTTTGATGAGTGTGAGTGGTGTTATAGATCATATTGTGCTCAAGTGACTATTATCATACTTGTAAATGCGTGACAAGGGAAGAAGAGGGTCTATACTCTATAATATTATGTATGGTCAAACACTCTTAGTGGACAGTGAGGGAGCTCCAACCCTTATCGGAGTCAATGACGGTGATTGTCAGGTGTTGAAACTGCTCTAATCAAGAGAGAAAATATGTATTTTTTTTGTATAACGTAAAAAATACATAACATTTCTCGTGGGATAATAGTTATTTAGTGTTTAATATTTGAAGCAGATATTAATGTAATAATTTCATATATTATAGCCATTTTCACGGTTGAATTTTTTATATTTCAATATAATTGGCCCCCTCATATCCTAATATTATTGTGATGTGTAAAGCGATGTCGTCACTTTAAGCTTCAACCCATTTCATAAGGCAATGATGAGTACTTATAGATCAACATAAGAAAACATTTTGAACAAAATCGTTACTTAAAAACTGAAAAATCAAAAACAATATATAATGAATATGTTTACTTTTTTGCACCCCGCTCCCCTACCCCGCCCCTCATTCACATAGAGGGCTCACTTTGGTGGTGGTTTCATGATATCCAGATTAATATTAACTGAGGCGAAGTTAAACTTTAAGAGGACGCGGGCGTGCAGACCTTCAGAAGAATCGTTGCCAATTCTGCAGTTTTTAAGATAATCAATTTATTTTTTTTGCGTAATGTTACTAAAGGAATTATAAATATACCTAATAATACCGATTTTCGATTAAAATGCTCTTGTGTTATAAGTTTCACAGTCCTTGTAACACTTTGCAATTATAGTTTCTATAACTCAAATCCAATTACCAACTTCATATGAAGTTCTCGTGCATTGTATTATTATCATTGAAGTACAGCCAAGTAAAAGGGATTTGTTTGACGTTTGAAACATGTTTCATATCAATTTGTTTGGATGATTGAGTTTACTCGTTACAGCATTAATTAATGATCACACAGACATTTTCAAGGGATCAGAAATATTTTTATATGGGAAAGATCTTTTGTTCAAAATGTTTCACTCAATTTAATGTCGCACGTGTTTCAAATTAAAGCAAATTCATGATCTAAGACGCTTAAATAATTATGCCGTTGACAAAAGTGGAGGAATGTAATTGTGTGAAGTTGCACTGTGTTTAAAGTTTTTAATGTGCTCTAAATTAGCTAGAATTGATTTTGAATATACTGTTTTTCCAATACTGTACTAAAGAACTGAAAATAAAATGATTTTGAATTGAATTGATGTATTTACAATGATACGAATAAGAACAATACCGACTGTTTTCTTCAAAGATCGCAACTAATATATGTAATATGTGGTACTAATTGAATAAAATTGAATTGAATTGAATTGAATACCGTACTACAATAATTTTCTAAACGCTTTCCCAACTAACGTATCAGACTTACGAAATAGCCGAGTCAAATAATAGTCTACCAACTCCATCTTCTACTTCTCTAGTTTCTATCATAATTTACAACCTTAGGTTGGATACATGGAAATTTCTAACAGAGCTGGCGTGACTATGAAGATGTGTGCACTCTATTATTATTATTATTATTATTATTATTATTGTTATGTCTATTTTAATTTAATTATGTTTACTATTATGTATATTTATAAAGGTTTATTAATATTAGTATTTTATCTCATTATGAAAACTTGTAATTCCACATGTATTGTGATACCACGTACAGTCTTTTATGTATTAGTTTAATATTATTATTTTACGTTGAGGTGTATTTTTTACTCTAAGCCTAGGTTTATGTATCTTGTTTTTATATATAACTATGTGAATCTGTTTGTCTTATTTGTTCATTTTCATGTGTTCATATCACAAGTGTATTGTAGATACTTGCCATTGTAAAGAGCGAAAGCTCATTTTGGTGAATACAAATACTACTACTACTAAGCAGAAGACTGCCTTTACGAATGTGTGAAAGAACGCCAGGAATCTATTGATTTTCGTTGAAGCAGCGTGCTTTAAGGGGCAGTAGACAAGTATCCGAGGTCGGTATGCTACTGGTTACGTTTGGGCTATACTATATTATACATGAATGAAATAATGTCCAAAGTATACCTAATCTTACAAAAGTTATTTTCTCACAATAGGGAACACGCGTATGAAAATTTTAATCGATTTTTAAATACCTTGTCTCTCATTTCATAATTGTGTGTCTTTGAATTTTGAAAAACGGATCAGTCTAAGCCTCAAAATAATTGGTTTAGTAACGATAAATAAAAGGGCGCGAAAAACGAGCCGCCGCCATGTAGAGTGGATTTGACGTCATGGTTTTGTTCTTTGTACGCTCACCGCCTCAGCGATTGGTCTGTTACGCCACATCTACAGAATCATTGCGTCACAGCCACCTGTACGCGTTTCAGATCCCCGAGTTTAAACTTCAATAAATGCGACCACATTAAACCCATTTAAAAATTTATTTTTTACTTAGGACTTGCATTAATATACTTTTTGTATCTGATACTATTAAACTAAGTGTTTGGTTTAACAAAAAAAATCGTACGCGTGTTGCCATTCATAGCGTCCTCCCTCCCTCTCCTCTACAATTCTTCCATCTATTCCTCGATCGTCCTTCGGGATTGTTACGCTCTCACACTTTTATACCGAGGCAATCTGATTCTAGGCTTTTGTCTTTCTTCACGTAGGGTTCAGACACGTAGAGCTCGTCATAATATGGATCCACCTACCGAAACTTAAGTCCGAACTCTCCAACTCACCCAAATCTTCCGCTCCAATTCTCTTCCCCCCCCCACCCGATCCTCAGGGACCCCCCCCCCCCCCCTACCCTCTCTCAATCAAGAAGTCGTGACTTACGCTCTGTCTGCCACTGAAGGGTGTCGTAAGCCTTGTAAGAGCATTTTGGAAACGGTAGGTGGATAAGATGGAGGTAATCATATCGTACATTGTTACCTCAAGAACGAGCTCAAACAGTATGAGACATAAAGCCAGGTCCGTATTCATAGGTTGCACGTACGTCACATCTGTGCGCGTGGCGGCCACATTTGTGACCAAACTTTGACGTTGCCATGGAGAAACAATTGAAGGCTGTTGTGGTAAAACACATAAATTCTTAGTTCTTAAAAAATCAGTCTGTTTTTGAGATAAAATTGGTGTGTGTTAATATTTTATTTGTTTATTACTTATGTTTACTTTTTAAGTTCTAAATTAGGCTTATTTATTAAATTTGAATAGTATTTGCCAATGATCTAGGATTGGTCCTCATCAATTGTGTCACAATCATGACCGCTGTGACGTCACGTGGGAACTATGAATATTTATCACTCAGCTGTAGCCTAAAGGATCTCAGGGGACAAACATTATTCGAACTTTTCTTTACTTTTATTCAATTTCAATTCAATTTATTGCATTTTTATGTTAACATTTCAGTTGTCTCTATAGATACAGGTTGTATGAAGGAATGTAATAAAGTAAAGGTACCGTACATATTTGTGCAATGTAAACCTTGATTGATTTATATGTAGTCATCTTTAGCAGAGCTTGAGTGACATCAAGAAAACACCCATCTATATAATAATATTATAATGTTAGCTTAATCTACATCTACAAAGATTAATCTACAAACTAGGACTAATGCCACGACCCAAGACTGTTAGTTAAGGTGCCCACCCGGTAAGGGGGAGTCCTGGGTTCGACTCCCAGTCGTTTTTTCTAATTTCTGGATTTTTCCATAAATCCACCCACAAGAGGTTTTCTTGAAGAAATATCTATTTACATAGGCCTATACGTTATTATGTTTACTATCTGTATCACCACACAATATATTTGTATTTGTATTTACTTTGAAAACTAGTACGCAAGTGAAGTACTTCCACGACCTCCGTAGTGCATCATAATTTAAAATCTTTGTACTATTAAAAATGACTACAATCATATCACGAAAGAATATCAATCACACTATACCTACACTCTTGTATTTCCTATATTATCAAACATTTGGCCTAATGCATTCTAATATTAAACCTAATATATTAAACCTAACGAATTAAACCTAAGTTGTGTGTTTTTTTTTTTTAGTTTGTTTTTTTAGTTTATTATTATATGGCAAGTACTCAGTTCCACATAAAAAATGCATTTTTAATGTATGTGTTAGTTGTAAATACATTTTTCATAGACAAGTTAAATCATTTTCACCATGGCAGCGACCAAAAGAAATATACACAAGTGGGCACACTTTGTCCTAGTATTTTCTTTTCCGTTATAGGATTTCTATATTTGTATGATAACATTATATGACAGACAACAGCGATATCAATGTTCTATCATATTTGTATGATAACATTATATGACAGACAACAGCGATATCAATGAATGAAACAAATTCGAAAAAATGGTAAGGTTTTTTGTCATTGTTGCAATAAATAAAATTTAGAAATTATACATAAAAATAATATTTTGCGTGATTGATCTTATCAAGACTGCCCAACTCACACGTTTGAAATTCCCACCATTATTAGCGCTTATATTTCGTCAACTGTTTCAAATCTAAACTTAGCCGTCCACCGAAAATAGCCCAGCCTCAGCTAGTGAAGTGTATTGTGCCTGTGGATCTGAGACCCATGCTGGTTGATTACAGCAATATATCGCAGCTTACTAAATGCAATGAGGTGGGAGAATTGTTCCGGAGTGATTTTTGCGTTATAAAGTGCAAAAATAATTCTTGAACAAGATTTACCGTGACTGAGGATATATTTCTTAAACTGAGTCTTACTCAAATATAAATTGTCGTGTTCTGGCAACGTGTTGGTATTTTCGTTTTCAAGGTATGCACATTATATTTTATGATACATATTTAATATCAATTGACTTTCTGTATGAAACTTTGTGTGCTGGATATTATGCTGTATTATTATTACTTCATAGTTTTCTAGGTGTTTTGCTGTACAGGGATTATTATTTGGATAACTTGATGTTGTGATAAGAAATACTTGCCAACAGTTCTTTATTTCGACGCTAGAGCCGCTACTTGCCGGTAAACGAATATTAGTTACAAGTTTAACCGCAAGGTAGCAGCAGTGCTAGAACACGTAAACACTGCAACTTGATACTTCTGTTTTCTAGTATCCACGGGGCAAATAGGCCGTCTTCAAAAACTGTAGTGAAATGGCGGTCATTGTTTGGTTATTGTAACTGATTTTGTGAAAATTTGTTGTTATTTCCATTTTTACTGGGGTTTCAACGGTTGTATTTTTGTAGGAATCAATGGTAGTATATATTTATTATGGAAGTCACTACCAATAACGTTCCTGTGAAAGTGGAGGCCAGTAATGGCTCCGAACGTCACGCAAAGAAGAGTGGAAAAGAAGACAAGTCAAGACGAAAAGATGACAAAAGTATCGAACAGGTTATGAAGGCTTTAAATGTTTTGGAAACAACGGAAGAAAAATTAGCTGCCATGTGCAAGAAATATACAGAAACAGTGGATGAAAATCGTAAGCTTCAGGTAAGTGCCTACGAGTAATAAGGCCCCAGCAGGCAGGCCTAGGCCTAGGCCTAGGCCTAGGGGGCCTAGGCCCCTAGGCTAGGCCTAGGTAGGCCCTAGGCCCCCTAGCCCAAAGCCACAACATTACCCTACCCTGAGGTAGGCCTAAACACGTTAGTTAATTTCAGCTAGGGCTAGGCCTAGGCCTACTAAGCCAAGAGCCTAGGCCTATCCAGGCCTAGGGTTGCCATAATGTAAACTCAAGCTGGAGGGACACATCTTTCCATCTCAAAAAAAGCACGGGGAGTTTCTTTTGTGTGAGGGGGGTGGAGGGGGCGTAGTGCCCCTGCGATAGAGCCACAGGCGATTTTTTTTTAAATCAGGCTTTTAGAGTGTGTTCTGAGCGTTTCAGAAAAAGTACCGAACTGAATGCAATGTTGAAATAGCCCTTCTGTTTGTACTGCAAAAAAAAAACAGAAAACCACCAAAAAGACTTGGAACAGTGACAAGCATTATTAGGCCTAGGCCTATTTAGTAGTAGCCTAGGCCTAGGCCCTAATAAGTTTTGGGGCTTGGGAAGTTGGGAATAGCCTAGCCTAAGTAAGGGATTCTGCAAGATAATAATTCAATTATACTTTGCTAGCCTATACTTGACGTAGCACATGCTGGACTGCAGACATGATATTGTAGGCCTAGGCCTAGGCCTAGGCGCTACATAGACATCGTAATATTTTTTACCTAGCGGAACAATTATTGTGCATAGGCTAGGCCTATTGGTGGGACACGTGACATAAAATTGAATATCGGGACTGTCCCGCCCGCCGAAAGCGGGACGTATGGCAAGCCATATATATAGGCCTATACCTAGGCTAGCCCCTGAGGCCTACCCTTGGCTGGTTTAGGTCTAGGTCTAGTGTAGGGTACATATGCCTGCATTTCGAGATCGTGCAAATAATGTACAATGATAATCATCATCATCATTATCCATCGCCGTTTCCTGCTTCTGTCAGGGTCACCATGAGTTTTACAACCAAATTTTACAATTTTACATTTTACAATAATAATAATAATAAATAATGTAGGCCTACAGCCCTATTGTTAATTTTTAAACAAGAGCCAACATCCTTGAGGAAAGTGACATTCAATGTTTGGTGGGGTCAATAGTGCACTATTGCGTGTTTCTAGAACAAGGTGTAGGTTCTACCTAAAATGAAAATGGTTGTAAAATATCGAATAGACTATGTTCATAAAGACTCCACTCAAAGATTAACAGGTAGGGATGGCAGGTTGACAGAAGAATAGGCCTAGTGCACAACCGGTAGGCCTTCTTTGTTGCTGGTTAGCTCTTGAATATAGCCTCACAATTAATGTAAGATCTCGAAATGTTCTTCATTCTATACGCCTATAAAATTGTCAAGAGATAACGTTACTGTCGCCGCGAGAAGTGAGTGATGGCAGCTACGATGAGGTCGGTGGAGGCAGCTTAACATAGCTACTATATGCGTAACAACAGTTTTTATTAATTATATTAAAATCTAAGCAGCCAGTAGGTACTGTCGATATATACGTATATGAAAGCCTGTACCAATGTAGAAGACCCGTGAGCCATTCATGTACGATAAACATCCATAAATAACGATTTGTTTTACAAATATAACATTGGATATATTGTAGTCTCGGCGTGCGGTTCGGCCGTGAAAATTCGCACCTTGCATTTTAGTGCATGCTACGAATTTGCGTTCAGTGCACTTTCTATCTAGAAAGTTTATTTTGTTATTGTCTACAAAGGCTGCTACGCATGTTTTGAGAACTCTCGAACACATCCGATCATTAGTTTTTTGCCAATTGAGTCTGAGAAAACAAAACAATTTTCTAGAGCTGTCCATCTCCGATGCGTGAATTGTCATAACAAGTTAACTATTACCTATATTATTTTGAAACCATCTTTACAACAATAATTGATATGCCAACTAACAATTGTCATATAAGTTAAACCATAAAAATAAAATCAATACCTACAATAACGGCTAGAACGTGGTAAGTGAAGATGTGTAACATTCCTAGCGCGCCGCGAATCTTGACAACGACCTCACCTTAGCGCTTCTCGTTTTGTCCGCTTGGAGCGTGTTGTTTCTTTTTACAGGTGAATAGGCAATGTAGGAATGAGAAGCTATAAAAAGAGTAGGCCTAGGCCTACTGGTAAATAAAACTTAGTATTTATCCCAGTCCCAGTGGCCAATTGTACCGTTGTAGGCAAACCCTATGTTGTAGCTCCTCTAGCTAGCACAGCTCTAACTCTCACGTAAATTCAATGGAAGTGGCATCACATTTCAGTATGATTTTACGACCAAGCAGCCAGAACTAATAATAGTACCTACCCTAGGCTAGCCACTGCTGATTTGTTCTTATGCATTTTAAATGTTTTAGTTAGCTGCAAAGCAGTGGGAGAAAGGATTGCACACAGTACAACGTGAGAAGGAGCAGTTGCAGACTGACCATAGCAAAGCTGTGCTTACTCGGAGCCGTTTAGAGAGCTTATGTCGTGAACTGCAGCGACAAAACAAACAAATCAAAGATGAGAGTATGCTCAAAATTCGTGAAGAAGAGGAAAAACGTAAAGAAGTTTCCGCTAAGTTTAATACAACATTAGCAGAAATCACGACCCTTATGTCCTCAAGCAACGAAAAGACAAACTTGCTCAGAGATGAAAATGTCGAGATCACCAAAAAGTTCAAGAGCATTTGTGATCAAAGTGCTATTCAACAACAGCAAGTTGATAAAATGAACACACAAAGGAGGCTGGAATCCGAGCTCACTGAAGCCAGACTTAATAAACAGCGATTGGAGTTTACAGCTGAGAAGGAAATTCTTCTAAAGGAGAAACAACAGTTGTTTATGGTAGGTTTCTTAGTTTAACAGGCCAAGGCCTAGTTCTTTTTATCAGAGAGTAGGCCTGCGTTTATGTGTTTTGTTCAATGTGGCCTTGGTAGGTCCAGTATCAGCCATAAATTTGATTTGTGTTGCTTATCTTGACAAATAAAAATCCAAACGCAATGAATGTCATTGGTTCAGTCAAGAAACAATGCATATATGTAGCCTGACTAGCATGTAGACCTGCAACCACCTATGATGACAATTGCGTTTGTAGGCCTACTGCGTTTTTAGGTATAGGCCTAATACAACATATTTTGCACAACAAAATGCTGCATGACAAATACTTACACAGATTGTATGTATGAAGCTGTTTCATTGCTATTGACTGTAGTCTAGAATGTTTTGTTGTGCAGTCTGGATTTGTCCCTACAATGAAAACTTCTTGTGATGAATGCTTGTGATGATGCCTTATTTATCCAACAGAGATATTGTTAACTTTTTTAAAATTTGTTTAGGATATTCACACTTTACATGCAAAAATTAAGGAACTGGAGGCAAGTGAGGCAAGTCTCAAGGGCCAAGTGACGTTATATGCTGATCGGTATGATGAGTTCCAAACTGCGCTTACTAAGAGCAACGAGGTCTTTGGAGGATTCAAGGGTGAAATGGAGAAGGTAGGCCTAGAGTGCATTAGACCTACTTGTTTTACTTTGTTTTGTTTTGACCGTAACCCTACCTGGAGATGAAAGAAGTTATGCTGATGAATGTTCAATGTGTTGTTTATTCAAACAATAAGAAACAACAAGAGCCTACTCTTTACTTTTCTACTTTTGTTTTTCATCAAAAGTGGTTCTTACTTTTGAACTAAGCATTCTTCTAGTTCAAGGAAAATTTATTTGAAAAAATTATCAACAGTTATTTTATTTGTGTCATTCTCACTTGTGTGCCTCCTCAATATAAATTATTGAGCTTCCTTACTGTTCTGTTAGGAAAAATAATATATTGGCTAACCAAACTACAGTCTTAGGCCTACCTATGCTACAGTTGAATGCTCGATTATTATTTCAGATGTCCAAGAAAATAACGCGACTTGAGAAAGAAACGTCAACTTGGAAGTCACGCTGGGAGAAAAGCCACCAGTCTTTCTTGGAAGTGGTTGCAGAAAAGGCAAAGTGTGAAGGGGAGCTATCTCTAGCCAATCGAAAGCACGCACAGTTGGAAAAACTGTGTCGCACACTGCAGAACGAGCGGGTCCTCTTGCTCGCTCAGATAAAGGGCTTGAGCCAATCACCGTCCTGTAACGACAGCTCCATAGATAAGGCAACGGCTCACATCGAGAGTACTTTGGCAAGTGCGGGCGTACAGCACACGGCATGCACCATGGGGAAAGCAACGGCCGAGAATCCGAAACTGTCGTCCGACGAAAGTGACTCGGAGAAGGCGACTGTGGCTAGTGAAAGTTTAAACGTCGACGATGACGACTTGCAACAGTGGAATACTCGCAACTCTCAAGCAACTGACAACGCTCAAGTCGCAATGGACAACTTTAACAAAGTTGTCGGTTTAATGGAGACGATTTCGATTGACAGGAATCTTAGCGTGTCGCCACAGGTGTTTCCTTGCGGTGACGCCCCTAAGAGTCAAGACGATGTTAATGCACTTACTATAGATAAAACACCTGCAATCAACGGTATGCAACAACTTCTGTAACATCTTCTGTCTGTCAAATGTGTGTTTTTATTTTTATAGTTACATTTTAGTATTGAAATATTTTACAATCATACCTACTACTATTAGAATTAGATGAACTTTGAACCGATCTGCCTGAGGCATGCCTTTGTTCAAGCCTAAAGGTCAGTCTTGCCTTGGTTGTACCGTGATTGTGTTGTATTGACTGCACTGACACAAAATACATACCATGCACTGAAACTTCATTCTCTTTTCCAAACTAGGCTAGTTTTAAGGCCATTAATTAAAATATCCTAGTATGATAAATATTAGGGTAGCCTAGATGGTAGATATACAAATTGAGTGATATATTTCTTCCCAATGAAATAATAATTAATCGAACATTGTTACATTTACGACACACGCTGATAAAAGTCTATGCTCGGGCCTATGTAGTCTGCACGAAATGTGAATACAGTACGTGGCCTTCCTTAGGCTGATTTTATGTGCCAGGGTTTGCATTATAATTATCTAGTAAGATGAATTTGGTGATTAAACTTTAATCATTGACAGACACATCCATCGTTAGCGTGTACCTACTTGGACCAATTAAGGCTTTTAATTTGATGTTTTTTTGTTTTTTTTTACGGTTCACATGTCAACTTTATAACTTGTGCTAGCTGGAAATGTATATAGCGTAGAATATCAATGAAACAAACACCGTCCATAGTTACCACTACGTATATTTCTGTTAAAAACATTTTTTGCTAAGATGCTGCAGCACCTATTTTTATTTTTAAACAATCATATGATTAGGTATGTAAGGCTATCTTATCATATTGTTGGTTTTACAAGTTTTACACACTGTCTATATATGTTATAAAACAAAGTTTATCTCTGCTAATTGACTACAGTATGGCCTACACAAACTAGGCTTTTTGGATTGGACTGGCAAGGAATGTCGTAAGAGTTATGCGTATCTCCTGGCCTAGTACAAATTTAGTACATCTGTGTCCAAGTATGTACTTAGTACCTAGGGTTGCGGTATTAGTATTTTAAGACACCCTCCAACATTTAATTGGTCAATAAGTTGTGATTTGAATTAATCATTCGCATAACTTAAGTTGCTAGGTACCACCCATTAATCAACTAGAGATTTCCCGTTCTACCCTCGGAAAAAAATTGCAGCTGTAATGTGTGGCTGTTGTTGCTCGTGTCGACAACTGGACATTCACCACATTGGGCAATGAAAGAAAGGGTTCATGATTAAACGCGTTAAGTAGGGTCGCTTGCACTAGTACTACTTTACTATTGTAAAGAACAGCACAATCATAAAGTTGTGATCACAGAAGTTTCACTGTATGTCTATGATACTACCTAGACTAATTAATTGGCTATAGTGACTGATAGAGCCTATACTATACTGAATGCAATTGACTGTAGTATTAGGGTCGACTTGATTTGGTAAAAAATACTACTAACCAAGCATGATTCATGATTTACAATTTTTCTTCATTTACTGTTTGTCATTTTGTGTTACTCATCGTTGTAACATGTTGTGCATACCTATGTTTTGTAATTGGAAAGCAAGTGAATGACTTGATACTTGTCCAAATGCCATCCTAGTAATCTTTAACAGTGAAAATTAAAATTAGCTTTGAGAATATGATGTTATATTAATATTTTTATTTACCTAAGCTTAATACTGTATTTACTCAACTGCAGGGTGATCCAAGTTTTGGGATTGGTAATATTGAAAGGTTGCTTTATGTTTGTGTATAATTCGAGTGCATTATATGACAGCATTGTAAAGTAAGTTGATTCAAAATTCAGTGTTAACAAAAGTGTCTTGAGTTTTAGGTTGCATGGGTCAATATTATTGTTACCCACACAACATTATTTTGAAATCAACCTGTTGCGTAAATACAGTATTTGATCTCACGCTGGATTGATTGAAGACTAAGAAACTGCGATCCATGTCTCCTCACTATGCTTGTGAGTTTTAACTGTTGATAGTACTGAACAATTCATTAATCATAATTTATTTTCTAGCTCTATTATTTCATTATTTCTTAATTTTGTGTTGTGTTTTTTTCTTAGGGTCCCATGAATATGCAACAAACATTCATTATTTTGATAAAACAATTAGCTGTAACTTGTAAATAACTACATGAAACTATGTAGGCCTATCACGATTCTCAAATTCATACAAGATCTATCATTTTTGTATTGTTTGTTTTTTCTCATTTGAATCTAAAGCTTACGTTTACAGTTTTGATTAGAATTGACAGAACTGGCCAGTTTATTGTATTTGCAGTATTAATAACACACAGCATATTAGTTAGCTATGGTAAAGTCGTTCCACATCAACCTTGAGGATGCTGACATAGATATAAGCGAGTCATTGACCAACGAAATATCAGTAGGCCTATTTGTAAGTTGAAACTGAAACATTGGCACGCTGATTGGCTCCGACTAGCTCAGATATGGTGTCAGCATTCACACAGTTGCTGTGGAACCACTTTAACTTGAAACAAGTTGTAGTTCCATAGTAGAAAATAATCAAAATATGCTACAGTCTGTAGGCCTATCCAGCACATGTAGGCAGCTATGCCTAAATGAAACGAACCCTGCATCCACAATCTGCCATTATTTTAAGACCTTCATCTGCACCGGCATCCGGCAAGATCAAGCAGACACCTGCAACCCGCTATGTGTCTTAGTTTCCGATAGGTCGGTAGTTTTGCCTGCGCCAGAGCGAGGATAAATCCCAAAATCTTGTGTCTGTGGCTTTCGTAAAGTTTTTAGTTGTGTATTATTTTAGTACTACCTAGTTTTGTGTATAAGATAGCTGTGGAGTTTCAACAGTGGGGAATATTCCTAGTCTCTATTCTACGTTTTGAATACAAAAATATGTATCTAAATTTCAGATTTTTCCAAAATACATACTAGTATATTGTAATTCGTCCACGCTTGTACATGATTGATTGCTTCACATAGAACAGCATATTCCCGTGTGCTGTGATATTCGGACTCACAATCGGAACGAAAGTATTAGATATTGTACCAGATTTCATTAATATTGTATACCCAGTTTATTCAATTTATTTAGGTGTGTCTGAAATTCAAGTGGCAAATGAAATCTTCTATAATACATGGAATGTTCACTGGAATTATGCTATGCATGCATTTACAACAGGCATCCAATGTTTCAAGCGAAAGTATGTACGAACGTAGATGCTTAAAGTTATGTGTTGTGGCCAAGTGTGTATGCAGCTTGTTGTGTGTGCTGTGTGTTGTTTCTGTTTGAGTTGGTGTTAATGATGTTTTTTTTTGTTTGATTATGTGAAGTTTGCAATGCATTATTCAATCATCTTTGCTATTATATCACTGTGTTATATAAACTTATAATATAAAAAAATGGTAATTATTATTTAATACAAGAAATAGTACAAAGCAATGATAGAGTACTGACTCAGTTTTCAGTCGAACAAAAGGCAATGTGATCACTCTTCATAGTTAGGCCTACTACTTTTTACCACATGAAAAGTAGCAGAAGTGTAGAATGGATTGTAAACGTACATCCACAATTATTTAGTTTAGATCTTACAATGTTGATAATTATTGGACTATATTTGAATACTTTATATGAAATGGCATATATTTTCTGAAATCCGGGAATGGGGGGCAAATAGACCCCCTTGCCTCTCACGTAAATGTAATCTATTTCTTTGCAAGAGAGAGTTATTTGTCATTGTTGGTATAGGCTATTAAGGCCAGAGTAAATATCACACATCTGGTCTGCACATACGAGTTGGAGGAGAAGCAAGCCGAAGCAGTCAGGGGTATGTAAGGCCAAACCAAACTATAGCCGCCGGACTATTAATATTTTGGCCACCCTCATATGCAAGTTGCTAAATCTCTCGTAAATAGATTCAGGACGGCTGCATTGGCCTAATCTAATGTGTATTAACTGGTTGCATCCCCATCTTGTTTTATCTTTCTTCCAAGATCTTCAAATTAAATCACCATTCACCAATCACCATGTCAAATCAAAAGCAAATGTATATCCTAGTTGCTCCAAAAATAATAATTTGCAGATCCGGAAGGCGATCATTACATGAGAAGTTTTAGCGGAGATTAAGGATTGTAGAACGGATTGTAGAATCCTTTATCTGTGGTTTAAGGTAGGGTATAAATTTGGCTGTAGTAGGTGGGTATAATGCAATAATAATTAACTGAAGAGAAACAAAACAAATTTGACCCCAATTAATTCTTTGAATTATTGTAACATTAATTTAAAAAGCATTGGTAACGCTAATAAACGTAAGTAGGTATAATGAGCGGCTGGACGCACTTCAGAGTTAACAATATAAAGTATTGCAACATCATTTTTTAGGTGGGTAGAATACAAAATATAAAATTAATGTTTTATTTATTTATTCACATATTTATTTTCCTTCTGGCTGGCCTTCCCGAAAATATGTCTAGGAAAAATATATAGGGCCTAATACAATACATAAAAAAATATATAAATAATAACTAATCAATAAATCATAACATTAAATAGCTTAGTACAATTGTAAGGTATTTGATAACACATTATCTCTAATTGTATGTTTGCCACTTATTCATTCGACAGCTGAAAACATTCACGCTGTCCACAAAAAAGGTGCAAAATTGCGAAACGGACAAAGCGAAATGGTGAAGAAAACCAAACCACTACCGGGAAGTGAAGCAAAGAAGACGGGCGTGGACAACTCTAAAGAGAAGAAAGACAACGGAAGAGTACTGGGCGTAAGCAAGACAAGACATGACTCGTCAAGTGAGAAGAAGGACAAGAAACACAAAGGAGAGGGAATTGAGAAAAATGAGATTGATTCCGCAAACGAAAGACAGAAGAAATGTATAACGGAAGTAATGGACACAAACAAGGTAGTTGGATCAGTGAGAGAGGAGAAGAAAGATGAGCCCAAAGTCCACGGGGGTGATCTTGAAACTACCCTTAGTGTGGGGTCTACAAACACAACGCCTTCTTCGGTCAGTGTGAGTGTTGACAAGAAGGAAAATATCGCCGTTACAAAATTAATAAAGGATTCCAATATGGCGGAAGAAAAGAAAGTCAATGCACTTGTACACGAGACCACTGTACCAACCAAGAAACCAGAATTTGAAAAGAAGGTGAAAGTCGGGGGAACAACAAACAAAATGGCTAGCGAAAAGAAACATATCGATAAAATAGACTTAGAAACAAACAAGGAAATAACTGATTCATTAAGTAAAGAAAATAAATGCGAAGTTGCCGAAGAGTTGAGCGAGAAAGTTATTGCGTCCAAAACAGTGGAAATAGAAAAGGTGAAATGTGAGGTTAATAACGTACCACCACTTCCTGTTGGAGGGGAAACGATAAAAGGTCCAGAAAAAGTAATTCCAATTGACGAAAATAAAGTTGAGAGCAAATTTGGAATTCTCAGTTATGCGAAAGTCTCTGCAAAAAACATAGGTGTACATTTAGAAAAGAAAGCCCCAGATGTAATACCTACAAATATAGTATCAACCTCCCCCACTAAGGACGTGTTGGTAAGTGCATCAGAACCCGAGAAATTGAAGGCAGTTAGCGAGCCGAAAGTATCATCTAAAGATCCAGAAACTGAAAATGCCAAAGACGTTAGACAAACAGATAAAATACCGCCAGCTCCTAGTAATGACGCGAAGAAAGTTAAGACTCCGGAGAAACCAAAGAGGGCTGACAAAACCAGTAAAACTGCTGCTGGTGACGACAAAGCAATGAAAATGCCCGTGTGCTCAGCTGAGCCGCCTGTGGCAAAGATCTCCGACGAGTCAAAGAAGTTAGACTGCCTTGAAGCATCTCCTGCCGCTGAGACTAAGGGGGTTGTACTACCTCAGGCAGCGCCCGTAGCTGCCCAAACGCCCGTAACAGCAGAATTGCCCAAGCCCGAACCAGGACCCTCAGAACTGAACCCTAATGCACAGCACTCGGACGTAAAGAAAGAAAAGGTATGGTACTAAACATATTTCACATTATTTCTTTCTTTTATTCTATATTATTTTGATGTCTTCGGCACAAATTAATTATTTGTTTCTTTCAGGTGGTTGCAAAGAAAAGAAAAAAATGATGAATATACATTAATTCATAATTTATTTCGTTGGTGCTAGAAACACTGTAAACTGTATGTACGTTATACAGTGTTGATTCTGGCGTTAAAGATTCGCATTTCAGTAGTGATTTTTATCTGAATGAAGATTGTGTTACTTTAGTTTTATTTCAAGTGTTTGTTTCTCTCCAATTTCAACGTGAAGCATGATGGGCGATAGTTATGAATGATTTTATTGGGTAGTCAGGGATTGATTTCAGCATTTAAGGTTTAATTGTTGCAAGAAAGTTCGATGTCCGAACAGAAATTATTTAATGACATTTTTATGAAATTTAAATTAATTTTTCCTTGAGTTGCGAAAATTGTATAGTCTGGCTAATCCACCGCAAATTTTCTTTATAATTACACATTTGAATTTAAAAATATGTCATCCAATATCAATTTGCAACTTATTTCAACTGAATTTTAATTGTTCCCGAAAAATGCATGTTCTTGTGTCTCTGTGGTCTGTGGATCGTTTATACAGATTTTCTGTAGTCCGACTTACAATGGCGGCAAATAACGAACAATTAGTTCGAAAATAGTTAAGTAGGATTTTGTCTGCCCATATTAGAATCACTATTACGGATCCACCGTTGTCTTCTCTCTCCATGTGTTGTCAGTGGTTTCCAAGCCACTGTGTATCTTTGATGGATATTGATATTGTGTCTTATTATATTGACTGGAAAAGCTCCCCAGCAATGTGTACTAAAAATGTGTGTTTTAAATTATTTTGTTCAATAAAGAATCATTCGATTGAAATAAATGTAAGCGCGTAATTCAACAAAACCACTCATTAACGTTTTAATAACACATTAACAGTTTTGACGTTTGACTAACTATAACTGCACTCACAAAAATACTAAAGTACAGATTTGAGATCTGTCATAAGAACACATACGGGAATAATCAGAGCAACAATGATTAGTCTAAAAAGTCAGGTGTGATTTTTTTATTTCTGTACACTTTTCTCGCTTTCATTTTAAGTCGGTCGGGGTATAACTTGTACTTGTCCTTGTCGCATGGTTGTTGTATTTAAAACAACCAAGATTTTCATTTGATGTGTTTATATTTTATAAACATGTAAGGAAAATGTTGGTACTAAGTTTGAAATCAATTGTTAGTTGTATTTTGGGATAAGGATGTAATTTTTCTATGATGTAAAGATGTAAAATGTCTGCGTAATAAATAACGCTTTGAATATTCTGTTAAAATCTAGCGGTGTGTTGGGGGGGGGGGGGGGGGGGGGGGAGTGGACACATTACACACATGAGGAGGTATGCAAATATGCATCTCATAATTACTAATTTGGAGGAGGGGATACTGCAATAGTGATTATCTCTACATTTCCTTGTTCTGCACAACAGGTTGGGTTAAATTGTTCTTGTTAAGTTTTATTTAATTATTAATTTATTTTTATTTACTAATTAATTAATTAAATTTAATTAAGTTGTTGTATCGTTGAGGCAGCGTCATTTATTATCTTGTGTGCAACTAACTCTAAGTGTATGCTAATACTTAATAATATCATGTGTGCTCCCTACTAACATGTACTCTACTAACACTCACCCTTACCTCCTTTCAGGCTGGCCTCATCTTTTACTTGCACATACTGTTTAGCCTTTTAATGTGTGTGCTTTACTTGGGTTATTATTACAAATTCCTGTGAATGGCTGGCAACCCGCATGACATCGAAAGAGATGTGGTTGCCTACACTCAAGGCGTTTGCCTTGCATCACAAGATCTCACCATGAAGACAGTCACCCGTCGCTGCTATCCAACGGTGTTGGTTGATTTGAGAAGAGGAGAAAAGAAAACTGATTATAATTAACAAACAAACCAGTGTATGTTTGTTTGCAAACTGATATTGTAAGTGTAGATGTACCCTTAAAACCGTATGATAGAATGTCCAAATATTTTAAGGTTTTTGGAATGTCACTAGATGAGTCAAGATATAAATTAATCTTTACTTAACTGTGCAGTAAGCCGTGCTCGAAATCTCCCCAGCTGCTAACTTAATCCGATAACAAATTGATTATTCCCGGTTTTATTTTTAAATAAATATCGGTAATGTTACGTTTAATCACATGTTTAATGTTACAAAAATCGTTTTTTTTTTTTTTAGTTTTTTTTTTAGCAGAGTTTAATAGTACCAACTTCATTTTATTTTATTTAGTTCTACCATCTACTTGTAACAGGTCCATTAGGGATAATTTACGATCTTGGGTTGGCTACTTGTGAATTACTGTCATGAGTGTAATGGGGCTTGTGCACTCTACTAAGCAGAAGACTTCTTCACTAATGTGGGCAAGATCGCCAGGAACCTGTTGATTCTCGTTGAAACACCGTGCAATGATCTGAGGTCGCCGTGAGATGAGACTAGTTACGTTGGGGCTAGAAAGGACTGTCTTCATCCACTTAGCGTACGTAACTTCCAGAAATTAGCGAGTTACCCATATTGAATTTACATGTAACCATGCACGTTGAAATTAGGAAAATTAACGTAGACTACGTTTCACGACGCGAAAAGTTGATTCAACTCGGGGCAGGTCTTGTTTTTCGTCGTATGTTCAATAAATAATGGTATCCTATTACAAGGGCTAAATAGCCCATAACTTCTACATTGTCATCCATTATTGAATTGATTGTAATATAAATAATGGTAGAGGTACTTAAAAAAATAATAAATATTGGTGGGAAATTCGTGAGGTCTGATTGGTTTACGTTTACTTAAGAAAATTATCAACATTCGATGGGAACGGCTTACGTAATTTCTATAATTTTCTATAATTATTATTATTATTATTATTTATTTTCTGTTAAACCATTACAGCACAATGTGTGTGTTACTGTTATTACAGAGAGGCAGTGGCGTGCAGACTATGGTTTTACGGCGCGACCTGCGCCGGTGGAAAATTTCAGGGGGTGTACCCACCCCTTGGGGTGCTTACACCCCCTAGAGCTGTATGGGTTAGTTTAAAAAATTAACAACATAGTATATCTCACACTCAATAACATCACGTAATAATGTTGTATAGAACCAAGAACTGGCAGTGTAATGTAATCGGAACTAGTATCTACAGTGTCAAATATGTTCAATTTATTTATTTCCATCACTAAGAAAACCCTGTGTGAGGCGTTAAAAACGAGCTGTACTCAAAAGTTTTCAAAACTACCGCCATTGTTTTCGCCAGTTTTATTATTTACTACCCTACCCCTTACAACATATACAAAACATTGTAACTCCTTTAGTAATTTCCTCTTTGAGCATTAAAATTCACAAAATAACTTTGATTACGTGAAAAAATGTTGCGCCTTCGGCGATAAGGCCTCCGGCGGCTGGGGCTACGCCCCAGACCCCTAACAACTCGCGCTTCGCGCTCGTCACACGCGGATGGGTCGGTGTACCCCTAAATGTTCTATGCACTCGCGCCGGTCCTGTTCGTACCTCTGCACGCCACTGCAGAGAGGGGACAGGAAACGAGCCACAGCGGCCCATACAGATAATGTCCTGTCCCCTTGCCTTATTCTAGTTTCTAATGAGTGATGATTATGAATATGTTATGGATATTTATATTGACACACTGATGCGATGGGTCCCTATTATAATGTATATTACTTATAAGTTAAAAGCTGCCAGAGTCCAGTCCATGTCCGTATCGTGATCCTTGTGTGCATAGCGGTTGTTATATGTGATTTATTATTATCTGGTATGTCTTGGCAGGGTTATGAAAAATGTTTTTTTATGGCTGATTTGAAACGGGGGGCTGAAGCACTTAATTGGCGTATACTATTAGGTAATGAGTTCCAGGCAAGGGCAGCTCTATTGTAAAAAGATTTTTGGTAGGCGACGGTGCGGCGTACGCAAAGTGGATGTACACGAGCCTTCCTACACTATCATTAATGCTTTCTGTGTTTCAACCTACTGATTATAATAAAGTCATATTTAAATATGGCTGATATAATTTGTAAACAGAGAAGCTCTGTGTGACTAAAGCATAATATATTATATCAAACCTAATGTGATTATTTTGTAGGCTATAACAAATTAAGGCAGCAGCTACCGTTAATTTCGAGCACTGGCAGTAATACGTGTTTGAACAGTATTCGATATATTTGGCGAGTTCTTTATATGTATTTACTTGCAAATGTAACCAATGTTTTGATCTTGTAAAACTGTCGTAACACTTTACAATTTGTAGACTTGATTAGATTAAAGAAGAACTAGAACTAATCACTTATTGACTAGGATGTATCACGTTGGCCTAAGTCTGAACCATCTGCCCTAGGGGCCGTCCATAAATGTCACACAATTTTTGACCAAATTAGACCCCCCCCCTTGTCACAGTTAGTCACAACAAGTGTGACACCCCCCTTTTAATGTCACAAACAAATAATTTACTGCCCCCCCCCCCGACATGCCAACATAAAAAAAAAACTGGGATAAAATCAGTCACATCGAGATCAAATATTTGTATTTTCTTTATTTTTTACATTTGCACAGCTCCTGGTTACTGGTCATTCGTCCATGGCGAAACTCAGCAGGTGGCGCATTCTAGTGGCTAAATACCAGTTTTGGAAATGCGTGAAATTGCGGGATTATTTGAAAAATGTAAAATACTGAAAAAGAATCTGCACTAAAAAATGTCATATGCAGTTCATGATAGATGCCACAGAAAGACTGACCCCTCCCTCCCCCCAAATAGTGTGACATCATTTATGGACGGCCCCCTATACTATAGATGTGAACGTTTTAACGTATTATACTTACGTTTATTGATGGTTCAAGCACAGATAACGGAATCTATCTGTGGTTCAAGTGAGAAAGTTTATCAGGCCTATAATATATGTAATTGCCTAATGGAGAGTATTTAAAACATGTATCTTCTAAGTAATAAAATACAATTATTTATGATGAACAAAATTGTAAAATTAATTGAAAATTCCTGAAAACTATTCCATAATTATTTCCATCGAATACTTCACGTTGGGCGTGAAATTTGGGCGTGATTTGGGCGTTGGGCGTGAAAAAATGCAACTCGTAAGAGGTAAGTGCAAAAAAATACGAGGACCAGCGTTGACGATTTTGTAGAGTATAACTTTGCTGAGCTCACATCGAGTCTAGGAAGGCCTAAAATTATTAAAAATCTAGTAGGCTACGTTAGCTGCTTGTATTCACCACCACGGTTATAACAAATTGGAAGCCTGGATGCCATTGTCATGGATAAAACAAATTAGTACTTTACTAAATATTTCATCAATAAATAAATAAATCTCAACCTACGAATGAATCTATGAATCTATGAATAAATAATCTATGTAGACTACTACCAGACTTCAGGCGGAGACGAAGATGACATTTTGACTAAATGTCTGTTTTTGGCAACGATGCTAATCGAGACGATGAGTGGATGATAAATAAAGAGGAAAAACGCCACACCATCCATGCTCAAGCCAGGATTCGAACCTGGAACGCAGAGACCGCAGTCTACTAGACCAACGCCTCAACGACCGCGGTCAACGCTGGCTACTAGACGGAGTAGCCCATAACTGTAAATGTGTATAGTATTTCGTCACCAAATGCAATTTTCGAGGATGTGTAAAGGTACTACTACATCCTGTTGGCACAGTTGGCATCACATCACATCACATACTGATGCATGACCCGTTCTACCGGTCTCGTGTGGTATTTCATACCGGGCACCCATCCACAGACTCACCACAAGAAGTTGATGTACTGAAAGTAACCCCGGACCTCCCCTTTTGATCCTCACCGACACACTTTTGCCACTAAGTTCGCTTTTTTTACGCGATCAGCCCGATTTGTCTGTCAGCTATTTTATGGAAAGTGGTTTTGTAATGACATACGACTTGGAAACTCCTTTATTTCACTTACTGAGCCTATCCTACTATAAATGGGCAAAATGGTACTTTCAGATACAACAAAGTTGACTCGCGAACTATCAAAAGTCATCTCTCAAGTTGCGAGCTAGCGAGCAGAAATCTTGAGGATTCTTGCATGTTTCCTATTAATCTGTTAAGAACGCATAGAAGCTCGTGTAAAAATCGATAAATGATGATAGGTATGTCGAACAACGTTGAACTGTGAACACGACTGGTAAAGAAAGAACTTTCCCAGCACTGGCATGTTTTATATTTCAAACTAAACTATAAATAAAGTAAGCTCTGAGGAAAGCGGAAATCTTTGTTGTACTTCTAGATGGTTATATGTCCCTTTTCACTGACATAAGGTACATGTTATGCTCTTACTATTTTTCAAGGGGTTGGGTGGCTTGGGGGGTTCCACCCGGTTCACCGTACGGGTTTCTGTAGTTCCGTACCTGCCAGTCCGCCCCTGCTCACCGTGATACAACTTGAACCTTGTCCCCCATGTCTTGTACAGTTGCAGTTGTGTGTCAACAAGATATTGAGATTCTGAATAATTTTAGTGTGTCTAATTTTATCCAAATACAATACATTTTGCATACTTTTTAATATCTGTATATCTTGATAATATTTAGCCCCGCATCATTCCAAAATGTTCGTATAACATTTTGTAGATACAACCAAAAACCTTAAATTCTCAAGCAATATTAATTGTGTGTTATGGAAAGTACAAATCCAACGAATTAGAATATATCCCCCCCCCCCTTTTTTTCTCCGCATAAGGCAATTCCGCTTGTTACATCAGTAATAATATAACAATGGTTTTAGTTCGAGTGCTACAGTTACTAACGGACGCGTTAAGTTATTTAAACTAATGCCTAACGGTACCAACTTCACCTTGCTTTGATAAAAACATCTTGTTTACTGCAACAAGTTCTCAATGGTCAACCTTGACATAGAAGCCGTGCGTGTAATTACTATACTCGAATACGTGATTGCGTACATCGAGTCATTGGCTCCAGCTTCGTTCGGGTGTGTTACACTTTACACTATAGTGTAGGTCAGTGTAGATGGCCTCCGTCCGTGTAGTGTCCGCCTGTCGTGTCAGTCTACACTAGTGTAGGAAGTGTAGATGGCCTCCGTCCGTGTAGTGTCCGCCTGTCATGTCAGTCTACACTAGTGTAGGAAGTGTAGAGGATTCTTTCACTGCATCACTTAGAGGTGTAGACATATTTGATTGATATAACATTCAAGAATTGTGTTTTATCATGATTGCTGCAGTATCATTCTCAGATACTACAATGGAAAGGGAATTGAGCGTCTGTAAACGATACTGTAGGGCACAATAAAAACATCATTATATAATACTTTATGTTTAAAACCTTCGTGGGAGAAAAAATTAATATTTAGTTATCTCCATTTTAAAATTAAATATTATTTTTCTGAAGAAATAAGTACACGCATGACAATTCTTTGTTTAAATGTAATCTACATTTTCCTGCACTTTCCCAACGTAGGTAAATCGAAATTGTAACATCAAGAAAATGGAAGGATTATGTATGTATTTCCTAGTTGTAATATGTGTAATTACTTAGTGTTATGTATTACTGTCGTGTGACTGTGAAGTAACCTCGAGTGTCGCGGCGGCAAAAGTAATGACAGGGACTTGAGGTGAGCGTGGAGTGGGTGGGATGGGATGGGATTTACATGCCTGTTGGTTCTTAATTGACGTGAGCAGATCTTCCTGTATGTTCCTTAACTTACTCCACCATAAACCGCACGGAACTATATTCATACTTGGCATTTGCCAACGATACTGCCAGGGCTGTATTTGAGCCGGAACGCACAGGAACACAGTTCCGGTTCTTTTTCTGAAACCGAAACTCGCGTTCCGCTATTATTTCGTAACTTTGTAACTTTATTTTCCTCAAGACAAAAAAAAAACTCCTGAATTCATAGTATTTAACTGTCGGCGATAATTTCATGTATACTACTGGTACTGAAAGTGTCTATTTACATGGGAAAATATTTATTTGCTAATATGAATGTAAGTTCAAGTGATTTTAAGTTGTATTATTAGTCACAGATAAATTACTCTGATTGAAATATTGAAACTCAAGAATAGTTATATAGTAATAAGGAGGCGGAGAAAAGAACGAGGATAAGCATGTGATGACGTATATATTACTTTTGTTTAGCAGGTTCCATATTTATACTATACATTAAATATGCGTTCAACATAACTAACATCAAACACAATACGCAGCCATGGTCTATGGAAAAACATTATTCAGTACTGGGCAACTAATTACTAAACTGAACATGATTCTCGTTGCTTTACGTCTCTTTTACACAATCATACGAGACGATGAAGATCTGAAGGAAAATTACAAAAATCCATTTCTTGTGTGGGATTCGAGCCCACGTTCCTACACACACTACACGAGCCCACGTTCCTACGTGACATCTGCTTAGGACGACGGCTCATGCTGTTAGAGCGCAGGTCCCAAGCGTATGGCTCCTATGGACGCGGGTTCGAATCCCGCATTAAATGCATGTGCTTCATCTTCATATATTACCCCTCATCGTCTCGAATAGCATTATCACAAAAATAGAGATCGTATAACAATAAGAATTATCCGCTTAGGACCTGCGCTCTAACCATATCAGCCACCGTGGACGGTACATAATTCCTAAAGAAAATTGTTTCCAATATCATAAATATTCAAAATCCAATAGAATTCTAATTTGCGTTATTGTAAGCAGGTTTTGATTAAAAGGGTGGGGGGGGGGGTTTGGGAGGGGGGGGGGGGGGCGATAAACAACAAATGAAAAAAAATAATAATAATAATAATAATAATAATAATAATAATAATAATAATAATAATAATAATAATAATAATAATAATAATAATATATTATTAATGTTTACATATATATATATATATATATATATATATATATAATTAATAATAATAATAATTTGAAAATGGCGTAGACGCCTGTGTCCGATATTTACCTTACATTGTAATTTAGACCTACATCATACACGTCCATAAAATTAAAAAACCAGTATATATTTAAAAAAAAATATTATTTACGACAGTGTGTAAATTGTGTGTGTGTTAAGGTGGGCAGCGTCGTATTTTTCCTCCGAGCTATGGAAAGCAGTGGTGGGCAGTCTCGGCGTGTGTGTGGCAGTGGGTCAACGCGTATAGTACGCAGTGCAATGGCTCCGGCGCGCCAGTAACCAGACGACGGTCGCCCGTACTAGACAGAAGCGCGCGCGTGTGTCCGTGTCGTGTGCAAGTGCTATCCAAGTCACGACGTCATGGATTGGAGACTTCTGGTGGTTCACTTTATTGTCATTGCGAGTAAGTTATTATTGAGGTGCTGGACGGAACCTGCACGTGGTGGTTTATTCTTACGGATAATTATATTTTAAACGTAACCATTAGTCAAACGGTGGTGGATTATTTAATAATTCTTTATTTAATGTTTATCTTATTCAGTTATAATAATAGTTGTAATTCCTCCTTATATAATATATTTGACACCTTATAAGAAACATTAATTGTTTATGTTATAAAGAGAATAGTTGTCATAATGAAAATAGAAGTAACTATATTAATGACAGCACTCATTTATCCGACCACTGTTGGAAATAAGTTACGATTTTTTTTGTATAAATATATGTTATGACTGTGAGAATAGTTTTATATCTACTTAAATAGACATTCTCCATAATTTGTATAATAATTATCATACATAGAAACAGAACAAAAAGTTAAAACGCTCAACATATTTTAGGAGTAATTTTTTAAAGCCATCCATAATAATATTAGATGTACTTATTTTTAACGTAATTTTGTGATTTTGACTATCACAAAGATATTTCATATACGTAAAGATAGTCATTTTCGTTTCCTTTCATTGATTGGGGTTTAAAAGAACGCGCAACTTAAAAATATCAATAGCAAAGCAAATTTCTTCTTCTTCCTTTAAAGCTTATTGTTACAATTCTGCCAACGGTTTCCATAATACTAATAATAAGTTGTTATTTTTTATAAAATAATTTTAATGTGTGAAAATGAAATCTCACTTACGTTTGTATACAAATACAGAGTTTTCATAGGTAAGGCGGAAGAACACAACCTCGCCGACTGTTAAGTACATACATCATTCTTTGAGGGATAGTTTTATTAGGAGTGAATGAGTTACCTTCAAGCCGCTTTCAAGATAAATCCACACACTTTGTTTCTTTCAATGCTCCAATACTAGAAGTTAAATTATTGCTACGTTTACGAGTATACTACGTAAAACTAACCAATACGAATGAGCAACGAAATAACAGAAACTCGGACATCAATGCAGCTTCTCTACACACGTACAAGTCAACATCGTTCAACTTGTGTTTCACCCTCAGGCAAAGGCTAGGTAACCTTTTTTAGAGTTATACTTTGGCCACCGTTGTTACCTTAAACCGGAATGTTAACTTTAACTTAAACACAATGCAGCAGTTTGACTAATTCTTGATCGTGCTAGCTCTGGACAAGTACAAGTTCTTTAATTGATTTGTATAATTTGTAAAACGATACAAAACATGCATTCACCTTTGGTTACATTCTATATTTCCTCCTTGAAAGTAGGTCTAAATATTGAGAAATAACCAACAGCTTATTGAAGCGATTTTTAGAATTTTCTCCAGTCAAGCTAAAATAGCAGGAAACGACAAAACGGAAAAAAGATAACTGGAATTGCGTCGAGATACCTGCATTGTAGAATGTTGTATTTTTCCTATGTTGTGTGTGTCGAGACAACTATAAAAATTAGATTGGATTTCATTAGGTTATTATACTTTATAAGAAATATATGTAGACGAAAACAAGCGAAACACAAAAAAGCACAACGCAATATAACGGAGGTAAACTATCATGCAGCTATACCTCTATGAGATTACAGTAGTGAAACTGCAAATTAACAGCCAATTAATACTAACTTATAATAGAAAATGTAGGATAAGCGTGCACAATAATAATAAAACACACATTCCTTCATCATTAAGTGCTTCACATAATAAAAACTATCATACACATCATGAATCAATCGTTCAATTAACTTAGATTCCAATTTAATTAAGGCTGGTCCACACAGATTTTGAAGATATAATGCATAAGGTTTTAAGACGTTGTTTTAAAAACAATGAAAACAACGTCTTAAAGCTAAAACTTTGTGTGAACGTCAGTACGTGTTTCCTATGATCCAACTTTACGACTACGCGTTAAACCTTAAATCGTATGTCTTAAAAATCTGTGTGGACCAGCCTTTATTCTAACACCTCACAAATTAACTTTGTTTGAGTCCAATAATATTACAAATTTGAAAATTCTAACCAACAATTTGTGAGCTCTTACAATAGTATCGACCCTGATTCTCCCGCATAAGTAGTAAGTACAGTGTCGGCATTAACACATATTATACTGCAATCTTTGTGAGCTCTTACAATAGTATCGACCCTGATTCTCCCGCATAAGTAGTAAGTACAGTGTCGGCATTAACACATATTATACTGCAATCTTTTCATTTACATTAAAACAAGGAAGAATCACATAAAAAAACGTAATAACCTAGAAGATGCACGCGTTTATTTACATGGACTACTTTGAAGCGGAACTAATGAACACCAGCTAAACTAAGAGAGATTATTATCTTTAATCCGTCGTTCATTTACTCCATTGTTATGGTACACAACAAATTACTGACTGGTTTGATTGAGCTAGAATAATGCGGCTCACATCAATGATATTCTACAGTATCGAAGACTAATCGGATCAGCGGGTAATACGGTCACTGGGTTGAGGCAAGAATGACCAGTGACTACTATTTTACTTACGATTCCTCATCCGTGTAAATAAATATCGGAAAATATGACGAAGGTTTTGTCGTCCGTAAATATTCTGTTCACGATTCAATTTCATTTTCTTCGTTCGTTTCGGCTTGTGCTTCCTTACTTTCATACCAGTTAATAATGACTTTGATTCAAGAGTAAACTGTCGTTTTCTTCTTGATTGTGTTGTGACGTTGTGACGTACAATTCATTGAGTTCACCGACTACTACAACTATTTCTCTTACTGATGTAGTATTGTGTTACTTTATTTTTATATCATACTTTTTTTTTATTTATTTATTATTATTATCATTACATTTCATAACATTTTACACACTACATTTACATCATTTTAATTTCTTTTTGCATTTCTCTTAGTTCAAGATTACAATTACAATTACAATTGCACGTGCATGGTTATATTGGCAATCACATCAAATTTAACTAAGTTACAATTTAGCTGATTAAGATATTGATAGGTTGTTAAATTACACTATTACTTGTTTACTAGTGACGTTGTCGCTTTTCTCACTGTAGTTCATCGCTACATCGTCATTTGTTCTTATTTTATTTACTGCATTCAAATCATATTGACGTATTATTAATACGGATAGAGGCAAATTGCGGACCATAGATCCATTGTGATGTTCCACTCAATTTGTTCTTGATCATTATTATTTTGAATTGTTTGACGACATACTCGACATCTAGGTCATATGATGTCGGCTAAATGAGATTGCCGGGGTCGTCATAAGGGGGAATAAAATAATTTGCAGGGGCTTTGTAGGTTGCAAAGAGGCCGGCATGAATGCGAATGAGCTTGTAGGTTGGAAAGAGGGCCGGCATCAATGAGAGTGAGAAGAAGGAGAGATGAAAAGGGAGAGAGTGAATAAGATCATAATGAATCAGAAATGAATAAATATGTGCGAGATCCCGGTTTTCTGGCACCGGTCACCACGAGGAGGAAGGAACCCACCTCGACCGGAAATTATATACATACAGACATAATATACAATTATTATTATTCTTGGAGTTTAAAGGCACAAAACAGCAAGGTTATCAGTGCCTATCTATATAATATACAAGATCATTAGCTTTACGTTGAATTCGTTAAAGTACTGAATAAGTAAAATAAGATCAATAAATACTAAATAGTAATTGTGAAAAATCACGAGGTACTTATAGGTCTATATGCAATCGGCATCTTATCTCATTTTGCGCATAAACAAAAATAAATGTGTTGTTTCGCAATGTTAGGTGTACCGTGTAAGTACACACACATGAAAATATAAATTAATTTTATTAATTAGCTCTTATATAAATAAAATAGCAATGTTAAGCTAAGTTAAGCAAGAGTCTAGCATACAAATTGATAGAAATCCCGTTAAACGGAACCAAATTAGTAGCCGTTAGTAGTCGATTATAAATTACATCAATATAGAAAGTGTGAATAAATGGGCAAAACCTAGATTTATTCAGCAACAACGTAATTTATAATTTAACAAACATATTATGAACTTGGGCTTTCATAAACACCAACCTTACGCTATCCAAAACCACTTATGCAATGATTATTTTTTTAGATTTAAGAAGAGTTAATTGCCGACAACGAAAGTAAACAATGTGTATTAATACCAGCTACACACATTATTCAGATAATATATGAATAGATGCTCAATTGTTTGGGTATAGTGTACAATTGAAATAGGTTCATTAGCGATAATTGACGACATTGTGTTGGATACCTGGAGATTACAAATACAGCGGGCATCACTAATGAGGCTGTGCACTCTACTCAGCGGAAGACTGCATTTACGAATATGTGAAAAAACGCCTGGAATCGGTTGATTTTAGTTGAAAGAGCGTGCATGAAATAAATGGGCAGTAGATGAGGATCTGAGTTCGGTATGAGACTATTTATTTACGAATGCAAAATGTATTTATAAAAGTAGAATAGTGTTGAGGAAGTGTGAATTAGTAAATTTTTTTAGACATCCTCAGCCCCCCCCCCCCCCAACCCCACCCTGATAAAAAGACAACTCGCAAGCCGAAGGGGACCATAATATATTTGCCTCAACGTATAAAGTTGAGGCAAATATACTATTGTCCCTTTCAGCTTGCGAGTTGTCTTTTTATCAGGGGGGGGGGGGGGAGGGCGGTGAGGATGTCTTAACTCTTTTACTAATTCACACTTCCTCAACACTATTCTACTTTTATTCATACTTTTCGCCTCCTTGTCTGAGAGTAATTCCTATCTTTACTCGGTCAAAGCTCTACTCAATGAACGTCTGTGGTATGATGAAAAACATTATCAACACGACAATATGACAAACATTTACATTATGTTGTAATTTCAACAATCATAAATAAATACATGTTTTACACCTCGCCATTCAATTGTCAACACTATTATTACATTGTATTTGCTATGATGTTTCATTCAAAAGGTAGTTATTGGTATATCACGATTTAAATTAAGTTTTACCCTATCCCTCAATTTCGTGGGCCAACTAGTGAAAGGAGTGAACAATGGTTTGTGATGAACAATGATCGACCTGTGTAATTAAATGAGTCTGAAAATAAAACAAGAGAGTGGTTTTGTACTATGTGGAAAGTAAAATGCCACACCTCATCTACTGTAATACTGCTTAATTTGAAATATCCAAAGGTAAAATAGGAAAGCTAAAGCTACACTAAGGTCCGAATTCCCCAAACTTTTTAATCAGCCGATTTACTATTCTCGGATTGGTTACCATGGTTTCAACAAACATTACATACAAAATGCATGGTGCCTTCTACCGGGCGCCATTTTTGATCTTCAAGTAACAGAAAATCGCCGGATTAAAGTTTGGTGAAACTAGCTCTACTAAGGGAATGAGAACTATTCTGAAATGCAACCGCCGATATAGGCCTACCTCTTACATCACCTCCATGTCAATTACGCCGAAGTAGCCGATGGCAGCGCCACCGTTTTGCTACTATCGGCAATAGCTGCGTTCCATATATCATCCCACAAGTAATCTCAGATTACCTGCCCTGACGTTAGGATGGATTGAACGACAATTCATTGAAGGGATACTCGCATTTGGAGGTTACATTCATAGGCAAGCGTAATTCTTTGTCAGAACCATCAACTAGTCATTTCGCGGGTGCGAATTATAATATTGGTTTTCCATACAAGCAATCAAACATGTAACAATGTACACTACGTTTATCAAGCGGACTGGGCTCGCACTTGGCAGTACGAGCCGAGTTTAGTGCGCACCGAGTTCGACTGATAAACACCTCAGCTCGAGCTTATTTTAGTTCTGTTAAGAAGCCGATCTAGCCCGGTTAAATAGGACTAGGGATAGAGTTTAATAGGAGGAGTCCGGATTGAAGTTTGTTGCTAAACGGGTTCCGAACTCAGTGCGTACTGAAGTCAGTCCGAACCCAGTCCGCTTGATAAACGTAGTGATTGTTAAAAGTAAATCAATTCAAACTCGCGCTACAAGTAATCCAGGAAATCTCGGTTAAAAAGGTTGAGTTGGATGAGAGTGGTATTAGTTGGGATTGATTCTGGAAAATGTAAGAAGCCATCCAGTATGAATATTGGAACACTTGGATTACTGTTGGTTGAGAGAGATTAGTAATCCGATGGATTCTGGAACGCAGCTAATGTCGCACCCAAACGAGTGTACGCGAGAAAGGCGGTAAGGCGCGATTTTGAAATTGTCTGCACCACGGGCTCTTCCCAATGAAGAACTTCTTTATCGACTAAAAGGGATAAGAACTTTTTTATCGACTCTCAAGTCGCACGTTTCGTCCGCTATTTAGGGACGTGCTACAGTTTTCTTCGGAGGCCTAACTATATGCGTGGTGACCCTGCATTTGTGCAGGTCGCAGCTTGACGGTCACAGCGTGCAGGTCAACGCATGCAGGTGTTGAGCTAAGGTCATCATGAGTGGTATTAAGTTCTAATTATGTGCAGGTTAACCCCATGACCTTAAGCCGATTAGTTACATTCTTCAGTCACATTACCTTGTTGTGCAACTAGATTTCGATGAAAACCTTGTGAGTAAATTTGGTTAGGAATAATATCATAGGAACTGTAACCTAAGTTATTAATTAATTACATTTTAATTAATTATAATAAAAATAAGCCTATAGGTTTTTTCGTACAATGAAACAAGTAAATTTATACTTAGCAACTTCCTTTTCCGAATCCGGTTCATTTTCTTGAAACTTATTAAATGTTTGAATTTTTTGCCCTTTCTGTTTATTCTTATTTCTTTGTAGCAATATTCTTTAATTAATTTCGGGATAATAATCTTCAAAATACATGATGACTGATAATGGACATAGAACGGGACCTTCAAACAGTTTTGTTTATTTCTTGAAGGAAAATAACTGAAACAAGCTACCTTTTTGTTTCTAACACCAGCTAACTGAAAGCCGAAAGGGTATAACAGCTAAAGTTACGTTTGTTTTTGAAAGTTAACTAACTTTTTTGTTAAGTTCATACAGAGAAAATTTGCTGATTTTACATGTTTGTGTGTGGGATGTGGGTTACTGTAATATAAATGTAACGATCTAATGATGATTTTTTAAAATAAAAAACATGTTTTTTTGCATTTTAAGAACCATACTGTTGTATTGATTTTTTTTTTTTTAGTTGAATGTCAGAGAATTTAGTGCATATGTAATGCTTTCATAGTATCCATCTTTTAACTCAGCAAACATATTATTTCGTAGTCAACCGAAGTTATTTAGATGAATTGTGAATGTAGCTGTTTTAAATATTTTTCTTTTCGTCCAAAGAAGTCAATGCGGTTTTGTGACTGAACAGGTATTCATGTACCCTATACAAAAATGAAAGTATTCCAAAGAGGTCAGAAACGCGTCACTGACTTGTTCAAGAGGTTGGACGTGAATCGACCGTGAAAAGGCGTCATTCTCATGTTGCATTTACCTGCCACGCGTTGGCCAATCACAACGTGTAACATACCGAGGGTTTTAGTAAGCCGCCTTGTGATTGGTTATCGTTGGTAATATCATCAAGTAAGAGATCATTATAGCATCAGTTGTGCCAGTGGTAGATAAGAGGTTGATTTCAGGTGAAGGGGAATTTTAATACTGTTTTGAATTTTAATAATTTTAATACTCGAATTTTAATACTGTCTGAAACACCGTTCATACTTCAAGAATGCTACACCAAATCGAAACAGTATATAAGGAAGGACACATCACCCTAAAGGTGGCTCAGCGGTAAGATGCGAGACTCTAATTCGGGAGGTCGCCGGTTCGATTCCGGCCACCTGCAGTTCTGACTGAAGGTCTTTCCGAGGTTTTCCTCAGTCGTAAAGGCAAATGCTGGGATGGAGTCATACAAACAGCCCTCGGACATTCCTTCCCAACTGTTCAAACACCCTAATATATCTATAGTTAGTCACCTGAAGAGAGGCACATCAGGTAAAGCTGGTGTGCACCCTATAACAGGGATTCCTACGAAAAATTATTATTATTATTTGGTTTCGTAAGCAATACATATTGTATGCTAAACATTAATATAATTATATTATCAGTAGGGTAATTACATTGTTTATTATACTGATAATCAAGTTCCATCAAAATATCAACCTTACTGATTTTGGCTCGTTGATCGCTTTGGTTTATTCCTCGTGCTTCCAATGCAGAACGTCCAGTGTTCGATTCCCCCTTCGGGCTGGAGTTTATTAACTTGGAATTTGATTTGAGCCTCTCTGTATGGTGTCTATTTTTTTAAACGGTGACTTTGGAGCCATTATAGCAACGAAACACATAATAAATTGTATAATGTCCCCCACTGAAAATCACTTGTGGGAGTAGATATAGACTAAAGATACTAATTTATTTATAATGCTATACATGTTTAGTAAATAAGCTGTAGTGCTTACTAAACTACAGGATGCTGTCCCTGTGCGGCTGTGCCTTTACATTTTCAATTTGTTGCAGCATTCTTGAGCTATAATTAAAACCCTCTAATATCGTGCGGTTTTAATTCACGGACTTTCATCACAGGAGCCATTTGTTATGTCTGCTAACCGAACCGACCGGTCACTCAGCCGATGAGCACCGGGTCAGCAATGAGTCACTAAGATTGAACCCGGCTTCCATCTCTGGTAACGAGGTGTGAGGTTGCCAGACCAAGACCCAACCCAACACATATGCTTTCACTTGGTCACTGAACAGTACGGCAACGTGGCAACACTGTGGTGGCATTGCACTCGATATTCATTGAGAAAGCACTGAAAAATAACGATTCTTGGAATTGCGAAGTAGGAATTTACCCGCCGGCTTGGCTTTGACTTCGTTTCGAACTCAGTTTATTGTTCAGGATTCCATAAAATTAACAGTTATTCTAACGTTTTGCAGGATCATAAAAGAACATTAAAAAGCCCGTACATAAAAAAATGTTTGGTATTTTATTTTGATTAAAAATCTCCATCACTTTTTTTTAGCCTTGTTTCAAAACTTTAACATTTGCATCATTATTGTATGTCAAAAACAAAACTACTTATTTTGGTATTAATAGCATTTCCAGAAATTTCACTTATTACTCACATTAATTGTAGTGTTATATAACTAATTTAACGATACCGTAAAATGTATAATATAGGCGCAACATTACAATGACGTCACAACTCGAAGGATTGTCGTTGTGTTGCTAATTTACATACTTGGGCGTGCGAGGAACCTATTCTGTGTCAGACGTGCGTTCACTACACATGCACACATATTATGACGTCACGATATGTGCGTGTATCATGCATGCGCTGAACGGTAAACATAGGTCCACACCGAGTCTGTGAAGGAAGGCGATAAACGGAATAGTTCGTAATTAAGATGTTATTACACAGTGATTACTTAATTTATGGCTGAAATTAATCTGCACAAAAAACACGTTTATGTCTTTAATAATTGATGTTGATTTATGTCTCAGTTATTGCAATCATGCTATTCGAAACTTTGAGGACTGATACATATAAATATAATTTATGACTTATGCGCGATTTGAACCCACGTCATACACGCTTACGGTTTAATGCTTTACAAGTAGATTAGTAGTGTGTATGAATTTTCTAATCCATCAAATAAAATAATTAATAATACAAATATAATAGTTTTTAATAATAATTTTTTCTTTCTTATTTTTGTGGGGGTATTTACCTCGATGTGACGGCTTTAAAGTCAACGCTCCAAGCACGAAAGTAAAACAATCAAGAATCGAGCTCGGTAGCTAACGAATTAAAATTTGAATAAATCCACATGGTTTAAGGTAGGCCTATATGAACAATATCGTTAGGTATCGTTGCTGATAATTTCACCGTTACAGTAACTATTTACTAAAACTTTTTTGCATTAACATGCATTTTATTTTGGGCTAGGTACTAAGAATTGGTTTATTTCAAAGTTTTTCTCATTCATGAAATTTGAATCTACATTATGGAAATGGGATTCCTAGAAACAAAACAGCTCTAAGAGATTTCTTCTGAGTAATAAACAATTGAAGTAAAACTCAAGAGGGACACTTTTTTAACCTTTATCAAATACCGTAACCCAGACCTATATTTAAAAAATATATTATATAAAATAAATCTTGTTTAGACGCTGTTACGAGCAATAATATTTTACAGAACCATAAGCAACCGTTACACTAGTATTTGTGTCTTACATTGTGTTATTCCTAAAATATGTTCATGTCAATATGCTTGATTCTTGTGTTATAGTCGCACAACATCTGTAGAGAAGAAACACAATACATTATTTGTTTTTCTTCTTTATTCAAACTTTCTTAACCCTCGAAACTAAACTACAAACACAATCGCCACATTTCGACCTTGGCTTTTTTCGAGGTCACCGTGCCTTATTTTTGACACCCTTGATGCACCGGGACATTTAGTTCAAGTGCATTCGCTGCTTGGCTGTACTCGGTTCTACTCGGCTGACCAATGGACGGGCTCGCGCACACTCGTGCAGACTCGCGCACGTGACCAGCAGCTGTTACCGTTGTTCTACCACACGTGAAAGTTATGTGCGTCTTGTTCTTGATTAATCTACTGCTTGACATTATTTAAGACAGCCGTAACGATTATGATAGACTTGTTATTGCGTTGCTTTGTAAAGACCGGTAGTGTGTCTATATAACTAGATGCTGAAAGACTGCTAATTGTTATATTCCACACAACTTTATCTTTGGTCTCTTTGTTTGGTAATACATTTATTAGTACAGATTGTTTAAATTCTACAACTTAAAAATACAATGACATCTACAAAAAATATTATTTTATTGAATACATAAAATGTAAAATTCAATGAATAGAAAATGTAGGTAATAGAATACCTTGACTCATCGTCACGATTAGTCTTCTGTTAATAAGGACGCTCAGCTTCAAAATATACCCATCAATACAATTTTATGATCATCTGACACTATTCTTTTGCGATACCGGGCAGGTATAGAATAATAAATCGTCTTACGAGTTACGGCAAACTTTAAATTCATTCATAAAATAGGTAATGCATGAGATAGTCGCTATAAGCCGGTGCATGATTAAAAAGTGGTAAGGCCTAATACATACAAGTAAGTGCCAGATTTACGTGGGTACAGAGAAGCTGATATTTCGAAAACGAAAAACATATTGTGATTGTGAAATCCAGAAAAAGAACGACTGGGAAACGAACCCAGGTCACCCACTTGCCGAGTGGGTACCTGTATACTGCTTTGGCATATAGACCTCTAGATCTGACGTTCTTAAATTAATTGCACCAATTTTGGGTACTCATTGGAATTCCCAATTTAAGTCACCCAATATCATCGAACGGATTCGTGCACACCGGCACGATCTTACCTTCCAAGCTAACTTTATTGTGTTCAATCAACTACATCTCGTCACGAACTTTGTTCGGTTGTCTGTCTGCTTGCCTGCGGTGCACAAAATATACTCTATATACACTTCCCGTTAATCACGTACGTCGTAACGACCTCAGAAAACAAACTATTGTGGCTACGGTTTCTAGGTTAGTGGGTGCTTAACTACACTGGGGCTGGTTAGGGGGTCCTAAATTGTTTCTAAAGGCCGATCCACAATTGGAATAAGAGTTGCAATAAAAATCCGTGAATTAGTGAAATAAGAAGCTATTGGTTAACAACAGTCTCCTAGTACCTTATTTCAGTAGTCAAGCCAGTGCTTTAATATGTATTTACTTTCATTGACGACATCAACAACAGAACATCCGGCACCACTGTTTTTGTTTTGATCTCCGTAGTAGGCCTTGTCTTCTGGCTCTTCTGCGTTTTGATTGGTTCGTTATAAGGTGCATCATGGGAAGTTGAAATAAGAAATGGAATAGATTCATTTCTTATGACTATGGGAATCACAATTAGTAATTAGTAATTATGTTTCTTTGGGGGGGGGGGGGGGGGGATGGTCTAAGGTTTTGGTAGGAATCCCTACTACACAGACAACTAATTGTGCTTACTGTACTCTATTTAGACACGTAGAACTCAATATTGTATGAACCCATTAATTTTGTTACTTAATATTTTTAAAACTGTCATTGTTAATGATCGTTTGAATTAATTAAAAGTAAAACTTTAATTATTACTACAAACTAATCAAATTTATGTTTTTCATGTAATTCTTATAAGACCAATTTTTCTAAGTTGTGTGGCGTTCTTGTGATATGCATAACAAAAAAAAACGCTAATACTGCGCGTCTTTTGTACAGATACGAAAATCATGCCACTAAAACTACAATGAAAATTATCAGTAGGTGGCAAATGCGTGCGTCTAGAAAAATGCAAACCTTGATTCAAAGTGTACCAGCTTAGTACAAGAAACTCCATTGTCACCTTGCTTACGATTTCTCAAGGTCGAGTCCCATCGACCAATATAATATTTCAATTTAAAATTAACCGTGACAACTTGATTTTTAGTTGAAAGAAAATAAACTAAATTAAATGGAAAGTCGATTGAACCAAGGACTAAAGAATGGCCTCTGAAATAATTAAGGGGAAGGCACACTGAAAAATTACAACATTTCACTGATGGTCATTTTTTTTTTTTTTTAAATTAAATACTATATTTTATCAGTTATCTCTTATAGCAATTTAATTTTAAGTTCGCACTATTACTATATGCCAAATAAATTATTATGTTGTGTTTCTGCATGCTTGAACTGCGTGAATTCACGCATTCAACGGCCTGTAACTTGCTACATTTATCAATTTACAAATCCCTACTCCTTTTTTGTGTCTGGACCCAGACATCTGGATTTTTGTACATGTGTTTAATACAGTAGGGGGCTCAAAACATGGATCTCAAATGTTGGTTACCATGTATGGATTGGTTTAAAAAAAATAATACACATAAAATAAATATTAAAATCTAAAACTTTGAATATGTGTGAATGTAAAGGTATACAGAAAGAAATATAAGACATTCATGAAGAAAGTCTCATCCAATTTGTGTGCTATGTGGTCTTATCTCAATGTAAAAAAAAAAAAAAAAATTAAATGAAAAGTGAGAAAGAAGTAGCAATTTCCCTAGCTGTCAACAATTTTGACGAATTTGTTTGCACAATTTTGAAAAATGAAAAAAAAAAAAAATTTCTCTCCAAAACTAATTTTTTTTGAAAATATATAATGTATCAAAATTTTAATACAATTGCTTATAATCTGTAGAAGATAAGATTTTCAGTGTACCTTCCCCTTAATAATTCTAAATAGGGTTCTTACCGTTTGCAAGTGTTAGTTTCACCATATTTTACTGTGAGTATAATTTCATATTCTGCGTTTCACGATCGTCTCTGATTTTGTTCTGTAGGCCTACGCTCCATGAGTGGAAGGATTTTTTGTAATTTCATGAAGTTAATAGCTCTATAGCTATATAAATGTGGTCTATGCAGTTTCTTATTCACATTTCAATTATATTTGTTGATTGGCATAAAGCTAATGTAGCGAGCGCTATGGTATTTTAAAACACGGTATATTGAAGTACTTCTTCAAATTTCAATTATACCTGTTGATTGAGATGTTAGAGAGTTATCTTCAAGCTTAACTAGAAAATAGTTAATTACTAAATTAATAAAGATTTGTTGTTGAACTCTCGGTTTTCTAGCAAACACCAACAATTTACAGGAACTATGAAAAACACATAACAAAATACTGCATTGAAGAACGGACGCATGGACGGTGAATGAATGAATGAATAAATGAATGAATGAATGAATAATGAATGAATGAATGAATGAATGACTGACTGAATGAATGAATGAATGAATGAATGAATGAATGAATGAATGAATGAATGAATGAACGAATGGTGATAGGGGTCCTGCCGCACTAGTAGTTGAATCCTTCTAACTCGAACGAAATGTGTGTATATAAATTTAATCTAGTCACGTATTTTTTATTGCAGAAATAAATACCCAGACTAAAAACAATATAACAATAATAAAGAAACTATTTAAAATAGAAGTTCGACGGGCATGAGATTTAAATAGTTTCGTTTTGTTCTTCAATCTCTTCTAACTAAGCTTCCCTCATTGCCAGTAAAATAAGGTCGGTCCAGCATGGAAATCTAAAATGTATTTATATACTTGTAAACTCTGAATCGCTTTATTAAGGCTACGATTTAAGGTTTAACGCGTAGTCGTAAAGTTGGATCATAGGAAACACGTACTGGCGTTCACACAAAGTTTTAGTTTTAAGACGTTGTTTTCATTGTTGTTTTTAAAACAACGTCTTAAAACCTTATGCATTATATCTTGAAAATCTGTGTGGACCAGCCTTTAACAATTGATCAGTAATGCATTTTTAAATGTTTGTTGTCAAAGTTATGAGGGAGTAGAGGTGGGAGAAGGGAGAAGGCACATACTCTTTTATGCACTAACTGTACTTTTTTTGCTTTTGATTTGAGACCACCTAAACCAGAAAGATCGTTCTGCGGTTTAACATGATACAATTGTGGAACGATCAGTGGCATTACGTGTGGATATTTTTGCGGAACGAAAACTGGGGTGTCTTCCAATAATGCATGACGCCGCTGTTTGTTCACGTCATGCAGTGGTCAGCGGTCACGAAAAGAAAACAAGCACAAATGACAGCCAGAGAGAACCATTGCGGGAAACTGTGGTTTGTTTCGTGTCATCAATCATTGGGTTGGAATCTCCCAAGATCTCTCCTACATTTTCCAATAACAACTCACACCGCACAAATGATTAATTTCAAATTATAGACATATTCCTAATCAACTCATGTGGATTCCCTGTTATATCTTAGGAAATTGACTCAGTGGTTTTTGTTTGATCCGGGTATTTACATACTCGATAATCTCCTGTTATATTTTTGCAATAAAGTCTCTGAAATATTCTGTTGAAACCTGTGCATTAAAATCATCGATGATGTTCGTGTTACACCCGTGCATTAAACTCTCTGATGATGTTCGTGTGACACCCGTGCATTAAAATCACCGATGATGTTCGTGTGACACCCGTGCATTAAACTCTCCGATGATGTTCGTGTTACACCCGTGCATTGAAATCACCAATGAAGTTCGTGTTACACCCGTGCATTAAACTCTCCGATGATGTTCGTGTGACACCCGTGCATTAAACTCTCCGATAAAGTTCGTGTGACACCCGTGCATTAAACTCTCCAATTTCTCTATGTGACTTCCCAGGGCAGGCAATCCTCGTTTCTGACTGAATGTTGACCCGAAGGTTGATTAGCGCAAACTATTTGAAGTAACATCCGTTCAAAGATCGAAAGCAAACCAATTAACACGTATCACTGACCCAATGAACCTGGTTGAGATACGAGTTATGTGAATATGATGCATGTAAATTACCGAAATGTTAGTTGGCTGCTACATGCGGATCTGGGGTAATTATATTTAGTCGCTTTCGAAGTTAAAATATATTTAAAGGCAATATTTATTTTCATGTTTCCAACCACCCAAAAACAACTTGATATGTTGAGTAGATTTAAATCGAGGGTCAATACCACCTGATTTATAAAGCAGGTCAATGACCTTCCGGGATACACCCGCTGGTGTATGCATATATTAATAATATATGTCAACTAGGTAACGCAATCATGACGTCACGATTAAAGTATGTTCACTGAAATTCAACGTGGTGTGAATAATCTTTGTAAGAACAATCTACATGTGTATAATGAAGTGTATACGTTCGTGTTCATTGTTTTGTACCATGATGTTTATATTGCATATAATCGCGTGTATACCGTGTATACAGTTTGACCCCTTGCACTTTGAATGTAGACAATTTAATGGCGGGTTATAAATTCAAATCTTGAAGGCGTTCTCACCGGATTTTCAGTATAATGATGAATAAATATTCACTACTCTATATTTGGGGCAAGCAGACTACGAAGTTCAATATTACGTGAGAAGGTTACAAGAAGACTAGGGATAATAACTGTACCCGAGTATTTTGATGAGCGCATTCGGCCTATTTTGTATAGGCAGACACAGAACATGAATTCGAAGTTTGGTGCGGTAGATTGTGGGTTCGATTCAAACCTCGAATGACTAGACTGAAAATTCTCTTCAGTCACAAGAAGGGTAAAGACTGGGTTTGAGTCCTCAAAGAGTTTTCGGAGAAGTAATTGACTATCTATCCAACGAAACCCCATTATTTTTCTAGTTGAAGCGCAGCAACAATCATAATATTAATCAGTCATACCCCGTTTTCAATATCTTTTTTCAATTTCCCTGTTTTCAACTTTGAGTCAAATGTGCTTCGATTATCGGTTGCTGCAAACTTTCTAGACAATTGCTATTACTTCACAATCAATATCCATACACTTGGCTATCGATATGTATTTGTAAAACCAACAACAACCAAAATGATAATAGTGGTTACAATTTTTGTTGGTAAATTTGTAGCTATGTTCAGATATGTAGACGTGTGATGTGATACAATTAAAAGTTTGCAAATATTTACTATAATTTATCAAACAATATAATTAATGACATTAAGAAATACTATTCTCAATATTATGTACAATTCAATTATAGAATATATACTAAAGAGATATTAAAAATATAGCATAATAACATTGTAAACAAATGAATTATTAGTGAATATGAATGCATGGTTATTTGAAGACCACGTTCAGATGCAAAGTTTTGCAGTACCTACACTATAGTCTTAATTGAATAGTTCGTGAAATGATCAGCTGGATGACAATATCCATTGAAGCTTTCTATCAATCCCTTTGTTATTACAATGTGTGTACGGACTTGACGAACAATGAAATCAGGTGCATCCAATATAAGTTTGAATACAAATGAACAATTAGGCAGTTACAAGGTGTGAAACACTTGTGAAAGGAATTTACTGCAACCTTGAATAATCAACCGTTCATAAGATGTGGTGTAAGAACAACCAAACATTTACCTTCCATTAGGTATGGGCTAATTGTTATAAGTTAATTATTGTTTTTTAATTATTAGTTTGCTTCTCATGTGCACCTAAAAAACCTGTCATATTGTGTATGTCTGTACTAAAAGAACCTGTAATTATGTCACAAAGTACTTTACAACCCTACAAAAAAAATCCAGCCATAAGTAAAACCTTAAATCAAATATTAATAACTTTAATTCTCTAATATATGTCATAAAATTCACACGACATTATTATGTGTGAATAATTGGTCATTCCAATGACAATCATAAATCTATTTGACGAAAGTTTTCAGTTGTAATGATGTTGATGACTCAGATTTTGTATTACTTAAAAGTTACAGTAACTAGAGAAGTTTTCCATTGAAAATATATACATTTTCAGTGTCAAGTTTTGAAGTAACAATTAAGGTTAATTCGCAGTTGCTCTTCCGGATGTGTTGTAGAGACATTGTGCACAAAAAAAAGCAAATCATCATTGAACTTGAAACAAAAGCTCTCAAGTAACTGTATTTACTAAACAAAGGATTTTAAGCAACGATTGTGTATTTTTTTGCTGTACGTCATAGAAACTAGACCTAACCTTGCCTGCGCATACAATTGTTACAATACTTGTCCTTAGTCTTGTGGCTTGCATGGTTCTATGAATAATATGAAGGCATGCATAAACAGATTTAAGTCTGATAAGGAAGAGAGGAATGTTGGTCAGGAGGGAAGTGTAACTGTTGGGTATGATTGTATTGTACATCAAAAGCAATTACTACATTACGAACCATGGTGATTTGTGCGAATTCTCATTTATGTGTGCGATATTTTACATACACCTTACTCACGTGTTATACCTACGTAACTGAACGCAAATTCAAACTGATCGCAAGTTTTTCCTCGGTCAGAAGACGAACGCTGGGATTGTCATATAATTTAGTTCCATGACATTCCATTCCATTCCAACCTGTCACATGAAGACGGGTACACTAAGTTATCCTGGTGTACACCCTGCAGCAGGAATTATCATGAACGTTACGTTACGTTGTACCACACCGGAAATATAGCATTATTCAATAGGAACAGAAGACAAAGTACTCATAATATAATCGGGATGTGATTTATATTACGATGATTTCCGTGAAACCTTTAGCTGAAGCGATTCTAACATAGCTTCTCATATCAAGTAGTCACGGCTGGCCCGTTAGATTCCCACTCGATTGTTTGTGGTCCACATATGCTTTCAAGGCGAAACGCAGTTTCGAAAACAGCTTAATTACCGAACAACTGAGAGTGGCGAGATCCCATCAATTCCATATAGGCTACTTAGTCGTATCTACTTCAGTAATGTACTTAGCACCTCACCTTAATTTAGCTTAGCTTAGGTTATACGATCTACGTACGACGTCCTATGCATGTAGCTCATATATCGCCTCACATACTTATATCTAATTACGTTATTGAATTACATAGTGTAGACTATAGGTATATACACACTTATATATAATAAGTAATAACGTTATTGAAGTAAATAGTGTAGACTATAGGTATAAATACTTATATCTAATTACGTTATTGAAGTACATAGTGTAGACTGTAGACAATGTACTAGCTGCGGTTCGGCAAACCTCAAAGTTAGTACGATGAGCCTCCGCCAGCGGATCGTGATGTATTTACAAACTATTAGCTTTACTCTGTTTTTAGACCCTGTACTTAGACGTGCGATGAGTAGGAAATACAGTGTTCATGTTTTTACAAGAATAGTGTTGGTTGTGACGTGTGTGGTTGACATCCATTCCTTAAAGGACAAACAGGAAGAGTGTGGTCTCTATTTAATTACACATTCATCATCTGTGACTTGACTCGTTCAATCTGACGAAGGGAAGCGCATCTTACAAATTATTTTTGTGTGGGGTAAGGAGGGTTGGCAGGGGAGAAATGAAGTTGGAGGTGATAAAGTTTCAAGTTATTTCTAGTAACACACCTCTCAGGGGTTTAATAACAATTTAATCACCTTATGATCTTTACGTATACACTCACTTTTGGAAAACAATATTATTAATTATGCATTTCTTTGAATGGAGATAAAAAATAACTTGTGTTTTAAACGGGTTTTGTCAATGTATCACAATTTATTTCCAATAATATATTTGCTACAAAAACAAATTTATAGTAGATTTCCGGGACATTGAGCATACAACCAACAATATCGATTTTGGGCAAAAGAGCGTATGAGATAATGACAAGCATAGAACTAGACAATGGCGCATACACTTCTGTTAATAGACTATTGGTGGATTAACAGCAGTTGTCCTAGCTATTCCTCAGTCGATATTATCCTTTACGAAATTCGGCAACTAATAATACAATGACCTTGGACCTAGGAGTCCCCTATACAATTACAAGGCCTAAGCAAAGCTTCTGTTCGCAGGACTAAATCACGGTATTCGATTTGTGACAGAGGTAATCATCTTGTAAAACTCATTTAGTCGCCGGTATTGCATCGGGAATTGAAGTGGTCACCTTCCGAATTTGTTTCATGTCCTATCAATGAGCCACTTCTTTGAACATATTAGAAATATAAGTGTTAGTTTTTATAGCCTGTATGTTGTGATAACGATCATATGCGTTTTATTAGAGTTGTATTGAGCTAACATCAAACCCCTCGACCCATCAAACCAATCAAACCCATCAAACCCATCAAACCTACCAAACCTATCAAACCCATCAAACCTATCAAACCCATCAAACCCATCAAACCCATCAAACCCATAGTCCCCCGTCAATGCTATCATCTCTGCACAGTTTCCCGACCCTGTCTTGTTTGCAGACCATGAAATTATTCGCTCACCGACTCCGCCGACCATAGTTCGTGGTCCCACAACAATAATTAATAAGAGAAAACTCTTGTGTAATTGAGTCGATGCGGTTATACAGAACACTGAACGCTGAACGCACTCGGCTAGCTGCACAATCATGGTATGTTCCGTCTGACACAGAAACTGTATCAATGACCTTGGCCGAACTCTAATTAATTATTTATTGGTGGGTTGCGTAACGTACATTTAGTTATAGCATTTTTGTATTTGACTGCATTCTCAAACGTGTACATTTAAAAATAATTATCTACCGTTTAAATGTAATTACATTTAAACATGTCCACTGTTTTTTTCTTGGTGTTCCTTTCCAACTATGTAAATGCAGTTACGTATCGCGCACGTCGGCTGCGTACGTCTTTCGAGATGTTTATTGGATGATAGATAACGATGAAGGTAAATTGCTAAATCCATGCTTTATTCTATAATTTAACCATCTATAAAAATAGATATTTAGTATCTTAATTATATATCTATAGATACTTAGTTTCAGGGATACATAATGAGAAAGGGATATAGCCGCTGGTAACAAAGTATTAACGCCACCATTCTACATAATTTTGGTTACTTACAGTTGTAAATATTCAAAATTTTAAACAAAATATTAAATTTGATAAAATGTACAATGTATCTGAACTGCCACAAATACACATTAAACCAGAGGCACAAGAAATCAAACGTGTCTTTGCACAGCCCGAATGTGCAAACATGTAAATTACACCTTCGTAGGTACGTACTGATTAACACTTTTAATAACAATTAACAATTAACAACTCGACCATTGGTTCGAACCTCTCATAATGCATCCACTCATCGACTCAAAGTAGCTTGACAGCTGATGGAGACGTTAAAACTACAAAACACAAACAAGTATAAACTAGGGATGGGCATCGATTCTGAAAATGGTATCGTTAATCGAAGGACAATTATCGAAAAAAAAATCATAATTTGGATTTAAGCAAAAATTCAAAACTCCTTTTAAAAATAGGTTTTTTCTTAAAATATTCGCAAGAGCGATTTTTTATAGGGTCAATTACTTCTCAAGTTCTCAGCGTTGTTCTGGTTACAAAAGTTCTGAGACGTCCATTCATTCTCAATGATATCGATTAATAAAATCGATATAATTGCCCATCCCTATAGAACGTTCCAGTAAAGGTAATCATAATATTATGTGGAAGTGGAAATAAGTACAGTCTACTGCGTACGTTTTCTCACTCGAAGCATGACTACCAACTCATTTGGACCGTAGGCCTTGCAACCATGGTGGACCTACCGCCCGTATCTATGCAGCAACCTTCAGCTATAATTTATGGTTTACGAGCGGGCTTTGATCCGTGAATGTGTGGCCCTGTGATAGCAGCGAGACTCTGATTCGAGAGGACGGGGTTCGATACTCGTTACAGGAAATCGGGTCTGAAGGTCGATAGGATGTCCTTATAGCTGATAATAATAGATAATAATAGAGATAATAAATATATTTTAATATTTAATTAACAGATCATATCTAACACGATTCGATTCCAAGGCCGTAAGAAAGGAAATATAGCTCCGTAAACCCTCTGACCGAAGATTTTACCACATCCTCCTCAATCATAAAATATGTGAATTACGAATCCGTAGCACGCCCGAAAATAAACGGGAGTTTCCAGTATCGCACGGCAGCCATACTGAGGTACTCTGTAAACATTTGTTTACGTTCTTCCGACACTACATTGTTGCAATATTGCAGATGTCCTGTGACTGACACATCAACTGTTTTCAAACAAAGGTTCCGTATTATGACTGAAAACAAAACAAAACAAGAACGCATAAACTCTGTTGGAAGACACTCATTTGCATGTGTTATCATTTTCTTGAACTTTTCCCTGCACACATCAATCTATACTGCTTGAAACTGTGATATTTGCTGGATAACCTTAATGTGTCTTCTATTGACAGAACAAATGTAAACAAGCAATGAGTACCTCATAATGGCCGCCACGTGACGTCTATTGAAAGCTACCTAAAAGTATTATCCAACGGTCCAAAATAGATATAATTCCAAGGCGATAAGAAACTACATAAAGGCAAATAGCGTGACAGCAAATCCATACTAAACTAAATGAAATTGCCACACGATAGGCTTACGCCAATGCAAGAATGGTAAATTGGCGTAGGTCAAATACGCATTTGAACTCCGTTTTTTTTTTCAAAGTGAAATCTCCTCGATGGGAGTGCGAAGGTACGGTTGATTCATTGATGGGCTACTTAAATAAGACCCTTGAGATGCCGTATCTGGGCCATTTGAGAGTCGGTCTGAGAGACGAATGCTACATATTTTCGTTCTGTCGTGTATGGGCTTCAACATATGTCCCGGGTTTAAAAATACCAGTGTTGAGAAAAATATGCACTTGCAGAGGAATTTGTATTGGTTTTGTCGACATGGTAGCCATGGATATGGACAGGAGTCACTGAAGAGTATTTTGCAGTGGACTGATCTTCCAATATCATATTATTTATGTTTAAAAATTAAAAAATATTGGAGGAAAATACTTTTATTAGGGTAAACGTAAAGAAATAAATACAAAAATATTAACATTTTTTCATTAGCTGCATGCAAAGTTGAACTTAATGTTAATTCCAACGGCTCAAATTGTTACATTCAAGGTTGGAATCAACCAACCTTAATCTAGTTCCATCTCTTTCTCATGCCTCAGGTATTGTAGTGATAATATCGCACGCCTGTTGTCAGACGGGGTGGCGTCGCATTCCATAGAAAAATGTAAAGAAAATTGAACTATTTCCGTTGTAAAATGTTCAAAGTTGTATAATGTTTTGTATTGTTCAATTTTCTTTAAATTTTTTTTATTAAGCTTGATTTCAACCTAGAATGTAACAAATTCAGGCGTTGAGATTAACATAAAGTTCAACTTTGCCTGCAGCTAATGAAATGAATGAGGTAATTTTAGTTGCCTCTTAGTCTCTTTATCTCTCTATCAACAAATACGAGCATTCTAATCTTGAAGGCAATGAATGCATTTATCGCCTTGTACCTTTTTCATTCACGTACAACTCAAGGCAAAGTCCCTCACAAACGTAGCTAATAATGTTCTTGTACTCTGGAAACATACACTTTTTGTGTTCTCTTTATTGGTTATTCAATGTTACCTTATTACTTCTTTCATCTGTACTGAACTAACAACCTGTGACTAATCCCTACTTTTCGCAACCTCAATTTGTTTGAAGTTTACTATTGGATTCAAAATGGTGCATGTCTTTACTTTTAACATTCACTTTTAAGTTATGAAAAATGAAATATATACCTTAAAAATCAAACAATTAAAAACTTAATTGTCGCACTCTTAAAAAACAAACCCTATAGCATGTTATTTTGGCATCGCAAGTAATGCTATATTTAAAACAAGTTGAATGACCTCAAATCTCAAAAAAGCATAATTGAAATGATGCAATGGACCAAATGGCAAATATTTACGCGATTTAAAAATTCAAAATAAATTTTTAATAATAATTGATGATGTTATTTAAAAAAAAAATATTATTTCATTGTGCATACTAAAAGCTGAGATACACACCGTTTTGAAACCGATGGTTTATAAATGTATTGTTGTTTCTTCTTCCCACCCACCTCTCTTTCTGTACGCAAACACGTACCAACCACAATTCTTGGTTTCATCTATCCAACATGGTTCAGGTTTGCAACTAACACTCGATGTCTTCCACAGGTTGTCTGTGGACCCACGTGGATTCCACGTGTGTGTTCGACTCTGACTTTGGTTTCACCCTCAACTGCGGGTTTAAAAAATCTGGGCTGTTCCGGGTTCGAAACCTGGGTGGAGTTAAGGGATATGTGGGTCTAGGTAAGTTAACTAACATTTATATTACAATTTATTCTTATCACCACTGTCACTACTATTACACACAGAAGTACACATTGACTCAGGTCTATTTTTTGAGAAATATTACTCAAAGAAAACATAAGCAATGAGATAATATTTTGACATCCGCACACACTATTCCTCCCAGATCATGCTGTTCTCTTACTCTTTACTGTACTGTGTAGTCTTTTTCTACTACAACAAAAGTGGCAAATGGTTATTACTCTCTACAATGCTGCAATCATTGCGTTTGAAAGGTATTTCAGATGCAGTTTACGGTAAGGAAAAGTAGTATATATTAGTATATGTTTAGAAATGTTTAAGTTTATTGCTTAGCAAACAACAAAACATAAATATCTGTTAACTCCTTTACTACCTACTTCCTTACAAAGAAGGGAATTTGATTGATGGGAAACTTTCTCTTTCCCCATAATTATTTTTTATGGAGATGCAATGTTACTTTCTTGTTTTTTGAAAATACCGAATGGAAAGATTCCAACACGAAACGTTTACCGCACGAGGAATTGAACAGTTGAATACTTTTCATTCTTCAGCTCCTGTAAGTTGTCCAGTATTTTATTTTCGTGGGTGTAATTAAATGTACAAACAGATTCAAAACACAGAATCAATGTAAATGAGATTATTTTATGATACTTAAAAAAACACAGATTAAAACAGATTCTTTATATTATTATATTTTTGCATTTTCGTATGCTTCTGTTCCAGTTTGTGATATATCATCAAACCAGAAATCAGAAATCTTAATTAAGTCCTTAGAGACAATATGTTTCGTCTAACTTTTTTCAACATACGAAGAAGGTATAATTAGAGATTTCCGCCAACATTTTAAAAGTTAAACCTACATTGGTCAGTCTCTGTAAAAGCCAACAGATGTCCGAGGTCGTTGTCACAATTCAAACACACATTTCCTAATTTATTTGCTCGATTAGTTCGTCTTAGTAGATCAACCATGTCAACTTGGCCCAGTAATAATTACTAGTCATGTTCGGCGGTTCTTAAAGCAGGCAATGAAAGTTGTACACTACTCTCGCAAACCAAGGTTCAAACAATAATAGATGATGTACCCCATTGCACAAATATTAGCAAACACTTAAAATACCTATTTTGCAATTGTTTTACTCGCTAAATATTAATTAAGTACGCAGAATTGATTGGATTTCGTTTAGGATTTGATCAGATAGTAGTGGATAGTAGTTGTGGGTTTACTTAAATACCTAGTTCGCAATTGATTAACTCGCTAAATATTAATTTAACTACGCAGTTGATTGGATTTCGTTGAGGATTTGAACAGATAGTAGTGGATAGTAGTTGTGGGTTTATTCCTGAAGGGACCCACGTGCTAAAAAGTGTTTCATTGAAAATATTTTCATACTCTCTTGATGCTATATGATACCTCAAAATAGCCAAAGAAGTTTAAAGGCACCTGGCAAAGGTAAAACGGTACATAATTTAATAACGTTTGAATAGGGCAACAGTATATTGACTGTCAATTTAAAATTTTATCGATTTGAACTTGTGTTGACGATATTGATGTCGAGTAGTTGTATAATAGTGTAGATCAATAGTAACTGTACGTGTAGTGGGGAGTCTATAAAACAAACAAACTAATATTGTTTGAGCAGTGTTTTTCGATAAGGATTATTATTATTATGTTATTTCTTTATACAGATCGAAAGTATTCCACTCACATAAACACGAGTTATGCATGTGACTGATGTGAGCATGGAACAGTTCCCAACATTTGATATGATGTGTGTAAACAATTATGTAGTTGTTTAATTTGTAACGTAATTAATAATTGATTAAGACAATGGATCAAGTCTTGGAAGTAGAACAAGAAATCAGCGAAGACGGCTTTACTAATGAACACATTATTATTATGATTTCCTACAGTTTTTGTCACTCCAGTATTTACAACCAATTTGTTTGCGTGAGATTCATGCTGTAGTTACGTGAATTGTAAGATATTAATTCAATAATCTTGCATTACAAGGAAGCTTCAATGTCGATTACACCGGTATGTTTTATGCAGGCGTTTATAAAATGGGAAATAATAATGTGAGCATCTGTGTGTTGTGTGAAAACGGAAAGTCACACCAATAATGAGGATGTGTAATACATACGACAAAATACGCTTAGATGAAGGAGTAAAGTGAGACGGTGTTTCAAACCAAATTAATTCAAATGCTACCTTAGGGGTCGTCACTAAAACCGAAAGGCTAAACAGGATTTTGATGCTCTTCTTGGTTCTTGAATAAAACTGTTGAGAATGTAAAAATCGTAGTAAAACATCAAAGCAATGCTTTTTCCGACACTATTTTGTCAAGTTACACCAACAGCAACAAGTCAAAGCAACGTCAGAAATTGGGTGTTTAAGCAATTATGTTTTGTGTTCATAGTTTTGAATGTTTACATGCAGATATGTAGGACCTATTCATCTACGTGACGCGTCACTTTATACGTCACCGATATCCTACATAACTATATGTTTTGTTTCTAAATTTTCTTAACCTTACAAATCTTTCATTTTTGTAATTATTGTGACAAATTGAATCAACTTTCGATAAATATAAATAACAATTCTTAATTTCAAAAGTAAGAAAAAAGTCAGTGCCTATCTAGATGCTTATGTTACTATACGTGTCCCGAGACAACACAACCTTACAGATGTAAAGATACAGATATAGTCGTCATAGACGAATAGTTCGTGGCCGACCAGCGAGCCCTAGTTTGAAATACCGATATCTGATTGGCCACGAGTCCCTAGGCTATGACGAAAGCATCTGTAATGTTATCTCGGGTGACACCTAAATGTTTTTGTCTATTACTCGTTTCTTACCATATGTTTTGTATATAATTTCGCAATTCTCTACACTTCCTCCATCATAAAGTAGCACACTTGAAATCGAGGTGTAAAATGCATCCAAGAACTTAGAAATCAGCTATTAACTTCAGGTGACTATTGTTAAAATCAAAGAACTTACATTATTACTTCTGTTTCATAATCGTAAAGTCATTGTATTCTAAACACTTACACAGCCACTGTCATAACTAAGGTATTGGCATTTTGACCCTTGACTGGTAGACTTCCAATAAGTAGGTCGCATTGGTGATAACTACAGGAGAAATCATTTAAGATTGATCAGTAATTCAGTAATTATTATTCACCGGCACCTCTGTGCGTTTAACATTATAGCTATCTTGCAATAATTACAAATAAATGCTAATTCACTACGACTTTCCACTTTATGTAATTGCGATGAAGAGGTACAATGCTTCCCTGTGAGAAGTAAATATCTTGAAAGGTGATAATGGAGTAGTATCTTGTATAACTGCAAACTTGATCACGTGACGGTATAAATAGTATCAAAAATATCATGTATTGTTGAATTGGTATAAAATCAATACCCTTCTAGTATTAATTAATGTTTTGGCAATTACAATAATGTGTTGTGTCTTCTCTTGAATAAATAGTGCTATCATTGCTTTCTTCATTAATTGAAATTATGAATGCCCATTCTATATACAAAGGTTACAAAGCCAAAGTGTATAATTTAATTTTTCTCGATCATTTCAGAATTCATAATGGTTCCTTTGTTTATGGCTCCCTCTTGTTGCTAAGTATTTATTTGCGGGAAATAATTGCTTTGGCAAGCGCGGGCGCCTTCTGAGCAAGTGGTCGTCCATGTTTTCATTATAAACACAACTCACACTAAAGATGCTTTTAATATCTGGTCAAGGTTAATGGATGTATAACGAAATAAATCCGGAAAAGTTAGTTTCCTTATAGGATTGACCGCGATGTTCACAGAGCGCGGAAAGTGACCCTTTACAATCTAATTACTTTAATCAATCTTCCTCTTCATTTATTTCTTTATAGTTTACCACCGTTTTTTATGTTTCTTATTAAAAACAAAACTGAACGGAAAATCATAATTAATGATTATTGCTAACAATAAACTCTTTATATTCAAACCACAACTGATTTCTTAATTCTTTGTACAAGGTTGTAAACGTCGATCGCGTTGACAGGCTCTTCAAACATGCATATCCTAAAAAAAACAAAAAAACAAGTGACCCCCGATTATTTTGTACTAGAAATGAATAAATAAACCAAAACACATAAACACCGAATTCGAGAATCGCTGAAGATAATTTGTAATCATTGTGTTCAACATTTATGCGTTATTATTTATGAACTAAAACTGCGTTCATTGAAGGACAATATGGTTACAAGCAGTTACAAGCTACCTGTAGGCCTATTACAACGGATGGTGATTTTGCGGGGTAAATTCATGATTGACATATGGTCTCTTAATAATACCGGCAACTTCCTTTGAGTTAGCATTTTACCTGGGTGTATCTTGATTCGGTGAATAGTATAGCGTAAAGCGTTAGCATGGTGCCACTTTAGCAAACGGTCTTTAACGCGATTCATCGAATGGACGGATACTTCACAGTCGTCGTGTTAAGGCTGTTAGTTGCGATCACGACAATTGGTTTCCGTGGTGCAGATTACAGTGTTTTCAGATGATTGAGTGTTGATTTCGGTCCGCCCCCTCAGCTGATTTCACGGCAATTATTGTGGTGTCATATACCAAGAAGTCAATCAATTACTACGGTGGATAACTTCATTTGGATTGTGGCAAGTTCTAATATCATGTTTACTTCCCGATTTAACCACTGTATTTATCACATTTTTTTAATTACTATTCGTTTTTTCATTCATAAACGAAATTACTTTATATGCGTAGAAAAATTAATCACGCCTATTTTATAATGTCTATTTGGTGTACAAATTAATTTACAAAATTAACACGAACTGATAAATTCTGAACCCTAAAATGTCTAACCTCAATCGGTGACAAATGTTTATCATTGACACTATTATGCCAATTGCCAACATTAAATTTATTATTATCACACTATTACACATAGCCCCAAAACATGTTGCAGAGTGTTAGTGAAAGAACAGTACATTTCAATGTTTTACAACTTCTTTTGTCATGCTCACTTTCTAATGTATTATTGTGGCAGAAAAACGAGAAAAATGAACGCCAGTTATATAGTAAACTTTTAATCGAGTCAACTAAATTGTGATATTCCTGTTGCTTTCAAAGTCACAAAATATAGAGTATCGAAAGAAGAAGTTTGGAAGACTTCAAGATTTGTTCTATAGCAAAATACATAAATCTTGGATCAAGCTGTAAATTCCGGGTGGTAACTTTTTTTAAACTGTTTTTATTTTAATATTTCTCCGTACTCAAGGTTTCAGTGTGGGCGACGAGCTCGGCTTTCCACAGTCCCTATCATCGGCGGACACGTCCAAGCGAAGGTCAACGCAGGGGTCAAGAAGTACCAACCTGCTGGGAGTACAGTCGGTGAGCAAGGTCAACGGCATCCCTCGCTCCGTGACGCAGGGGGAGAAGCCGACCAATGACCTTGGGGTGCAGACAGTCACCACCGTCAATGGGGTAAGACACATTACTACTACTATGCTTGGTTCCAACCAATGACCTTGGGGTGCAGACAGTCACCACAGTCAATGGGGTAAGACACATTACTACTACTATGCTTGGTTCCAACCAATGACCTTGGGGTGCAGACAGTCACCACAGTCAATGGGGTAAGACACATTACTACTACTATGCTTGGTTCCAACCAATGACCTTGGGGTGCAGACAGTCACCACCGTCAATGGGGTAAGACACATTACTATACTACTATGCTTGGTTCCAACCTAACTGACACCCTGCCAATCACTAACCTGAAAGAACTACTTAGCCGTCGCCTTCATTGTTGAAAGTTTTACACGTCAGTCATGTCTAAAATCTCTGGCAATAGTCGATTCGGTGACACACAGTCACAAAAACGCGAGCCTGTGCCGAGGTGGCCGAGGTGAGTGCTTTCTTGAATAATGGGGATGATAAACATAGATCATCTACACAATAACATCGCCTCCTTTGAGGTTAGAGATTGTCAGGGTGTTAGTTAGGTTGAAACCACCTATAGAAAGACACCTTCGTGTCATTAGATGACCCGAGTTCGAGGTTTACCGAACTTCCACCAGGGGATTGATTGAATGTTTAGCGGGTAGAGAAATAGTTGACGAGCGTCGAGCGATAAGAATAAAAATGTCCATAAGAACAAATTCCTGTCTCTGCTATCTCAAGCAAGAATGAATTCTTTTTAATCCGACTCAAGCAAACGAGACTATAAAGTATGGGCTGGGCAACTCGGTGTTTTGAGGAGTAAATAAAGGTTACTTTACGTTCTTTGGTAGGTTTAGTACTGTATCCAAAATCTAAATGACGTGTATATAGATTTACGTGGAAGACTAAAATCAGGTTAGTTACTTTCAACATTCACCAGGAACTTCAACTTTCGGCGCATGAGAAAGAACGTAAAATATTATAGACTCATTTTATACCAACCAGTTTGTTTCAAAACAAAATTCTTCTAAGATATAGTTATATTATAGTGCAACGTATTTATATAAAACAAGACATTTATTATTTTTATTGTGTGGTTTGCACAACGTTTGCACTATGCATATATCATCGATGTTTATGTGGTGGTATCTTGGACAATAACCAGACAACATTAGAAAGTTATCTAACCGTTTGTCCATAAGAAACGTAATTACTTTCATAATATAGTTAGCACTGCGACCACAAAACACGTCGAAGAATACCTAAGGATAGGAAGGCTAACAGGTATATATGCCTAACTAGGTTTACAGTGAACTGACCATGCCAACGATTGAGAAATATACGCCTATGCTCCGTACCCTTAACCTACTTCTTAAATCTTTATGGACTTAAAATAAACGAAAAATATAATCGCCACTCTAAATATTTATTGTAACAAAACTCAGTCTAACGGCAGTATTAAGTATGTAGTTGTTACCTTGGCTTTTTCTAAAAATCCACGAAAATTGGCTGTATGTATGATATTGTATGGAACGCTTTTAAAGAACAGCGAAAATTGTTTGGAGAAGTAATCGTTTGGGCACTTATTTGAAACAAATGTTTATTAAAATTGATAAAATCTTACGCAGTGCATTGTTAAGCAATTCAACACGCATTTTTTACCGCTTCAAGATGACATCATTACACAATATAGGTATCTAAAAATTGTCGAATATAAAAGTAAAATACAAATATATAAATTATTATACCACATTATGTTCAATATGTACTTCATTTCATGGGTATTGAGCAACAACAATCATCAATGTCTTTATCGTCAGTTCCCCATATTTTGTAATCTTTTATAAAAATACAGCATTGCCTTCTAAATACACCAACATTTCTTTCATTCTAAATTATATTAGGCATAGATCGCCGTTTTAAAAGATTGTTTTTTTTTTTTTTTTAAAGGCTGGTCCACACAGATTGTTAAGACATACGATTTAAGATTTAACGCGTAGTCGTAAAGTTGGATCATAAGAAACACGTACTGGCGTTCACACAAAGTTTTAGTTTTAAGACGTTGTTTTTATTGTTATTTTTAAGGGCTGGTCCACACAGATTTTTAAGACATAATGCATAAGGTTTCAACAATGAAAACAACGTCTTAAAACTAAAAACAACGTCTTAAAACTAAAACTTGTGTGAACGCCAGTACGTGTTTCCTATGATCCAACTTTACGACTACGCGTTAAACCTTAAATCTTATGCTTAAAAAATCTGTGTGGACCATCCTTAAAACAACGTCTTAAAACCTTATGCATTATGTCTTAAAAATCTGTGTGGACCAGCCTTTAGCAAATTTAATCATTCTTATTGTCTATTTTCATGATTATTCTCGTTTTATTTACCTAGTTTTGTTTTCGACACAAAAAATAAGGAACATGCCCATTATAGACTTCAAATAAACATGTTAATGTGTAAAGAAACGTATCATTTCTTCACATATCAATATCATTTGTAATCAACATAATGATAACACATTTTTAAAAAATTGAATTGATGCAAGTAGTTGTTTTCTTCTCTGATTGGTGTATTGTGCATTCATTGTTAATGTGTTAAAGCCTGCGTGCGTGTAATATGTGCACTTTCGGTCAGGGTCATAGAAAAGAAATCGAAATGGTACGAGCTACATCACACTCAATGAGTGACTCAGCATAATAGGCGCATTGAGTAAGGGAGCCAGTAAGTAGTATAAAGCCTTCAATTAATATTTGTGACTTTGATTAATTGACCAATCCAGCTAACACGTAAACACCGAATATTCTTTGCCTTGGGTGGCAACTCGGCCTACTACAACCGAAAGTTGTTGTTGATCTCTACAGTGCGAACGGGTTGAGCAATCATTTAGTAACTTTGAGCTCTTGAACTCGCATTTTGCGCGTTGAGACAGCAAGAAAATCATGACAGCGCTCATCTTCTGTATACGTGAACCCCTTGCATCATAGTTCTTCTTTCTTGATATAATCAGTTGGGTTTTCTTGTACTTCTCGTGTATACAAATATTTGTTACATAATATTTATATTTAATAAATTGAGATCTATAAATATAATATAAAGAAGACTGACAAAATTGGAATTAACATTTAATACACCAAAATTATAACTAATAAGACAACAACAAAACACAACAAACAAATAATCAAATACTAATATAATACTTAAAGTCTTGACTTCATTTTTTCAGTAACGGAGATGTTACCCAGATGTCAGATTTGACTATTGCACTGACTTACTGAAGAATACCATGCGGTATCGTAACAAAGCCTGAATGTGGTGTGTTCTGCCACAAAAGAACATCTCCGACGCACATTTGTTACCGTGCATGTATGCCGCGATGGTAGTTGTCGCAAAGAGAGATCAATGCGGGAACAGTTTTCTTGTTTTCACGTTGTCCTAAAACCCTAAAACTTTTTTCTGATAAGAAAAATAATGTGTCATCCTTTTACTAATGCCATAATAATACCACAAATATAATTATATTGTTAACACAATGCTCCTACCTACTATTGCCGTAACTCACTTTAACCATAACTTAAAAACATAATTTAATAACTTAGAACCACACCCACTACTTACATACACTGAAAATATTGTGTTTTAAACGTCTTTCTGAAACTACAACCATGGTGTTAAAGAAACTACTACCGCTTATAAATAATATCGTGTCATCAGTAACACTATATTTACTACCATTAATATCAATACCACAGCAAACACTGCAACACTGCATACTTAGACTATCTCCATAACTTCTACTTCTACAATGCAACAGAATACAAAAGTACACAATATTATAAAATGTAATCGGCAGTATTATTTTGAACTATCAAGTGGCGAGGTTTAAGGTGGCTAATGCAAACACTTCAAACCCGTTTATTACTGCTGTAGTCAAGTTGAGACTAAGCAAACTAAAGGTAAAACGAATAGATGGACATCGGTGATCTAGAATACAACGGCATTCTTTACGCAGATAATCAAAGATACCGTGTTGATGCAATTTGTCGACAAAACCATTTGCGGTGAACAATAAATAATTTGGAAAGAAGTAATTGAACGGGTTTGATAGACTTTTCCATATGTTTCAAATACATCAAGACAACTATGGTATTGCATCTACAGTAAGTATATAATTATTTTTAAAAGAAACATTTTTACGACAAACTTACTCTCAGCTACCTCGAGTCCCTTTCTCATAATAAATGTGTAACACATCACACGAAATGTCCTATCGTGTGTGTGCGTGTGTATCACCAATCAGCATTATTAAAAGTAGACTAAACGAGACTAAACGAGATTAAACGAGAATCTGCGAGTCGATACTCTAGAACGCTCTACTTTTGTGTACGAGACTATGTTTTTCAATACTTCCAAATTCTATGTTTTGTTTTGTTTTTAAATGTTGCTTTGCCGGTAAATAATACCCTCTACACATACCTAATCACAATGTCTCGCAAGTAATTGAGTTGTCTCCACACACGACGTGCGGAATGTGAGGCTACGCACATTATTTACTGTCAAACCATCAATCAACACAGATGCTGCTAAACGCACACATACACACACACACAGTCACAGACTTAATAATAATAATAATAATAATAATAATAATAATAATAATAATAATAATAAAAATAATAATAATAAAAATAATTTATTATTTTTTTTTTTTTTTACAATATACATTTGTCCCATTACATAACTAGTTGCATAATATTATCCGGACATCCACAAGTTGCACAAGCAACTTATCTGTGGATTTAATCTAACTTAAAAAACGCAGTATAACACTTCTGAACTAAATAAACTAAAGTATGGTATGTTCCACATATTAGAAACAAAATAGTAATGGAACTGAAAAAAAATAAAAAAAATAAATGCATTACAAATAAAAAAACATGACACTACGCAATATAATAAAAATGTCACTCTTGATTAATTGAACAAGTAAATTAAAAAGTAGACATTACACAGTAAATTAAACACAGTAAACAGTTAATTAAAAAGTAGACAATAATAATAATACAAATAATAATAATAATAATAATAATAATAATAATAATAATAATAATAATAATAATAATAATAAGAGGAGCCCGATGGTGCAAATGAGAGAAGAGAAGAAAGAAAATAACATAATAATAATAATAATAATAATAATAATAATAAGAGGAGCCCGATGGTGCAAATAAGAGAAGAGAAGGAAGGAAATAACAATATAATAATAATAATAATAATAATAATAATAAAATAATAATAATAATAAATAATGTGGACAATGATATATTAAGTAGTTCTAAGTAGATTTTAATAAGGTAAACACATGGAAATACTTGACATTTGTGTCCGTACAACATGTTTATGCCGGTTTTGACCGAGTTTATATGTATTGCAACAATAAAATAATAATAATAATAATAATAATAATAATAATAATAATAATAATAATAAGATCATATCTTTATGCAGTGTATACTATGAACAAGTACTGATAAGACAGTAACGACTGAAGTTGAACAAGGTACCTCATGGAAATACTTGACATTACATCTGTATTGTCCGTATAACATGTAAACACCGGCTTTGACCGAGATTGATGACTGTTTAAACTAGTAACATGTGATTAGTGAAGTTAAATAAGGTAGACACATGGAAATACTTGACATTACGTCCGTATAACATGTTAACACCGGTTTTGACCGAGATTGTATGATTGTGATACATTCAATAAAATAATAATAATAATAATAATAATAATAATAATTTTTCGTAGGAATACCCGTTAAGGGTGCACACCTGCTTTACCTGATGTGCCCCTCTTCAGGTGACTAACTAGGTTATTAGGATGTTTGGATAGCTGGGAAGGAATGTCCGAGGGCTATTCGTAGGACTCAATCCCAGCATACGCTTTTGTGACAGAAAACCTCGGAAAAACCCTTCAGCATTGGGTTTGAAATATATTTCAAACCCAATGCCTTCAGTCAGGACTGCCGGTGGCCGGAATCCAACCGGCGACCTCCCGAATTAGTCTCGCGTCTTACCGCTGAGGCTTGGATAAATGCCATGAAACCACTTGTCAAACCATCAATCAACACAGTCTCACAGACGCTGCTAAACACACAAACACACAGTCACAGACTTGGATAAACGTCACGAAACCGCTCCGCGAAATTTCTCCTCACAGGTTTCAGCAAACCAGATATCTTCGGCTATTTACTCTTCCACCGATGTAGCCCACTGAAAAGGAAAAAGTGGGTCTTCGGCGCGAAACCTAAAACTGAATCAAATTTATTGACGGGTGTGACCGTTAGTTTAGTAGGCCGCCTGAAGAGTCTTGCGCGCAGACTCCAGTGACAGCGCAAGCACTCCGACAACTATTAGACCTATACCAAGTATACCAACCATAGGTGAACGTGAAGAAGCTTATTTCATATGCAACTGACCTGCCGTCATACTTAATGTGAATTAATATCTAGGCTTTACAGTTTGACGTATCATACTTACCGGCTCGTTTATGCAACTAGGTTAATCGAGACGCACGGTGATTAATGAATAATGATGACGGTGATGACTGGTATAGACGTGAATAGGGCCAGAAGGGTAAAAAAAGTAGCATTTCAGATACTACTAAGAACACGGTTTTCTTGTGTAGACAACGACATCAAACATAACATATACATAGTTTTAAACTATAAATATGTCTAGAGTGATACCATTTTTGTTTTCTATGAATGTATGTTGTAGAGGGTACACATCAGATTTTCTTATGTGCCTCGTGGTGCCTCAGTAGGTACATTCTGAAGACATAAGAAAATCTAATGTGTCAGACATTCATAGAAAAAAAAAAAATAGTATCGCTCTAGGCAAATTTCGTTTTAAATTATGTATATGTGCGTGACTGATGTTTGTGTATCGGAGTTTCATGAGTATTAAGCTATAAGTTGGACACTGTAGCTTATGAGAGTTAAAGTATATGTGTAGTTTCATTTAGTAGTTGTAGTCCACACATACACAACTCAGATCCTTATGTATTACCCCCCCCCCCCTTTTATGCACGCTGTTTCAACGAAAATTAACCGATTCCTCGCATTCTTTCACACATTCGTGAATGTATAGTCTTGCGCTTATAGATAGAGTGCACATGAAGATGCGCTGCGTTCGATTTGCGCCACATACAAGTCTCAACAACATTTTTCCATCTTCTTTTTAAAACTTGTCTAAGATCTTGTGACACACGGGAAGTGGTTTGTTGGTCCGCGTAGGTTAAACTGAAAGGTCATCGGGTCAAACAGGTGATAACCCTTTAGTTGCCAAGTAACCTGCAGTGGTCTATATTAGAACGAGTCTAGAACACGATCAACTCTTGTACCAGTCGTCAGTATCATATTCGCATTCAATTTTTTGAAGCTGTTTTCTTTTTAGAGCGGCCTTATTTTTTTACTTGTGGTTTTTTTTGATAACCTGTCTTGTTGTATTGTTAGAGATGCATGAAAAGAAAAGTCGAAGTTGAAAAAAAACGCACAAAGAAAGCGGTTAGCGGAATATAAAGGCGAGAGCGAGCGAAATGTTCAGAATTATATTACCGATTTTAATTTATCAATTAAATAGATATGAAAAAGTGTGAAAAATGTTGTAAATAAATACCTAAGACGTCGAAATAATAATTAATATGTTCAATATTGATATTTTAACAAGGAAAGTGTTAAAACACATGTGGAAATAACTGCAATATTTCATTATTTGACTCGGTAGTAAATGTAATAATTGTGTTTTGAGAAAAATCTTCGTTAAGTTTTACTTTTCGTTCTAACGAGACTAAAAGAACTTTTATTTTTTCCAAGCATGATCTTGAATAATATTATGTGGCCGTATCATGTAACATTTCATTTTTCATTCAATATGTGAAATCATGCAATGATGCAATATAATATTACATCGTGTTAAATGACATATGGAAATATTTGAGACAAAATGACTTATGGCTCAGTGCTAACAAATAAGGCTCTAATTTGTCAGGTCGCTATTTCAATACAACTTTACCGGCAACCCTCACTGAAGGCTTTTCCAAGGGTTTTTCTCAGTCAATCACAAGGTGAATACTGGATTAAGTCGTGCTATAGTCTTCATACACTCATTCCCAATTAGGCCTATTACAAATACCACAATACGTAGTCATTTTAGATCGATATATAATTGTCCCCGGACAGTACCATCTATACTTGAAACTAGTCCATTAGTGATAATTTACAACTTTGGGTTGGATACTGTAAATTCTTAACAGAGCGGTCATGACTGCTAAGTCCTGTGAAATACACTCTCTAAGGTGCGGGACTACCTTTACAAATGCGTGAAAAACGCCAGGAAGCTGTTAGTTTTCGTTGAGACCGCGTGCACGAAAGCGACAGTAGATAAGTATCTGAGTTAGGTATGACCACAGACAACTAATCTGTGGTATGACTATACTTTGGGGAGTAGGGGCCGTATGCACAGCCAAGTGTCAAGTTAAGTACGGGATTTGTTGCTATGGAATTGTTTTATAACATGATATTTTCCATAAGAACAAACTCAAGAAGAACAAACTCCATAGCAACCATAAGGAAAAAAAACTTAACTCAATTTTGCATTCCGCCCTAGATGTTCAACCCAACTGAGCTCAACCTAAATACTGTATAGCACTGATCATAACACACATAGCTAATTCGACGCAGATGTTTTTATGACAGAAGGGCAGAGAAAAAATGAGTGATGCGATCTCCATATTTACATATTAATCAATACGAGTTGAACGGGTCGCTTGAAGAGGAAGTGACCTAGGAATGTTATTTATCCACCTTCGAGATTTGAACACATTTAATATGCTAAACTCTTTTTAGGATAGTCGTGTACTGCTTAATGTGTATCTCACAACCTACTGAGCTACTGGCTAAGCAGTTGCTAACGTACTCGATAAATTAGTTTTTTTATTGATTTATAAGCAAGAAACAGGGCTAAATTACATTTTACGGTGGCTTCCCTCTTACAGCACTATTATTTTAGATAAATAATAATATTTCAAAATGTTTGTGGAAACTTGACATATTTATACATATTTAGGTGTTTTAGACGATTCAGATATTTGGTGCATATTTTTGATCTTTGATTGTATGTAAATTGTGAAATCGG